>CM071855.1:27892588-28492588 GCA_036507275.1 Sicyos edulis | reverse complement strand
GTGTGCATTATTTATAGCATCATCTAAATATTTCTCCTACCCTTATCTCACTTATCACGCAAACATATTCCCAACGCGTAAGACACGTGTAAAGCGGGTCAAGGCAGAGAACCGCGGCAGAGGTTGTTTTCCAGTCGCCTTTCTTCGTCGATTAAATTAAATTCTCCGTCACCGTAAAACTTTTGAAATCCCAAATTCGTGGTTTCCGATTCTCTGGCCGCCGGAAATGGACATCGTAGAAGCAGTCAGAAGCCACGGCGAGGTGGGCTTGGCCATCACCAAGCGCCTTCTCCAACACGAAGCCAAGGCCAACGTCATCTTCTCCCCCTTGTCAATCCATGTCCTTCTCAGCCTTCTCGCCGCCGGTTCCAGCGGCCCGCCGCTCCGTCAGCTCCTTTCCTTCCTCAAATCCCAATCCGCCGATCATCTCAACTCCTTCGCTTCTCAGATCGTAGCCACGCTCTTCGCCGATGGCTCTCCCAGCGCCGGCCCTCGCCTCGCTTTCGCCAATGGGGTTTGGGTCGATCAGTCGCTTCCTCTCAAGCATTCTTTCCAACAGGTTGCCGACTCTGTTTATAATGCCAGGATTGGTCAAGCAGACTTCAAGACTAAGGTGATTGATTTTGTTTTATATCCTGGAATTTAGGTCAAATTCGTTTTGAAATCTTGTGGGGTTTCGTTAGGTTTTCGATCGGAAATCTTGCTTGCTTACTGATTACCACTTTGTTGAAGTTTAAATAGCTCTCTGATTCTATTGAATATGTAACCTGTCCTGTATAATATGAGTATTAAGTTTGATAAGTGGAGAATCAGAAAATGTTCAGTGGTTATTATTTCCTCAATGGAGTTATTTATACAATGATACATCATGTGATCATGACTGAAATAGAAGATCTACAACCAAATATGAGATTTACAAATAAGTATGAGCTAACTGATTATACTAGATATTATTATCCAATAATGTTGATGAGCTTTAGTGTCTGGATCTTAGTTTTCATCTCTCACTTTTACTGCAACAAATATGCTTTGGTTATTCTGCTTCTGTTGGGTCTTATTTGGCCGTGTTTGGTGATGGTTGTTATTTATTTGTTTGGTTGAATTGAAAAGGCTGTTGAAGTGACTTCAGAAGTGAACTCATGGGCTGAGAAACAGACGAATGGACTTATCACTGAAGTTCTTCCCCCTGGATCAGTTGATAGTCTCTCTAAGCTCATCCTTGCAAATGCACTCTACTTCAAAGGGGAATGGGAAGAGAAATTTGATGCTTCGAAAACAGAGAAACGTGATTTCTTCCTTCTAGATGGGAATTCAGTTGAGGTGCCCTTCATGACCAGCAAGAAGAAGCAATATATAGCTGCCTTTGATGGATTTAAAGTTCTTGGATTGCCATACAAACAAGGATCCGACCCTCGTCGTTTCTCTATGTACTTCTTCCTCCCAGATGCCAAGGATGGATTGTCATCTTTGATTGAAAAAATGGATTCTCAATCTGGGTTCATCGACCGCCACATCCCTGTCGAGAAACTTGAAGTGGGTGAATTCAAGATTCCAAAGTTTAAAATTTCTTTCGGGGTTGAAGTTTCCAACGTTTTGAAGGGGTTGGGATTGGTGCTACCTTTCTCCGAAGGAGGTTTGTTGGAAATGGTGGACTCCCAAATGGCTAAAGACCTTCATGTTTCTAAAATATTTCACAAGGCATTTATTGAGGTTAATGAAGAAGGCACAGAAGCAGCAGCTGCATCTGCTGCTGTCATAAAATTGAGGGGTCTGGATTTTGCAGACATAATCGACTTCGTCGCCGACCACCCATTCTTGTATGCTATCAGGGAAGACAAGACAGGAACTTTGCTTTTCATTGGGCAGGTGCTAAACCCTCTTGTCGATTGAACAAACGCTGTAAACTGGTTCTCGACTATCAACCTAAATAATTGCTAAAAAACTACCAACACTTTTTTGCTGCTAGTTGATGCAAGGTCAAAGACGTATGTGTATTTATGTATAACATGTTTGATGTAGTGTTGTGAAGATGTTGTGGGTTGTTTTACAAGACTTGTCTTTTCTGTTTTCTGAACTGTGTTTTTGAACTTTCATTCCCTTTCAATGGAAGGTTTTTTTTTTTAAATTCCTCATTCATTTTCTAATATAGAGCGTTAAAGCACCAAGTAGTTTCCATGTGAAGTAACTGAAAGTTAATGGGAGAGGAAATGATTAATAAATGCCTCTTATCTATACGGTTATACCTCTAATCTATAAAATGATCTATTTGCTTCGTTCAAGCCTCAAGTCTAGGAAACAACCAATGACCACCAGTTCCAATCCTCCATTTTGAATAACTCTAAAAAAAAAAACTCTAGAAAACAAATTTAGACTCATTCAAATCCTGTTTGATAATCCCTCGTTTGATAACCATTTTGTTTTTTGTTTTTTGTTTTTTGTTTTGAAATTTAAGTCTACAACAACGATTGTATCATAACTTTTTTCTTATTTGGATATCTATATTTTATTTATATTTTAATAAATAAAATTAAAACATGGAAACAAAAACAAATAGCTTCCAAAACTTTGTTTTTGTTTTTGAAATATTGTTAGTATTCAACTACGTTCTTAAGGAAAGATGGAGCACATGATAGTAAATTTGAGTAGAAATAGACTTAAATTTCATAAACAAAATAAAAAAAAAACCAAATGGTTATCAAACGGGTCTTTCATTTTTTTTTTCTAATTTTTCATTTTTTATTTTTAGTTTTTTATTTTAAAAAATAAAAATTGTATATATTTAATATTTGATTTTAGTTTTCTCCTTTTTAAAATTAAAAACTAAAAAACATGTTTGATACTTTTTTTTTCCAAATATTATATTTTGTTTTGATTTCTTTAGTTTTTTAGTTTTTTAGTTTTTATTCTTAATATTTTCATATTTTAAAAAAATGAAACCAAAAACTTGTTCTTAAAAGTTACTTTTTTTAGTTTTTAAAATGTCTTTAATATTTTTTAAAAAATTTTAAAATTTTAAAAACAAAAACCAAAATTGGTTATCAAACAAACCTATTTTCAAAAAGTTAAAAACAAAAACAAAACAAAAAATGAAATGGTTACCAAACGGAGCCTTTGTTTTTTGTTTTTTGAAATTTAATACTACAACTACCTTATCCTATATTTTTTTTTCTTACTTAAATATTTACCTCTCACCTATATTTATAGAAATTAAACCAAAATTTAAAAACAAAAAGAGTAACTTCCAATAGTTTGTTTTTTAAAGTTGGTCAACATTCACATAATTTCTTAAAGAAAGATTGATATATAGGAATGGTGGAACACAATATAAAATTTGATTAAGAATAGACTTAAATTTTAAAAAAAACCAAATAGTTATCAAATGAAAAACGCAATGGCACAGTGGCTGGAAGAAGGCCTCTTCAGCTACATAACCACTTGGGTATGCTAGAACCAGAACCAAAATGATCATCTTCTTCTGTGATCATCTTGATCTTTTTATTTCATCTTGGTGTTGAGTAATTCAAGCTGTTTTCTAATCCATGTTGGTTTAGGATTTGGCTTTTGGTTCTTTACATCCCACCATTCATATAGACTACTGAAAACCACTTGCCACAAATGCAGGGGGAGTTACCTGTCTTTATACTTGCAAGTACATCCTGTAGTACCCAAAAAAAGACAAGGTTTAGATTTACATTCAAAAGAAGATTTAAAGACAAAACATGAATTGTGTTTAAAAGGCCCCAAGGTTTAAGCGTTCATTCTGTTCATGTTTTGTGTTTAAAAGAACATGCGATTATAATTTCTTCCCTCATAAGTTGACATCAATTTGTAGACAATTCTCTTCTCTCCATTTTTTCGTCCATTGCCTAACTTAAGGACCAACGTGATTACCTTGGATATAGTCAACAAAGCTCAATTTCTCGATTTCAAAAAAAAAATCTTTAGTCATAGGTGGTTAGCCCAATTTTGCCTGGATTATTTACTAAACTCGGAGGAACATTATTTATAGGAATTTAGTAGCATCTTTTTTTAATTAAAAAAATTATTTTATATGCAAAATATGAATATCAATTTCAAGTTTCATTTAATTGAAGTCTATGTGAATTTTGTGACTATTAATTAATATGATTGAATTATTTTTTGCTATATTTAAATATTTTCTAAGATTTTGATCTTCCAAAATTCGTTTTCCTTCTTTGACACTCATATTTTTAATGCTCTAGTCCAATTTAGATTAGATTCTATTTTATTTTAAATCTAAAAAAATAGAATAAAATGTGATTCAAATTAAGGCACGTGAATAGACATGAAAGTTTAGGTCATGCCTTGACATGACCTAAATTTTACCCGAATAAAAAAAATATCATTTCAACAGTAATGCCAAAAGATTAAAAAAAAAAACTTCACCTTGTAACCACTACTACAAAAAAAGGTATAGTTGACGCTTGATTATTTTAAATACTTGACGTTTTTTAGAAAAAAAACGTCAAGTAAGCATACTTCAAATATAAAGAGCGTCAATAAAGGTAAAAAGACGCGATTTTTTTACTTCAGTTTTTCGCTAGGTTTTAGTTGACGCTTTATGCGCGTTATCTTTAATAATATTTTTGTTGACATACACAAAGCGTCAACTAACAGTAATTTAAAATAAATTAAAAAAACTCTTTTAAGTGTTTTAAAAGAAAGAGAAAACAAAAGTGTAGCCCTAGCCGCGACTTTCTTCCCCAATTCACGAATTCATCCAACCTTGGCCAAATCATAGCGTAGGTTTTCTTCTCTTTATCGCGCAAAATTCATAGCGTCACTTGTTGTTCTTTCTCTTTGATTTTCTTTTCAATGGACTAAAATTTATCCTCCTCTTCTTCTTCATACTTTTCCTCCAGCTCCAATTGTATCTCCATCGCTAGCATCAAGCGTACGTTCGTCTCAAATCTTGTCGTCTTCATGAGACTCACGCGTGAATCCTTAGTATCACGACTTGGTTCGATCGACTTAGGGCTGGAAGGTGTTATTCTCAGTGGTAGAAGGTGAGTTTAAGCAGTTCTGGGCTAAGTAGCAAAAGAAAGATGTCGTTCTCGATTTTCAAACTTTGGTAAAAGCTTGGTTGTGAGTTTTCTTCATCCATTTTTGCTAAGAGTTCTCTCATTTTCAATTAATTCTTCCTGGTCATTTATTTTCCTTCCTCGTCTTCTTTGTAATTCTTGTGTTCAAGCAACAAGTCCAAATGAATCGTTTGGGAGTTAGTTTTGAATTCAGTTTCATCTTATCTATGAGTTGATTTTTGAAGTAAAAGTGGAGAATGGTTTGGGTAGTGCTTGAATGTTCTATCTTTTTGTTGGCTAATTTTATAGTGAATTTAGAGTATCGCTTTTAATGTGTTGGCTAATTTTATATGCTATGTTGGCTAATTTAGAGTGGAATTGGAATTGTGGAAAGACACCTCAAAAGAAATATTAAACTCATCTGATATTCAACAAAAAGAAATGTGTTGAAAGGAAACTCGAACAAGGTAGTCTATCTTTCCATTCAATGTTGAGTAGTTTAGAATTTGATGTTTTTCATGGTTGTGTTGTCGAACAGAAAATTTTCTTCAAACTGGTTGTGGTCGTTGTTTATGAAGTTGTGTCCTTTTTTTGTTGATGATTTCAAAGAATTAACTTTGATTTTTTTTTTTTTTTGGTTAATTGACATTTGCCCCTAAATGATATTGTGTTCATTTGATTAGTATTTTAGTTTTGTTATCTCAATGAAGTTTTGAATTTGTGGATTATAATCTAAGAGTCAACATAGCATAGTTTCAAATCTTTTGATAGTTGTTCTTCAAACTCTTGGAAGAGTATGTTTATAACTATGGGGATAGATCTTCTATTAGGAATTAGTTGAATCAGCAAGCTTTGAAAGAGTGTAATTGAATTTTTGTTTGTGGTTTTTCTAGTTGAAGTTTTTTTTTTTTATTATTAAGCATCAATAAGAAATAGCTAACGACTATAGTGAAAGATGTTTTTATGTTGAACCCAAATATCACTCTCCATCCATTTTTTTTTCTTCATAAATTTAATCTTTCAAGATATAAGGTATGACAACCATATAGCAAATTTCTTATTATAAAGTTTGACATTAGAAAACTATATCTCATCTTAACTTTTCGTGTGTATCCCTTAAACGATCCATTATTGTTATGATATTGATTATGATTAAAATAAAGTAGATAAAGTTACTCTTGTTTATTTTGGAAATGCAATATCGACACTCCTTTTGTATTTATTTATTTTCTTTTTGCAAGTACGAACTACTCAATAAATCTTGACCAATATGTAAGAAGAATATCATAGAAATCAAAGGTAGTGATAAATCTACCATTTAGTTTTCATTCAAGTTGTAGTATGCTTTAGCTTCTTCTTGTTCATAAATGAATGTGTTATTAGACAATGGTGGAGTAACATGCAATTCTTTTATGTTGATCCCTTTGGTACTCCATTTTTTATATACTACTTCAATGATATTTTTTGTGATAAATATAAAGTTATTCTTCTTTATCCTAATGATGTAATATCGATACTCTTTTGATAAAATTTTTTTTTTTTTGCAAGTGTGAGCTATTCGATACAACAATATGTAAGTAGCATATTATTGAAATGACTATTTTGCCATTTTAAGTTCCATTCAAGTTATAGGCATTGTTTGCTGCTTGTTTATGAATAAATATATGTTATTGAACAACATTGTATCCACCATTGTTTTTTTTACTTTTTGTTAGGATATCCACCTGCTATGTTGATTAAACTAAGTGATTTTGTTAGTCACATGTGAAAAGACTACATCTGTCAACGGTGTAGGAAGGAGGTTAGATGTTGGGGATTATGAGCGGAATTTTGTTCTTGATCCTATTTCGAGTTCAGGCAATTCAATTAATCTGTTTTCATTATTGGTTACTTGGGTACAAAAGAATCGAAAAACCAATTATCCAACTAAAACGGTTAAGTTATAATATTCTTTAGATTGGATTGAGAGGTTGAGTCAACTTATAATTTTATAATTTTATTTGAGTTTCGGTTTGACTCAACTTTTGGCTCATTCAACCCGTACTACCAAAACGAATAAATATAGATTTTTAGCCTATATGGAATATATACACAGAACGGTAACCTAAATTTAAGTATAGTACAAGTTTTTAGAGGAAAAAGAAGATTAACATAACTCGAAAATCTTGTGTTGGGTTATATTGCTATAATACATAGGATTAGACGGGTTAAGGGGTTGATCAACTCATAAATTTGGTTTGGTCCAAAAAAATTTCTAATCCAACCTAAAACAACTCAAACTATAAGAATGAGTTAGAACCTCACTTGTTTCTTCTGTTTTCTAAGATAAAAATTTCAACTTTTATAATTGAAATCCATGTAAATTTATGTCAATTGAATTCACGTCTGTTTAATTTTTCATTTAAATTCTGTTGTGACTTCTCATTTTTATGTAAATTCTTGCTTCAAATATTGATGATTAAATGTTTGTTTTATATTTTATACTTGGTATAGATCATGTGAGAGTTCATTCGAAATTTCTGCATTCAAACGCCACCAACCATAAATGGACTTTAGGAGGTAAATTATCACTTGAATGTGGATTATCCATTTTTCCTTTGTTTCCTCTGTATTTCAGCATTTATGGCAGTAGGTTCATAATATTCCATCATTCACTATGGGCTGGTGAAAGGTATTCCAAAATTGAGATGTGGGTTAACGAAATAAACTTTTATCTCTATATTTATTACTCTTTATTGGGGTCATATTTTTCTTCTATGTTGGTTTTAGTTTTGATTATTAAGATTGGTTTTAATTTACTTGTTGGTGCTTACAGAATTTTTACTTCTTGAGGGTTGAGGTATGTTTTTTTTTTATCCATGAATGATCGAGCTAGTTTACACGAATCTCAACTATTCAAATGAGATAATACAATATTTAGATGTTTAGGAAATGCATAAAATTAATTCATCTTAAATTAAATTCATAATCTCTAAAATTGTTAAGACCCTCTTTAATTACTAGATCAATTTAAGATGGTTGAATTTGAAGAATGTGTGTTATAATTCAATTTTGACACACAATTAGCATAAAAATAAAATAGTAATCTTGACGTGAGACTCATAGTCACGCCTAAACAATTTTATTTGAAATAACAATAGTCAAGGGAAAGATTCAAGAACTTTCCACTTCTAATTCTCATATAGAATTACACACCTAGAAATTACCAAACAAAAACCCTACCTTTGAGGAAACCACCATATAAGACCACTTATTCAGCACAATCTAACTGGCACAAACTCAAGTTACATGGAGATGGATTATATTTACGGAAGGAATTATAATAAGCTTCCATATAGCCTCAGGGGACACAAATAAAAAAAATAAAAAAATATTGAAATGTGATGAGTATTGTATTCACGATTACACATTCACAACATTTATAAAATGTTTTTATCTCATGTTATTTTATATGATATCAAAATTCATAAAATTCAAATTCATGTTCAATCCAAAAATATACAAGGGCTTCTTACAATAGTAGATTAAATAAAGAATAAAATTATACTCGTGTACACATTTAAGACATTTAGCAAAAGTAACTCACCCCTTTGATAAAGGAAATTCGTTTTATGCGGAAATTACACAAATATCCTCATCATTAGACCAACCTTTATTGAAATAAAAAAAAAGTACTAAAATTTCAACGAAAAAACAAATTCTCCAAATTTTGTGCACTTTTCAACTAAAATTTATCTTCTTAAAAATCACCACATAACACGATATAAATAACGTTTATATATATATAGTATTATGTATTATTAATACACCATTTCTTTATTATTGATAGTAATTTTGATTTTGCTTTGATAATTCTAAAATATTCCCATCATGTATTAAATAAATAAATATGAATTTTTCGATAATTATTATTTTTTTTAGTATTGATCAAATGAAGTAAGTTGTACCGTAATGTATAAGTAATTTTAAAATATACTAATACAATGTTTTTTTACATGGGTAGTACCTTATTAATACTGTATTTTATGATTAAGATGTCTTAATTTTACTATAAATACAAGTAGATCTAATTTCTATTGCAGGTAAATTAAAGAAATTAAACAACTCAAAGAGCGACTTTAAAAAAGAAAAAATAATTTGGGGATGATGGAATTAACTAAATGTTCAAGATTCCATTATTTAATAGTGCATTAAGGTAATATGTCTCAATACGTAATGGACTTTTCATATAACTATTTTTCATTAGAAATTGTAATGAAGGACTTATTTTAATAAAATAATTACAAATGTAGTCAAATTTGAAAATATTTGCATACATAATTTAAATACGATTCAATATTGTACTATTAATACTATTAATATTGTATTATGTATTATTAATACAATATTATAAGTTATTAATACGGTATCATATGTTTTTTTTTTTTGAGATTACAACAATTGGGGGTGGGGGAGACTCGAACCTAAGACCTCAAAGTCTTTAGGTGTACAACGATGCCGCTTGAGCTACTGCTCTATTGGCATACAGTATCATATGTTACTAATATACTATTGTGTGTTATTACAGTATTATGTATTATTAATACATGTGATTACGATTATTAAGTTTTTTTAAAAGTGACAATTTTTGTAATTATTTTTTTAATTTGATTAATTTAGTAAGTTTTTCTTTTCTTTTCTAGTAAAAAACTAAAATATATTAGTGAAAATAGTTTAATAATTTAATATTAAAATACATTGAAGAATACTCTCATATCTAAATACAGTATTTATTAATTTAAAGTTGAACATATAAAAGTATTCAAGAATTATCTTAATATTGTATTTGCAATTATAGTCCTTAATATTATTATAAGTACTCATGAATACAGTATTTATATTTTTAATACAGTATTATAAGAAAATATTATTAATATAGTATTATAAGAAAATACTATTCATACCAAAAAATAAATTTATAAAAGATAAAAATAAACTCGGCTAACTATATAATTGTGAAAATTGTAAAAAATAATTCTACCTTTTAATTTCAACATAAAAATGATAAAATAATTAATTTTTGTTTTTTCATCAATGAAAAAGGAACTAAAGCGAAATGATTAATTAGAAGTCGAAGTATTACAAAAGTAAAAAAAATACCGTTATTAGTTGCAATCAAGCCTATTTCAAATATATATATATATATATATAAAGAAAGTTGCAATCAAATCTTGCCGATTTAGAAAATGAAAAATAAAAATTCAATAATAAACTTTCAGATAAAGCAAAAAGCAGAGCTTTTGTTTTCCGTTTTTGTTTCGTCCTTTGCCAGGGGTAGAATGGGAATAAAATAATTAGTATTTTAATTAATTATAAATAGAAAATAAGATTGCAATTGTTAAAAAATTTACCTAGATTTGTAAATATTTTATAAAGGTAGACTATCTACCACAATTTCCCAATATATAATGAGATATGATTCGAAAATGATGAATCCAAAAAGCTCCATAATTAAAAATCAATATTTTATCATGCTAAGAAGAGTATAGCTCACTTGAAAATCTAAACTTGTAATCACTTCGCTAATTGTTATACATTCAAATATTATCTTATTTATTGTTGAACTAAAAAAATCATTTTTATTCTATAAATCACAAAGAAGAAAATCGTGGTAAATTTTAATATGCTAATTCCAAAATGAATTTCAAATATGGCAACATTATTGTTGAAAAAATTTCAAATTTAAAAGTTCAAAAACAAAATAAATTGTAGTTTTTAAATGGGAAAAATTATCAAAAGACTATTTTTATTTAAAAAAAAACTGATTAGAAGAAATTGTTATATGGATGATCGTGGATTGCCGTAGAATTAAAAAAAATAGAAAAACTAAAAGATTATGAATTGAATGATTACGTATTCAGGAACTATTTTTTATGAATTTTTAACAAGTATATAAAAAAATATATATAATCAATTTTACCACATAAGCTATAGGTCGAATGATATAAATATGCCAATAATCTCGGCTGTTTGTTTGAATTTCTCACCCTTAATTTGTTGTTGATATCTAAAAATAGTAAATAAAAAATCAGTCTTTTTCCTTGGCAAAAGAAAATGTCAAAATTTTCATTTTTCCTTCTTAAGAAAAGGTCAAAACTCTTACTTTTTATGGAGTATTTGGATGGAGTGGTTTAAAGGGGGGGTGGGAGTTTAGAAAAGTAGGTAGGATAGAAAACTTCCATGTGATAAAAATAAGAGCAACACTTAGGCAATAAGTATTTTCAAAAATACTTTTTTTTACGTATAGTAGCATATTTATACTTTTTAAAAAAAAATTGGCTTGGATTAATGAAGAGAAAAATATTAAACTAGAAATATAAATATGAAAAAGTAACAATATGTAATTCTAAGGGTGGGTAAGTATTTACAAATACTTACACACTCTTACCTAAGTATTGCTCTAAAAATTATTATAATTGATTGTAATTTTTTTTTTAAATCGTATAATAAATGCAATTTGTGAATTCTTATTAAAAAAAAAAGCAAGTTATGTCGCGGTTACATATTTAATATTTAACTCTCATATTATTTGAGAATAGTAATATCTTTTATGTAGGATATATTGGTCCAATTTATACTACGAAAACAAAGAATATTTATTTTATTTATGAAATTGTATGAGATCTTGTAAAGTCCACTCCTGCCAAACTTAGGGTTGTACGAACACTTGTATTCCAACCTCCCCAAAAGGAGACAACGATTAACACGAGTAGGTAAATTTTCAAAACGAAAATAACTTTGTCACTGGAGGGTTTAAATATTATTCAATTACCTAACCCAAAAAAAAAAAAAAAACCCCAATTCTTTGACATGTAGGTTTGACTGGGTCATAATGTATAAAAATTCAGAGCCCACGTGGCACGCGTAGTGTGAACGCGCCCAGCTGTGTGGTAGTAATTCCCCATGAAATTTCAAAAAAAAAAAAAGTAATTCCCCATGACTTTGTGCTCCTGTCCGTACTCACACGTTGTCGTTGGACTTATCAACATTGACTTTCATCCTTTAATTTATTAATTTTCAAATTTTTAACATTTTATTTAAGTCAACGTGTCGTCTTGTGGGAGACGATCAGATCAGTCGTCGCCGTTCGATCTTCCCGACCAAACATTTTTTTTTTTACCAAACGTTACCGGTTTCATTTTTAAACTTTTGAGGGTAATTTGGGTGCAGCCAGTTAACATATGTGGCACCTTTGGTGTCAACTCATTTTTTTTTCTTTTTTTTTTTTATAAAAAATATTAAAATGTGTGTGTGACATCATGAGTGGGGGTGCAACCATTGTTGCTACGGTGATCATGGGTTGGGTTGGGTTAGAGAGGTTTTCAACCCAATCCAAAATTTCGGGTTGGTCATTTTTCCAACCAAATCCAACTCAATTAAAGAGACAACTCAACCCAACTCAACCCTTATATTTTTCGGGTTGGGTTGGGTTGGGTCATCGAGTTTAATAATAAATAATAAATCATAATTATAAATATCTTTTATCAAATTATCATACATCATATATATATATATATAAAACAAAATATAATCTTCAATCAAGGTAATGAAATGAATATAAATATACAATCATGGTTCATATAAAAGATTTCAATTATAAAACATAAAACAAATAGTTAATTAAAACAACAAAAATAGATAACATAATTCGACCTCTATAAAACAAATATATAATTAAAACCAACAAAGAATTTTATATAATTTGACAATATATTTATCATGATATATAAATTATAAAGATTTGAAAAAATATTAAAGATTATGGAGAATAAAAAGTCTAACAATAATAATTAAATAAAAAAATATGTACGCATATATAATTATGTTATAGTTAAAAAATATATATTTTTAAACTAACTAACAATTTCGGGTTGGTCGGGTTGGATTGAGTTAATTTTAGGTCAACCCTTAACCCAACCCAACTCATGAATATTTCATGATTTTGAACACAGCCCAACCCAAAAATATATTTAACCCAACCCAACCCAACCCGTCAATTTGGGTTGGGTTGGTTCGGATTGTTTGGATTTCGGGTTATTTAAACACCTCTAATGACTGCACCCAAATTCTCCTCTTAATTTTTTTTCCCATTTATTGACTATTCAAAGCCCTTGACTTGTTTCCCAAAATTGATTTAGAATTAACAATAAACCAAAAAGAAAATTGGAAATTAAAACAAAAAAAAATAGTCATTCCTAAAATAGCTTGGAGGCTGATAAATCCAAATTCCAAACCACCACAAAATCTGGTTGAAGACTGGCTAAAGAAAATGAGAAGGATTTTACTTTTTCCTTTTTTAAAAAACTCTTTTGTTTAATTTTTAATTTTTAATTTTCGGGGGGGAAAAAGAGACGGTGAAGATTATTATGCTTTATGCAGATGTGGTCTTAACCGGCGGGTGGCGGCGGCGGCGGTGGCTCCGTCCAGCATAGCTAGATGCCTTTCTTTCACAAGAGCGCTTCCAATTCTCGGCTTCAAAGCAAAGCAGCTCGCAATTCTGAATTTGCCCATGGCCGGCTGGACCCGCTTGCTCAGCGGCGGCTCACCCGGCAGAGGAAGCTCCGGCATCTTACGGACCGTGATGTCGGCTTTGAACACCCCCGATCATTTCCCGATTCTCCCGATTCATCGGCCAGACCCAAATCGCCTCTCGGGGGTTCTGAACGTTGGTCCTGCCCGGCTTCGCCCCAGCCTTTACCTCTCCCGGAGTTCCATCCGGTTCGGTTCTCAATCTCCGATTCTGGACAACCCCGTGTTGGATCGCCGATCGAAACTCCGCTCAGGTGAATTTTCTCATTCTTTTGAGTTCAGTTAATTTCTTTTGATTTCTGAAATGGGGTTTTGATATAATTCGTTTTTTTCAATGAAAACTGTTAGGAAGAGCGTTGATCATGCATCAACGAATCTGAGTAGAAGTTCGGGCAACAATCAAAGGCGAGCTGCTCTGGATTTAGCCTTGGAAGTCTCTAATGGCTTTACAAGCCCTAAACCTGTGAACTTAGAAAAATCCAATTTCAATAATGAGTTTGTTTTTAGTTGTTTGGATCAGCCTCCTTACAACAAATGCAGGGGATCCCCTATTCTGTCTGGTGTCGAAAGGAGTAACTACAATTCGACACAGAAGACTTCGGTATCAAGGAGTGCTCCTACCAGCATTTTACCCAGCCCTGTCGTTAGCCCGCGAAGATCGAATACAGGAGATCGGTTTGTTTTTGGTTTGACTCGTCATGAATGTCAGGAATCTCCTTCTAGTTGCTCTCCCAAAGTACCCTCCCTTAAATCTCCTCATAGTTCTCAACCTTCTCCTCTCCATAGCCCCACCGCTCTTAATTCGGTTAGCATTCCCCTCCGATTGTCTAATGATATGTCATTTCCTCTGCCTCTCAAGTTACAAAAGAATACTAGTGTAGACCATGTCAACGCTCATCCATTGCCTCTTCCTCCTCCATTAGTAGCCTCTTCACAATCTCTTCCTTCTAATGCTCATCATGTTATTGAGAAGCCATACATTTCATCTATGAAAGGTCAGTGGCAGAAAGGAAAGCTTATTGGTCGCGGTACATTCGGAAGTGTTTATCTCGCAACAAACAGGTATGAATGTAAACTAAGCTTTGCATTGTTGTGTTGTTATTACTCGTGTAAATAAGCGTTAATGAAATCGTCCTCATGGTTTCTTTCATTTTTTTCCAGAGAGACTGGAGCTTTATGTGCAATGAAAGAAGTTGACCTCATACCTGATGACCCTAAATCTGCTGAATGTATAAAGCAGCTAGAGCAGGTATCTATTAAGTCATTTACTTTCTCAAATTCTCATTTAGCAAGTACGACTTCGTTGGTATTTTTAATTAATCCTGAATATTTGCTGTCCTTAAGAGAAGTTCTTGACAAAGGAGATGTTTACGAGCAACCTTCCAAATTCATTTTTCTTGTCTATATACTATTATATACTATCAATAAAAAACAATGAGTATATGACTCTTAAGGGCTACTCAGATCCTACTTGAGATGACCGAGTCGGTATGAGGTCTCCAAGTTTGAGCTTGATTAATGATGCACCGTACATATTTCTAAGATTGTATCTCTATCCAATTTGTTCTGCCCCTATAAACATGAGGAAGTCGCGTATTACTGCACATTATTCTAAAGCTGGATAAATCTTACCCCCATTTCTTTTTCATTTTTTTTAATAAGAAACAGTTTGATTGATTGGTGAAATTACGTGACCCGATTGGCAAATAACTGCATATACTCCTCGAATTAAAGAGAATTGAAATGTTCTTCATGCCATAAACTACTATTTTTTTAAAGGTTAGAAGTATTTTTAACTTATTCAAAATTATCTAAGGATGTTTTTTTACTTAAAATAGGAGTGAATTAAAAAATATTAATGAAAGGAAGATGACTTTATATGAATTATTAACAATATATATATTTCGGTTTGGATCGGTTTTTTAAAACGAAAACCGGAACCGATCCAATATTTTCGTTTTTTTCAAATTACGAACCGATATGTCCAACTTTGAGCTAAAAAACCGATCCGATCCATTGGATTGGATTGGTTCGGTTCGGTTTTTTGGTTTTTTATTGCACCCCTAGCATAGCAACAAATATGAAATAGGTGCTGCTGTGAGTCATTATCTATCTAGAAAATGCAGCACCATTGTGGAGATTAGAACTTAACTGTAGTTTGTCGTTCGTGCTTATGGCCTTATGAGCGACTTCCCTGAAGAAGAATTTGATCTTTTTTTGGGAGCTTGCTTTTCCATATGGAGCTATAGATGGGACTGTCGGGATCTTGTGGATGATGTGCAAGTTCTCCTGTAAGGGATTTAATAGACAAAATACCATTGGGTGGTCACCTTTCCATAATGCAATATCTTGCCTTCGGTTGATTGTGACCGAAGCAAGAGCTTGAGTAGGAACGAAGAATTCCTCAATTTTCATCACTTTTGAGGTTCCTTTTCAACCCCAAATTCCAATACTGATTGGTTCCGTCCCAAGTCCCTTCAATGGTTTCATCCTTTTTACTAGCCAGATTATACATGTGAGGGAAGCATATAGAGGGGACCATCCAAGATCCAATTATCTTTCCAAAACGATATATTAGCTTCATTTATAACACGACAGTATTAGTATGTTACTTCCATTTCTCACTCTTTGTAAATTGGAAAGACCATTTGGAGTCGAGTCGTTGTCCCCAAGAGATGGCCCAGTGGTTGAAGACTTAGGCTTTGAGGGTATGCTCCTCTTAAGGTCTCGGGTTCGAAACTCACCTGTGACATTTCTCTTCGATGTCTCTGGTGCCTGGCCTACGAACGGGAATGGTTACCTTGTTTCAAAAAAAAAAAAATGGAGTCAAGTCGTTACTATTATTCTTTTGATCCTTATACCATATTGAGCTTGATTTTTACAGGCTTTGATGCAATAAACATTTGTATATCTAGCAATGAATTAACTGATCGTATGCCATATAAATTCTTTCTTGTCTCAGGAAATTAAAGTTCTCAGTCAACTTAAACATCCAAATATTGTACAGTATTATGGAAGTGAAATAGTAAGTGTTATGTGCTATATTTTGTATCAGGAATTACTCCTACATGACAACTCTAAAACTTTTTGGGTTCGTTTTTGGAATGTAGATTGATGATCATTTCTATATATATTTGGAGTATGTTTTCCCTGGTTCGATAAATAAATTTGTCCGGGAACGTTGTGGAGCCATTACAGAATCTATAGTTCGCAATTTCACCCGTCATATTCTCTCTGGACTGGCTTACTTGCACAGCAAAAAAACAATCCACAGGTACAAGACAAATTCTTTCTCCTATAATCAGTCAATCCTTGTGATAAGATTTCCATTGCCGTTGTTAAAGACAAGATGAAATGGTAAAAGAAAGTCAATACAATGCTTTTGCTTTCTCTTGCTGTAACAATACAGTTTAGGTACATCTTGGGGGATAGTAGTGAGGGAATCATTGGGAATTAACCATGGAGTTTTGGTTATAAATAGTAGGGATAAGAAGGGTTGTAGAAACTAGAAAGTAGGTTATGTTCTCGGTAAATCAATAGTAGGGATTGTTGGAGCGGATCCAGACTTTTAAATTTGGGGGGCAAAATTTTTTCATTTTACAAATATAATTAAAAAGCTGTCTTCAAATGCGAAAAAGAAAAGCGTTTTTGTAGCATCTTGTAGGAGATTGTAAACAAGAGATTACACATTCGAACTCATGACCTCTTGGTCGTAGGAATATACTTGAAACTAATTTAATAACATTTAAAATTAACTTTCTTTTGGATTAGAAATAATTTAATTGATGATTGAAATTACAATAAAAACCCCCTAAATTGAGATAAAATTAGACATCTATAATTAAAAAAGAGAGAAACATAACTATTGTTAAAAAAAAGGAAATGTTTTATCCTAAGATATAATTATATCTTGAAAAGTGTTTTATAAACACATTGATAACTATTTCATAAAAAGTAGTTGTAGTTCAAAAGATTTATCTTGAAAAGTTATTCTATTACATTCTTGCCCAATTCTTCAAAAGAAAGCCACCATAGATGCAATTGAGGGAGACTTTCTTTGAATTCAACATTTAGTAGTGGGTGGTTTCAAATCTATAATTTCTTGGTGATTTTATCATATAAGATGTTACTGCTTCTTTTGGTAGTTAGAGAGACTTGAGAAAGCATGATATGTACGAATATTTTGTAGATTTAATTTTATAAGAAAAATATAGTTTATCATTTATATTTATAAGAATAATTTTATCTATATTTTAAAATTAATAAAACAAGTTAAAAAAATATCAACAGAAAGCCATGACAAAAATGTGTTAATTAAAAAGAAAAAATATACAAAAAAAAAAAAAAAGAAGAACGAAAGATATATTTGAAGGAAAAAGGAAAGAAACAAAAAAAAAGTAAAAAGGATGCGAATTAAAGACTAGGAGAAATTGAAACAAAATTAAAAAAAAACTACGGAAAAATTAGGGGGGGGGGGGCAACACCAATGGAGTATTTTCAATATTCTATTTTTTTTTTTATATATATAAACTGCATAGTATATATAACCAAATCATGGCCCCCTTAGTCCCCACTACGCTCTCTCAAATGGCTATGATATTGCAATTTCTTTCTCGAGGTTGCAATAGGATATCTTAATATTTTCTTATCTTACTGCTTTGGTATTGTAAATTCTTTCTTGATGTGTTATTTGCTTAATGCTTACTGTGTTTTTTTTCCCATTTTATTGCGCTTTCTATAGGGATATCAAAGGTGCAAACTTGCTAGTTGACTCATCAGGCGTTGTCAAACTTGCAGATTTTGGGATGGCAAAACATGTAAGTATTTAATTGGTAATGTTCAACTTGTTTCCTTTACTGTTCATAAATGTTCTAATATTTTGATAGTCCTCTTATTCTAGTAGATTAGTTAATTAACTACAGACTATAGTTAGTTAGGTTAGTTAAGCTAGGTGTCTGCTGACTAAGGGTTAGGCCTTGAGTGAGGGATTGAAGAATTCTCTAAATATCCATATTGAATAAATACCAAGACAGGTTCCTATCATATTTACCAATCTCTCTTTCTCTTCTCAGCTGACAGGGCAGTACGATCTTTCTTTGAAGGGTAGTCCGTACTGGATGGCTCCGGAGGTATGTATCACGGTCGACTTTATCTTTTAAACTCCGCATTCTCCTTTAACTCTGAATTCATGCTCAGGTCATAAAGGCTGCTATGTTGAAAGATGCCAATCCTGATCTTGCTTTGGCAGTTGACATTTGGAGTCTAGGTTGCACCATAATAGAAATGTTGAACGGAAAACCTCCATGGAGTGAGTTTGAAGGGGTGAGCCTGTTAGAAAAAATAGTTATTTAGTTAGAAGCTATGTTCTGTCGTTGTTTCGAAACGTCGTTGAACTAACGATAAATTGACTTTCCAGCATCAAGTTATGTTCAAGGTGTTGAATAAAACCCCACCTATCCCAGAAAAGATATCTCGAGAAGGGAAAGACTTCCTCGAATCTTGCTTCCGAAGGAATCCAGCTGACAGACCAACAGCCATGAAACTCCTCGATCATCCTTTCTTAAAATCCTCAAATGACTCAAATGTTTTGATGATTCCCACGCCAGCATTTTCGACAATGAACGTTTTGGTTAGTTTTCACTTTTATAACATTATTTATCGGTTTTACGCCTAGAAACATCTCATTAATATTTGAATTCTGTTCTCTATTAGGAAAAACTATTCAGTCCTCAGGCGCACCTTCATGCCAAAAGAGATCACGTGCAAAACTCTCTCGGAACATCAGCTGCAAATGATTATCTGCCATGCCGTAGGTAGCTATTACTAACCCTTGCTTATGCACTTATCAACCATACATTATACGTTGATGAAACATAACACAAGCTTGTAAATGTTCTCTTCTGGTTTTCTTTTTCTTGTTATCTTTATGTCGTACTCGATGTCAATTCTTGTATGACCTCTGTTTTTAATTGAACAACAGCCCTTCAACGAACCTTCCAAGTAATTCTCCTGCCCGTGCCATAAACAACCATCACTTTGCTATCTCAAGGATTCATAAAATGGAAGTGCTACACCTCTGAACTACCATCCTCGATATTTACAGTTAAATTCTAGACCGAGGGAGTTAGCCACCCCCTGCAGGACGCCACATGGAGCTGGGATTGATATCATCTTTCCCCATGCCACGGTTTAACTACAAAAGTTTCAAAACTTGTTCTTTCTTGAACAAACTCTCATAGGTCGCTACTGTTCGAGCGATCGCCCTGACATGTTTTTTGTACTTATAGAAATGGTATTACACTCGAAAGATGGCACTAGGTAAAGAGGAGGCGATGCACATTCTTTTTGTACACATTCTATAAGCCGGATTAGATTTGGATCTGTATATATTTAGGTTGCATTTGCCCCATCGGGTTCGCTACTGCAACTCACAGAAGGCAAGATGCTATTTTTATTGACTTTTAATCTCAATTTCGCTCCAGCTCCCAATTTTTCTTGCTATAACTTAGATTTCTCCGTCGCTGCGAAATGTCTCTATCTTAAACTATCACAAAACAGGTTGCCTGAAAATTTATCAACAGGTAGAAATAGCCCCTTAATTGTCTCTGATATCAAAACCTTATTGATTCAAATTCTATGGCTGTGATTTATCTTGTGGTTAAAAAGTTTTTAAGTTATAGAACAAAGCAAAGGGAAAGGGAAAAAAGGAAAAGAAAAGAGTGATTAAAAATATTTTAAATCACTACATGTTTGAAAATCATTTTCAGAGGCTTCACGTGACAGAACTAAGCCATTTCAGCCAATGCTACCAAGCCAGTTTCTGTATGTTTGAAACAGATTCTATAAAATTATGCTTTGCTCAGCTTATTATTTTGTTTGTTTATCTATCTTGTTGAAAAGACACTAACTTTTGAAATTATGTACAGTTAAGGTTTTTTTTTTTGCCCTATTTATTAAGCCTACTTTAAATAGCTTACTGAATAAAAAGTTTGTTTACAGGATAATCTAACCCTAAGTTTGGATGAATCAGCTTTTGAAGCTGTCATAAAAACCTTTCTATAATCCTCAATAAAACATGAGTAAAATTTACTAAACGACCCATTCCTCTTTACTTTTCAGGATAGTCACATATTTTTTATATTTGGTTTTCTTTTCTTTTTTAAAGAAAATTTTAACTCTAAAATTTGTGACTATAATAGTTTCACATGAAAGGTAAAGAAAACTAGGTGCTTACTTTTTCTTTTTCTTTTTTTGAAATGGAAAATATTCATTAATAATAATAATAGTAATAAGCATACAAACCCACTTCCACCAAATGTGGAGCAACCAAAAACAAAAATAAAACCATTAAACTATTTTGATTTTAGTCCACAACTCAACCAAGATCAATGGATACTAAGAAAGTTAAACAAAAAAGTTCTTAGAGGATCAACAACAGCCTACGAGTTAACCTTGATATATATGGGAATGAAAGATCCCAACATAAAGGATGAACTCAATAAATTCAACACTACAACGGTTGATTTTTTTTATAAACTTTGGTGATTAAATCAACTCACATGAAGCATACTGACGTACTTGTAACCATCAAGGAGAAAGAAGCGAGCTCCAAAGCCATATAGGAGAGGAGATACCTTCGAGGACAACATCTGATCAATTCTATAATAAGACATCCTTTATCAATAAGCTCTTCTTCACAAACGACAAGAACATAATGAAAACTGAAATTTACTACTTGCAAATGCATAATACCATACTTGTAAAAACAAGGTACTGACTAGTAAAGAGCCAAGTTTTTTACTCATAAAACATTCCTAAACTATAAGAATGAGAGTTTTATGAACAATTGCCTATAATCAATTTAACCAAATGAGAGATTTCTATCACAATTACTTATAACTTTTTTATTAAAAAAGAATAGATTAACTTATCAACTCATAATTCCTAAGATCATCTGGACCCTTAGATGTCACTCATTTGACAATTTGTTTATACATTATATTGAAAAAAAGGGCACAATCTGGGAAAAGATGGGAGTTTGAACACTCCCAAAGATTCCAACTTTTCTGAAACATTGCCTTTTTCTTTTCGTCGTTTTGCAGTGCTCAGGGTTCTTATTGTTTCCATCAATTTACAGTAAAAAGAAACACCTTTTTCTTCATTGGCCATTCCTTTCCTCTTCTCTTCTTCTTCTCCACTTCATCTTTTTAACCTCCTCCCCATTATAGACTGACTCTGTTTTCTTCAGGTTTTGATTTCCTGTATCAAAGAAAACCCCAAAATATTACCGTTACAGCTCTTGCTCTGCCCAAATGTCACTCCCAATTGATCCACAATCTCCGCCGGCGCCGGGAATGCAGCAACCTTACGGCGGTCATTCGGGCAGCGGCTCCGTCGGTCCGGTCATCGGAGTGCTCGTCGTCATCATTGTGTTCGCGGTGGTCGCCGTCGTGGTGGGGCGGCTGTGCTCGGGGAAGACCATAATGGGCTACGGCCATTTCGACTTGGAGACTTGGGCGGAGACCAAATGCTCGTCTTGCATCGACGGAAGGATCAGCCCGCCACCGCCGCCGATGGTCAATGTCTCCGCCCCCACCGCCACTCTTCCGGCGGTCGAAACCCAGCAAGAGACTAAGCAAGAAGAACCAGCTTCTCAAAATCCACCTCCCAACGCTTGATTTCTAACATGGGATTTGGATTATGATTCTAGTCCAAATTTTCTGTGTATGTTTCAATTTTTTTTTTTTTTTTTTAATTTGATTCTTTTCTTCTCTGGGTTGTCAGTATTGAAAAGATTGCGAAGCTCTCTAAATTGTGTTGCCATTTTCAATTTGATTTTTAATTTTATTATCTTCTGCCAATTTAGAGAGAATTCATGGAATCTTTCTGTTACCATGATATATCAGGGTTAGAAGTTTTTATGTTGAACTCAAAAATGAAAAAGGGAGAAAAAGAAAATTTTCACACTTTCAAGGATGATTTTCAACATTCATCTTTTGTTAAGTAATTACAATAGGCAGCTTTCAAAAAAAAGAAGTAATTATAGGCAAACCACAAACTCATACGTTGTTGTGTTATACTCATTTTGGGCAATATGATATTTTGCTTTTAACCTTAAATTAGGACATGTGACGCTGACATTGAACTGACTTACAATCAAACATTGAAATCATTATGTCATTAACACATTCGGTTTAACCTTTAAAACTTCTCATTTTTATATTAAATGTGTTAATAATTCAGAGGTACATGGTTCAAGTTCTCAATCCTTAACTTACTTTAGATCACCTTAAAATCACTATGAGTGTATTTGGAACACCGATTTGGTTATGATAGGTTATGATAAACAGTGGGTTATGATAAGCGGTGGATTATTATAAATAGTATTTGAGGGGCAAGTTATTATAACATGAGTTATGATAAACGATGTTTGAGGAATTGGTTATTGTTACAAAAATAATATATGTAAGGTCTAGATAAACGAACCACAAATTTGGATAAATGGGCACGCAGATTTAGGTAACCATCGACTATAATAAACAATGTGACAAATATGAGTTAGATTATTATAACTAACTTAACAGTTGCTCAAACACACCCTATGTGATGATTTGACAATTGTAGAATAATTTTGAGATGCAATTGTAACATAATCATACTTATAATCAATATCAATTTTGAGGTAGTCAAATGCCTAGCTAATTAAACAATTTTATGCAAAGTGTTTTAAATATATTATGAATAATGTTTTAAAAATTGATCGAGATTTACGCCTCAAGGCACACCTCGAAGCGAGGCAAAAGTAAAAAGCCTCAAAACTTACGCCTTGATAGTGAATAATGAGTCTTACACATTAAGGCTAACGCCTCTAAGGCTTAAGGCTTAAGGCGTAAGCCTTTTGTTCCTTTTCATTCTGTGTCAATAATTTAAAGTATTTAAATTTAATGAAGAAGGTGAGTCATCTTTGTGACCTAAATATTGTTAATAAATGTATCCATTAAGTTGTTTTAAAGGATAAATATCATTAGTTAATCTAAAAAACAATCCACTTATATTAATGGATTGAAACCATCATTTCTCAAAACAAGGTAGAGATGTCTTCCTTTCTTTGAGTCTTTGACAGCACCACCTTTCTTTTCCTATTCACTTCCATTCTTTTTCTTTTTTCTTTTTTCTTTTTTTGTCAAAACCAACATATTGTGTTTTTTCTTTATGGATTTTTTTTCTATTTTCTTTTCATGTATTATTATCCGAGGGTAGTTTGGGTGCGGACATGGCTACACCTCACTCATGATGTCACACACACATTTTAATATTTTTTTTATTAAAAAAAAAAGAAACGAGCTGAGATATATGTTGACATTATGGGTGGGGTGCAAGCATGGCTATACCCAAATTGCCCTTTTATTATTCTATTTTTTCTATTTTACCAATGATCAATTCTTTTTTCTTTGTTTTTTCTCTCATTATTATGTTAAGAACTTATAGAATTTTTAAAAAATTTATATTTTATGCTTTAAATATGTATTTTTTTAATCTAAAATGACTGTTCAAATATGTATTTTTTAATCTAAAATGAGACTTACGCCCCATACCGTCTTGAGATGAAAAAATGCTTCAAAGCTGCCTTTAAGCCTTTTAAAACATTGCTTATGAAAAGACGATGATCTTCTTGTTGCCCATATTCTAGGGAAAATGGTCGCAACTACACCAAAGAAATAACAATAAACGAGGAGCCACAGTTTGTGCGATGACCCGACGAGGAAAGGCAATACCCAAAAATCTTTCAAAAGAAGGTAGATCTGTGTGAAGGAAACTCAGTCGTGAAAGTTGTGTGATTAATGGTTCATGCTCCAGCCAGCCAAGCATTCTGCACATGAAGAAAAAAAAGTGTACTCCAATAAAGATAGTTGGGCATTAGAAGAAGATAAAGAGTCGGAGAAGGATGCGCACACAAAAACAAATGGCGTCAAAAGCACCAGAGAATGAAAGATGCCAGAGGAAGGCTTTGTTGGAGTGCATTTGGAGTTGGTACACCGCTTGCGGAGCTGCACGTGGAGGTTTCGAGTGCTCGGAGAAAGGAGCTTCGACATTGAATGCCAATAGGTTTCAGCAGTTTATGACATCAGGGCTCGGTGGTATGACCTTCCTCCTTGGAGTCGGAGAAGCTGTAACGTCGGCGGAGGAGGAAGGATGTAGAGGTTCGATTAGGGTTTGCATATAGAGTTTTAGACACAAGTTGCGTAGAGAGAGGGAAATTTAACCTTTTTACACTATGAAGTATGTCAAACTCACAAATTGCCACTACATTCCTTGGCAGGATGAATTAGAGTTTCAAATCCCTGGTGGACATACCACTTGAACCAGAGCTCATATATCAAAATCCCAAATGTAATCTATCACGTACGATATGTAGACAAGTACAAAATCTGCTTTGGAAGTAACTAAAATTCTTACCAATGCCATCTAAATCACAGCTTGCACAAATCCACAAATTCAACATCGGTGCTTATTATCTGATCCCCACAGTGCTCTTGGGCGTTTTAGTTTGAGAAGATGAGAAAGTCCTGCAATTACATGAAGCCGACTGCTAGGAATACCCGTCTTTGCTAGTGCCTTGCCGTGTTTGTCCAGCAACACGAAGCAAGGAACGTATCTAATATCATAATGAAGAAGCTGCATAAAGATGTAGGCAAGACCATCAGGAGCAATTACACTAACCAGCATTCAATCAAACAGGACAGATATATTAGTTCTATTATTCTATACTGCCAATTTACACGAAAAAAATTAACAAAAGTAACAAGATGTGTTTATACCAAAGGTTGATATAAGAATATTCATTATATATCATAGCTTAATCCCAAGTAGCTTTTAGCAGGCAGCGCAATCGGCAGAGACATGAAATGGACTTGCAGAGTAATCTTTGGATAATTTCCTATTCAACTTTATGTAAAGATTAAAACAGATCATAATATTGTACTTGTCCACTCTTTTATATGGTCAATATGGAAACTAATTAGTTTCATTAGTATATTTCATATTTTCAAGCAGCATTTTAACCAGATGCAAATTGATCCAAAGTGAAAAATCTGAAATCATCAGGATATTAAGAGAAATGTAGATAGAGGATTGACAAACTAATACCACTAATTCTGTACTGTACCATATGCTAACCTACTAAATTATGGTTAAAGTACTAGATCAACTCTCCTTTAAACGGTAAACAATCAACCATGATTTCCCTACTATGGTTTTTATTTCCTTAGGTAAACACTTGAATTTGTAGTCATATTCTACAAATGAAAACAAGTTTTTAAAATACTACTTTTGATTGTGTAAAACATTGGTAGAAAAGTGAGATAACAAATTAAACTACTTTTATTTCCTTAGGGAATATATTCAAGTGATGTAAGAGAAAAGCTGAGCACCTCAGGAAGCCATTTATCATTCTCTGCATCTGCCATCACAATGTTAAGCCATTGTGAGTTCCTCGCCTCCATCTCCATAACAAAATCGAGCAAGGAATTACATAGGCGACATTTGGGCGAGTAGAACTCGATAACGGTAGCATCTTTCCCACTGGCCAACGCTGCAGCCAAAGCTCTATTCTCGGCCTCTCCCTGCTCTTCAGGAGTTAACAACTTTCTAGACTGAGATATCTTATTTCCACCTCGGCCAGTAGAGGCGCCAAATTGCAATGGCTTAAAAGTATTGATCCACGGAGGAGAAGACTTAGAAACTTCATTTACAAAATTGAAAGCCAAAGCACCCACGTTTTGCAGCGATTTGAACAGCCAAGGACCCTCAAATGAACAGTCAAAAGAATTTTTAGGGTCTGCGTCCCATGGCCATTTGAAGCAAAAGAAAGGCTGTTTTTGCTGTTTTGGTGATGAACCCATTATTATATTCTTTAACCTTCCTCTTTCACCCTGACCCTAAACCCTAACCCTGCAAATGAAACTGCCATTGCTGAATGCATAAAGAAACCCCAAGAAACAGAATTGTGCAACGAAAGCTCAGATAACAAATTAACCCAAGTCAAAAGAACTCGAATGTTAATTTCGTTGAATCCTAATTCAAAAACTCACTCAACTTCAGTGGATTTTCATAACCCAACAAATATAAAAGGGAAAACGAAAGATTACGGAGAGAAATGAAGAATTCGATTACCTTTTTGTGCTTCCAGAAGAGGATACGACTAGAGCGCAACAATTTGGTAAGGTCGAATTCTATACCACCAGGCTGACGAACAAGACGACATGTCGTCCCACCATAAGACTGCTCTCGGTGAAAGTGGCAACAACTAACGACGCAGCCTTTGGTAATGGCTTCTTCTTTGCCTCCATTTTTGGAGTTTCTGTTGTTGGGCTATTATTGGGCCTTTTGTGTGGGCCTTATTACTTGAAGCCCATTTATTGGAAAAACAACACAACATTTGAAGCCCAACATCAAAGACAAAAAGAAAGGGTAATAGTAGAAAATGTCTACTTTTAAAAAAATAATTCATCATATATCTAATTTTCAAAGCATTAAAATGAATGGTTATTTTGTGATTGTTTGTAGTGAGAGAATTTTTATCTCCCTATAATAACCTCCACATTCTCAAAAAGTTGGAGCCTAAGATCAAGGAGGATAATCTTCCATCATAACCACCTCACAATATTCTTGCTTTACCAATTCAATTTTTTTCAAAATAAAATCATTTAAACTTCAATCTTCTTATTAGCTTCGATTTTTTGAAAAAAAAAAATGAAAAAATCTTGAAGATAATTATATTTAATTATAATTAATCAAAAAAATCAACCAATATTATTATTAATTCTATTTTTAATAGTTTAAACATGGATATTGAACTTCAAATTATCATATAAGATAAATATAAAAAGAAAAAAATTATGGTTCTATCAATCAATTAATCATCTCATTGTATCTAAAATAATATTAATAAATAAAGATTAACCATTTCATCGTAACCATAACTAAACAAGGGGTGATTGTCGAAAAAATCTCGTTCTCTTTTCGAGCACACTACTTTCAAATTTAGAGTGGCAAATATTCATTAGAATTCCCTACAGCCATTTAATTTCATACGCCTTTCAAGCAACACTGAAAAGTTATTGTCAACTTCCTATCAAGAGACTGAACTGGCTCTGCCTATCAAGAGACTAAAGTGACTTCCAAAATCAAAATTCGTCTTTGCCCTTCTCATTTACCATTTTTTTCACTCGATGAACAAAGTCAACCATAATTTGAGACCCTAACTCAAGAAGGGTTGATAATGGTTGAGGACTGCTAGTCAGCTTCTAACTCCCCAAATGGAACTTTATTTTCTGAGTTTTACAAAATCGACAACAATTCCTTCTTCGGAGGTTGTACCACAAAAATACAACAATTGATGTACATCTTTTTTGCCACTCCTCTAGGGTGTGTTTGGGGCAAGGGTAATGCTAATGGTTAAGGGAGAATGGTAATGAGGAGGAGAATAGGGAGGAGAATGATTATTGGGGGAATGGTTATTTGTGTTGGGGCGAAGGTAATAATTATGGAGAGAATGATTATTTGTGTTTAAGATAAAAGTAATAATTATGGGAAAAATAAAATAATGAATATGATGTGAGTAAAAAATAGTGATGTGATGTATTATTAAATTTCAAAAAAAGTAGCTATTTCTCTAGTTAAATGGATGGCTATAAAAGTGGAGTTAATTTTTTTTTTTAAATGTATTATTATTATAATCATAAAATTGAATCAACTAAAAACTGATTCAATAGTTTTATGGTTTATTGGACATCAGTTATCAAAAAAATTGAGGATATCAGTACAAACCGACAACAATCAAACTGAAATTAGAGAGGTTCATTTAAATTGTGAGGCCTGTGGACCTGCCCCGAACACGGCGATGAATCCCCGATTTAATGGGGAATGAGGGAATGAGCGGGGAGAAAATTTTCACTAAACGGGGATGGGGATGAGGATCCCGTTTTCCGAGCCCCACCCCAATATTTCTTTTTTAAAGAATAATTTTTATATTTCAAATAAAATTATGTTAATTTTGCTTCAATATACATGTTTTTTTAACATTGAAGTGTATATTTTGACAAATTTATTAAAAATATTGATATAAGAAAAAACAATATAGTAGATTTTTAGAAAAACAAGAAGAATACGGTAACTATTTGAAAAAAATAACAGTACAACAACTCTTTTATAGTTTTTTTTACCGATTGTATAGGTATGCATATATTGATTTAAGTAAAAAAAACAATTCAGTAGCTCTTTTTTAAAATAACAACACAGTTCTTTTTATAGTTTTTTACTCATTTTATAGGCATTACTTATTAAAACTAAAGAAAATATAAATAAGATAAATATTAAAATAAAACTATTGAAAACTATATTAAAAAAAATAATAAATGATACAAACTATCGGTAGTTCCCCAAGTATCTAATGGGGAAACCTCAACCCGATCCTCGCAAAATAATACGGTATGGTGACGGTAAAATCTTCTTCGTCCTTGTTCGGCCGTGGACATATCTAACCAAAATCACTCCTGTACTACTCCTGTTTCTTTTTTTAAACAATAAAATAGTCATAAATGAGGTCTAAGTTTTCATTTATTTGGTTTTTTATATTCGTTTTTTTTTTTTTAGTATAAGTTGGGAGAAGGGGATTACAATATCGATTCCAAGGATCGTGACCGTGGAATGGAAATGAATTAACTCCAAACCAGATAATCAATTGTAAGTTGTCTCCTAAATCATATTTTAAATATAAATTTTGATGATTTTATTTTTTGATTGATTCAAAATGTCTCAATGAAGGTGGAGACAACTACTAACACTTAATTTGCGTTGAGCTTTATTGCAGGAGTAGATTACAAATCCATAGCTCAATCAATCCCAATGTTTGAAGCTTTTAAAGAGCTAAGGGGGATTCATGAGATCTTGTAAACTAATTAATTAAAAGATAGCACAATCAATTCAGATCGAATTTTCTCATATTGAAAACTCGTGCTACTCATATTTAATTACATCACTAATATCAAAAAGCACAGAAAAGCTACGTTGGGGCCAGGAAAGCATGTGCCACCACTGCCTTTATTCTTTCTTAATAATTATTTTGTAATATATATACTTTTTTAGTTCAAAGATTGAAGTTGAACCAACTCTAAAATGATCATTATTATTTATCTATTAGATATTATCCATTGGTTTTAAGATAGAAATACATATTATCTAATTATAGGTCTAGTTTCCATTCTTATTACTTAAAAATAATCCATACAAAAATAAAATTTAAGATAAACAGTTTGGAGAAGTATTATGTACCTTAAATTTTAAGCCTAGTTCGATAATTATTTATTTTTTGAAATTTAAAGTTTTTTTTATATTTCTATTTCCTACAATATATTTTATCTTTCCTACAATGTATTTAATTTTCCTTAAGAAAGTAGTTAAATACCAACCAAATTTCAAAAACAAAAACAAACTTTGAAAGTTATTTTTTTTATTTTAAAATTTTAATTTAGTTTTTACAATATGTGCAAGATGTAGATATCTATATAAAAAAACATTTGGTAGAATGGTTGTTGTAAGCTTAAATTTCAAAAATAAAAAACTAAAATGGTTATCAAACGGGATAATTTCAGCTATTTTCGTTGTTGAAATCTTGCTATTTTAGTTGTTGAAATCTTGTTTTAACATATTAATTTAATCTCTTGAAATTCTAAAAAAATTATATTAAGTTGGCTATGAAAAAATGCCAGCAATAACTCAAAGGGTTGGTGGCCCGTTGGATTCATTATTTTGAGGTAATCCAGATTCATTATTTGTATTTAATCCAGTTCAACACTACGATGACACATTTAATTTGGTATTTGACTTTAATTTAGTTGAGAACACTATACCTTCTAAATAAGATTTGTGGTTCCCTTCTTCAATTTATACTATTTGTTTTAAAAAAAAATGAAGAATATACATCAATTCACATGTTATATGACCTATGATTTTCGTTATAAGTTTAGATTAAAAAAAGGGGTTATCAATTCAAAATTTTTATTATAAATATTGAATCAAATAAATTTTTTCTTTTTCATTTGATCTATGCAAGGAGTTGTATTTGTTTGTCAAGAAAATTAATAGTAAATTAATTTTTATGTAGGTAGTTTTTATACATTCAACTAAAAATTATTATATAGTTTTTTTTAGTACCTGAATGTGTAATAAATATAAACAAAATATCATGCATACAAAAGTAGCAGCACATCTATTTAATGTTTAGGGTGTGGTTGTCCCGTTTATATGTAAACGGTCAAGTTGGTTATAATAACACAATCCATGTTTGTCCCAGTTTATTATGAACGGTGGTTACCTAAATCTTCGTGCCCGTTTATCTAAAGCTTACATATATTATTTTTTGTTACATAATCAACCCATCAAACGCAGTTTATCATAATTTCTATTATAATAACTTATCTCAAACATTATTTGTAATAACTCATCGTGTATCATAACCTTCCGGCTATTATAATCAAACTGGTTATTATATATATATATATGTATATATATATGTATATGTATATGTATATGTATATGCCAAATCGAATTAAATGGAAGCATTTATTTATTTATTATTATTATTATTTTTTATAAAAAAAATGGAAGCATTTAATTTAATATTTATAGCAATGAATTAAAATTCTGCAATCCAAATATAAGGAATCTCCCCTCTTCCATTTGCCATTTAAAAAAAAAATTATATATTGAAACAGGAAAGATAGGAAAGTTCGTAACACATTCGTTCTACGATTCCAATGTTATTTAAAAATAAATTTCACGATTAGAAATTAGATTGGAGAGATTTGACAGTTGAAAAAAACTAATATTGAAGTTGACGACCTGATCTAATATACTAAGACCCACCCTCACTTCAATACATAATCTAATTCGATTCCAACGTGCTTCTTATATATAATATCATGCAAAAAGCAGGTGAAATTACAAGCCAACAGAAGCCAGGCTGTAATGCCACGTTGGAATTTCTTTCCTTTTTCTATTTTTCAATGAATCATAATTATATATCTAACAAGAATTTTATTTTTTTGAGGTAACAACAATTGCAGATGAAGGATTCGAATCTTTGACCTTCAGGTCACTAAGTTAATATTGATGGCGTTGAATTACTGTTCATGTTGGGCCTGTTGGTTATATCAACAAGAATTTAATACAGCTTTCGTTAGTGAAGCTCTGGATTTTCCATAAACGATGTGGTCATGTACTCTCTCACCTCCCTCGCAATCACATCCCTCATTGCATCCCAAAACCCTGCCGGCAAACTCTCAACTCGCCGCTCCTCCGCTGTGACGCTGCCGATCCCCGGCGGGGCAAGAGTCAAGGCGGTCAACGGGTCATTGGCATGAATATTGTTGTCAGGGGCAATTGCGTGCATTACTAAATGCTGGTGCGGCTCCTTGGCCCGGCGCTTGAGCGTGGAGTTCCAGTGATTCTTAACGGCATTGTCGGTCCGGCCGGAGAGCAAGCGGGCAATGGTGGCCCAGCGGTTCCCGAACCGGGCATGAGCGGACAAAATGGTGTCATCCTCGGCGGGAGAAAACGGGCGGTGCTCCACATTGGGGCTCAACTGGTTACACCAGCGGAGGCGGCAGGATTTGCCGGACCGGCCGTGGATGTAAGGGCTAATCAAGGACCAGTTCCTGGGGCCATATCGAGCCACGAGGTGGGTCAGTATCCGGTCCTCATCCTCACTCCATGGCCCTTTAATCTTGGCCGGCCGGCGAGAGGCCTTGCCGGAGAAGGAGGAATCCGACGACGTGGAATCGGAAGAAGAAGAGCTCACCATTATGGGAAAAGAAGAAAGGAATTTGAATCAGGGGATTGGGAGATGGAATTATATATATAGAAAGGGAGGGTGCATGCATCTGTTTGTATGTAGTGAGGAGGGAGCTTCTAGGAAGGTGGGTTATGTAAAGTTGGTGGGGAGTATGTACTAGATCTATGTACCCTTTCAATTTTTATTTTTTTTCTTTTAATATTGTATCAAATCATTTCTGTTACCCAAATTGTCGACTGTGATTCTTTGTTTTCTTTTTTTTTACATATTGGTTTTGTACCTGTGTGTTCCTCCGAAAAAAATATATTTAAATTATAAAATACAATATCATGTTTGATTATATATGAGATTAGATGTGATTAGCATAATCCAATAGAGCAGTACCTCAAATCACATCAATGTACACCTAATTACTTAAAAGCCCACCCCCAATTGTTGTAATCTCAAAAAAAAGATGTAATTATCGTAAACTCAACCGAACCAATCCAAATATAATATATCCATTTTTTAGTATAAAGTTGGACATATGGTTTTGTAATTTGAGAAAATCGATCCAAACCAGCAACTTTCTCAAACTTCATTTTTTTTCATATTAGTTATTATCTATTTGAAACTAATTTTACGAAAGATAATCGGGTGCAATGATCAAACTTGTTAATGTTAAAATCCTTCTCATTTATTGATAAAGTGAACGAATGAACCACCAAAAGCAAATCACTCCATTTTGAGATATATGATTTTTAAAGAAATGACAAAAAAAAATTGTACATTAGATTGAATCCAAAATCGAGAGTTGAACTAATTGAAAACAGAACCAATGGTTCTATACTTTATTGCACATTAGATCATATCCATTTTTTGAAAACCGAAGATATTGGTTGGTTGTCGATTTGGTACAAAACCAACAAAAATCGTATTTAAATCACTCCTTAGATGTGATGACATGAAACTTTGTTTAGAATGTATAGAGAAGAGATGATGGAAAAACTTTATTTGGGGTGGAAGAAAATGTGATTACACAAAAATTTGTTTGGAGTGTAAAAAGATGAGATTTAAGATATCTAATGCAATTTTTTTAAAACTAATCTTATAATTTGTTGTTGAATAATAAAATTATCCTCAAATCTTTAGTTATTAACACAATTATAGAATATAACTAACAAATATTAATGCGATATCACCCTTAATAATATTAATGTTCATATTTAAAAGAAACATAATTCCAATGACATCATATACGACTTAATAATCATGAAGGTTACAAATTTGATTCTCGAGCCCTCAAATATAGTTGAATTAAAGACAAATTAATGAGTAAGAATTTTACACTGATATACAACAACAACAAAAATGACGTTTGACTAATCAAAAATATTTTTGAGTTAACATAAATTTCCACGATTCTATTTATTTAAAAAAACTATTTGTTTCAACTATGGACATTGTGTCAAAGATGTCCTTTGTACAACATGATAGGGCGCCAACAACTTCTCTTACGATTTCCTTTAATTAAAAGAATTTTAGAGTTGTCATCAACTATTTTAAAGGTGTGATTGATCGTCTAATTACAAGATAAGAAAATGATATCTATAATCAAGTTAGTCGTCACCAATCATGATTTCTCAATTAGCAATTCAAAATTTAAGATTTATACAAAATTAGAGATGGAATATTATTTAATCACATTTGTTAAATAATTTAATTTTATAAAGTACATTAAACCGAAAGTATTCTTAAAATAATTTTATTTAGGCCAGTTTAGGCCTAAAGTATTTACTTGAACCCAAACAAAAAGGTGGATGGGAGGAGAAGATGGGAAGAACTCTTGAACTACAAAAAAACAAAAGGTATGTTTTTAATTTTATGCATTTTATGTGTATATTAATTTCTAATTTCTTTACCTCTAGAGTGACGAGTTAGAATTAGTTCTCCAATTAAAAGGGTAATTAATAGCGATGAAGTATCTTGAAGATGATGGAAGTTTAGAGTTGAAAGTGTAATGTTAATTGCCTCTCCAAAATTTACATTCAACCTATTCGAAGGTTAAAAACTCTTTATTATTTATTTTTCCTTTTTGTTTAATTTTCACTTTTTCTCTCTTTAATTTCTTTTATTTATGTTTCCTCTTTTTTTTTTTTTGTTCAACTTTAACTTTTTCTCTAAATCATTTTGAATTTATTATTTATTTAAGAAAATATATTGATTTTATATACAAACACATAATTTCTAATTATATTTTATTTTCATTTTCATTTTTCTTTAAATATATTTTGTATAATTTTCCTTTTTTCTTTTTTAAAAACATTTTTTTTAATGTATTCATTTAAAATGTATAGAGAACTAATCTTAGAAATATTTTGAATCACTAAATATAAATGATAAACTATATATACACATAATTGATCATTGTAGCATTTAAAATTAAGAAAAAAAAACAACATAAAAAAAAAGATTACGTAAACTATAATTTTTTTAATTTAGAATTTTAGAGTGAAACAATAAATAATGACTAAACACTTCTCATGTCAATAATTTAAAAATAAAAATAAAAATAAATAAAAATCTTGATAGGACCGAAGAAAAGACCAACGTAAGAGCCAGAAGTCTAGATTTGTAACTTGACATTCATTTTTTAAAAACAAAATCGCAAACTAAACCATAAAAAACCATCATCAAACCACAAAACAACCCATCAGTACACAAACATAAAATTCAAGCCTGTCCTAGTGGATAAGGGCATTAGCCTGATAACTCAACCATGTATGTATGTATCTTATCATCCAAAGGGATCAAGAATGCAGGCAGAAGCATATGAAGTAAAATCAAAGAAACTACAATCAAATAGGCATTTGGAGCGATTGATAATTCCCAAATCATGTAGGAACCAACTCTTTTTGGAGACCATTGAAAAACTGGGAGTTACCTGGTCAAACAAACATTTCAAGTACTCCAAAAACCAAGCAAAAGGACAGAACAACAATCAGAATCTTAACTATGGTACCTTCAAACTCATGCTAATGTTGGATAGCAAGTGCACAATAATCTTTAGCTAAAACTACAAGCCCATTACATTATATATTCTCCTAAAACATTCAAGTACCTTATTAGTTCTCGCAGTCCCAAACGAATAGTTAATAAATCATATTCTACATAACTCGGTCCATCAAAATTCGGTTCCACTCCACGCATGGAGGGATTTATAGAAATCCTCAGAGAACAAAGTTGAACATTCAGAAATGAAGCAACTTTTGCCCATTACAGCTAGTATGATAAGATCTTATAGAGAAACGTAGAAGATTTACCCACCCCAGGCTTCCGGCAGGACAATTGCCTTGTATTAGAACTAAAGATTGTTTCTTCTGCCCTCCACTTTCAATCAGTTCACCTGTTGTTGATAGGTGCCATACATAGGGTAAGCTCCATATGAAGCTGCCGCATACATGGTTGGTGGATCGTAAGGTACCGGCAGTGCATATCCATATCCGCCATACACCTGCCGCCCTCCATAATACGCTCCATTCCAGTGGTTACCATAATCAGCTCGGTACTGTCGATAGAAAAGTACTTGTTAAGATGATTAATAATAGAGACAGAAATCTAATCTACCGGGATACCAATATTTCAAGCATTTTGAAGCAACTATATACACACACACCTACTTTAAAACCAAGTTCTTCTGGGCATATTTTCCTTACATTTCCCTCCATCCTGAACATCTGACTAATAATTTTATGAAAGGTTATTTAGTAAATCCTGGCATTATAATTTGATAGGGATGTTCCCAGATGCTCTTTCATATTACACTGTACATTATGATTATCATTATTTTTTAATATATGTGAGTGCACGAATCCTGCGAAAATTGCCTGACCATACTATACTTAGTTGTCAACGTAACTTATAGAAAACAATTCTTGGGAGGTGGTCACGGTGTCTTAAGAGGCTCACTCAGGCATGCACTGGGCTAAGGCACACATTCAGCACCTCGGCTTGAATATGCACATGCGATTCTTGTTTTTAAAAAATCAAGCTCTAGGCATGCAAAAATAAGTTTAGTGTGGTTACCTGTTTCAAAAAAAAAAAGTTTAGCTAACCCTCAACTCAAGAGTTTAGGTTTTTTTGTTCTTCATTATTTACAAACTCTTAGAGTTTTTTTTTATATAGGAAACGTTAACTTTTCATTGATGTATAAAAAAAAATTACATAAGTCCTATCGATACTAGTTACAAAAAGCTATCCCATTGTGAACGAAGTGCAGGTAGGTTTCCCATTAAAAACAAACTCAAGTAGTTTTTTTATAATACTCATACTCCAACTATGTTATCTCTTATTTATGAATTTTCATATCATACATATAGCCTTGCACCACCTTATTTTTTGTCCTTAAGCCCCACTAGGCTTATTGCCTCTTGAGCTTTTAAAAAAACCAGATGACCATAGTGGATTGAAGTAATAATCTAAACTTCAAACATTTTAAGAATTACAAGGCTCTTATTTGCCTAGACGAACCAGAAAACATAAAAGGCAGTTATACCAGAAGTCATGTAAGTAAAGAAGAGTTCATCAGAAAATGGTAGTAGACTTGTTTGCAAAAAAAAAAAAACAGTAGTGATTCCCAAAGCTATCACCTAACCTAAAAATGAAGTACTTGTATAGGTCTGCCAACTCATAGACACAAAAGAAATTACCTGCTTATTCGCTGGACTTCGTCCCCAAGAAAGACGTACTGTCTGCTTGCCAATCACAGTTCCATTTAATTTCTGCAATGCCTCTTCAGCATTCTTTCTGCGAGGCAGTATTAAATGATGGTTGAGTTTTTCTCTTTTCTTTAATTTAATCACTTAAGAGATGGTTGTTTAATTCAAATATACAGAAACTAAAAATCCTTATGTGATCAAACAAGTCAAAGCCATGAACTGAAGTTTACCTGTTTGCAAATTGAATAAAACCACAACCTTTTCCAACTGGTATCTTAGCAGATACTATATCACCATGTTGAGAAAATAGCTGCCTTAGATCGTCATCAGTAACATTGGGATCAAGCCCTCCAATGAAAATCTTTACACACATCCCCCAAATCCGAGACGTCGAGAAAAGGAAGAAAAAGAGAGAATTAGCAATGAAAATAACGTTTGATATTATGAAAGCAAGATTAAACAACCCAACTCACAGTTGTATTTGTAGATTCTCCATCAGACTGATGTCCATGGGTGAATGAACCATTTGATCCATATCCTATTACCAAGAGAATATAGAATTACAGGCGATGTATGAGCACAGATTATTTTAGCCAAGGGTTAGTCCTGGTCTCGTTATCAAAAACCTAAACATATATACGACATTTTAGCGCCCATGAAGGACCCTTTAAGGACATGATGGAATATTGACTCAAAACTGTGCAAATGCATGCAATGTGCTTGCTTGTTAGCAAAATAATGACAACAAATAAGTGTTGCATACCTTGTGAAGAATATTGCTGCTGGTATCCAGAGGACTTCTTTGGTGTTGCTGCACCGATGCGCATAGGCCTACTTGAGCAATATATGCCGTTCATTTCAGTCAAGGCCAGAGACCTCTCGTTATCATCACCAAACCTCACAAAACCATAACCTTTTGAGCAACCAGTATGTGGATCATAGACGACTTTTGCTGCTTTGACAGATGAATATTTAGTAGCAAAAGTTTCATGGAGTATAGTATCAGTAACATCTGCAGCTAAATCTCCTACAAAAATAGAAAGATCAGAACCATTTTCCGAACGCTTGTCACCCGTGCTAAATGTTGCCCAGTTTAAACGGAAATTTTGCTCGGTATTAGGCATCAAAACTGTAGAATAGTTCTGCAGAACTTTCTCTGCTGTTGTATGAGAGAAAAATTCTACAAACCCATAGCCTTCGGATATACCCGTTTGCTTATTACGAATGACTTTAATGGAAGAAATCTGCATGTAATAGTTATGTAAGGCATGGGACATAAGAAATGTGCTTGAAGAGGAGATCATGTGAAGAAAAAGAACAAAAGACTACAAACAAACAAACAAACAATCACCTAGAGGCTGCTTTTTGATAGAGAAATTAAAAAAAATGAACAAGCAAGGAATATGCACAGCATAGAAGATGCACGAGGCAAAAGCGAACAAGGACCACAACAACAACAACAACAACTTGATTGAAACCGTACCTTACTTCATTGAAGGAAGAATGGTATATCAAAATACTAGCACAAAATCAAGACTTAAATATCTGTGGAATGTGCATAATAATGACCAACAGAACATATTGCTCGCTAAAATTTTTAAAAAAAATAAATAAAATGAAATTGATTTAAGTGCGCCAAATCAAGATATTTCATGTTTCACTCCAATGAAACTCATTAAGTGTTGTTGTTCATTGATGATATATGAATTCTGAATGGGAAAGCATGTTTCCAACCAACATCTTACAGATGTATTGACTGAAAAAATGGGGAGCCTAGTGATGATAAATGGTCTAGACAATGAAATGAATATGGTAATTAATAACAACAGATGGATGTAAAACGAGTTTTACAAGCTTCAGCAAGCAAGCAGTCTCAGGTAACAAAAATAGTAAAAGCAGCAGTTTGAGACACAATGTATACATAAAAATAAAAAGGTGACAAATTTGCTTTAATTATTATTCTTACATCTATATTGAGTAAGTAAAACGGGAAAGAAATCGAAAACATGTAGAGATGATAAAATAGGTAAACAGGAAACGAAATGGGAAATAGTAAAATGGGAGAGTAACCTCGGCGGTGGAAGCGAAACAGTTATGGAGGTAATTCTCGTCCATCCAATGCTGCAAATCGCCGACCCAAATGGTCTTGTTTTCGGTGGAGGAACCGTGGTGGTGAGGGCCGGGCGGCGGGTATTGACGGTAAGGAAGATAGTGGGGCGAAGGCGGAGCGATGTAATGCTGCGGCGGCATCATGGGATGCTGCATTATCATGGCCGCGGCGGGATACTGCATCGCCATCCAGCGGTGGGGGGGCGGCAGGTGATTCTGGTCCGTCGGATGCGCCGCCGCCTGCTGCGAATCAAGGCCGTTGGATGGCATCTTTTTTTCTCAAAATCCAGAAGAAGAAGAAGAAGAAGAAGAAGAGAAATATGGGTTGTGAATCAGAGTTTCAGAGATGGCAAGAGAAGAAATCCATGGGGGGGTAGATAAAGGTATATCTGTTGTTGAAGAAGAGGAAGAGGAAGAGGAAGAAGGAGATAAAGCAGAGAGATTTGGAAGAAAGGAAAGGAGGCTCAATTAGGGTGGAACAGCCCAAAACAAATGGCAAATGAATGAACGACTGATTCTTGTTTGGATTTGTAGACGCGGTGCATCCTCCAACCCTTGGATCAAACCCTATAAACCCATCCCAGCCCTTCCTTCTTCTTCTTCTTCTTCTTCTTATTTTATATACAACGTGTTGTCCTTAAGTTTACCCGCCGCCAACTGCCTGTACGAACTCTTTCCCCTTTTTCTTTTCTTTTTACCCCCCCTCCCTCCTTCCTTCCTGTAACTACCGATTTTACCACTACTACATCCAAAACAACCCCTCTTACCATCCTCCCATTTCAACCTTTTTATTCAATCTCTCACGTATGTAAATGGCCGTGTCCGATATTTGTCCTATCGTTTATTATAAATGGTACTTATCTAAACCTAAATGTCCGTTTATCTAAACCTTATATATATCCATTTTTGTTGCATAACCAGCACCAAACTCATCCTTAGTGAAATTTTCATTTCAACAGTTTTTTTAAAAAAAATTTAAGAAAACAAATATATGTGATAGATTATTACAATTTTTTTAAAATAATTAATATATAAAAATAACTTTTTAGCCTTTAAAAATATATTTATAAATTTTTATATTTTGTAAATTTAATTTTGTCAAAATAAATAAATTTACCATTTATATTATATAAAATAATAATATAAGTTTACCATTTATATTTATAAATTGCTATTTTTTAAGTTTTAGATGATAAAAAAGTTGTATATAAAAAAATGATGAAAAGTAAGGAAAATAAATGTAACAAAGTAAAACAAATGAACGAAAATATATTGAACTTCAAAAGTCAACAAAATAAAAATGTATAAAAACAAAAAAAATATGAAGAAAGATTAAAAAAAAAATGTTAGCCATAAATTGGAATTGAACTTCCATAATGAGAATTTTGAGAACCAAAATTCAACAAAAGGCTAACTCATTTCATAAAATATGTGCATTTTTAATTAATATATACAATAAGTGTATATTTTAAAATTTTCGCTAGCATATTAAGTTGATAATTAATAAATGTAGGATCGAAAGACAACACTAGAGGGGGTGAATAGGGCTTGCCAACGTTTTAGTTATTTAAAAATATACTTTTAAGATCTAAATTTTGTTAATCTAAAATCATCCAACAAGCAATTATAATATGTAAGAATTGGTAAAAGTTAAGGGAAGAGAGAAAGACACCGAATATAGTGGTTTGGAAATCTTACTCCACTTCCCAAGACTACTTCTTGGATATTTTACTAGGCGATCCTCTTGCGGGTGAGAATCAAACCGACACGACCCTCTTTTCCTAGGCTAAAGAGAAACCCCAATCCTTTTATCGGGTTCAGGATTAAACCACTCCAACCCTGTTTTTCTTAGGCTAAAGAGAAACTCAAATTCTTTTTAGTGGTACAGGATTAAACCAATTGCATTTTCTCACAATCTAAGGTGTACCCCACACCTTAATACAAATCTCAAATAACAAATAAAAATGAAACCTTACAATATACCTCTCGTAGGCAAAATACACAAGTTGAGCGTTGACAGCTTCTTCAAAAAATTTGCAATGTGCCGATTCAAGAATGCGTGAAGCAAATGACACTTTTTGAAGCTTTGAGAATGATAATGTTGGTGTATTATTTTTGTTATGGAGGCTATGGATTTTATAGGGAGAAGATGAAAAGGTGTCTTTAGATTTAGGGCAAAATGATGGACAGACGAGATTTGATGAAGATATGATAAATGGTGACCATTGGATTTAGGAAAAATGTGTATATGACTGGAATTGAATGATTAGAAGATGAAATGAGTTTGGGTTAAGAGTAAAACAATTTGAAAATGAAAAACTCTTTTTTTTTCTTAGGCGATTTTTCTTCAAATCTTCATTTGTCCATATCTTCTTCATTTTAACTCCAATTTGCACGATTCAAAATGAGTTGAAATCGTCTCTCCAAGATATACATAATAAACACTTAAAAACTCCAAAAATATCAGTAAACAAAATTCGAGTTTGTTCTCATCAAAACATTAATTAATTATTAATTTAAGTAGGGGCAAAAAAGCCAACAATCCCCTTTTTTTATGATGACAAACTATACTAGAAAAATGAAATATAAAGTAATGTGTGTTATGTAAAATATGAACCACATGCATAATCAACACACATAATTAACAATAACATGCTTTCATTTTTCTTATTAACCCTCCCCTTTTGGAATCAATCAAAAAGAAATTGTAAAGAAAAAAATAATTTAAAATTTTATTTAATGAAAACTCCCTAAATTTCTCCCCCTTAAAAAAATCAATTTAACACTCTCTTCTCGTAAGAGACAAAAAGACATTTGATGCATAAAAATCTAATGATATAAATATAAAACACAATTTCAAATGAATTCTTCTTCTAAAATGAATTTTCATTAATGCAATAACAACCCTTAATTAAAAAGCTATACAATGAGAAGTATACTCAACAATAAATTACTTTATCAATATTAAATTTACACAATAAATGATTTAAACTCCCCCTAAAAATAAGCATTCTCTTTATAATAATAATAAATATAAAAGAGATACCAATTTTTGAAAAATAATGATACCAATTAATAGTAAATCAAATAATAAAAATTATGGTAGCATTATAAATAAAACAAACATATCACTTTTGAGTAAATTCTAGTAGGATTCAAGTATATTAATCAATTTCATAAAAACTTCCCCTATAAAATAGAATTCAACAATCAAACTACTCAAATTGAATTTGAATCAATAAACTTCATAAATAGCAAAGTTAATCATCAAAACATAATTTATGGCCAAAAGACATACAATATCTTATTTTACTATATCCATATTTAATTTCTCAATAATTATAATTTCAATCAACAAAGTTTAAATAATCAAAGTATTATGAAATTATTAATAAATCAAATTTCATTAGTCGAGAATATAATCATGTACCAAAATAGATATTCAACTTTTAATCATGGCATCGCTAATTCAAATAGTAAGGTAATAAGAATTATGGATAAATTTTGAAAATAATTGATTATAAGATTTTAAGAGCGAATAATCCATAATCATAATATGCAATTGTTTAGAAAGATGCCAAAAGTATTCTCAAATTTCTCAAGATATTCTAATTTAATAATCAATCAAGTTTAAGAAATCAAATTCAAGCACAATAACCATTTTAGAGATGCAAATTCTATAAAAGACATTAATAGAATATTTATGTCAATAATCAAAATATAAAGTTACCAAACATGTCAATTTTCCTTGTTTGCAAAATTGCTTCATTTGAATAATTTCAAATTTGAAATCCAAGCAACTTACTTGACTTGAAATAACACCTACAACGATTTTGGTACCCATTTCTTGGGCCCTTCATTGTTAGCTATGATGGATTTTGGAACCCATTTCAAATTGGAAGCAATATTTCTAATATTCAACTTAGGAAAATAACAACTATAATAATTATGACCAATTTTACCACAAGAATAACAAACAACATTTGGTAAGAATTTATTTTTCACAAAATGATTTTGCACAATATTTTTCTCAAATAAATTCATTTTAGGAACCTTTTTGAATTTAAAGCAATTTGGTCTAATATGACCTTTAATTCCACAATAATGACATGTAGGCACAAATTTTAATTTTACATACATATTTCTAACATTTTTATGATTATACACAATATTTGACTTTTCATGTAAATCACTACATTTTTCATGCTTGTGATTAAAATTTTCGTTATGAGCACATTTAGATATAGTATGAAATTGTCTAGGCATAATAGGGTTGGCTCTAACAAAGATAATATTAGGATTAGGTGAACATTTTTCATTTGCACGACTTAATCCCTTTTTATCATTACAAGATTTACTAATATCAATAATGTTATCTAATTGTTGAGCACCAATAATCAATTTATTAATTGATTCTTTTGCAATTTGAAGCTATTAGTAAGTGATTCTTTTTCTCTAAGTACATGCAAAAGACTATTTTATCTTGACTATCAAATTTAAGAAATTTAATTTTGTTAATTAAGGCAAAATTTTCACTTTCTAAAGATATATTTCTAGTTTCTAAATCAATATTTTTATTTTCAAGGCTAACAATTTCCTCTTTTAACTTCAAACAATAAGAATCAATTTTCTCATTTTTATTTTTCAAATCATTTAATTCCATTTTCAAATCACAAGATAAAGATTTAAATTTCCATTCTCTTTCTCAAGGAATTTGATTTTATCATTCAATGAACTTTGCTCATTATTACAAGCATCAGTTTCCTTTTGCAATAATAAATTTTTAGCTTCATTTTTCAAACATGCATTTTCATCTATCAAATATTTATTTTCATTAGACAATACTTTATATTTCTTTGATAGTTTGACATACTTCAAGACAAAAATTTTAAAATCATGTGCATGCTTTCAAATGCATCAAATAATTCATCATAAGTAAGAGATTCTTGATTTACCTCATCTTCATCACTTTTGTGGTCGAAATCCTCATTCAAATGATTCATTAAGTATTGAGAGGCTTCATCACATTTTTCATATTCTACTTCATAAAAATTTTCTTGATTTTGAGAAATACAATTCTCCTTCAAATCAAATAGATCGTTAGTAGTACAAAGAAAATTTTCTACACTATACATATTTTCAAGAAAATACCAAACATCATAAACATATTTAAAATGTGCAATTTTATCACATAGCTTACTATCTAGAGCACTATACATAATATTCATAACTTAAGCATTGCAAGAAATCAAATTTTCATTCAATTTCAATTTTGATAAATCATATTCACAAACATACCAAAAATTGAAATCAATACCGAGCAAAAATATTTTCATTCACTTCATAATTCGTACCATCAAAAAAATAAGGGTTTATCAATACAATGACTTTCAAGAACACCTAAAGTTGCCATAACTCTAGCAATTAAGCTTTTCGAAAAAATATTTTTCAAAAATACAATACCAATTGAAGAAGTAAAACTCAAACGAATGGATATCAAATACACACTCTTTAAAAAAATATTTTCTATTAAAAACAAGAGCAACCCGCTCTGATACCAATTGTAGGATCGAAAGGCAACACTAAAGGGGGTGAATAGGGCTTGCCAACGTTTTAGTTATTTAAAAATATACTTTTAAGATCTAAACTTTGTTAATCTAAAATCACTCAACAAGCAATTATAATATGTAAAAATTGAAATCGCAAAAAGTAAAAGTTAAGGGAAGAGAAAAAGACACCGAAGTTTATAGTGGTTCGGAAATCCTACTCCACTCCCCAAGACTACTTCTTGGGTATTTGACTAGGCGATCCTCCTGCGGGTGAAAATCAAACCGACACGACCTTCTTTTTCCTAGGCTAAAGAGAAACCTCAATCCTTTTGGTATCAGAAACCCCAACCCTTTTTTTCACTTAACTAAATATTTTGTTTTTAAAACAAAACAAAATTATTTTATGATAAAAAATTAATATGAATAAATTAGTTAATGAATAATTACGTATAAATATTATTTATATAGATATGTATATTATAATCAAGGTAAAAATTTTGTTAAAATTATTAATGAAATTATTTCTAAAAAAATTACACATTCCATGAGAAAGAGTGTAAGGGACCGACCCGAATGGGGCACTAAATGGGCCCTTATCCCAATGCATGCATTCAAAGTAAAGGACATTTAAACAGACATGATTTCGGATTCCAATTAAAACAAAAACATTCAAAATAACCCCTTTAAAAACTAGACAATTTCCTAGAACTCCGCCCCTGTTTCCAAGCACTGTTCCAAGATAAATACATTTCCAAAGTTTACTCTGATCGAGATTTACTACTAAAACCATTCAAAACTCATTGAGATACAAAATGTTGGAATCCACAAATATTTACAAACATCCTAGGGCTCAGTGCGTCTCATGCATTCAGGGGAAAACAAAACACAAAGAGTCATAATACAAAAATCGAGTTGGAAGATCGGCCCCATGATCACGGCTCCTCCTTCCTTCGGCATCCTGTCACAAGCACCACGATTACATGTGGAAAACCACGAGAATAAGGGTGAGTAACGAATTACTCGATAAGAATCCCCAACCGGGTACAATACGATATACATGGTCATCTCGATGAGCGTATGCAAGCTATGAATATAAACACGAATAGAGCACATAGTTTAGCCCACACTTGGGCCTCGGATGCTAATTTAAGGTCTTAGTCCGGAATAATATCACCACACAGTCCAATACATAAGTCGCCCTATATACGAGAAATAAGTCCCGCCCTCGGCTGTCTCTGTCGACGAAAGGTACACGGCTCAAGATCCCGAGGAGCTCTCCGGTCGGCGTTGTAATGAGCGTAAGCATGCACCGCGTGCTCTGCGAACCATGGGGTGCTGCGGAGTGCGAGGCAAGCGCCCATGTCCAGATCCACCACGCCTAACTAAATCTTTGGATCGGTGTCACCGACATAGAGGTGTGAGACACGGACACGTAAACTATGTCGGCTGAACCACCGCACTGAGGCTAAGGAAACGGGTCGTGGTAGGCTTACACCGAGAAGCGCCCTTACCTTAACAGTGGCAATCGGGGGCTACTGGCCGAACACGCCGAGGACGTGCCGATCGCCGAGGATGAGGCAATGCCAAGTCATCATCCCGACGGTTGGGGCATTTAACGATCGCCACCCTCACCCAAGATTGCGGGGCCTACCGCTTGGGTTAGCTAATCCTCACGGGGTCGGGGGCGGAATGACTTGCTCGACGTCCCCGCCATGGATGCAAGGTACTTTATGCATCGGGCCCGGATGATGCTATCTACCCGCAATTCTAACTCGCTACTAGCAAACAAACAAACAATTCCATAAAATCCAATACGTGCTCAATAAGAATACAACGAGCCTAGCATGATACTACTGAAGCGAAGGAATCTAGCATGCATGCTAGAAAGGAACAACCTAGCATGGATTAACATGAGAATTAAATCAAGAAAATCATGCTAATCGGGAATTCGAAATAGAATACCTAGCTACACATGTCAATAAACACAAACAAGCGATCAATCAAAATCACATATAATATCGCAGGTCCACACAACTCCGGTAAGAAATCCTTACCTTGGCCGGGGACAATTACACGAAAACCTAAGCTGCGAGCGATCTCGAACTAGCTACCGGGAACCTAACAAGCACAACACAATTACACACAATATCTAAATTAAATTAAATAAAATAAAATAATTAGGCTCGGCTCAGCTCAGCTCGGCTTGGCGGCTCGGCTCGGCAGCAGGACACGCGACACGGCCCTGGGGCGCGGCTTGGCGACACGGCTCGGCGACAGGCGCACGGACACGGCGCAATGGCTGCTCACAAGCGCGAGCGAGCGAGGCGGTAGGCGATTTCGGCGCGATGGAGGAAGAGCTCGAATTCGGGCGATTTGGCGAATTTCGACGAGCGATTGGTTGCTGGTTGAACTCCCCTACACAAGCTACACAAAATCCACACAGCAATTCACTTCGACTCGGCCGGAAAATTGAAATCGGAAACAGGGGAATCAGATTTGAATGAGAAGAAGAAGAAGAAGAAAAGAAGAGAAGGAGAGCTTACCTGAGGGAGACGGTCGGCGAGGGAGCTCCGACGAATTGGAGTCGGCGAGGGAGAATCGCGAAGACGCCCTGGTCGGTCGAAGGGAAGGATCGCGAAGAAGGAGAAGAAAATGGAGAAATGAGGGAGAAGCTCGGGCGAGCTCTGCTTTTAAACCAAGGGCATCTCAACACACGCATAACATAAAGTTGGCGCGTCTAGAATAACAAGAGCGCTCGGTAGCTCAAGTGGCAATGCCACCCGTCTAGCTTCCCAAGCGGCCCTGGTTTGAATCCCACCTGACGCGCTATTTAATTCCCTATTTCTTTTTTCATTTTACCAAGCCCAAATACCTTCACAAAGCTTCCCGATCCCATTCAAATCATCTCATAATTTTTCCGGCAATTTACAATTTAGTGTGGTCATCAATGAAAGTAGCAAACCATCGTTTACCACAATGGGTTACAACCTTAGATGGTCCCCAAACATCACTATGAGTTAAGTAAAATGGTGCGAAAGCTTTATAAGGTTGAGGCAAATAAGTAGAACGATGATTTTTTGCAAAAGTGCAATTTTCGCAATGAAAAGTAGAACAATCAATTCCTTTAAAGAGTTTCATAAACAAATATTTCAAATAGAAAAAAAACTGGGATGTCCTAACTGATAGTGCCAAGGCATTAAAGTTCCTTCAACATTGAGGTCTGCCAAAAACTTGTAAATACGCCCATCCTCAATCATTTTCTTGTATTGTTTCTGATCATGTGTCATTCCCACTCATATGTATCGAAAAGATCAAGATCTTCCCATATCCTCTTTAATGAGTGAAAGTACTGAGTAACAGAGTTTTTTCCCTATTGTATATCACTTAATTTGAGATTTAACTCTAACACTTGTGATTTACTTTCTAGATTTGAGTACATCTCAGTTATGTTGTCCCATAATTCCTTGGCAATAGAGTAACACGTATAGTTGCAATTTATTTCTTCCACCATGGAGTTTACGAACCGAGTCATAACCATGGAGTTTTCGACATCCCACACAACAAAGGAAGGATCGTCTTTGACGGGTGCTTTTTTTATCTCTAGTAAGGTATCCGATTTTCCTTGCCCACGAATATACATTCAAACGCTTTGAGACCAATGAAGAAAGTTGTCTCCATTGGATGTTCGTGATTTGGATAGTAGGATTATTGGTATGACTACGATTCTCTAAAACTTTAATCATGGAAGATTTATTTTCTGACATTAAAACTAAACAATAAGAATTCTGGCAGATTTTATCACATAATAGTAAAAGACATATCTGAGAGTTAAATGGCAGATTTAATAAAGCAGATTTAACCCAAATAGTAAACTTAATGCTTCAACAGTAGCTAAAAATGCTTCAACTTAACCAAAAAATAGTTAATCTACAACAAGAACTTTAAATTTGTTCTAAAGTTTGAGAAATAATAACTACATGTATGAAAGAAAACACTAGATCTGAAATTTAGCTCTAAGTTTCGAAATTACCTTAGCAGAAAACAACCAGATCTAAGGAAAAAAAATGTAGCAAGAGAGTAGATCTGGAAATATTCCAACAAAAAAGTACGAAAATACCACTAGAGTATCACAAACTCAGCAGATCTGAAACCCACGAGGAAAATGAACAAACAACCAATCGTGAATGTGCTTCAAGTGTGAATCGCAATCCTATAACTCTATAAATCGTGCTCACTGGCTACACAAAACACTCAAAAATTTGTTTGGTTTTACTTGGGGCTGCTAGTCGGTAGGTTTTGCTGGCCAAAATTGGATTTTCGATGGTGGTGGTGAACATGGACGATGGCGGCTGCTAGGGTTTGATGTGTTTTAGGGTTTCGAAAAATAGACCTTTTTAAAAATATATATTTTGTTATAATACCATGAGCAAAATAAAAGCATGGGATAAATTTCTCTCATATCATTAAGTGTTGAATAGAGGTGTCTTAAATAAGAAAACCTTAATTTACAAATATGGAATAAAATTTATAAAAATCAATTATACAATCAATTAGACCAATATGGAAATAACCAACCGGGACAAAGTCCAGCGAATAAGCTGGTAATTTCTTTTGTGTCTGAGTTGGCAGAGCTATTCAAGTACTTCATTTTCAGGGTATGAGATAGCTTTGGGAATGAATACTTTTTTTTTTTTTGCAAACAAGTCTACGACCATTTTTTTATGAAAGCACTCTTCTTTACTTACATGACATCTATATGACGACCTTTCATGTTTTCTGCTTCGTTTAGGCAAATAAGAGCCTTGTAATTCATAAAATGTTTGAAGTTTAGATTATTGGTTCAATCCACGGTGGTCATCTGGTTTTTTTAAAAGCTCTCGGGGCAATAAGCCTAGTGGGGCTAAGGCACAAAAAATAAGGTGTTGCAAGGCTTTATGTATGAAGATTCATAAATAAGAGATAACATAGTTGGAGTAGAAGTATTTGCTGTGTTATGCATGAACGCATTGATGCCCTGCGATTAGCAGTCGGGGGTTTCACAATGGCGTACTGCAATGAAGGTTGAACTTTCGGCCATGGATCTCAACAACACATGGACCCTTGTCCCGTGTCCGGCTCATTGTTGACTTGTGAGTTGCAAATGGGTTTTTCGTCTTAAATATAAACTAAATGGGTAAATTGACATACACAAAGCACGTTTAGTTGCTCGGGAATTCACTCAAACTTATGGCATTGACTATTTTGATACCTTCAGCCTTGTGGTCAAATCGTCTACTATTCGGCTCGTTCTATCTCTCGCTGTCAGTTTTTGTTGGCCAATCCAACAAGTTGACGTCAATAACACCTTCTTTTTTGTTGGTCGATCCAACAACTTGACGTCAATAACACCTTCTTTTTTGTTGGCTGATCCAACAACTTGACGTCAATAACGCCTTCTTAAATGGTGATTTGGAGGATGAGGTCTATATGGAACAGCCTCCAGGCTTTGTTGACACTACTCATCCTCATCATGTTCGCAAGCTCCATCGCTCCATCTATGGTCTTAAACAGAGTCCAAGGGCTTGGTTCTTAAACTTGAGTAATCAACTTACTATATGGCAGTTTCGTGCAGCCAAGACTGATAGTTCTATGTTATTTTTCCGGTCTAATCAAGTCTTTATCATCGTTCTAATCTATGTTGATGATATCATCATTATCGGAACACAATCCATCTCTGATCTCCGATTTTATGGCTAGTTTGCATGCTCAATTTCAACTCAAGATCATGGGCTTTCTTTCGTGTTTTCTTGGTATTCAAGCTATGCACTCTGATAATTGTCTTCATTTATCTCAATCTCAGTATATTGCTAATATTTTACATCGTGCAAATATGAAGGACTGTAAACCTATCTTTACCCTATACGATGGTGAACCTTTGTCTAATCCCACTGAGTATCAAAACCTCGTCGGTGTTCTACAATATTGCACCTTAACTCGTCCCGACATTGCCTTTGCTATTAACAAAGTATGTTAGTTCCTACATGCCTCGACAACGATTCATTGGCTTGTAGTTAAGAGAATTATCCGATATCTCAAAGGGACTATGCATTTGGGAATTCGAATAGTACCAACCTCCCTTTAGCTGGTTAGTTACACAGATGCCGACTGGGCAAGCTGTCCTGATGACCGTCGAAGTACGAGTGGATTCTGCACCTTTTTGGGTCACAACTTAATCTCGTGGCCATCTTCTAAATAAAAAACTGTGTCTCGTTCTAACGTTGAATCCGAATATCGGGGTCTTGCGAATGTTACTGCTGAACTTGTTTGGGTTTCCTTTATGCTATAAGAACTTGGTTTCTCATCTTCCTCTCCATCGCTTCTCCTTTGTGATAACATTAGTGCAATCCACATTGCGGAAAATTCGGTGATGGATCAACGGACCAAACATATCGAGATGGATCAATATGTCTTGCGTGAGCGTATTCTGTCCAAACAGCTTGTGCTTCGTCATGTTTCTTCTAGAAAAACAGCTGGCTGATGCACTTAGAAAGCCCCTCCCAACACATTGGTATCAAACACTTCGGACCCATCTCACTGTGCTCATTGTATTAGTGTTCTTTATTCCTTGGCTTAATTTCTACTACTATAACAAACTATTTTGTCTTTTTTTTATTTGGACTGTTTTGGTGACCTAGCTGTAAATGACACCTTTCTTCTTCTGCTAAATTAATGAGAATTCCTCTTTTAGCCGTCAATACTCTTCTCCTTCGTCTATCACAAAACGACCCCTAGCTACGTCATTGCCCCAAGCACAAAGATGCCCTTCCCATTTCACCCCGCTTTGATTTTGTAGCCGATTGCGAACCCTTCCCGATGTGGGACTGCCACATCGCCAAGCCCGACCCTATGAGCTTCTCAAAACAAAGCGAGTGTCCTAAATGGGCCGTGGGCCTAAATGGCCCAACAATACATAAACTTTCAGCCCAAAATGAGAATGGGACACACCTCTGAACGTGTGTTGCATTTTTACATTCTCGATTTCTCTTCCCATCGTATTTTGCAGATTCAAGGAAAAAGCAAAACCATGGAGAAAATGGGGATTCTCCGATCACTATTGCGATCTGTCCGCACCAGATCTATCGGCGTCGCCGGAACTGGTCACCGGAATTTACTGCAAACTCATCACCAGCCTGCTCGAAATTTCTCCTATCTCTCCTCTCCTCGTTCGTCTTTCTCAGCTTTTCCGCACAGACTTTCTTCTGGTACGCCTAATTACTTATACCTATTTCCTATTATGTATAGATTTAAATATGAATAGGAGTTTCCGGCTAAGTTTCTATTCTTCACTGAACTTATTTGATGATGGTTGATTCGTTTGTGTGTTACTGTTCTTACCTATATGTATGGTTCTTCTTCCGATTCAAGTTTTTGATTGCTGCATCTGTAGGGTAAATACTTACATTCTTTTCTATATTAGTGTTTTTCGTGAGGTCGACTGAGTATTAGATGGTGTGGCATCCATTGTTGACCTATCTTATAAATTGTTAGGATCTCTCTTCACTTTTTAACGTGTGATCCTTAACATGACTCCTCAAGATCTCAATTTCATTTATTGGACTGAATACCCGTTTAGATTTAATGGGATCATATTAGATAGTGTTGGCATTCGTGGTTTTGAGATGATAGGAGTAGCCCTCTTATCTTTTAGATTGCTAGGAGGTTTCCATACTTTTCAATGTGGGATCCTCAACGCCGAGCGACAACAAGCCTTTCACTATCTGCAATTTGTAGATAATTTGTTGACTTGTGAAATGCCCAATTTATTCAACAATACGTTCTTCTTTAAGAATTGGAAAGAAATCAATCTCGTTTTAGAGAGCAAAAAATATCCACTGGAGTTTTAAGTCATTTACCTTTGCAAAAACTGAATTTCATTCCTGATAGCAAATGTATAATTTGATTATTTCACCAACAAGTACAGTTGTTCAGTGGCATTAGTGTATACCCAATAACCAATATCGAATCCCCCACCCCCAATTTGTGTAATCTATAAAAAAAAAGTGGTTATTTCGTAAAAGGTAAGATAAATAGGGGGTAGGTAAAAGTTTAAACATACTATGTGCGTGTGTGAACCATGTAGACATATTTAATTCAATTCTTTTTTCGGTATCATAATGTTTAAACTGATATCATATTCCTGTTTTTCTGGCAAATTTGTGCAGAATGTGGCTATCTATCTGGTGTGGGGCACGCTAGATTTTTTAGCGTTGATGTTGTTCATATGCCTACAATTGAAGATTCCAAGCTTCAAAGGGCTTTCAAGGATTTGATGGCTGCAAGTTGGGATAATCTTCCTGAGCCTGCTGTCTATGATGTAAAGACAGCATTATCCGGAAGCACAGACGACAAGGTTGGAAAGGAAATTGTGGAAAATGTTTTTCGAGTAGCTGAAGCAGTTGAGGATTTTGGTGATATACTTACCAACTTGAGAATGGAAATTGATGATTCCATTGGTCTCACTGGCGAGGTATTGGAAATTATTGGTTTATAAAATTAAATTATTTTCTTCTCCAGTTTTTTAAGTAAAAACTTCTGAGTTCATCTGCAGGCTGCTTCGCCTATGTCCCATGAGATTTCGGATGCACTGGACACAGTTCTTGATCGCTATATAGCCTACTTGGATGCATTTGGTCCTGAGGAAAACTATCTGCGGAAGAAAGTGGAAATAGAGTTGGGAACAAAGATGTTGCATTTGAAAATGAGATGCTATAGCCTTGGACCACAGTGGTCAAAGGTATACAAATTCTGCAATTTAGTTCTTTAATTGATATTATTTTGAATGTTTAAGTTGGTGAAATAAGTAATAGCTCATTTGGCAGTTGCCACCATAGAAATGCTATGTCCTGATCCAGTTATTATAGTCTTAGATTCCTTACACCATGGAAGTCTAAAAGAGTGGAGTTCTTAAATCACAATATGTTAATTTTAAACTGGAAAGGAAGCTTACATGGGAAACCCTGGGCTATGACTTCTACAGCTCGTTCTTGTTTACTGCTTCTAGCACGGCAGATTAATATTGTTCAGCTGCAACAATTGGGTTCCATCCTTGCTTTGGAAAGAGTCCATGCTTATGTTCTTCTAGTAAATCTGTTGAATTATGTTAAACTACCAATCAATCCAAAAGCCTAAGCTGATGGATTGGGGTAAATTTAATTATATCAACCAACACTCCTCCTCACTTGTAGGCTTTGAAATTTGAGAAATGCCCTACAAGTGGAATTTAATTTTAATTGGAGAGGAAACGACTTGGATGGGATTCGAACTTATGACCTCCTGCTCTGATATTATGTTGAATTTGGTTTTGTTAACCATGTCTTCCTTTTTCTTTTCTGACAGATTTCTGTGCTGGGAACCTCTGGTCTATCAGGCTCATATGTCGAGCAAAGGGCATAAATTTGGAACATTCAAAAGTTTGGCTGTAATTGCGAGTTTCCTTTAGTTTGGGCATATGTTCTTCAATGTTTTGTCGTCTATCTTATCTCAAAACTTAATCTTGGAGTTAATGGCAATCGAATAAGATCTGGGAATGAGTTCTCAGAATTTAACATCCTTGTTTGTTTGCCAATTATTGGGTTCCTTTAACAAGTTTATAATATCAGTTTCTAGTTTGTGCATTTCTAAGTTAATATAGTGTCCGTGTGATCTGAAGGGACCAACCGTAACTCTAATTATTGTAGTAACGATAAATAACTTAAAGGGTTAAAACGTGTAAACATAAAGTAAAGAAGATTTGAAAGTTACATATAATCAGGTTCTTCAGATCAATAGCTTGATGGAGTTTGTAACGAAGACTAGCTATGTTGGACTCTTTACTCCCAACATTGCTTCTACAAAAACAGAACTTAGCACTGGGTTTGGGCATCAATACGTCCTTACAACTTTGGTGCCTTTATTCCAAGACCAAGATTCAGATGGGGACTTGGGCAGAGGGGGGAGCAAGATTGCCTTCCTGCAAAGACCAAATGGCCATCCTTCACAATGACAAAATTCCTGCAAGATGGTGTGCCTCTTGAGATCTTCATCTTGAAAATCAAGACCACTTAAGCTCGAACATCGGGAAAAGTTGGCCTCGACAGAGAAAAATGCTTCCTTGGTTGCAGCACTTGAACAACACGTAAGAAAACTGTGAACTGAGTAGAATTCTTCTCCTGTGTTATCTTCATTTCCAGATTCATTCATTTTCTCAACAATCTCCATTGATGTTATATACCATTCTTTGATTGCAGGTGAGAAAACCCAGGAAAAGCTGTCCGACAGGTTAGTCTTTCGTCTCAACTTTTCCATCGCTCGGCTTCTGATTTCTGATACAATTTCCTGATAAAAAGATCAACTTAGAGAAACAAAATTCATATAGGGCGAAACAGAAAACAAAGAGTTTATTATATCTGTTGATAGGCGAGAATTAGCTGGTGAATACTTCCTCTTCATCGTCAAAGTCACTAGCAGAAAACTCGTCCTCTGCGTTCAGATTCGGTAGTTTTCTGCTAAAAGTATGGCAGTTGCAGAATGCACCTTTCAAAGCAGCTGTTAGAAAACCTTTCCTAGAAGGCTTTGGTGGGTCTTCTTGATAAAAGACCCCCATATTTGAGAAGCTAGATTTGCTAGTTGGTTTATGAGGCAGTGAACTATATAGAGAAGTAATTGCCCCATACTGCTGCTTGACTTTAGGGATCAAATTTTTTTCTAATTTTGACAGTGCCTTCACAGCTTATTGAAAATAACCTCTTTTAGTCTTAGGTGTAAAGACAAAGTTAGAAGGGAGCACAAGACACTCCAACTAATGATGTTGAACTACACCAGAGATTCCAATACAAAGCTTTCCTTTACTTTGAAAATTAATTGGCTATGCTCTCTCTAATCTAACACCTACCTTTTCTAGGCGTTTGGATTATCACTTAATGATCAAGATTTGGGGAATTGTTACTGTTAACCAACCAATTTCTCCTACTTTTGACAACTTGGTTTAGTGCGGCAGTTCCACTATTATAGCTCATGTGGAGGAGCATGAAAACAAACAGTTGCTATAAATTTTGGGCCTTAATCTGGTAGGCTGTCCATATATGAAGTTTGCTTATTTTTAATGAAGTTGATTAAACTGATTCTATTTATTGCCGCAAGGTGTAAGTAGATCATTTCGATTTGATTTACATTCTCTTTTCTTTTCATTCAAATTTGATGTTGAACCGACGTTTTCAATCCAAAAAAACTTGATGTTGAGCCAAAGTATTGATTCAAAGTGAACCTGAGAGTTGATTTCAAAGCTGGCTTCTTAGAAAATCTAATCTATAGCTATACAAACTATCTTTATTATATATATAAATGTTTGGGCACATCGTCTATTCTTGAGACAATTATATGATAGTATGATCTTACTATGTGTAAATATTAAATTTTCTACCATCACTTAGTATCATCTTATAAATTTTTATATAAACTAGAAATTTGAAATGGTTGTTGGCCTATTGGTTTCATTATTTGGTGGTAATTCAATTCAATACTATGGTCACCGGTTAGATTTTGAGAGTGGGTATTTGACTTTCATTTATTTGAAAGCAATAGTACCTTCTTTATTGGCTTGATGGTTTCCCTCTCTAACTTTTACTATAAAAAAAAAAAAGCAAATAAACTAAAATAAAAAAAAACCCATCTTTTGGAAGTTGATTAGATTAGTTTACTCTATTGGGTTTGCACATTAAAGGTGAGACTCCCTTTTTTTGTTGTAAAAATAAAATAAATGAAAACAGTTGATTCAATCCATTTGCTCTGTAATTATAATAAGACACTTCCAAGAAATGTGAGTAGGAAGTTCAGATTGGCTGCTCTATTCCATCTACATGTTTATTGAACGTTCAAATCATGATGTTGCAACATATCACAATCAATCAAGCTAATAAAACAGAAGAGAATAGAAACTGGAGGATCTCATGAATGATAACTGATAGATTCATTGATTGCTAGCCGTCAAATTTGACTTGTTCTCCATCATGATTGTGATTTGAAGCAAGGCATCTTCATTCGGCTGCTTAAAGCCAAAGATGATATTACTCAAACTTTATTCCTACAAGATGGTGGAATCCAGACACTTTATCTTAAGTAAGTTATGTAATTCTTAATAAAACATAATTCCCTACACTTTAAGGTATGCACAAAAGAACATCTAATACAACAATAGGGATTAGAGATTCAAACCTAAGACACTGCCAACTAAGCACTTTTGGTTGAGTTATGTTAAAAGTTATAGGAAAAATAATCCCTAATATCACTTTTATTAAATTTATTAATAGCGGCCTTCTGTCTATTTGCAAAAACAAATTCATGAATGCAGAATCACATGTTTTTTTCTTCCTTCTTTCTTAGAAAGGAAACCTATATTCAAAAGCAAGGGTATAGTAATAACCAATGGCATGGATGGAGTCCAAAGAGCTATAAACAAAGTAGATCAGTCTTTCAATCATATAATTGTAGTTATCGAGAATTTTATATGTATAGAAGACTAGAGTTGTACTTCTGACTATGACAGAAGGAAACAAAAGAAGGAATACTTGTCTTTGAAGTTTCTCTAATCCACAGGTGCTAGAGTTATTCCAATCTTAACTTTGCCTAACAACTTTTTAATAATCGACCTATTCTATATCCGAGGTATCCATGTCTAACCCATCCAAGCCATGTTTTTAAAAGATTTTGGCACAATAGTCTCTTGGAGACTAGACACAAAACATAAAAAATGCAATTTTTTTTTAAAACAAGGATAACCACGCCTGTTCCTAGACCAAATACCGAAGACATCGAAAGAATAATGTCTAAATTAGTAATGCAAACTTTTCTTATGAGACACATTGTATATAAATTCACAAAGAAGATGAAATCATTACAACTAGGAATATATAATTTTTTTAAAAATAATAATGAATAAATAAATAATCCTGTAAGTGAAGTAAATCTTTTTTTGTTTTAGAATTCTTATGAAACTAAATTTAAAAAATAATTACAAATAGAATTACTTCAAAAAAAAAAAAAAGAGCCAGCAAATGTAATCATTCATACTATTGAGGATTCTCACTTTTTTTTTTTTATATATATAATATTAGTAATAATGAGTACGAAGCTAAATATTTTATAACAGCTGATGCAACATAATTTCTTATGATCACTATGAATTGAACCTATCACTTAAAAATATTCTAAGGCCCTCTTCCATCACTTGAGCCACACCATCATAGGTGGGACATCAACATTTTGTTCTTTGTTAATAAAGAACAAAAAGGTGAGACATTGACTTGGAGCTTTTTGAAAGATCTACCAAGAGCCTTTTCGAGCCTGCATGTGAACAAACCAATTATGCTCAAATGAAAGATCGCTACCAAAGATGAAGGGGGGGAAGGCAGTGAAGGGAAGATGATTGAACACTCATCCTCCTTGTAACAAAGTCAGCAATCCGAGGGAGAACCAGTTTGCAAATGTCCTTTGCAATTTGTCGAACGAGTTTTCGTTAAGGTCGGCGTTAACCAGAAGCATGAATTAACCTACTCTAAAACGGAAATAAATCAAGATGCACTTCGTTCAGCCAGCATAGTTTAGAGTACGAAGTCACATTCGATTTTTTCCCGTCTTGCAATGCCAAGGGCGGGTAGAATTGTTTTTCAGCCATACATCAAAATATTTAACTTCTCATGAACTTCGATAATGAAGTCCACAAACAAGAGATATTCAAGCTGATGTCTACTAAATAGCCGCTGTTCAACTTCACTCAACAATGTTGCACCAAGAAAAACCCAACTCTGCCCAAGAGCACAATAAATGCATGGGCTCTCTCGAACATCGACGTCATTCAAAAAAGACTTTTCAATGAACTTAAAACAAATCAGTATGATTTCAATCATTCCAATTCAACAATCAATCGACATGCTTGAATTCGAATCGATTAGCAAACGAACTTTCAAAGAACAAGAACCACAAGGCAAAACAACAGAAGCAGGCAACGAATCCAAAGTCCTTAAGGAAACCTTACTCCCATCCCTCAACAATGGATATCCCATTTCCTCCAACTCCCCAGAATCAATAAAGAAGTAATCACCACAACGGCACTGATAAAACAGTTCTACAACTTCACCTTTATCTTCCACATCCATATCCTCTAAGCTTATATTTTCTGCACCCATGGCATCCCCTTTCGCAGTTTGGAGCTCTCTGTCATAAGCTGCACGAGACTTAGAGCTGCCGAGGACTTCCCAAGCCTTCTGCACCTTAAAGTATCGTTCTCCCGCAACGTCATCTGGATGAGATTTCTGGCACAAAGCTTGTAACTTATCAGGGTGGAAATTAAGGAGGGCAGACCGGTAGCTAGCTCGAATTTCATCGTAGCTAGCATTTTCTCTCAAAGACAGTACATCATAATAGGTTTCACCAATGGAGCCACTCCTTGAACTCATTTTGGGATGGCTTCAATTTCCCACCACCTTGAGATACATGCAAAAGTTAGTTATAAGCAAAATTACAATGCTAATGCCTGGTAAAAAGGGGTAAAACTAAAGTATCAATAGCGAGCTTCAAAGAATAAAAATTATCAAATTCCCAGAACCAATAAATGTAGTTTTAGTTTTTGAAATTTAAGCTTGGTTTTACTGAATTCTTTACAAGAAAAGTTCATCTTACCTTGAAGAAGTATTTGAATCCTAACCAAATTCCAAAAACCAAAACAAGTTTTTGGGAGTTTCTTTTTTCAGTTTTAAAATTTTGGTTTGATTTTTATATAAGTAAAATGTAGATATAAAACTAAGGAAAATCATAGGTTGAATTACAAGTTGCAGTCTTAATTTTCAAAAACAAAAGTCAAATGTTAATCATACAGGGTCGTAGTTACCAAAATCCAAATCTATGTGATATTAAGGGAACTTTTCATATAATTTTTTTTCTCATAGAAAGTTTATTCTCAAGGATTTCAATACACAATACCTTCAGTCTTGGCTCTATAATCCAATATTTAGAGGTGGGTTTCGAACTCATAAACTAGGTCATAGATCAGCCTTGTTGCAATAGCATAGCTCTATGAAACATTTGTTAGAAGAAAACCAATAAACAGCCCTAGAATTGTTGAAATTCATAGTCACATACAGTTACAGGATATTCCCCTCAAACTGCTCCCAGCACATAAGCTATCAGATTCGGGTCTGTGGTTTTTGGGTAAACCGATATGAAGCAAACCAATAATGTCGATTAACAAGAAAGACAAAGTGGCAGATTAGGGAAAATAGATTCTCAATCGATCCGATCTCACAATTCGTTTGAGGTTGCAGACGTTCATTCACTGTATGGAATAAAACTTCATAGACAAATTGGTAAAATACCTGAGACCCAAGAAAGGTAGAATATCGGTGAAGAACAGATGCGGCAACGGCGCTGAGCGCGACGGAGGATGCGGCGGCGACAACGAAGACCAGGCGTAAAGATGGAGAGGAATACGGCGGAGGGATTGTATTTTTCTCTCCTTTTTTTTATTTGGTTGGAGCTCTTGCTCCTTTTCACCGTTGGAAGATCAATGGTAGAGGTGTTCAAACGTCCCGAAACTCAAATAATCCAAACCAACCCAACTCAATTTAATGAGTTGAGTTGGGTTTAAAATCATGAAACGTTCCTGAGTTATATTTAGTTAAGAGTTATGTCATTTTGTTAGTTTTAATTATATATTTGTTTTATATATTTATATTTATAATTTATTATTAAACTCGATGACCCAACCCAACCTAATCCAAAAATATAAGAGTTGGGTTGAGTTGTCTCTTTAATTCGGTTGGATTGGGTTGTAAAAATGACAAACCCAAAAATTTGGGTTAGGTTGAAAACCTCCCTAACCCAATTCAACCCAACACATGTTCACCCCTAATCAATGAGCTCTTTTTTTTTTTTTTTAACAATTACGAGATTGTGTAACCATTATACCTTTAAATTTTAATTTGATTAATTAATCTTTTACAATATGGTTTTTTGGGAGGGTACTATAAACCTTAAGAAAATTACCGTTCTCAAATAATATTAGAATCAATAATTGCTTTTTAAATTCAAACTCATGATCGTGGAATTAAAATAAATTAACAACAATAAAAATAACTAACGTATTATTAACCCATTCAATATCGGTAAAAGTATGATTAGTGTCGCAATTAATTTGAATAATATGAAGGGTAAAATTATCCAATAAAAATGTTGTGTACCTCTTCTCTCTATTTATCTCTTTTCAAAGGTTTATGATAATATATTCAATACAATTAATTTTAAAAGGATAACAAACCTACCCACCACAATGGCATTAAAAGAAAAATTTTGTGATATCAAATGATGCTATATCACTCTTAAAGAGAACTTCTTTATGAATAAAGAGGCAAGTATTTTTCATTGATTAATGTCGCTAAATTATTATTATTATTACTTTGGTGAAGATGAATTTGGTTATATCACGAAAGATATTTCATTATCATTTGTTATTTTAATTTTTTTTTAAAGTTCTTATTTTTTGTCAACTATAGTCATAACTCAAACTACATATATTTTTTTAATCTTTGTTATAATTCGTGATTATGGTTAAATTAAAAAAAAAATTATTTTATAATTTTAAAATGTAATTAGGGTCAAATTATTAAAATTACTGTTTATCACAAAAAAAATTATTAAAATTACTTCATTTTGCTACTAATTTCATTTATACTCGAACTTCGAAATTTTATTTTCAACACTTAGAATTTTGAAATTTGTTTCAAAAGGACCGTTAAAAAGGCATTTTCCTTCAAATTTATTCCCAAAAAAAATGGCATATGTCTTGTGTTTTAATTTATTTTTTAAACTTCTTTTTATAAAACCAAACCTTATTCATTTAACTAAAGGCAAGTTGTTACATCCTCTTCCATAGAGAATATAGAAAATATCAGGGAGAAGTTTCTCCTCCAAAATATAGTCTATCCTCTAGAAAGGAAGAAACTGCATCAAAGTCCCTTATTAATGGCTATCAATTATTGCCTAAGACCTTTCCAAATTGTAAAACATTACATCTTTGTATGTGTTGAGGGTATTATTACTAGAGTTAATATTTGTATTAATATAGTTAGAACTAATAAATTTTCCCAGTAGACCTTTTAAGTTTAGGTTAGTAGTTACTACATGTATTGTTATTAGGTTGTATTTGAAAGAGTGTGGCACTCTAGTGTTCACCATTTTCTATAATGAAAACTTTTCTCCCAATTTTTTAATGACTTTTTCTTTCTCATCTCTTCTCAAACCTACAATAAACCTTATCAGTATACAATCATCATATGAACTTTGATGGTCACTCTCAAAGTCAAAAAACCACAACTACAATTAACCTTATGTTGTCGTTTACATTTCAATCTCATATTTTGTTTTAGCATTATTTTTAGTTCAAACACTTAAACTTGTAGATTTTGAAACAAAAAATAATGAAGGTCAAATTCTCGGTTAACCTATCAAGAGGCACTATTTGATGGAACGTCCATAGAAATATGGGTGAGCACTTCCATAAGCCAGTCATGAAGCAGCTTCAACAACTGTTGATTGATGTAATTACCAATAATAAATATCTTCTACCAAAGCTACTTGATAGAGTTAACCTTATATAGAGAATATGTAAAAGGAGAGGATAGTAGTCTTACAATGAAAAATAATTCGAAAATGAAGCTACTTTCCATATGAAGGCTAATTAAAAAATGAAGTAGTCAATCGGGGCAAAAGAAAGAGGAAATGAGCGAAGTGAAGCGTTAGACCTTGTTTACAAACAACAGAGAGGGAACGTCGAACAACTTGCACAATCAAATCCTATTCCATAGGATCCAATATCAGCTACAAATCCTCCTTGCATTTATGTCAGAGACGTCGACATTCACTTTCCCTTGTTTGTAAACAAGAGAGAATGCTTAACTGCTTGTAGAATCAAATCATGTTCCATAAGATCTTATAACAACTACACATCCTCCTTGCATTTATGCCGGAGAAGTCGCTAGTGCTATGGGTTTTGGCTTACGTAGATCCATGGCACTTCACTCACCACCAATGTAGAAGGATGCCACCGAAAAGAATGGAGCGCTGCAAAGCTCTACTGGATGCATCGGATCTCGTATAATAAGCAAAAATAGGGTGCTACTACTCTAGACTCGCTTTTCTCTTCACCCTCTCCTTCGTAGTAAACTTAATCTCACTTATTTGACCCTTGTAAACATGAGAAAACAACTTTGTTACGCTTAGCTCCTCTTAAATTTATGGATAGATGTGCCAACAGTTGCTAGCTTCGTTGCGCTTGCTGGGCATTATTTTGAATTTAAATTGCATCTTATTTTGTTATTATCATTAACATTACTGATTATTAGTATGACACTGTCCATTGCCTGGTCAACCATTTAACTTGACTTCAAGATATTAAATGTTAATGTTGTTTTTTTACGGTATTTAAATGTTAATATTGTGAAATTCAAAGAAGTATGATATTTTTGCAAATAGGGAAAAGTTAACCTTCTTTATTACACTATAAAATCCCCTACCAGCCCATGCTGGAATTCACATCGCTCTTACTTGTATTAAACCTAAACAAACAAAAAACTAAAAAAAATTCTCATGTCATGATTTCAATGATGTTAAAATATTACAAACTTAGGATAAAACAGTAGTTTAACCAAAGCACTTTACAATATTTTCATAGTATTTGGTTAAATAATAATAAAACAATTTCAGATATTCTAAAAATACTAAATAACAATCAAAATGATCTGTAAAAAGTGCCTATAGAAGAACTACTATCACCCCAACCCCACATTTTTTTTCTTTCAAAAGTAATCCCAAACCGAAATTCACCACCTATATATAAAAGAAAATTATATAATGACGGACCGAATACTCATTATTGCACCCCGATTACACCACAATTATTCTAACAACCAGCTGACTGGTCCTTTAACATTTGGTGCAATGAGTAAGCTCATTACGTGCAAGAATTCACAAGAGTTTTTTATGCAGAGAGAGGGAGAGTAAGTTCAGAACTCAAATATTGGCATCCTGAGCGTAATGAATCAATTAAAAAAGTTAAATAAGTGAGCAAAATATACCATCCTTTCACGCTACTTCTATCTCATCTTCGCGCCAGACTCAACAATCTAAAGTCGTGGGCACTAGGGATCACCGAAACCCGTGTTACATGAGACTAAACCAGATATGACACAAACACTCATTCAATCAACTGCTAGTCCCCTAAACACCTAACCTCCCCTCAAAATTTTCCTTGATGCAACTTTATGGACACTGATGCTTAAATGTACGAAAGACAAAGGAAGTTGCAATCATTATAGAGGAAATTCCTTGCCTGATTTGTCGTATAATCAAGCGCTAACAACACCAGAGACCCAAGGGACAACCAGTGGCGCAGTCGGGTGAGAGTTCCTATAAGACTGTGGATAGTTGGTCTTGAAATTCAGTTTGGGCGTTTCTGCCTGCATTTGGATTTGAAGAGGATGTTAAAGATAGATTCAAGTGAGCCTACAAAAGAGATTTCCAAAAAAAGTTTGGTGCTTACAAATTTCAGCCAACACTCCATATGTTTATGCTCGTAGATATCAGGAGAGTGGCATCCAGTCTCAGATGGACAGTAAACCCAGATGTTGCATTTCTTTGCACCTGGTTGCGCAAGTTTCGCATGATCCAAGCAAGCCTGACAGCAATCCGCTGCACTTTCTTTATGATGAGTTAGGCCCCATCTTACCGCAGCACCATCGTAATCTGTATGGAGCTCGGCATTACATTCAGGTGGAAGAGGTCTGCCAGCTAAAACTTCATCATCTGTATAGAGAGGAATGAAATCTCAGAGAAATATGAACCTAGAAATTAATTTATCTGTTGCATAAAATGTTTACTCTTGGAAGTTGCCAAAATTTACCGAATTCATCTGCGCCTTCAGGCTTATCATCATGCTCCCTGTTAAAGATCTCCTCAGGTATCCACAGACCAATTGATTCAGACAGCACTGCCCAATCAGTCTCCAAGGCTTTTACTAGAATTCCTATCAAAAGAGGGAAAAAAACTTATCGGCAAGAGTCCAAGGTTTTCAGTGGCCATTCACAGGGCTACACTACATCATGGGTACGGCTTTCTAGCATAATATTTACAAAACAAAAAACAATATTTTTTATAAAATTTCCATACCCGCATCCTCAAGGGAAAGGGATGAATTTTCAATCGTTTGTTCTGTGATCAACTTCCTTGCTTCTTCCAATTTTTCCTTTCTCCAGCTTTCTACAGCTTCTGATCATATAAAAAGTGGAAGATTATAACAAGATATATCGTGCAGAATTTTAAATATCCTCAACTTTGAAAGATCTACTGAAATTTTAGCAAGATAGCAGAGAATTGATGAAGCAAAAATTGCACACTTGAGTCTGTTAAACCTCCTATAACAAAGGTGTATGTCCGTAGGGGTAAAAAGAAGGAATGTGATAGAATCTACCACACTTTTCTATTAAAATAAGATAAATCTCTCGAGAGGATCTCTCTAAGAGCCAGAGTACAAAATACGACAATTCAATGGATGATTAACAAAGACCTCTCCTCCCCTATTTATAACCCTAAACCCTAATTAAATAAAAGACTAATAATAGGCCCAAGCCCAATACAATTAAAATAGCAATTAACTAATAAATAATAAATATTAATACTAATATTCCTAAAACTCCAAGGTCCGGATCGTATCAGAATGACAGCGTATGGTTTATTTTTACCATTTCTCTGGAAAGGGACGTGGGTAATATTTAGAGAGTGGGCCCTAGTGGTTGTTAGCCTAGGGTTGAGAATGTTGGTATTTAAGCTTTCTTTTCTTGCTGCAGTCATTTTTTTAATCTTTCAACTTTGAACATTCTGTGTAAATTCTCTCTGGGAATTGGGGGGAGGCAGCTTTTCAAGGCTGTCCTTGCCTATTATATATAAATAAAATTGTTAGATCCTAACAGAGTCACCCTCAAACTTTAGTACGGGATTAAAGATTGCAACATTGAATATGTGTAAGCAGAATATAGAAAATCCAACATGTTTTAGTGATCAGAAGCATGCTTGGAAATATACTGTTTTGCCAACTAACAACTAGTACTAAGGTTTTTTAATAAAATATCAAGGGGACAAGAAAAAGCAAGCCTCTCAGAAAAAGAGAATCCAATTAAGCAAAATAAGGCCTAACGAACAATTACAAAACGCAAATTTAGATACAAAATGTCATTGGCACAAAGGCCCAAAAGAAAAACATTAAATGTAGCAAGGGACCAAACATCACATGGACCCCTCTCCACCGCTAAAGTTCTTGTTGTTCCTTTCCCCCCACAAACCCCAAAATAACGCACAAAGCCCTGTATGCTATAAAAATCTCCCCCTCTTCCGAAACAGCATAGGGAGGATGAACTTCTCAATCATCTCTCTGAACACTCTATGCCTGACAATCTAAAACCCAAAAGCAGCAAAAAAGTAACTCCAAGCAGCTGACAGCTCCACAGAATATGGTCCAAATCTTCTTCCACCCTCCAAAATCTCGATCTAAAGTATTCACCCTTCCATGAATAACCTATCTAACAAAGAACATTTTTTGGGAGTTTCACCTTCTAAAGGGCTGAGAACAGACTCACTAGATGGAGAGGTACGAAACAAGCGTTGGAAGAAAGAACAGCTAGAGAAGCCCTCAAAAGGGTTTGGTCTCCACAAACGACAATATCTTCTCCTCAGTCTAAACTCAAACTTTTCAATCAAACATAAGAAAGCTAAAACAAGTGTCATTTTCCCTATGGTTATTAAATAAGAATCTACAAATTATATTTATTCAAATAACTGGAGAAAGATATTGCCTCAAGAACTTGAGAGATCATTTTATTTTTTTGAAACAAGGGTAACCACGTCCGTCCCTAGACAAGAACATTTTATATGGTCTAAGCTATGAATGGGCAACCCTCCACAATCCTCCATCTATTTACTACTTTAAAAAGGGGGTCAAAGAAAGCTTGATGTTTTTTTTAAAAGGAAACAGTTGAATATATTAGTGAATAATAATCTAGCTTTCCTCTCCCAATCATTTACCACCGGAAAGAAAAAAAAAAGTGCTTTGCTTTAAAATTTACAGCCTCTTTTCAGAATGCTCCTTAGTTTGAAGTTTTTGTAGGAGGTTTCTTTAACTGTTCAATCATCAATCTCCACGGCTTGGAAATTAAAAGGATTTCATTAATCAATTGTTGTATGGTCACTGACTCACTATTATAGAGAGAAGAGCATGATCTTATGGATAAATGATCCTAAGGGTTATTTCTAAGGAAACATGGTTAAACAGGAACATTTTCAATAGAAAGAAGTTTTTGTAAGGGTATTGATACCAATTCCCGAACAGATTTCACAAACAGATTCCAAATAGGGAATATAATGTAAAACCAACCTCAAACAGTATAATCTCACATACAATAAAATCAACTATAGATCTTCATTCTCAGAACAAGTAAAAGAGAATATAATAGGAAATAGTAAGCAGAACAAGAATGACGTTACCCGGTGAATTCGAGAGCACCAAAACTTCTCCTCCAAGTCCTATAACTCAGCCTCCAAAATAAGACCTGATTTCTACAATCCCTTATCCCACTATATATAACAGAATTCCTCTAGCTAATACCCAAATTACTCAGATAACCTAATAATCCCCATACACCCATAATAGGACTTCCACACTACTCCACCCTTCAAAGACACCTTGTCATTAAGGTGTGGGCTACTATTACAAAAACATATATAAGACCCAATGAAAAGGGATAAACAACAACTCTATGGCAAACTCCTCTACTTAGTCAGGTTCCCCTTCATGGACCCTGAAGAAGGTCCTTGCTTCTATCTCTTTACCAATCACCAAGTCAAGGCCCGGTAGAACTTTCTTTTGCCAACCCTTGAAGAATATACAACCAAGAAGAGAGGAAAGATTCATGTTGGAGACCTTGTTGATTGAAGTTGGCTTGAACGGCAACTAGGTGGATGATCTCAAGATGTTTTGTCCATGAAAGAACAGCCATATAAAAGGAATTTAACTGCTCCACCCATGCCCAGTTTTTAGGTTGCTTCAAGGCCTGGTTTGGCATATGTTTATTGCTGATAATTTTGCAACAAATGACCATTTAACACCTACAACCCAGTCAGTATTACTTTGCCTATTGACATCAGCATGCCTTTTCTTCATCTCTTCTCCCAATTTTCCTTTTCTAATGAAGCCCATATATCTAATATTGCTAGAATTTTGAAGCAAAATAACCAAACAAAACATATTCAGCCTCTACGATGTAACTTCTCTGTGTTATTTCCATTCTTCCTAAGGATGCAAATATTACGTGGAAGTTTACATGATATGTCAAGCAGCAACAAGATCATTACGAATTTACGACTACAATGAATCTTACATTTAATTAAACAAGTAAATTGAATTAAAAATGAATTCCTAGTGGACTAGTTTACTATAGACTCAACTCAATGCTAGGAAAATAATCCTACGATTTTATCAAGACATGGTTATCTAAGAAAAAAAAAAATTATGATTTCTATGTCTATACGAAGTGATACTATATAGCCTCTTCAGTTTCGAATATAGTCGCACATAATTTCATACACTCAAGTGATCTTTTTTTTGTGGGAAACGAAAATTCTTCATTGATATAATGAGAAAGTTACGAGGGGAGAAGGGGCTAGTCAAGTAGAGAAGAGAGATGAAATATATACAGCATCCCTTGCAAAGAAATAGGAGAAAACAAACAAAAAAAAAGAAGAAAAACAGGTCCGGTAGTCAACCCGGACCATCAAGACATCCCGATTCGGTGCCACAATCCTCCTAAGCAACTCTTGCCAATACAGTCAAGTGACCTCACAACATAAATTGCATCACCTAGCTCTAAACCCAGTAAAAGAAAATGAGAGAGAAACACATGCCTGAAAAATGATAATCATGATACAAAATGCAAACATCAGGCAAAGCCCAAACCAAAATGACTGTGCTAACTTAAATTCTATCAGAAGTTTGATGTCAAACTTCTTGATGAAAATTCATCAAATATAGAAAAAGTGTTCATCTATGATGCATCAAATTCTAAGTGAAAGGTTAACCAATACAAATGTTTAGGGTAATTCCTACCCAAAGTAATGCTCTCTGAGCAGTGAGAATCCTTGGAAACAGAAACCAGGGAAGAAGGATAGTTAAATGTTAACTAGGCGATAACAATAATGGCAATGAATTAGGATACGAAAAACTGATATTCATTGCAAGGAAATCATCAGATTATGCTAACCTCTCTGCCAAGTTCTATTTGAGCTAGTATTGGAGCTTCCCAACTTCAGAAGAATTTCCTCAGTTATCTTCTGCTTCAATGGACGAGGCAATTCAACCACCGTCTCTTCTTGATCGAATTCTGTAAGTTCCTTGACCTTCACCAAAAAAATTCAAAGCCGTAATGCCCAGAAGAAATGCTTAAACCATAAATCGTTCTACTAAAACAAATCTATCTACTCAAATCCAGTCCATGTCTTACCAACTTAACGAGCTCTACCGGCTCCGAGGCCCTGCGAATCCGAATAAACTCTTCCATTTTCCTAATCTGATCGGGAGTGTACTTTACAACTAGCTCAGAAAGAAGACAGAATAAATAAACACAAGCAAATCAAGAATCAAAGGAACCATAATGTCGAAAAAACCGCGAAAACGTAAACAGGGTTTTTCAATAATGATCAGTACACTAACCAATTCGTGAATCGTTATCCGTATAGAGGTAGAGAGAAGCATAGAGAGATCGAAGAACATAGAGAGCAACGATAATGTTGAAAGAGCAAATAATGAGAGTGGTTTTCTTGCACGAACACCCCCATTTACCTCTCCCTTGATAACCCCACTCTACCCTCGCCATTTCCCTTCTTCTTCTTCTTCACCCTCATCCCACCGCCTCCATATCTCCGACAACACCGCCCCTCCTCGATCGGATGGATCTTCACGCCAAATCCCTAAATTGCTTTTCAGGCAAAAACAGCAACGATCAAATGTCGTTCGCTCTTACAATTGTATTGGTTTTGCTCATAAAATACACAGCTAATCGATCGAGATTTTCCGCGCCGCATCGCCGCCTGGAGGCGAGTTCAAGAATGGAATCGGACGGTGAGCACGGCCATGTCCGGAGATTCCGGCGGCGTCGGTGGAGCTAACGTGCGCTGGAAGATTTGAAAGGTATCGATGAATTGAGAAACCGACTGTGCCGTCCGTCGCCGACAAGTGGCTAAAGTGCGCCGGAGATGCAAAAGCGTTTGCTGGTGTCGCGATTGTTTCTTTTTTGGGCATAAAAAGCGGAGACGAGTTGAATGATAACCGCGCTTTTTTAGACTTGATTGAAAATGGTTAACTACTAAACGACGCAGTTTTCATTGTTTTGTGTGAAGTTATTTAATAATGGGGTTGGAATGTCTAGGGTGATAGGATTTTGGTGTTAGATCGGAGAAACCAATGGAAAGAAGTTTGAGATTTTCTAATTCTATTTTATCTATTCTAATGAAATGTTAGATCAAACATTTTCTAGTTTTTTAATCATATAATATAAATTAAAGTATCGTTATCAAACATCACATCCAAATCTGTTTTAATTTTCAACGACATGATATAAAAAAATATATACTAAATTTATCAATTAATAATAAATAGCCCTCAAGGAACAGTCCAGCGGTTGAGGCCAAAGATTTCAAAACATGTTTTTTTTAGAGATCTCTGGTTCGAGGTGGGTAGAAAGGCACTTAAACTGGGTAGTAAGACACTTAAACTAAAATACCCTTCGAAACATCCAAGTGTCCCAGTCTAAGGACAGACTAGTAGTGTCTCGGCTATAGGAGAGTGAAACTCCGATTTCCCAATTTTTAATATTCCTATTTACATAAATCACATTTTCAAAATATCTTTTTATAATTTGAAAATAATACTTTTTTTTAATTCATTTTGTTTTGATTCTAAATTTTTATTTACTTGTATACATCTAACATAATATCAATGATTTAGTATTAGTTGACTAATTATCATCAAATCAATTAATTTGCAAAATTTTGGTGTAATTCTTTAAAATATAAAATATAAATTATAGCATAAATAAAGTGTTATAACGAAAAATAGAGATATTGAAATTAAAAAAAATAAATTTAACAAAAATAAATGAAGTAATTTGGTAAACAAAGTTTTAAACATAAATATAGTATTTTGGATTTTAAATAGTAAAAAAATAAAAATATATTATTTTTATTAAAAAATTTCATTCATCGTTCATAAATAACAAAACTTTCTAATGGCTCCTTTACAAACATTCAAACAAGCTTTTATTTTAACCTTTCTACCCATAACAACATCTAAACGAGTTATGTTTCAATCTCTCTACTAATTCCTCCACAAATTTTCATCCAAAACACTTCTGAGAGCTTTTCTTTTAGCTTATTACCAAAATTGTTAAAGATGTCCACGTGGTAGGGCGGGGTCGGAGAATGGCTTCTTCGTCCTCGTCCCTACCATAAAATTCAATCCTTATCCTCGAAAAAATCCTCATTTTGTTTCTCGAGGATCGGGGTGGGGATTTCGTGTGGGGCACCGACGGGGATTTTTTTTTTTCAATTTAATTTTTTTCCTTTTCATCTTTTATATATTTTTTGAATAAAAAAAATATATTTAAAAAAAGTATATCTATAAGTTTCAACTACAATGTTAATTATCAAATAAAATATTCATATTCATAGAAAATATCATCAACAAAGGTATATTTATTTGAAAATTAAAGAAGTAGAATTAAGAAAAATTATTTAAAAAAAAAAAAGATAAACAAGGGGATCAGGAAATCGGGGATGAGGAATACAATCCCTATCCCCGGCCCCATTTAGCCAAAATGGATTTTTTCTCCCTGTCCCCGTTCCCCTCCTAATCGGGGATTCCTTGCGGGGACCCAGCCCCGCAGGGAAAATGGATATCCCTAAAAACTGCCCTTTTTGTTCATGTTGTAAAATATGGCAAACAAACACCTTGAAAACTACCTCCATATTTAAAGAGAATTTAGATCGATGATTTACTCATTTCTTTTTTAAAAACTACATCCAAATGAGTTTTGTAACTACTCAAAATAACTTCTCATTTTTACTGCTCAAAATAACTCGTCATTTTTACTACTCGAAATAGCTCGTCATTTCTAACAACTCAATTCTGATTATTCATTTATAACTACTCAAAATGGCTCTTCAATTTCCAATCACTCATTTCTAATCGTTTATTTCTAGTTTCTCAAAATAATTCATTTTTAACCACTCATTTCTAATTTTTTTTTTTTTTTTGGGTCTTTGGCCCAAATAATTTCATCATTTGACTTAAGATATACTCAGAGGGATTTTCAAAATAACATTCATCACGCACTCCGAAAAAGAGGCATAAACCAAATCAATGTCTCAACTATGATTGCTCAGAATAAGCTCAGAGATCCTTCTATCATTTCAACTCGTGTGAATAGAAGAAACCCATTATAGTCACCTAACTCTAGCCATAGGTCTCCCCACAAATTTTTTTTCCCGTCTCCAACCTTTCAAGTTTCATCTATACTCCTTCAAGAAAAGTTCTCTTCTCATAAAAGGTTTTCCCATCAAAACTCTATCAAAGATATAAACATGCATACTAAAATTAAGAAATAAAAAAATAACATATATATTAAATCTATTTTTTAAGATACAATTAAAAATAGTTAAATATATAAGAAATTATAAATTTTATTTTTATAGAAATTTAAATAGTTTATACATATAAAATTAGTATATATTAAAATTAATAATATCGAAACATAAATAAAATAAATTAATGAATAAATATAAGAAATCATTGTATATTTTGAAATTAGAATAACAAATGATTCATTAAAAAAAAAAGAAAATAATATAGGAGTACAAATATTATGTATTTAAGAATCAAAATAATATAAATATGTATGATCCAATCATAATTAAAAAGTTGATTTAATATATCAAAAGAAAAAAAAGGTTGATTTAAAATAAAATAAAAGTAAAAAGTAAACTCTTAAAAAAAAAAAAAAAGGAAAAAAAAGAGACTAATCTAAGGATCAAAACTTTAAACGAAAATTCATTTCATACACTTGCCAACATGCCAAACTTTCTTAACATAAAGTTAATAACATTGTTTTAAAAAAAAAAAAAATTAAAACGGGGTTTTTAATAAAACAGCAAAATAAAAAGAAACATCCTTTTGAAGTTTCTCTTTTCTAACCCATTTTTAGAAATGTTTCTATAAATTTTAGAAACATAGTAACAAACAAATTGGTTTCTTAAAAATTCAAAAATAGAAACAAAAAAATTAGAATTGTGAATCGTGTATTTATACTTTTGATTTGGCACTGCCATTTTCTTAAGATTTTGAGCTGTTTTTTTAGGGAATATCTCCCCCTCATATTGTCTCTACTTTGTCCAATGATGGTACCAATTATTAATTGTTGCTCTGAATGAAGTTTGGTTACGCCTTCTTCTTCTTAAACAAAATAAATAATAAAAAAAATCAATGAAGATGAGGAACTTGAACCAATAATTTAAAAATAATTTTTTTAGTTCAATAGTATGTCACTTTTAAAAAAAAAAAAAATTACTTAACTCAATAATTATATTTTGGGTAAATTATAAGTTTGGTTTCTATAATTTGAAGAAAGTTTTTTTTTTTTTGAGAAAATTTTGAAGAAATTTAAAATTTAGGGAATTTGTATTGTATAACAACTTTTTTGCCACAATTTACAATGATAACACATTTTTAAAAATAATTTCTTTATAGCAATTCCGTCATGTAAAAAAAAAAATTATTTACTTTTTTCATAGGAGACTTTGATAGAATGTATCATTCTCTAGTGATGGAAGTCTATCAATTTTATCAATAATTGATTCTATCAGTTATTATCGATAGAATCTGATGGAAGTCTATCAATTTACTGTATTTATGAGTAATTAATTCTATCAGCCTTTAGAATCTATCTATATGGAAGTCTATCCATTTACATTTTTTGCTATATGTGCAAATATTTTAATTATTGTGCTATTCATGGAATATTTTAACCATTTTATAATATACATGCAAAAGCCCCAAAAATTTATTCCTTATAATTTTAAAAATTTAAATTTAATCCATATAATTTGAAGAAAATTAATATTTAGTCCCTATAATTTTTAGAACAAAAATTTAGCTCATAAAGTTTGATAAATCTAAAAATAGTCTTTATCATTTTTAATTGTTAGCGAATTGAGTACGTGAGATGTTTATTATTCATGTGTCGATGATAACCTAGTGAGTTAAGTCTCTTGATTGAACAAAAAAAAATCATTTACGCATAAATTACTTATTTTCACGTAGATAATTCGTAATAATTATGAATGACAATGACTAATTTTTAGATTTTATCCAACTATAGAGATTAAGTTCCAATTTTTAAAATTATCGATATTAAATTTTAACTTTTTTTTTCAAAGCATAAAGACTAAATACTAGTTTTGATACTATAAAGATTAAATTTGAACTTGATTCAAATCATATGACCAATTTTATAATTACCGAATGGGTCGGTAGAGCAAAAGTTTCATTATTTGGGTGTAAACCAGTTCAACACCAGCGTCACAGGTTCGATCCCGAGAATCGGTACTTACCCTCCCTCCCCCCATATATCATATCATACTACCTTAAAGTGTGACTTAAGGGGAAAATCATTTTTAGACGATTTTACCCCTTAAGTCATACCCTAAATTACAAAAATGCCATTTATTGGAATATTAAAAAAAAAATTCAAATAAGGTAGAAGATATTTACAATATCATTTAGATTTTCATCTGTAAAAGATAAGATATTTTTATCAAATCTCATAAATTTTAGGACTAAGTTAGAAGATAAGAGATTTCAACAATCAAATGAAAATATTTACTATATCATTTAAATTTTCATGTAGAAAATAAGATATTTCTACCAAATCTCATAGATTTTATTTGACATTTTATATTCTAATTAAAATAATAAATTGAATTTTCCAATCCTATAAATAGTTGTCTGCATTTTGTTTACAAGAACACTTTCTGTTTGCTTGGATTTATTTATTTATTATTTTTTTTATAATAAGTTATGTTGGATTATTTACCTTAACTTTCATCTCATTTTTCTTTTATGCAATAATTTTTGTAGGGATTTTTTTTGTATAATTGTTGTCTTTCAAAAAAAGACAACAATTATACAAAAAAAAAGTTTGGTAACAATGATTTCCTTGGTTTTTATTTTTTATTTTTTTTATAATAAAAAATTTAGTTATCTTATTTTTGTTCGATTATTTACTTTAACTTTCATCTAACTTTTCTTTTTTGCAATAATTTTTGTAGGGATCTTTTGTTACTTAATTGTCGACTTGGAGATGTGAGAACTTTTTTTTTAAGGATGATAAAATTATAATTTGAGGTTAAAGGTAAATTCATAGATGTATACTAATCAATATATTTAGCTTATTTATATTTATAATATAACTCTTATAAATTTTATAATTCAAGAATAATTGGTCTAAGATAAATTGAGAAAAAAATTAAAGAGCATCGATTTTTAAAAATGAGAGATAAAATTTAATTTTAATTCAATAAATTTTATTAAGTTTTTTTTAAATAATCACACCTATTATTTTTTAAGCTCAAAATAAATAATTAACTGTTTTTTAACATAAATTTGAATTTTAATAAATTTAACTAATGTGAAAAAATGGTTATAAAATTTAATATTATATTGAAATTATTATTTGATGATTAAATTATTATTGAGAAAAGTTTAAGAGTAGACCAAAATAGGAAAGTTATTGCAAATCTGTCCATCTTAAGAATAATTAGCAAAAGTAATTTACGGAATAAAGAAAAAAATTCAAAATATTGGAAAAGACGGACGTGCCCTCACATTTTAATTAATATAATACATTAATATTTTTAAATGATGCCACGAAAGAAACCCTAATTTCATTCTAAAACCACACACTCATCTTTTCAATTTTTTTTCCTCAGCTTTCTCTTTTCACATTGCGACTTTTCAGCTTCATAGTTCTCATTTCCTTCAAATCGCCTCAGACCTTCATACTCTTAATCCTCTCAATTTCTCTGTTCTTCGTTAGATTTTGTAATTATTTCCATCGATTTCCTTCATTATTCAACATCCGTTCTCACAGTATTAAAGTTATTTTCCCAAATCTTTCGATTTCATTCTTGCACGAGTTTCTGCTAGAAATCAACTGTGTTAAGGTATTTTTCCGTATTTATCATCTTGAATATTGTTTGTGAAGTTTCGGTTTCACTAATTACTACACTATTAATGATTTTGCATTTTTTAGTTTTGACTTCTAGGGTGTTTTTTAGGTTCTAATTTCTAATTTGTGATACTATTTAAGGATATTATTATAATCTCTATTTCAAACAAATTTTTTTATCTAAAATTTCACATTATTATTAGGTATTTATATTAGAATTAATACAATTTTATTCATAGATATTTTGCTTATTCTGCAGTAGGGCGAGTGGATTCCAACGAAAACCCTGAACATTGTATTAATTTCAGAAACATGTAATGTATTGGTTAATACTATATTAATTTCTTAATTTTGTATTGTATTGTTTAATACTATATGAGAATTATTATTACTGTACTGAGTTGTTAATACTGTATTAGATTCTTAATTATGTATCATAATATATACTATGTATTAAACTTTTAATCTTGTATTTGTTTCTTAAATATGTATTGATTGTTTAATACTATATTGGATGTCTGAAACTTGTATTGAACTTAAAATACAGTGTTCGTTTCTTAAATCTGTATTGATTGTTTAATACGGTATGAGATTTCTGAAATCTGTATTGAACTTTTAATACTGAATTAGGTCTGTATTGACAGCTCCGAGGAGAATGGATTTTTGAAGAAGGCAAAAAAGATGATGAAGAGGACGAAAAAAGAAAAGAAAATAGTTTCTATTCGTCTACGGTCTCCTGACACATCCAAGTTTGGTTCATCAGAAGAAAAAATGAAGAAGCGTTCAATGGAGAAAGTGAGCGACACTTATGATTATATTGATCCTCCAAGTTTTATTTGATGTCACAACTTTATAATTTAATTCTGTTTTTTTTTAATATATTAAAGACATTTAAGGTTTAATTGTCTTACTTATCTTGTTTGAAGATATTTGCTGCAACTTTAGTGTTCGTACCTTTTCATATAATGGAATATATTTTGGAATAGTATTTTAGTGTTCATACCTTTCAGTATAGTACTCTTAGAACTGTATTAGCTTCAAATTGAATATCATAAATATGGTATTTATTATTAATAACATTTTTTAAAGAATGAAAACAATGGCAATGTTGGCTAAGTTTTTCATTTGCAAAGTTTATAGCAAGTTCGCAAAGTTGGCTCATAGCAGGTTTTCATGGCACATAAATGGTTTATAACAGGTTTTCATGACACAAAAATGAGTATTCTAATCAAGTATGATACTTATTTAAAAACCATTTATTTTGTCAGTTTGCAAAGTTGGCCTTATAGCAAGTTGTCATAACACATAAACATGAGTAAAAATAAAATGGTAACTAAAGATGTAGAGAACAGTTTGCAAAGTTGAGATTCCTCACGACGAACTAGAGCCATAAAAGTGGATTATACAAATTTGAGAATTCTTCATTTTGTTTATTCTCTCAGAAAAACTATAAATAAGTACCAAAAGTAATATTTACGCACAGTTTTATTATTTTTGGGAAAAATTGGATTACAATAGAAGAATAAAAAATATAGTAGAGAACAATCATAAACATGGTATTGAAAGAATGTAAACAAATGCAATACACCTACCATTATGAAATACAATAAGAAAGAAAAATGTTATTGAGAAAAAAAGGTATTTACATGTCTTTCTAGCGTGACCAAACTTTTTACAACGTCCACATTTAACTCTTTGCTTAATTTCAACTTTTATTTTCATGCGTTATTCCTTCGGTTTACCAATGAGGCGTCTTGTTGAAGGGGTAAAAGCTTGATATCTTTGATGTCTTGAGGGACATCGCAATAGCCAGAAAAACTCATAGGGAATACTAGGCCAACATATGTCTTTCGTATTATCATTTGAATAATAATCAAATACGTATTCCTTTTGCGCCAAGGTCGTTGTGGAGTATAAGAGCATATGCATGTGGACATGTTATGCCTAGTTTATCATAATGCTGACATGTGCATTTCTTTTCTCGAATATTGACTATATTTTGATGAGTTTTCATAAACAACTTGAAATTGATCAGTACCAATGGGTATCACCTGTTTGAGGACAGTATTAATACATACATTAATACAGTATGTAAACATAAATACCATAGTATACTAATATAATACTGCTCATAAACAGAACATAAATACAAATACATGCATGAATTAGGTCCGTATTCCAATAGTTAACGACACAAACAAATTATAACAACTTAACAAAGTGAAACAGTATTAATAGTTAACACAAAATTAATGGTAACGAAAATCAATAATACAAGATATATACAAAGATATACAAATTATAAATAGATAACCAAGATACAAATTATAAAGTGATAAAATACAATATGCAAAGAACCAATACTCATCGTCGACACTCCAGAAATGCAGAATTCAGATAACATTAATTCTCCAGAAAACTTCAGATTCTGGAAACAAAGGTTTCCAAATCAAAACCTCAAAATTGACGAACAAATCGACGAAAACATAAATCGACTAAACATAAATCGACGAATAGAGAAATCCAATGAAATCGACGAAATCTAAACCACAAAATTGAAGAAATCTAAAGAAAAATCGCCGGAAATAGTGAAATCCAATGGAATTGGAACAAAAATTAAAAGAGAAAATAGAAAATTGGAACACTTGATTTTGGACAACAAGAAATTAAGAACCAAGAACAAATGAATGGAAACCGACCAGAAAAAGAACAAATCGAAGGAAAGCGCCAAAAATCGCCGGAAATCAAAAGAACCAAGAACAAATCGATGGAAACCATCGAAAATCGTCAAAATTCAAAGAAATCGTAGAAGATAAGTTTAGAAATTGGTGGAAGAAAGATAAAGAAAAGGTGCGTGAAGTGTAGGAGAATAAACATAAATTGGAAATAAAATGAATATGGAAAAAATAATTAAAGAAGGGTAAAATAGTAACTAGCAATAAGTTTATTTTAAATAAAAAAGAATGAAAAAATATTGTTGCAAATAAGTTGGGATTTGAACACGCTCACAATTATTTTTCTAAAAGTAGACAGATAGTACAATTTCCCATTATTATTTGATGATTTATATTTAGCCTAAATGTAAAAAACAATTTATAATTATACATATATATAAAATTTATTATTTAAGAAATTATCACGTGCAACACCGTGCTAAAATTATACTACTAAAAAAAGGACCAATTTTATAATTTACGTGGTATTTTTATTCAAAATAATAATAATAAAACTTACGCAATAATCACGCAAGTTGTGGTCTTTGTGTGAAATTGGGCCGTCGGGTAAACGGGTATGGCCCATTGGTTGAAAGATAAAAATGGCGGGAAAAGAACTCAGATTTGTCTAGGGTTCGCTCCATTACAGGCACGGATTCCAGTTCTTCGTCACTGTTTATTGTTATCATGGAGATCGAAGATTTGGACAACGAGGAGTTGGCGTTTTCGAGGAATTATTTTCTGGCTAAGGAATTGGGCGGCTCGAGTAAGAAATCTTCTCTGAAACTCGCCGACATCGATGTCGTCGACGAACAGGTGCCGGCGTCTAACTCCTTAAAATTACTTTGATTTGTTTGAGTTCAAGGATAATTATCGAAGAAATTATTGATCAGGAATTGAGGGCGGCGGCCGCGAAAATTGAGCCTAAGCATGAGAAAGAGATTGCGGCCTTGATATCCAGCTACAAGAGTTTGTACTCCAAATGGATTTTTGAGCTCAGGTAGTTTGGCTGTACTATTGTTCGTTTGTAGCTCCTAGGTTGTAATTTTCCGAATTACTTTCTGATTTTTACTGAACTAGAAGTTGATGAACTTGGTATTAAGTTAATTCGTGTTTGTGATGCAGATGCGGTTTTGGGCTTCTAATGTATGGATTTGGGTCGAAGAAGGTTTTGATTGAAGATTTTGCTTCCACGGCATTGACAGATTATTCGGTTATAGTTGTTAATGGCTATCTTCAATCAGTTAACATTAAACAGGTATACTTTCGCCAATGGCTATCCACATACTAAATCGTTTTTATGAGTCATTAAGAGCCTTGCAAATTTTTTTTTTTGGTATAGGTTATAGTAGCTATAGCTGAAGTTTTGTTGGATCAGTTGAAGTCCCGAGTTAGAAATGCATCAGGGAACACATCGAAAGTTCATCGGCCATTTACTTCGCGAACCATGGATGATCTGTTTTCATTTTTGGATGGATCAAATGAGGAGGACGAGGATTGTTTTGTTTGCGTTGTGATACACAACATTGATGGACCTGGGTTAAGAGATTCTGAAACACAAGAGTATCTGGCACGAGTCGCTGCGTGTTCCCATGTTCGAATTGTTGCCTCGATTGACCATGTGAACGCACCTCTTTGTAAGTATTGTGTCTTTCTTTTCATTAATACTTGGTATGAATTATGAGTTTCAAACATCACACCAATGCCTTTAATTTGTATTGCTATTCATGGTGGTGGAATTTTGCTACATGAGAAAATGTCTTGGTTTTGCTTCCCATATGCATTGGATTTTGTTACAAGTGAAAGTACCATGTTTTGGATTTTCAAGATGTTACAGTGAGATTCCAAAGTAAAGAATTAAGAGTTGTTACTTTCTTTTACCTTATGAGCGCACCTTAACTATTCTCACGGCACAAACCGACTGATCCTACGACATTTGGTTGTCAAGAAAACTAGGAAATTAATTCGCAGGTAACCCTCGATTGTGATAAGATCCAAGATCTAAAATAAAAATATTGAATTGAAATATAGAAATATAAATGATTAAAGAAATACAAACTAGCCAAGTATTTGATAGGAATTTGGAACCTACATCTATAGAGATTCATCTTTTGGGCCCAAAGTGTAATCACTCGATATTTGCATACCTCTATCCTCTCTCTGCCTCTATTTTTAACCAAAAAGGCTAACAAACTCTCAACTAATTGCCTCATATCCCTAAAAAAATACCTAATTACAGTCCTATTGGGTTGAACTCATAACCTTTTAGTTTCTCGAGGCTCTCTTTGATCAAATCCATGATAATTAATTAAGAGTTGTTACTGTAATCATAAAAGGTTGATTATCGTTATAGAACTTATATTTTCATCTATTTGCATAGACTATTGTGAGATCATCAAACAGTACTACATAGATCAACTGCAAGAAGATTTTGTATGTAGCATTGCAACTATTTCCTTGATTTATTCCTCACTGAACCTGTCTCCTGTTTTCCAGTGTGGGACAAGAAGATGGTTCACACACAATTTAACTGGTTATGGTATCATGTTCCAACATTTTCCCCTTACAAGATTGAAGGACTGTTCTTCCCTTTGATTCTTGCACATGGTGGTACTGCTCAAAGTGCAAAAACTGCTACAATAGTCTTACAGAGTTTGACACCAAATGCACAAAGTGTTTTTAAAGTTCTTATAGAACATCAGCTATCTCATCCTGATGAAGAAGGTATTGGAAGTTAATCTCACCATCAGATAGTACTCATTAGTTTTGAATAGCTTGTTAGGCAAGGGCTTGATAATCATAAATGCTTCTTTCACTTATGAGTTTCTTTGTTTGTCGTCTACTTTCTAAAAAATACTTTTGAAATACAAGTCGGGTTTTAAAAACTTTTTTTTTTTTTTTTTTTGTAACTAATAATTCAAAATTCAAATGTTTTAAAGAAAGGGGAAAATCATATGCAATAAATTGTGAAACAATCATAAATTTTAGAAACCGAAAATTAAGAATAAAACTGTTATCAAACGTGACCGTGAATATCGTTATAGGAGTAAGTTGATGATATCATCTCAACATTTCAGGTATGCCTATCAATAAGCTGTACGCGATTTGTCGGGAGCGCTTCCTAGTGAGTAGCCAGGTAACACTGAACTCCCATTTGACTGAATTTAAAGACCACGAGTTAGTGAAAACCAGAAGGCATTCTGATGGGCAAGATTGCTTGCATATACCTCTTCCATCTGAAGCACTTGAAAAACTATTGATCGAGCTGAGATAACATTTTGGCGTTCTTTCTTTATGCATAAACATATTTTGTGTATCATGTGTGTATTCTTGTTATATGTTGTGTCCTTGAGGGGAATTTTGAATCCCTTTCATTTTCAGTTCCACCATGTATGTTATTGTTTCCATATTTAATGGATAGTTATCCCTTCAATTTTGAAAATACATGAGGTCGGATGTGTTGTGTTAAACTAAGCATGACAGACTTTAGCCTCTCGAAAAAGTGTGGACAATGGTTAGACTAATAGTGCATTTTGGACCAACAAAGATTATTAGTTCAATCGGCATAGCCAACATAACGCATAAAAGATTTAAACCAAATTCAACTCCTATCCAACCTTGATTGCATGGGTCTTTAAGAGACTTAGCGATCATACTTATATTTCTATGGCTAATTCAAGGTTGATAAATTGAAAACACTAATATATTGATTTTGGAGTTTCGTCCTATGTCTAGGGTCAAAATTGTTGGCTTAATTCAAAGATTTTCCTCCATTGATTCCATGAAACCCACATTTATATAACCCTTTTAGTACTGGACTCTTAAGTATTATATGCAAAACTAGGTGATCAATCTAGACGTACAATGAACAATAAAAGCAAACAAGCTATAGAGTTGAGCAAGATTGATTTTACACTTGGACTTCAATTCTTTTTACCCTGAATACACATGGATGGATTCGGGAATGGCCACACAATTAGCCTGAATACACATTTTGTTTTTGGGGTTCTAGAGAATATACACAAAATCAATTACTATCTCATAGACACTTCATCAACAAATGGATAATTAGAGAAACAAAAAGAACTCTTTATTAGGTGAACATCAAACCATCCATACCAGAAAAATGCCACAGCTGTTACTGTCTTTTTATAATAATAACATTAATATTTCATGAGAATAACTTGAATTTAAAACCAAAAGTAACCCTTAACAATGACATTATTAAGGATTTATTTCTTTTTTTTAGAAAGGACATTATTAAGGATTTAAAGGCATCCACAAAAGTACACAAAATAAAATAATTTTGACATATACTTTTCTGGGAAAACTAAGTTTTTAGTCCCAACTAAAATGGTAGTTTTCCCTACTTTTTTTTTAGATTACAAAAATTAGGGATTGGGACATTTGAATTTACTATCTTTTGGTCATTGGATGTATACTAATGTCACTAATCAACTGTTCTTGTTGGCAATTTTGATATATACTTTAAAATTTGTTCAATTTTAATTTCTAAATAACTTTGGTCTTTATGATAGAGTTCTTGTTACTTATTTTTCTTTCCTCTTTAACATTTAAAATTGTATTAACATTTTATCATTACGTGTGGTAAAGTTATCTATATTATTGAACTAATTTGAATCAAATTTATCAAAGAACAAACTTTAAGTTATTTTATTTATTTATTTTAATCGTGCAGTTTTTGAATGTAGAAAAAAGAGTGAAACAAGTTTAGAGGTTGCATCAGACCTTTAAACCTCCTGGTGATCCCATACAGTCTCATGCTTCTTGTAATAGAAACTGGGGTAAAGTTCCTTCGAAACCTTTTCTACTCCTTTTTTCCTTCACTACAAGAAAAAAGGTCTTAGGCGACGTTTTTTAACGTCGCCTAAGGTCTGAAAAACGTTGCCTAAGCTTTAGGCGACGGTAAATAAACCGTCGCCCAAAATGTCGGCAAAACCACGTCGCAAGAGCCTTCGCCGACGTTTTTTCCAAAACGTCGCCTAAGGTTTTTTAGGCGACGTTTTGGCAACGTTTTTCAAAACGTCGCCTAAGGTATTTTAGGCAACGTTTTTCAAAACGTCGCCTACGGTATTTTGGGCAACGTTTTTTAAAACGTCGCCTAAGGTATTTTGGGCAACGTTTTCAAAACGTCGCCCAAGGTATTTTGGGCACGTTTTTCAAAACGTCGCCTAAGGTATTTTAGGCAACGTTTTTCAAAACGTCGCCTAAGGTGTTTTAAGCTGGTTTTTGCAATTTTTCCTAATTTATTGATTTCATTTTTTTTATTTTGATATACACATGATATTTCTATCAATCATAAATCAAGTTGAAAGGTAAACTACATCATAACTGAATGAAAACTGCGAAATTTTATTATAACAAAAAAAGTAGAAATAAGTTCTTAACCATACATCCATTTAAAGTTTTTAAAAAAGTATCACAATACCAAAGTTCCTAAACAAAAGGTCCACGCTCCATACATTGTTTCCTTGTCCTCAACCACAGGTAGTGCATCATCTGAAAAAATGAAATGAAATATGAGTTAGTTGACAAAAATTAAAAAAAATTATACTTATATAAAAGAAAATTCAAAATTTCGGCAGCATAACGACATCCCTATGACTAACAAAAAAAAAATAATTACACCTGCTTTAACAATGAAAATCATATATAATCTACCATGTGGCTATCTTTGCTGCAGGATAGCCACAATTCACATAAAATATGCATAATTGTAGAGTTTTAATTACTTACCTAAGTGTAACGTCACGTCCTTTATCTCATAAACGACTCCATCATCTCTCGAAGCTGGTTGTAATTTTCTCGAGATTCATCTCTAATCTTCTGTAGTTCCTCGCGAGTCAACGCAAGTTCTTTTTCCAGTTCTGTAATCCTATGTTTGATATATATTTCTTTTTATTAAGCAATATTTATAGGGAGAGGATTTATAGCCTCTAACAGTGTTTTAAAAAGCGCAAGGCGCACTAAGGCGCAATGACCCTCTGGAGCCTGAGGCGCAAGGCGCACCAAAAGGCGAGGTTTTTTTTTACCTAAGGCGCACTATATAAAAAAAACACAAAAAATATATATATGTGTGTGTGTATACACAATAAAAACATTTCCATAGATATAAATGAAGTTTTAACCAAGAATAATATATAAAAACATACATTACATTTAACTATTAACCTTAATTCATGAATATAAATGAAGTTTAACAAAGAATCTATATAAAACATACATACGATTCAACTATTAACCTTTCATTTTAAGTTAATGTTGTCTTTGTGAGTTAAAAAATTAAGTTATTTAAGGCATTGAAATGTCTTGAATCAGTTATATCGCGCTTGAATGATCGATGCGGGGTCTCATTGCCCGGTCAATGAAGCTCGGGTCCAGGGGCGCAACGTGACCCTCGATGGGGGCTCGGGGGCAACGCCCCGAAGCCAAAAGCTTATAGGGGCTCTAAAACACAAATTATAGTTATACAATAAACTCATTATGTTGGCACATATATATTTGTTAACTTTAACTATACACATATTACACTACTTACACATGAACTCATGGTGCAAATTAACTTCTTCTTTTTTCTTCTTATTTTGCAAATTATAATTAATGTATATACAAATGAATTGCTATTGGTTTTCCCTCTTTCTTTTTCTTTTTTAAGTTCAATAAGCTAGTATTGAGATTGAAATAAATGTTTGCGTAGACGAAATAGAGAAATACGTACCGATCGCAATCACAATCGAACGATCGTCGCGGGGAGGAGCTGGGCTCGGTGGGGACGGGCGCAGCGAAGGGGCTGTTCGTGGCTGCTCGCGACGAAGGGAGATCGAAGAGGCTTTTCGTGGCTTCTCGCGACGAGAGGAGATCGACGCGAAGAGGAGATCAATGCGAAGGGGGAGATCGGCGTGGGTAGGTACGAGCAGGGGCTGTTTGAGACGGGGGAGATCGATGTAGGAGCGTGCGCACGAAGGGGCTGTTCGTGGCCACTCGCGACGAGGGGGCAGCGTGGTGGAGTTGTTCGAGCGGCCGGCGACGTGGAGAGCTGAGGGCGGCGACGTGGTTCGAGAGGTCGGCGGCGTGGGGAGCTGAGGGCGGCGGCGGCAGCTGCTGGTAGATGGGGGAGTGGGGTTTGGGTTGGAGAAGAAGAAGGAGAAGAAGAAGAAGATGAAGGGCTAGGATTGTTTCTTTTATGAAAAAGAAATTTTTTAGGCGACGTTTTTAAAAAACGTCGCATAACCCCCGGTTTAGGCGACGTTTTCTTTCCCAACGTTAATAAAATGTCGCCTAAGCCATATTTTAGGCGACGTTTTTAAAAACGTCGCCCAAGATATATTTTAGGCGAGGTCGATTTTAGCAACGTTTTCTTTTCCAACGTTAATAAAACGTCGCCTAAAATATGGCTTAGGCGACGGTTTTTAAAAACGTCGCCCAAGATATATTTTAAGCGACGTTTTTAAAAAACGTCGCCTAAGGCCGGTTCAAGCAACGTTTTCTTTCCCAACGTTAATAAAACGTCGCCTAAGACCTTTTTTCTTGTAGTGCTTATTTCTTCTTCTCCCTTTTCTGGAGGCTGAAATGACTGAAAGGAAAGGAGAAGGGATGAGTGGCTCTGATAACACATAGAACGCTTTTTTTTTATAGCACGGCTGAACTTGTTGCCAAAGGTGCAGGTTCCTTTGGTGGTAAGAAAGGTAGTGAGGTGCGAAGCATGAGATTGTATAGAAGAAGGATGAGGAATCGACTAAGTTGTATCAGGATCGAAAAAGTTAAAATATGAAAGAATGTAAAGGAGAGCATGAGTTAGAAATAAATATGAAAGATAGTAAAGGATCGGAGAAGGAAAAGGTCGGGCTTGTTCGCCTTTTGTAACAAGTAGACCCATCATACAGACTAATAGATGCCTCATGCGGACCCTCTCCAACTGACCAATACACGGAAGCTGTAGAGTCCTTCCACCACTCCTACGAAGGTAAGAGTGTACCTAAGAATAGATGTCGAAGGTACATGAACTAAATTTTATCATTTGAAAATTTAGGAATAAATATTAAATAAATTAAAAAATATATGTGAATCAAAATGATATTTTAACTAATACTTATTTGGGGCAACTAGGCAAATGTCTACTTTTTTAAATAAACATGAAATGTCTACTCTTCTAAATTGTTTAAATTTATGTCTAAATCTAATATTCTAAAATTTAGTAATTAATTGAATAAATTGTAAATGACAATTTTATCCTTTTTGTTAATTTATTTTTTAATTTGTTTGATAATCTTATTGTAGATACACTATAACAAACTCATTGAGAATTTGAATTAAAAAAATTTAAAACTATAATAGATAGAATCGTATTTTGCGATGAAAAAATAGGTTGAAGATAAAAAAAATTGAAAATTAAAATAATTTTCGGAATCTCTTCCAGACGTTTATCCAGCCGTTTACATATGCATACATATAGTCGTTTGTGAATGACTTTTAGATTTTTGTATTGAGATAAAAACAAATGATAATTAAATGCATACCGGACATGCCCAAAACATAATAATTATTTGGCAAATGGAACTTCACAGTTCTTGAGTGTTGAAAATTGTTCGATATCCTTGTGAAACACCAAAGGGACAAAATTCAAAATTCATCCATCCTTAAAGAAGTACGATCGAGTACATCCGCAGTGTGTGTGAAGTTCTATCCTCTTCCATACCATAAGAGCGAGTTTTCCCCCGGCTGCCATGACCCTCCAACTGAAACTTCTCTCCCCTAAGAAATCAAGTAAGTCTGCATTATCATCCACACATGAAGAAATATTTGAACTAGTTATTGTTGCAACTTCATGTGTCGTGTATAGCTGCTGCCTACATATATGTTGACCAGAAGTACAAATCCTTACATATTTATGACGCCTCAAGACTAGTGTCTAGTTTGCATAGAAACTTCTTCAATTCTTCAACTCATCTTTGTTTGACAACATGAGCCCAACATTTAACACAATTGGGGCATCGAAGTTGTTTGTGCTTGTACGTCTTAGTGTGTACGAGTACATTTTCTCCAAGGATAAATCAATCGTTATACATGGCGTTGGAAAACTACTGCACATTATTGTTATGGTTAAACTTTCGCCAATATCAAGCGCAAATGCAACTAAATTGATAAGTTGACTAATTTTTGTACCATATGCTATTTCAATCATCGTCGTCTTATAATTGGAGTAGATATTTCTTTTATCCCATACCCACCGAAGACAACTGGATGGGCATGACTTCCATTGTTGCATAACCAAAATCCTTGCAATGTGAAATTTAGGGAGAATTGCAAATGTGTGGATCAGGGAAATTGTAGAATTATGATCTTCAACAGCGATCGTGAGTGTGGAGACAGTGACGTTGAATGAGAGATCTTAGAATTTTGATCTTCAACCAATGAGGTGGAATGTGTCTAGACATAACTTTTTCTTCATAAAATTCATCTCTCTGTCATTCAATAATGTTTATATAGAGATTTTTTCAAATTTTAATGTGAATTAACGATAAAATATGATATATAGTGGTTATTAAATATAAATTTTGATTTTTTTAAAATAAAAAAACTTAATTTGGATCTCATTGAAAAAAAATATATTCAAAATAAAATAATTAAATATTGAAGGTGGTTATGAAGAAGAAATCTCCTTAAATGTAGACTATATCACAAATGTTTTTAAATTTAAATTTAAATTTTTTCAAAATTTTTAAAAGGTCTCCTCAAATGTAGGCTCATGTGGAGGACTTTTTATTTTAGAAAAAATAATATTGATTAATAATTAGGTAAATATGGAGGGGCATTGTGGGAAGTAAAAATCTCTCTCTCCTCTAAGTAGACATGAATTTAAATGCAAAAAATGGATAGACATTTGATGTTTATTTTCTAAAAAGTAGACAATTCTTACTATTTCCCTACTTATTTAGGGGGTTTGTTTGTCAAATTTAAGGAGGATTCAGATTGAGCATTTACTAACAACTCCTCAACAAATTATATCCAAACGAGTTATTGTAACTACTCAAAGTAACTCATCATTTCTAACTACTCGAAATAACTTATCATTCTAATTATTCATTTCTATCCACTAAAAGATAACTTCTCATTTCTAACAACTCATTTCTAATCATTTATTTCCAACTACTCAAAATAACTCGTTTCAAATTCACATTCAAACAAATAAGTGTTTCTAATCCCTCTACCAAAATTACATCTAAAGGAATTTTTGTTTGCAACTCCATAAAAATCGTTATAAAAACGAACTACTAAAAAAACTCCGAAACTAAAGAAATTACATTCAAAACAGTGGGAATTTAACGGTCGACTGGCTATCAACTTTCGGTACGAAAATCGAAATTTCCCCCAAAAGTACCGAAGCTCCTCGTTTCCATTTCTTACAGAGACCAAACCCTAAGAAGCGAAGAAGAAGAAGAGACAATGGGGATCGCCAATCTCTCCTACGAGGAATGTCGCCGCAAGAGACTCGAAGAAAACAAGAAGCGAATGGAAGCCCTCAATCTGCCCCTGCTTTCCCAAGCTCTCCTCCATTCTTCCCCTTCCAAATCCTCGCCTGTAATTCCATTCCATTTTTCTGCTTCTTCATCTTCTCGTGTTTTTCCATGGAATTTTGAGCTTATTTTGCTACTAAATCAATCCGCAGGGTAAACAGGCCAAACCTCGTGCGGCGCAGAAACAGCTTCTTGTGGTGAGGAGATCCAGTCGCGTAGCAAATCAACCAGCGCCTGTTTACGCCGAAGTATCTCTTTCCTGTTTTTCTTTTACCTATTTCGATGACGAAGAACTAGGGGTAATTTCATATTCATCTGGTTTTGTTTTCGTTTCAATTCATCTGGTTGCAGGTTGTTGTCGATCGTCTGGCGGTTCCTAGAAGGTATCTATTGTTCAAAACCAATTACAAACTAAGATTAAAGATTCTCTCTATTGTTGAATCCTTTAGTATTATTGTCACTGGTTTTGTTTTTCCGGGATTATAGGCTTTCGCGGGCGAGAGATTTTCCAAACAAGTTTTACGCTTCGGATGGAGCAAGAAGAAATGCGTATGAAAGAGCTGAGCAGTTACAATCTGGATTGGAGCCCAATTATCCCAGCTGTGTTAAGTCCATGGTTCGGTCTCATGTTAGTGGTTGTTTCTGGCTGGTAAAAGCATATGGCCTTTTTTTCTTTCTAAAAGTCATACACTTTCTCTTTGGTTTTTGTCAATTAGCTCATGTTTAATAGGGTTAATACTTGTAACTACAGGGTCTTCCTTCTTATTTCTGTAAAACACACCTTCCAAAAAATGATGGAGCAATGACTGTGATAGATGAAGATGGCGATGAGTATCCAATAATATATTTGGCACGAAAAACAGGATTTAGTGGGGGATGGAAGGGGTTTTCAATTGCTCATAGATTGGCAGATGGGGATGCTGTGGTTTTTCAACTCATTAAACCTACAACCTGCAAGGTGATTGCATTTTCATCACTTTACTGGATTCAAAATTCATCAATTTCTGTCTTCTTGTGAAAAAGGCAATCAACCAACCAATCGAAAATATAAGAAAAACTGTAAAAGAAGAACACATAAATTTACATGGTTTATTAACAATGTGTTAGCTACTCCACGGGCAAAAGGGGTCACGATTTTATTAAGGAGAGTGAAAATATGATACGAACCCGGGGTCGTTGAAAGTTTACTCAAGGCGAACCAAGAAGTGACAGATCTCTTTTATTGCTTTATTAAATATAATTATGTTTTGTTATTTAAGTTGTATTGGGCTTTTGGGCCTTAATAGGGATTATTTACTAAATTAGGTTAAATACTAGGTTTACTATAAATAGGTCATGTTAGGCCTCTAGCAATGCATTCAAACAGTTGTTGTCTTTGTATTTGGCTCTTTGAGAGATCCTCTCGAGAGATTATCTTAGTTTCTTAATAATAATAGTAGTAGATTCTATCATTTTGGTATCAGAGCCATTTGCCGATCCGGGAATGGTGAGTACTAAGATGGAGACCAGGATGCAAGAGTGTGAGGAAAACGGTACCGAGATGCTAAAAAAAGAAAAGAGTTCGAGGTTCAGGTTGGCGGCTATGGGGAGTCGATGGATCAGAATTTGGACAGTTGAATCTCAACATACGTGAAGCTTTTAGAACGCAAACCGGACCGCTGAATCTCGAACCAAATTATCGCGATAAAGGGAAAGGGGTTGCGGCAGAACCGGAAGGGGAGAGCGGTGTGCGGGCGTCGGCGGCGGAGGAGCTGAGCGGCGTGGTCGGTCCGGCTGGGCTGGCGACCGAAGGTGGGGGGCGTTTGGCGAACGGGTGTGGCGCGAGAGGGCGCACGGGCGCGGGCTCGGGCTGCGGCACGGAGGGCCAGGGCCAGGGCGGCGTGGGCCGGCGCGAAGGGGAGCGGTCCTGGGGGTGCGGCCGAGCGGGCTGGGGCGGACCGAGCGCGAGCGAACGGGAGTGGGGCGCGAGGGCCGGCGCGGTTCTGGGCGCGGGTTCGGGCGCAGGTGAGCGGGGGTGGTCGGGGCCGGTGGGCGAGTGGGGCGCGAGCCCTAGCGGGGGTGAGCGGGGTTGGTCGGGGGATGCGACCGGAGGTGCGGGAGAGTGGGGCGCGGGCCTGGGCGCAGGTGGGGCTGAGTGGAGCGCGGGCCCGGTGGTGGTGAGCGGGGCAGGGGCGTGGGTCAGGGCAGGGGCGACCGTGGTGCTGGGCGAGCGGTCGGGTCGGGCCGGGGTGGAATCAGCCGGTTCGGGTCAGCCGGGGTGGACCGGAGAGAAAATTTTCGTGGCTTGACCGATGGGGACAATTATATGAGTTCGGAATTCGAGCGAAGGGGAGATGGCCGGTTCGATGACAGGGGGAATGTTTTTCCGGAGGAGAGGAAGGTGCGCATAGGCTATGAAAGGCCGATTGCGCATGACGGTTGGAAAGAGCGGGAGGATTGGAGGGACAGGCAAGAACGGGGTGACCGAGGGGGACCAGGAGCAGGCGGATGGGATGGACCAACTGTTGATAGACGGTTACGAAAATTGGAAATGCCGGTGTTTAAGGGTCTTACTGATGAGGACCCGGACGGGTGGCTCTGCCGAGTAGAAAGGTATTTCTGGGTAAATAGGTTGACGGGCCATGAAAGGGTCGATGCAGCAGCCCTGTGTATGGAAGGGGAGGCATTGGAATGGCTACAGTATGAAGAGGATCGAGCTCCGATTGCTTCGTGGGAGGAGTTTCGAGAATTTCTATTGCATCGTTTCCAACCAACGATCAATGACAATAAATATGCCAATTTGATGAGTCTGCAACAAGTGGGAACAGTTAAGGAATATCGCCGGTTGTTTGAGAAATATGCAAAGGGTATGCGCGATATCAGTGCGAGTGCCTTGGAAGGGAAATAGGAGAGTGGTCTAAAGGCAGAAATACGAAGCGAAATGAGAAAACTGAGACCAGTCGGAATCCAGGATAAGAAATTCATGGCACAGGTAATCGAAGATGACTTGGCTTTTCGAAATCAAGCCAAAGGAGTCAGCACGACGTCAACGGTTAGACCAAGCCTGAGTTCGGGTACTATGGGTACAAGAGTAGCAGGGAGTACGAACCTAAAAACCATCCCACCTGCCTCAGTCTATTCTAGCCGATCAACACCGTCGAACAACCCCACCCCCGCCATCCCGTATAAACGTTTAACAGATAGTGAGATCCGCATTCGTAAAGACAAATGGCTATGTTTTAGGTGTGATGAGAAGTTCGTACCGGGGCATCGATGAAGAAAAAGGAACTGCAAGCTCTGGAGATTCTTGTTGTACGTGATGCAGTAGAAACACGGGAAAATGAGGAAAATGATGATTCCCAAGAATGTGCGTTCGAAGATGCTTTTGTTGAGGAAATGGTGGATACACCGAATATGGCAGCCCTTTCATTGCACTCCATGGCTGGACTAAGCTCTCCAAAAACTCTGAAGGTGACAGGCTCGATACGGGGACATGAAGTAGTAGTATTAATCGATAGTGGGGCTACACATAATTTCATATCCGAGGACATGGTTGCTAAGTTGAAATTACGGGTAGAACCATCTGATGATTATGGCATTATGTTGGGGACTGGGGATTCTGTGAGAACTGCTGGCATTTGTAAGAATGTGGAACTTCAGTTGACCAAGATGAGAATAGTAAATGATTTCTTGCCCATACCGTTGGGTAGTGCAGATGTGATTTTGGGCGTTGTGTGGCTTGCCACATTGGGAAAAATTGAATTTGACTATCGCGCGCTTAAAATGAAATTCAAGCTGGGGTCAGGGCAGGTCGAATTGCAGGGCGAGCCACGGCTGGTCAAGGCCCAGGTTTCATTGAAATCCATGATGAAATCCTTACGTTCCGAAGAGCAGGGGCTTCTGGTCGAGCTGAATATGATTGAAACCCCGATACCGTCTCGTGAACAGTTCGGGACCCTACCTGACTTGTCTCAGGTACCCACAGAACTCCACGCCGTACTTTGTTTATACTCACCGGTTTTTGAATCATTGACAGGTCTTCCTCCACAACGTAATTGCGACCATGCTATTGCGCTATTGCCAGGCAAAGACTCCGTGAATGTACGTCCGTATCGGTACCCGCAGTACCAGAAGAACGAGATTGAAAAATTAGTGGGAGAAATGTTATTGGCAGGTATTATCCGTCCCAGCACGAGCCCGTTTTCAAGTCCAGTTCTTTTGGTTAAAAAGAAGGATGGGAGTTGGCGCTTCTGTGTCGACTATCGCGCCCTGAATCAGGCGACAGTGCCCGATAAGTATCCGATACCGCTGGTGGATGAATTATTAGATGAGTTACATGGGGCAACGGTATTTTCAAAAATTGATCTTAAGGCAGGGTACCATCAAATACGTGTTAAGCCGGCTGATGTACACAAAACAGCATTTAGAACTCACGAGGGCCACTACGAGTTTGTAGTCATGCCTTTCGGATTACGCAATGCGCCTGCGACATTTCAATCAGTTATGAATGAGATTTTGCGTCCGTTCCTACGCCGTTTTGTGCTAGTATTTTTTGATGACATCCTGATATACAGTGTGACCATCGATGAGCATAAGGAGCATTTAGTCAGCGTGTTTGAAGTGTTACAGACACATGCCTTGGTGGCAAATGCCAAGAAATGTCGATTTGGATCACGCAGATTGAGTATTTGGGGCATTTTATATCTGCACGAGGAGTGGTCTGCGATCCGGAGAAAATTGTGGCCATGGAACGTTGGCCAAGCCCTAAAAACATTAAAGATTTACGGGGATTCCTTGGGCTCACAGGTTACTATCGTCGTTTTGTGGCGAATTATGGGTCGATGGCCTTTCCATTGACTCAGCTGTTAAAAAAAGGAAGGTTTGAATGGGGCCCAACAAATGGAAGAATGCTTTCAGAGACTTAAGCATGCAATGAGTAGTGTGCCAAGATTGCGATTACGGACTTTGATCGCTTGTTTGTTGTGGAGACGGATGCTTCCTGGTATTGGCGTGGTGCGATCTTGATGCAACAAGGATGGCCGCTGGCCTATTTCATAAGGCCCTTCCCGCACACATCGCGTGAAGTCGCTTTATGAGCGCGAGCTAATGGCTATCGTGTTTGCAGTCCAAATACATGAGCTTACCTATTGGGACACCACTTTATTGTACGTACGGACCAAAAGAGCCTTAAATTCCTGCTAGAACAACGTGTAGTTGATGGAGAGTATCAGCGATGGATAGCGAAACTACTGAGTTATGATTTCCATATTGAATACAAGAAAGGATTAGAAAACAGAGCGGCAGATGCCCTTTCTCTTATGCCATCGACCGGGGAATTGAGCATGTTGAGTTGTGTGGCCGGAGTTAACACGGCAGTGTGCGCTCAACAAGTGCGGGAAGATGAAAAATTGTTTGCTATTTATAGTGCTGTAGTTGCAGGAGAGGAGGGTCCGCCAGGTTATTCCGTCAAGGGGGATGTGCTATTATACCAGGGACGGTTGGTGCTACCTCGGCCGCCTCGATTCCTCTCTCATACTTAATGAGTTCCACGGGGGAGCCATCGGGGGGCATTTTGGGGTCCTAAAGACGTACCAACGCCTAGCTAAAGAGGTATATTGGCCTGGAATGAAGGCTCGCGTCCGCGCATTTGTGGCTGAATGTTCGATCTGTGTGCAAGCGAAGCATCTATCGTTGTCACCAGCTGGGTTTTTGCAACCGTTACCGATTCCGGACAGGATTTGGGAGGACATCTCGATGGATTTTGTTGAAGGACTTCCCCGTTCTGAAGGTTATGACACTATCTTTGTGGTGGTGGATCGGCTATCTAAGTACGCGCACTTTATACCCCTTAGGCACCCATTTACTTCTCTTTCAGTGTCACAGGTCTTTATCAGGGAAGTGGTCCGTTTGCACGGAGTGCCTAAGAGTATCGTGTCGGACCGTGACAAGATATTCACTAGCTCCTCTGGGAAGAGATATTCAAGGCTTCTGGGACTCAACTACGTCGTAGTACTACCTACCACCCACAAACTGATGGCCAAACTGAGGTCGTAAATCGCTGTTTAGAATCGTACCTACGATGCTTTGTGTTGACACAGCCGAAGGCCTGGTACCGATGGCTGGCTTGGGCTGAGTTCAGTTTCAATACGTCTTTTCACTCATCCATGGGGATGACTCCTTTTGAAATTGTTTACGGGCGTTCTCCGCCGACCATTCTGGGTTATGATTATGGGGCTAGTCCGGTAGCAACCGTGGATTCCTTAATGATGGAATGTGATCGAATGTTGGAGAAGCTTAAGGCAAATTTGTTGCGTTCACAGCAATTAATGACGGAGCGTGCTAACGCAAAGCGCCGGGATGTTCAGTATGATGTGGACGATTTGGTGTATGTTAAGCTCCGACCCTAGCGCCAGTCGTCCTTGGCGAAGTTTACACACCCCAAGTTAGCACCACGGTTCATCGGGCCATATCGTGTGTTAGCTCGGGTGGGGCGATGGCGTCTGCGGTTGGACTTACCACAGCACGGTCGAGATTCACCCGGTTTTTCATGTTTCCGTGCTACGCAAGGTCATGTGGGTTCCTCTCCGGGCTGGTTTTCCGACACCGGCTTTGGTAGGAGATGATCTAGGCGTGCTCGCTTGTCCCAAGGCTGTTTTGGGTCTCACGAGTCCTCGCAGGAGGGAGGTTCGCGCCAAGTTTTGATCCAATGGGAAGGATCCACTCCGGACGACGCTACTTGGGAGTCTGCTGCAGATCTAGAGCTCCAATTTCCGGATTTTCACCTTGAGGACAAGGTGGCTCTTTGGGGGGGAAGTATTGATACGAACCCGGGGTCGTTGAAAGTTTACTCAAGGCGAACCAAGAAGTGACAAATCTATTTTATTGCTTTATTAAATATAATTATGTTTTGTTATTTAAGTTGTATTGGGCTTTTGGGCCTTAATAGGGATTATTTACTAAATTAGGTTAAATACTAGGTTTACTATAAATAGGTCATGTTAGGCCTCTAGCAATGCATTCAAACAGTTGTTGTCTTTGTATTTGGCTCTTTGAGAGATCCTCTCGAGAGATTATCTTAGTTTCTTAATAATAATAGTAGTAGATTCTATCAAAATATAGAATGAATATCGTGGGGGCTAGGGTTTAATTTGAGTTTACATAACTCTATTACTGATAAAGACCCAATTACATAAAAACCTATAAACGAAAATAGAAACAATAATACCGATTTCTTTTAGGTTTCGAGGGCATTGCTCCTGTTAGGATCCCACAATTATCCTACATTGGAAAAGTGGAGAATCTAGTACTCATTTATAAGAGATATGAGTTACACCCTTCATTTCCAATTGGTCCCCCATTGCCCATTTCCAGAAGCATGCTATCTATTGGTCTCTTTAGATTTCATTTCATATATGAATGTTCTTTTCTGACACTTCAGTTCCCATTTTTGTTTTCTGTTAAGCTTGTTTTCACACGCTTTATTTGTCTATTTCTAAAAAAGCAAATTCAAAGACGTTTCTAGCTGTGGATTTCAAGACAGAGGAGAGTATTTCTATCTAGAAAGCTTTTCTAAACATAGAACAAGAAAAACAATAAAAGTGTCCCTTGGGATATTTTATTAGAGGCTTTTTTAGTGTCTCTAAGGAATGGCCGTTTTAGTAGAGTCTTAGGTACACTCATTTTTGGGGGTCTAAGGTTTAAAACCCACTAGTGAGCATAATTGTAAATATCCTTGTTGATTCCCGAGTATCGCCCATGGAACTGACACAGGTGGCCCCAAATATATAGTGTGGCACTGGGGCAAAACTCTATTCCAGGTTATAAAAAAGAATGGTCCCTTACTCTTCTAGTTTAAGTGCGTTTCTTGCATAACTGTTTTAAGAAAAGAAAGGTCCCTAACTCTGTGACTGAGCAGACCTGATTTTTCCACGACTTTCATTGGCATAATATTACTCTTTTCCTATTTTTTCTTTCAGGTGTACATCCTTAGAGCAAGCGATTCGAAAGAAGATAGTGATTCTAGTAGTAGCTAAATGATTACTTTTTGATCATAGGTCAGGTAATCTTAAAACAAAATTACTAACTAATTCCTCTGAGTTCCCAAGCACTCATAAAATTCTTTTTCTTTTTTCTTTTTTCATTTGGTAATTGATACTTTTTTTCTTGAAGTTTTTTTCTCTTCTTATTACTACTATTCCTTCAGCCGGTGCAACAAATTGCTAAAAGTCATGTTGTGATGTTAAGGAGAGGTGTATCCTAAAATTGTTTTTGTGCTCGAAATTACTTAAAAATCGAATAATTTCGGAATGACTTTTGAGAGTGGTGTTTGTAAGTTGCAATTTCTTACAACTCTTTAAGAAAATATCATTTTGGAAGGGTTTGAATATTTTAAAATTTTGAAAATATCAATTCTCACCTCCCTCTTTTTGTCCGTGTGCATGATAATGATCCGATTTTCATATATAGTAAGATCACAATCTCCTCCTCTTAAGGTTATTATGAAAATGCTCTGTTCATTTCAGGTGAGACTTGAAGTGGCCTTGATGCACATAATGCGAAAGTCAGACTTGGTTTTGGAGTAAAATGCAATCTCTATCTATCTTGTACAATCACAATCTTGAGTCAGCTGAATAGGGTTTGTCTATTACAATGTAGGTGCGCTGGTGTATTCAAGTCCATATCTTCATTTCTTCTTGTCTATTTTAGCTTAGACTTTTGTGTTAGCTGATAGATTTGGCTGGTTTTGAATGGGAGAGACAAGTGGGATAAGTTCTTGTTGTAAAGTAAGTGTACTAGAGTTTTCAAACACAGTCTCTGATTTCTTGAGTAATATTTTGTGTATTCTCTCTAAAAAATATATTCCATACCTCTTTGATGGACATCTCTACTTTTTTTTTTGAGTGTCCGGACCAACTTACACGTATTTGGACTATTTTTTCGAAATATATTGCATGATTTTACAACATTTAGATGCTAAGAAAATTTATAAAAAAATTAATTTTTAAGTAAGTTGTTCACCATGGATTAAACTCGATCATCTCTTTTAGTTACTTGAGTTCATATTTGACCACTGACCACCCTCACTCCACGGTAATTATCTCTACTCTAGTTTCAAAGTCAAGATTGTAAATTGTTGATGTTTGATGGAAAATTTAGAATATAAGATATTTAAATATTGAGAATTATTCTTTAATAAAATTTTCCGATCTAATTTTTCATCCTTATTTTGTGAGACTTGCGGTCATACCTCCTTGATTTTATTGACCAAGATAAGAGAATGATGTAGAGGATGTTAACTAGAGTAATTTCCAACCATGCCGATTGACATTTACTTGTATGATTGGAGGCACGCGTAAGAAATAAAGCTTTTCATGATAAACAAATTTGGGATCTTTCTCTCATGATTAATTGACAGAAATTTGAGTCTATTTCTTTATTGTCTTCCTCTCTCAATTGATCATTTTCTTTGTTCTAGTTTTCACAAACTCATATTTTCCACTAATATTACTCGTTCATAATTTTTCTCACTCAACTTTATTCCTCTAATCAAGTTTTCTCTCTTGACCTTACTCTCCTTCAATTCTTGAGGTTAAATGATTCAACTTTGCGACTTCTTAGTGGATAATACATGCTATTATTGTTGAACTAAGCTTTCTTTAGTATTCCTTAAAAAAAAAAAAACCTACTTTAGTATCGATAATGTTACTATTTTTGTTAGTGTTTCACCACGAGTAATGTCTATAAGTTCTTAAACTTAACAAAGTAATTATTTTTGTGATTTTCTGTATTTTTCTCTTAGCATATTGATAACATGACTTCAAATTTTATTTTATTAACTTATTTTAAATACATATAAAAAAAACTATAAATACAATTGGGGGTGTTTTTTTGTCTAAATTGATAGGAGGATTTAAAATGAGTATTTACCAACTACTCATAAAAAAATTACGTCCAAACGAGTTTTTGTAACTACTCAAAAAAACTCTTCATTTTTATTACTACAAATAACTCTTCATTTATAACCATTCATTTTTAATCATTCATTTATAACTAGTCAAAATATTTCTAACCACTAATTTCTAATTATTCATTCCTAACTCTTCAAAACAACTCATGTTTAACTATTTATTTCTAATCATTCTTTGTTTGACTACTCAAAATAATTACTTATTGTAATTATGTTATAATTGTTTACACGAATAGAGCAGAGTTGCAGTTAAAAAAAGATTGAAAATTACAATAATAATGAAGAGGAAGAAGAGAAAGAATGACATAGTTATTTTACGTGGAAAACCCCTAAACAAATTAGGGTAAAAACCATGGGTAAGGATAGAAGAATTTTATTATAAAATATGAGTTACAAACCTTCTCCCTACAAAGAAACAATAAGCTTTCTTACAAGGAGAAACACTCTCTATTTTATCTCACAACCTCACTTTTAGATGTGTAGTCTTGGGATGATTTGGGATGGTTTGCCAAGGCATAACCTATTTATAGTACTCATAAGTTTGGGCTCTAAGTATGATCCAATGAGCCACATTTTTACTTGGTGATCAAGTAAAATATGTGGCCATTATTTTGCCAACACATCACATTGGATAAGAATGTCTAGATATTTTTTGACAAATTGAAGTTCTAGAGATTTCTTTCAACAACTAGGATAAACCAAGTGAGCTCTAAAATCTTCTTTTGGACTTTGATCTACTTTGGGCCTAAAATCTCTTTGGGGCAATATTTAACAAATTAAACATTAAAAGAAGCTATTGTCTCTAATTCTTTTACAAAAAAAAAACTACATCCAAACTAATTTGGCTATAACTCTCAATTTTTAAATACTCAAACTTAACTCCTCAAACTACTTCCTCATCCTAAGCCTCATCCAAACATCTTCTTCACAGTTCGAAAAAAAAACTCGTTTTTTCAAAATAGTGGAAAGTTAACGGTCGACTAATTCAAATAAAATTTCAGTACGAAATTTATATTTCCCCCAATAAAAACGAAGCTCCACTCTGCTACTCATCTTCTCCCGTTTCTATTTCTCACAGACACCAAACCCTAAGAAGTGAAGGCGAAGGAGAGGAAGAGACAATGGGGATCGCTAATCTCTCATACGAGGAATGTCGACGCAAGAGACTCGAAGAAAACAAGAAGCGAATGGAAGCCCTCAATCTGCCCTTGCTTTCCCAAGCTCTCCTCGATTCTTCCCCTTCCAAATCCTCCCCTGTAATTCCATTTCCATTTTTCTGTTTCCTTCTCTTCTATTATGTGCACTGTTTTTGTCAATGGATTATTGTATTGAGCTTCAGCTCGATCACCAATTCGCAGAGTAAGCTGTCCAAGCCTCGCGTGGCGCAGAAACAACTCGTCGTGGTGAGGCGGTCCAGTCGTGTAGCGAAACAATTGGCCCCCGTTTACGCCGAAGTGAGTCGGCGTTGCCTTTATTTCTTCGCACTTGGATGATCAAATTACATTTTACTGCTGGTTTATGTGTAAAGAGATTTTAGACCTAGAAATCAAATTTTAATTTTTAATTACTCTGGCAGGTTGTTGTGAATCGCGTGGTGATTCCTAGAAGGTATGTCTATGCTAATAAAAGAATTAAAAGTGACTTTCCTTATGGTTGAATCATGTAGTTTGGTTACTAATTTTCATTTTGTGGGATTATAGGACCTCCAAATGTAGAGATCTTTCAAATAGGGTTTATGCTTCTGATGAAGCAAGACAAAATGCCTTTGAAAGAGCTGAGAAATTACAATCTGGGTTGGAACCGAGTTATCCCAACTTTATTAAATCAATGCTTCCTTCTCATGTTAGCGGTGGATTCTGGATGGTAAGCTAATGGGGATCTGTTTTTTTTTTTTGAGTTCAATTGGGTAGGGGGGATTACAATATGTAGAAGATACTATTGATTTCCAAAATCGAACCTAGTGAAGTTGAATTGGATTACAACGAATCAACCAAACGAGCACATCACCAACCCTTGGTGGCTAATGGAGATCATTTGTCAACGAAGAAGGCTGATTTTCTAATGTTTGTTTGAGCATTTTAATATTTAATTGTGACACTTTCTTCTGCATCTAAGTTAATATTTAGTCGAAAATTACTTGTAAACACAGGGCCTTCCCTCTCATTTCTGCAAGACGCACCTCCCGAATCGTGATGGAGTTATGACATTAATCGATGAGGATGGAGATGAGTATCCGACAGTATATTTAGCACGAAAAACAGGACTTAGTGGTGGATGGTTGGGTTTTGCAGTTGCTCACAAATTGGCAGATGGAGATGCTGTGATTTTTCAATTCATTAAGCCTCTAACGTGCAAGGTAATTGATTTCCTTCAATATCCTTGAACTTTCTCTTCTTGGTATACTGTAATTTTAAGAAACAACCACAATAGTTTTTGTGCACCGTCATTTCAATTCTCATTTATAAAATAAGGTTGTTTTACTCATCTCTTTTCTGTCAACAGTTTTTTCGTTTTTAAAAACAAATTTTCATGCTTTACTATAAAATTTGAATTTTGAAAGGAATATTTAATAACATGAAGTTCCATATAAATAACAATTGATAATATAAGTGGTCTATTCTTATAAAGATGGTGAGGAATCCTCACATTTTCCAATGCTGGACAAAGAGCGGATCTTCGATATCCCCTCAAAATGGTACCTTTTCAAGTCACCAATTTTAGATTAGATTGGAATTATACCCACTTAGGTTGATTTCTTATAACACATATTAGAAAACATTATTAGATAACAAGTAATTCTATCTCAAAATCAATTGGTAATGAGAGGAGTAGTCTGCATTTCTTGTAAATGTGGTGGAGACTCCTCACGTTTCCAACAAGCTCTTAAAAGTAGACTACAACACTAATAGAGATTGTGTTACTATAAAAAGGCAACATTTTTAAACATAGAAAGCAGGAAGCAAATGGAGGGCACTACTGTTTCAGGATTTTAGGGGCTGTTCAATTCAGTACTTATTATGTATGCTGGTATGATCTACGGCTGAGACAAAACAGATTTCATATATTTTCTTTTCTTCTTCTATTATTTCATTTTCAGGTGTACATCCTTAGGGCGAATAGTTCCAGAGAAGATAGTGATTCTAATAGTAGCTAAATGATTGACAATTTTTCCTAACTCAGGTAATCTTAACAGAATCACACTTCTAAATGCTGGATGATCCTTAAAGTTGCCAATAATCAATAACTATAATTCTTTTTCTCCCGTTGAGCTACCATTTTCTTGAACTTCTGAGCTCAGGAAAAGCCAGCCTCCTGTGTATGATTTGGGCTGGTCCTGTTCTTCTACACATGTTTAAAACCACAATCTCCTACTGGTCTTTTTTTTCCTAATTATTAAATGCCGTTGTTCATTACAGGTAAGAAAGTGGCCTGGTGGAAAGTGCACATAATGCAACTACTTTTTTGTCATGTTGGTTTTGGAGTAAAATGCAATCTCTGTCTTGTATAATCTGTCTATTAGGTAAATGCAAGCACTATTTTATAGTACTTGTCGGTTGTAGTTATGTAGTTTATTTAAATCTCTCCTAACACATCTTCTCTTTCACTTTTTCTTTATTTTAGCTTAGATTGCTATGTTATAGCCCATAGATTTGACTGATTTTGAAAAAATGTGAATGATGAGTTTATGAACGAGAAGTCTCTGGATGAAAATTGCGAAGGTACTTATCTCGAGAAAAAACTATTAATTTTGAGATGGTTAAATGATTGTTGTACGTGAATTTGAAAATTTTGGAAGCTCTTGCAATTTCATATCCCATTATGCTAACTACTAGTTTCATTTCTTCTATTATTATTATTATTATTTTATAACTATTAGGGGGTGTTTGGCTACAGTTGAGATGACATGAGAGGAGATAAAATATTGATAGCAGAAAAACCTTGTGTCAGGTGAGATGAGATGACAGAAAAATCTTGTTTGTTTGGGGTGTATGCATGATGATGAGATGAAATGATAGAAAAATTTTGTTTGGAGTGGAGAGAGAGGAGATAGCTATTAAGATATGTGATTTTTTTTTATCCAACAATAAAATTATTCTTTTACTTTTTTTTTTGAAAATAATTATTCTCAAATATTTAGCTATTAATATAATAAATATGTAAATATAACCACTATCATAAATAAAATGTAAGTAATATGAAATTAATATTAAACTCTCTAAATCATATTAATGTTTATATTAAAAAAAACGTAGTTTCAATGATATTATATACGACATAATAACCATGGGGTTAAAAGTTTCTAATCTTTCATACTTAAATATTGTTTAATGTTTTAAAAAATAATTATGAGAAAAAAATTTCACACCACAAAAATAAAGTTTGACTAATCTAAAATATTTGTAGATTATTAACATTTTTTAAGATTTGTTAGACTTAAATAATAAAAAAAAAACCAAGATTCTATTTATTAAAAAATAAAAATAAAATCATTTGGTTAAACTAGTCATTATAAAATCTTGATTACAATTTTCATTTTATAAAAAAAAAACAATTTTCTTATACTTTTTATACATTTATATTCATAGTTACCGAAGGTCAAAGAATTGTTAATAAAATACACTAATTAATAAGTAATAATAAATTAAATATATTTATCTTATTAATCATTGATACTTCTAGAGAACCATAACCACCCCTAAATGTTTTTATTTATTTATTTTTTGTAGTTAAAAGAGAACTCGATCACATTTTAATAATAATTATTACATGGAAGCAATAAAATACCCCTCAAATTTTGGAATTTATTATTTTTTTATTAGGTAGAATAGATTTCAATCCTACGACTCATACAAGTCTCGAAACTTATAGTTGTTTTTTGTATATATGCAAAACTCTCAAAATTATTTAAATTAATTTATCCCTTAAAAAAAAAAAAGAAGATACACTCTTACTATTATTTCAAAGTGTAGCTGAATATAAGAGTATAAAATTTGAATCTCATTTTTTTAACAAACAAAATAAGTTAAATATTTTAAAGTTTATTGAAAATAAGTTCATACTTTTAAATCTATTGTAAACTATGAATAAAAATTCAATGCATATAAATTATTTAAATTTAATTTTTTTAATAAAAATTGATGTATTTATTATTAATATTAAAAAGAAACACATTATTTTATTAAATAATTTTTAATTATAAATTTTTAAATGCGATATTTATAGTCTATCTCTATACAATTGGAATTTTATAATTTTTTTTGTTATTAAGGACGATTCAAAAATGAATAAAAATATTTAATTTTTCATAAATAAAAATATGAAAATTTAACTTCATATAAGAGATAATATGTATCTATTTATTTTAATTTTTTAAAATTCAAATTTATTTAAATAAACATTTGATATAATAATAGTATAATTATTATAATTACATATTGATATATTAATATATTTAAATAATAATATTATTATTATAATAAAAATATATCAAAGATAAAATAAGTAAATAAGTAAAAATATATATAAATAAAAAGATGAAAAAATGTTAAAATTAAAAAAAGAAAGAGAGAGAAGATGAGAGGAGTTGAGATGAGGTGAAAAACACACCATGGGCCAAACAAGGTGTTGGACTTCAATACCTCACTTCATCTCATCTCATCCCAAAACAAACACACCCTTAGTGTTCAACTATCTTGCAGGCATGTTGACTATTCTTATGGAATATATAGCTTGACCTTAAAATGTTTAGATGTCAAGAAAAATCCGTTGAATTATTGATTTATTAATTATGATTTTTATTTCTTAAATTATTATTTGATTAATTAGTATTTTTTTTTTAAACAATTTGATTAATTAGTATTGTTGTTATAGTTTTTTGGTAAGTTATTTGAATGTTTATACGTGGGATGACTACGTGAGATTTTATTTTGGCTAATGAAAAATCCATAATATGAAGCGTTCTCTCCAATTAAGTTTCATTATCAAAATTACTTCAATGCCACTTCTTCTCCCTTGTTAATTTCCTACGAGTAGTATCAAATAGAAAGAATTATAATTGGTTATAGATGACAGTTTTATTCGATTACCATGATTTATAAGTTATCATGGAAAATGGAGTTTCTCCATTCCACGAAAGGATGATTGATGAAACATTTTAGCAGATCGAAAGAGTAAAGACCTCAAGTGAGGCCTGGACCATTGGACCATTTTGCCATTCTTTTATAAAGGTGATGACAAGATCAAAAGAGTGCATCTTCAAACTCTAAGAAGCCGGTATGAGTTGTTGCAAATGGAGAAAATAGAAACTGTTGATGAATACACAAGATTCTTGCACTGACAAACTAAATGAAATCTAATCTGAAACACTTGAAAATATTTGGATCAATCGCCTATGCTCATGTTCCTAAGGCAACAAGGTCAAAGTTAGATGATAGGGCAGTAAACATAATTTTCATTGGATATAAGCAAAGAGGTTACAAATTATACAATCCAATAACAAAGAAGGTGATAATAAGCTTGATGTTACATTTGCAGAAGACGAGATATGACAATGGAATACTACTAGTGACATGGAATCTAAAAATGTTATATTTACGTTTTGAATAAGAATGGAGATGCAGAAAATAGTGTCACTATTGAAAAGCCTGCAAACTCGAAGTTGCAATCCCAATTACAATTATTGTGGAATGACAAAGAAGGGAGCAGCGGCAACCACTACATCTTCAAGATTACGAGGTTAATCTTGATAATGAGGTTAATAATCATAGAGAATTAGTCCATTACTTTTCTTGTAGACTCAGAACTTGTTAGACTTAAAGATGTCATTCAAATCCTAAATGGCAAAAGGCTATGAACGAAGAATTAATGACAATTGAAATAGCACATGACAACTCACTGATCTTCCAGAACCACATAAAGCAATTGATGTGTGAAGTGGGCCTATAAGATTAAAGTGTAAGAAAACGATGAGATTGATAAATACAAAGCAAGGTTGGTGGTGATGTAAGAACCCGACTTCTAAAATAATCCTAAACCCGGTTCTTACTCAACATGCATGACTCAAAATCGTTATAACAGAAAAACAGTTAAAACAAAACCTCTTACTACAACTAACAGTTCAACCAGCTAAAAAAAAACATCGTTCGAGCCTCTGGCTAGAGATTATTGAAAAACAGTTTTCAATAATGAAATCAAAGGAAAGTTAAAATGCATACCATGCATGCTGAACCAATGACACTAAATAAAAGCGATAACGACGCAGACTCTCATGATCCATCGATCCCTCCTGTAGCCATCCTGGTGCTGTCCCAAGTTACCTTGTGGAAAACCACAGAATAAGAGTGATGGTACTCAGTAAGAATCCCCAGCCGGGGTATAGTACGTAAACATCACATCATCTTATCCTAGCATACAAGCAATACATTCAACCAACGTATCTCAGAATGAGCTATCAACATAAGTCCCAATCCTCGAGAGTCTCTAACTCTCGACTAATGATCAGCTCGCTATGCTGATTCTAGACAACTGGGAAAGTACCCAGTGTCTGGCTCTAGACGGAACGGAAAGGTGTATGACGACATTAGCCCGAAGGAGACGTCTTCTTGGCATCTAACGCTTGTGCGCGCACATCGCATGCTGCTGCAAACCGGGGCATCTATAGGCCTACACAAACTACGCCGGTCTAGGTCCACATGCCTATCTACAGAATGGTGTCCACTGATCCATAGTTGGTGGGAGGCCCTAGGCACCCAATTGTGGTAGCCCTGAAGCTAAAGATCATCCCAAGGTAGGCATCTAAGGAAATGATCTCACTCTAGTAGCACACAAACTAGGCTTCGTCGGGCCAATGTCCTACACTACAACCCAACTGCCGAGGGAGGGAATCTATCGTCACAGATCCCGACCTATGGGGACACCATATGTCGTGTCCACTCTCAACCTCTAGATGATGATAAACTAATTGTAGACATGCTAAGAATATAACGAGGTCGATTCCTAACAAATCACCAACATGCTCAATAGCAAAGACATACAACCATAGCATGGTTATAATAAACATAATCTCATAGAATCAATACATGTCAACAGTACAGTTAGATCACCACATCAACCTATCCACTAACACATGCTTATAGTACAAAAAAGCAAACACACAAGATACAATCAATGAACATTTACGCAGGGTCCACACAACTCACGACAAGAATCCTTACCTGAAATAAGGATACAAAACAAATAACCAAGTTGCTCATTGAGATGCAGAGAACCACCACGAACACCACACACCTAAACATATAATTCTAATAAATTAACTGACAAATAATAAACACTTTGCCAACAAAACAAAAGAAACATAGGGAACAAGTTTTACCCAAAAACCCGAACGACAGGGAGTGTTCTCGAACATAATATTGGGGGAAATCAATTTGAGATATTTAGACAAAAATCGATTTGAGACATTTGGGGAGAAATCGATTTGGGATATTTGGGCAGAAATTGATTTGAGATAATTGGGCAGAAATTGATTTGGGAGAATTGGGCAGAAATCCATTTGAAAAAATGAGAAAAGTGACGCGATCACAACCTCTCTCTGGCTTTTTGATCGATGAAAAGAAATTACAAATATTTTTAAATGTTATTAAATTAGTTTTTATATTTTATTATAATAAGGAATTATAATATTATAGCGTGATTTATTAAACTTAAAAAATGGTAAAAAAGTGAAATTTTATACAAGAAAGCTTAGTCATATACATTAATATCCCTGCAAATCGAATCATTGTCATTTGAAAAATAACATTTTAGTTATATATAATAATAATTTGCCCCCAAAATGTTCACACCTTAATCCTCCCCTATATACATACTTAAAAGCCCCTATATATATATACTTAAAAAGTTACATTAATTTTAAATTCTCATGAATTTTAAAAAATTTCTCTTATAATTTATGTTTAGGGTATTTGCATCAAAACTTTAATATATTTTTTAAAAATATTTTTAAGAGCGATAGTAATTTTGAAACTTTTTTTTTTATTATTTTCTTAAGTTCAAGAATATATTTGAAATAAAATTTTAATGTTTTTTTAAAAGGAAATATTAAAACACTTAAGAAGCAAAAATATCAAAACTTTAATATATTTTTTAAAAATATTTTTAAGAACGATAGTAATTTTGAAACTTTTTTTTTTATTTATTATTTTCTTAAGTTTAAGAATATATTTGAAATAAAATTTTAATTTTTTTTTTTGAAAAGGAAATATTAAAACACTTAAAGAAGCAAAAATCAGACTAATATTTACGGTTTCAAATCCCATGCATGGACTTGAACACTGTTGGAGAACTATTTGGTAGTCAATGTTGAAGTTCGCAGGAACTTCCTCCATCCAAACTTGATTATGAAAATTCAAAGCTGCCATTCATGCAAGCTTGTGTGTCAAAACATTCAACCCTCTGTCACACCACTATGTCACTGCTTGCAAGTTCTTCACCGCTTCCAAAGTATCTCCTACAATTGACCCCACCTTGGATCTGCAAACTGATTTTTGCTGAAGTAATCTCGTCACCCTCTAAGGATCTAGTTCCACTTCCAAGTTCCAAAAGCCCATTTCGATCGCCATCTCAACCCCTTCACGTATCCAAAAGCTTGAACTATTTCAGCTTCCAAGTTCCAAAATTTTAACGAATTCTATCCAAAATTAAACTTTAACGATTTCTATCCAAAGTAAACTTTAACAATTTTTGAAATGGTTTTTGAAATTAAAGAGTATTTTTGAAACTTTTTGAAGTCGAAAAATATTGTTGACACAAATTCCTAATTTAAGAGTGGTACAACTACATCTTTTTTTTTTATAGAATATTTGGCTTAAAAGCACTTGATTAAAAATAAATTTCATACTTTTTAAGGTCAACTACTATAAAAGTGGTCCCCAAGGAGTGACACAGTGGTTGAAGACTTAGATTTTGAGACTATGCTCTCCTCAAGGTTCCAGGTTCGAGACATAGCTGTGACATTACTCCTTCGATGTCTCCCAATGTCTGACCTAGGGACAGGCGTAGTTACCATTGTTTCAAAAAAGAAAAAACTACTATAAAAGTGAAAATTAGATTATTAATTTAAAAGATGGTAATTGATGCCTGATTTATTACTCAAGAAAAAAAAAATTGATACCTTATTTATTTATTTATTTTTTTGAACAAGATACCTTATTTATTGAAGTATGTTCAATTGAGCAAGATTGCCTTTTAATTAGGTGTATCAATTTTGATGTTTGATGACACTTACAATGATTATATTTCTTAGAGTAAAACTCTCCTGGCACATGAATTCTTTTATATTTTATTCTTTTTATTTATGAGATAATTTTTTGTGGTATCCAATGGTGCCACATACTCAAAGTGTAAGACTCTCCTAAACATCCATATGTAGGAGAGTTTTACTCTATTTCTTATTAATTAAAAAGATTCTTTTTCTCCTGCCAGCAAAAAGGCTATTCAGTTCATGTCAATTTCTTGGTGTTATTTCAACTTTTTGAAGAAGAAATAAAAATGTCACTATTATAGAAGTTTTGTAATCACGGGAACACAATGTTCTTGAGACAAACAGAAAACATCCTACACTAATCAATAATAATAATAATAATAATAAAGAAAATGTTTAATTTCCATTAACTTTATTTAAGCAATTTTCTTTTTTGCTATATTGTTTAAGCCATCTTAAAGTTTCTAACCCTATATTTTGGGCATTATGCCATCTGCCAACCAATATATGTTAAAAAAAATTTAATAATGATAATACCAACCTTTGTGCCAAAAACTGATCAAATCAGAAATATATAAAATTATTTTTGTATCATTGTTTGTACGATTGTCAATTTAAAAAAAATCAAGCCAAAATAATATTGTAATCTATTTTTATTTACAATATTCTTTAACTAGTATTTCTAAAAATAAAACAAACCTCCAAATCTAAATGCGCATCCAAGTGTCGGTGAAATTTCATGAAAAATTGTATATACAAGCTTATTTTGATGGATTACACAAAATTTCACATTTATGTTATTTTATCAGAATTAATTCTAATGTATCAATAATGATCAAAACAGATCTAAATCAATAAAGTTATTAATTCACTTGCACTAATAAAAAAAAAATTGTAAAAAGAAAACCATGTTTTGTAGTTCATAAATCCATAATGATTAGATAAACGATTGGAAGTATTTTGTTTCCATGCAAACTTAGGACCAAATTGCTTCAAAATACAATCCAATTATAGATTGATGAAACGTCTCATTCAAAGTAACACACAACAAAAGGATCAACAGAGTAGCATTGTATAATAAATATGATTTGTTCTTCGAAATTTCTTTTTGAGAAAGAGTGTGGGTTTATTAATGACTAACATCATTTCTTTTCAGCGAACAAAAATAATAGCTTAACTACATAAATAAGTACTCATGACTAAAAAAATATGAGTTCAAATTCTCTCCACTTTAATAATGATTAAACTAAAAAAAATCATTTACTTTCACTAGAAAATATCCATGAATCTAACCAATACCAAAAACAGTACACCCTGCAAACAAGAATATAGTTGGATAAAATATCATTTTGATTCCTCCACTTTGAAGTTTGTTCTAATTTGCTATCTCAACTTTTAAATGTCTAATTTTAGTCATTCCACTTTGTTGTTTGTCCAATTTTGGCTTATCAAATTTGTTGTTCATTCAATTTTGGTCCATCAACTTCAAATGTCTACATTTGATCCCTAAACTATCAAGAAAGTTAAAAAAATAGTCCTTTTTGTCTAATGATTTTTTCTCACTCTAAAATTATTTTCTGTCTCTTCCATCTTTCATCATTTCTCTTTCTAAAAGTTTTGCCTCTCTCTTAAATCTACCTCTCTAGTCCTCTTTCCTTCTTCTTTTCCCACTTATTTTCTTTTCAATCCATCTCATCAAATTGTTTAAAATGAGACAATTTTCCTAAATAATCATTTTCCTACTTTGATTTGTCACTTTTTGTTTTCAAAATTTATAGTCTACCATAGAACCAAGAAGAAAAAGAAAGAGAATAAAAGAAAAAAAAACGGAAAGAAGGGAAGAGAGGTGGATTGAAAAGAGTTCAAACTTCTAGAGAGATAATAATAAAAGATGGAAAAGAGAGAAAACCATTTAGGAGCGAGAAAGAATTCATTTGACTAAAAGGACTATTTTTTTTAAAAAGCTTTCTTGATAGTCTAAGTACTAATTTTAGACATTTAAAAGTTTACGGATCAAAATTGAACAAACAACAAAGTTGAGCGATCAAATTGGACATCTGAAAGTCTAGAAACCAAAATGGAACAAACTCCAATGTCGAGGAACGAAAATGATACTTTAACCAATATAGTTCAACTATATTCATACAAAATATAGTACATCCTACTAAAAAGAATATAGTTCAACTGATATGATATATGATCTACTAATAAAAAGGTTATGGATACAAATTCACTATTCTTATCCTTAAATTGGACATAGTAAAGCTTATGATCGGGTGAGATGGTCTTTCATTTTGAATATGATGATTAAGGGCTTTAATGCTAACTGGATCCAAAAGATCCAAGCTTGTATTTCTTTTGTGAATTTTGCAGTGTTGATTAATGGGGCTCTTCATGAAGAGTTTGCCCCGACGAGGGCCTTGAGGCAGGGAGATACTCTGTCTCCCTATCTGTCTCTCATCTACGCAAGAGGGATTATCGGCTTTGGTTAAAAGGGGAGAATCCTCAAACTCTTTTGAAGGCCTAAAATTAATCGTTTCTGCCCGTTAGTCTCTCATTTATTTTTCGCTGATGATAGTCTTCTTTTTTTTCAGGACTATTAACTATGACAACTTGTATATTAAAAAGATTATGGTGGAGTATGAAAAGGGTTCGGGCCAAGTTATTAATTTTGAAAGTCAGTTATGCTTTTTAGTAAAAATGTGAAGGGCTTGGATAAAGAAGCTTTAAGCCAAATTGTTGGTGTGAAAGTTGATTATAATTTGAGGTCTTATCTGGGTATGCCATCTCAAAATGATATGAATAAAAGTAAAATGTTAGGTGGTTTGGCTTCTAGAGTGAGGAATTGTCTTCAAAAGTGTAAGGGAAACTTGATATCGAAAGGTGGTAAGGAAGTCCTTATCAAGACTGTGACCCAGACAATCCCTACTTACACTATGAGCTGCTTTAGAATCCCAAAGGGCGTTGGAGATGAGATTCACTGTGCTTGTGCTAATATCTGATGGGGTCATAAGAAAGATTGAAGGAGAGCGCATTGGGGAAGTTGGTATAATTTGGGAAAAGGTAAGGAAAGGGGCGGGTTTGGGTTTTGAAGTCTCAATCTGTTCAACCAGGCTGTGCTGGCCAAGTAGAGCTGGAGGATTATTCGCAGCTCTGAAAGCTTATTGTCGAGAGTGTTTAAAGGTAGATATTTTAGAGATGGGGATTTCCTGAGTGCTGGTGTGGGCAAGTCCCTTTCGTTAGTGTGGAGGAGTATTTTGTGGGGTCGGATGTTATTCGAAGAGGGGCATCGGTGGAAGGTGGGCAGTGGTAGGCACATTGCTATCGGTAGAGATCTTTGGCTTGCAATGGGGATAGTCCTTATGCTTATAGTGTTTGAGCCCATTGGAAAGATCTTAAAGTTGCTAATCTAATTGATTGTGTCCAGGAGCTGGGATATGAACAAAGTTGGAAGTTGGTTTTCGAAGGAGAAGGCGAGAGTTATTAGTGGTATGCTGTTGGCGGCCCCCATGAGGGAGGATGAGATTATTTGGAATCAAAGCCTTAACGGTTTATTTATTGTGAAAAATGCGTATCATCTGGCTATGAATCTCTCTCGTGGTGAAGAGGCTTATCCTTCGGATTGCTCCTTGATGACAAATTTGTGGAAATCCTTTTGGAAGGTGGATGTGGCGCCAAAGATCAAGATTGGGGCATGGAATATTTTGAATTTTTTTATCCCAACGGGCTCCAATATTCAGTCAAAGGGTGTTGATATTCACGGGGTTCGTACGCTTTGCGACAAAGTTAAGGAAACAAATATTACTGACTTTGTTTCCATTTTCAGGGATTCGGTCTCGGGCAAAATTTTCTAGCATGGGCTTACTCTTAAAATTCCTAATGAGGAGCTCTCTAAAGCTTTAATTGTGATTTGGAAATTATGGAAGAATCGCAACGCGGTGTTGCACAACAAGCTAAGGACTAAAAAAGATTGTTTAATGACTCAAATTTCCAATGCTATTATCTTATTTGGTCCTTCGTATGGTGCAGGGCATGATTCGTCTAAGGCAGTGTCGAGTCGAGTTGATGAGGGGTCAAGATGGCGTCCCCCCCATCTGGGCAGTGGATATTGAATGTGGACGGAGCTTGGAATGTGGTTCATGGTGGGGGTGGGGTGGGGTGGATTGTTCGGGATTGTTCAGAGAAGCCCGATGTTGATTGGTTCGAAAGGAGGGATTAGAGCTTCGTCGACAACTGTTATGGAAGGTTTCGCTCTTCGTAAGGCCTCAAACATCTGTTGAATTGTGGCGTTCAGCCTCTTCCCTCTATCTTGGTGAAATCTGATTTTTCTAGTATTATCAATTGTGTTAATGGTATTTCCCAAGATGTAACTGAACTCAGCAAACTGAACTCAGCAATGTGGTAGCTAATATTCAGGATCTGAGTTCGTTGTTTACAGTCATTCCCTTTAGTTTCTAGACGGGAGTGTAATGGTGTAGCGGATATGCTTGTTGATAAGAACCGGATATATATTTAAATAAAAAGGATAATAAAGATACTAACTAACCCAAGTGTTCGAGGTACTTGGACCCTCCCGATCTTGAGACCACTCTCAAGCCCTAAATACTCACTATCTCAATACTTCTCAATATCTCCTTACTTTCCTATCCTCTCTTATTTATAGTCTAAAATATGTTTATCCTACTCCTAATAGGATTGGTCATTCCTTATCCTACTCCTAATAGGATTGACCATTCCTTATCCTACTCCTAAACGGGCCTTATCATTACCCGGCCACCAAAATACACCTTGTCCTCAAGGTGTTTAATACAAAAGAACAATAAAAATAAAAAGAAACAAGAAAATATTGCGGGTGACTGGAGTCTGGAGGTGGCGCCGGCAATGGTGGCTGGTGATCGAAGGTGGCAGCGGTGGCCAATAGACAGTTCTTGATCCTTCTTTTCCATTATCATGAGCTTATGTCATTTCTTTCATTTCCTCAATCGTTGAATGAATTTTCTTTTTCTCGCCCATAATTGTATTCTTTGGTGGTTTTGCATTCGTCCATTCTTTCTTTTCTTCATTGACGAACTTATTCTTCTTCGTTCTTGAACTAACTTCTTCATTGCGATGAATTCTTGCCTCCGTTTATTTCTTTCAAATTTTTCCAAAACTAACGCTTCTTTAATTTTATCTTTTTCGCTTGCATTAATGTTTCTCTTTATCGATCTTGAGTGCCATAATAATACCACTCTATATTGTTTTGAAATCTTGTTTTTTCCAAACTGTTGTAGTTCAATCTTTCTCTCAGTTTGGATCTTGCTATGTTTTTCTTGATTCTTGGTGCACAAGATTGCTACTTTATTGGTTAGCTTCTCTTTCTTTATTTCTTCAATCTCTTCTTTCTTGGATTCCACCAATGTCGTTTCTTGCTCATTCTTCTCCAACAAATTAATTTCTTGGATCGATTTCTTCTCTTCCTCGTTTTTTCTCGACTTTCTTGATTTTTGTCCCTTTGTTTCTTGATTCTTTCTTTCCTTCACGCTCATCCAATTTTCTGAATAATTCTGCCATCCCACGTTTCATTGCTTCATCTACATTCTTTGTGATCAATCTTGATTGTTTTGCTGCTAGTTCAGTCATCTTCACTTCCAGTGCTTTGATGCGAGTTTCCATGCTCGTGTTGGTCATTATGTTGCCCAAGAGCTTGCTGCTCTGATACCAAATTGGTAAGAACCAGATATATATTTAAATAAAAAGGATAATAAAGATACTAACTAACCCAAGTGTTCGAGGTACTTGGACCCTCCCGATCTTGAGACCACTCTCAAGCCTTAAATACTCACTATCTCAATACTTCTCAATGTCTCCTTACTTTCCTATTCTCTCTTATTTATAGTCTAATATGTTTATCCTACTCCTAATAGGATTGGTCATTCCTTATCCTACTCCTATTGACCATTCCTTATCCTACTCCTAAACGGGCCCCTATTGCTTTCCATTTTTCTAACTTCCTTGATTTTCAGGGTGTGGACGATGGTTTTTGAGTAGGGGAATCTCCCCCTGTAATTGCTTCTGTGGTGATGTTGGAGCGGCTTGGCTCTGGCGATTCTTGATTTTAATATATTAAAAATAAAACCTGGTTGAATTTAAGGGAAAAACAAACAAACAAACAGAATAACCCATTCTAAAGGTAATTGGCTTTTTGGGAGAAATTTGTTGGGACTTTGTTGGATTTATATTTCCCAAATCTGTACTCTCTACAGCTGTGAGATTTAAAAAGGACTCACGCATCCTTGACACGTGCTGCTCCGCATCTCTCTCTCTATATCTCTTTTTTTAACTCTCAAATAAATTAGTGAAAGAAGTTGCCATAATGCAGGTGACAGTTTTGCACCATTGGATGTACACAAGAAATTGAAAAAGTGCTTAGAAAGTTGCATCCTAAGTCCTAAGAGGCAGGAAAATTTTGGATGCTACATCCAAGGATTATTACTGTGCAAAACACTATTCCCCCTTATAAATCTTCAAATACCTTCCTAAACCAAAGGTACTTAAAACTGAAGTCTTGAATTGCGATTTTTAGAATCTCAGTATCCAAATTGGTCAGTCAGCAAAAGTTGTCTGGATTTTTGGGATATGGATGTCCATGAGAAGATCAAAGAGCACCTTTTAGATGTCAGCTTAGATATAGAAGGAAAAGAAGCTGCTTCCTCATCTCCTTCTCATGATTTTTCCTTCTCAGTTTCTGATCTCCAAACTTCCTTCACCATTGATTTGTCTCCAGCAGATGACATCTTCTTTCATGGCCATTTGCTTCCTCTCCAACTCCTCTCTCATCTTCCCGTCCCACCCGGCCGTCGCTGCTCAACTAACTCCATTGAAACCACCCACACCCTTCCCATTAGAGACCTAATTCTAAATCACAAACACCCCAACTATCAAAACAGTGATACAAGAGAAAAAGCAAAATCCAAGTCTTTCTCTTTGCTTGGTTTAAGGTGGAGATCAAAAGGGTATGATGTTGAAGAGCAAGATACTAAAGTGAAGCAGCAGCTCAACAGGAAATTTGGATTCAATTTCAGCCATGTACTGAAGAGATATGCAAGAATGGTGAAGCCATTTTTACACTTTAAAGGGACAAAATCAGATGATATGGAACTCCACAGACAGTCTTGTTCATTTTCAGGTAACTTCAGTTTCAGAAACAAGCCAGAAAACAGAGGAAGAAGTGGTGAGTTCTCAGCTCCTATTTCCATGAAAACATCTCCAACAAATACTGGAATCCTCCTTTCGACGACAACGCTTTCTCCTTCCACTAATGACAGCACCATGGACGAGTTGCAGGCCGCAATTCAAGCAGCAATTGCTCATTGCAAGAATTCAATAGTGAAAGAAGAGAGACTCAAATGTTAAGAGCATAAACACAGGATAGATATTGTTCATATTCTATTTTTCTTTATCAAACATTATCCAGCATATTTGCTTTTCTGCATTAATGTGGTATGTACGTGTATATAGACAAAAGAGATATCAAAGTCCAGAAGGTCCTGTTTAAAATAAATATAATGTTTGTGCTACAACCCTTTCAATGATCTTTTATCAAGAAACTTGAGATCAGGTGTTTTATTTTACATGATGTTCAGTTTTTTGGGTTGCTTAAATTTTGTAAAATGGATGATTTATGAGTTATTTGAGTAACTAAATATAGTTAATTTAGATAGTTATCATGTCAGAATAGTCGAAGTGCACACAAGCTAATCCAGATACTGATGAATATATATAAAAAACATAATCAAAAGTGTATTAGATTTAGATGTACGTCTCTGAGCCTCTTTTCCACTTAACAAAAGCTATAATGATGTGAAAAAAGAGCTCTGATTTGAAGAGAGATCATCGTTAACATTTTGGATTTTACAACTGGGGCATGACATTAAGCAGATAAGGATTATAGGAAACGACGTAAGAAAGTTGATTGATCTCTACTAACCTTCAAAAGAAAGGAAAATGTGAACCAGCGACCTTCTAGTGGACGTGGGCACAAGTTAAATCAAACATCATCCAAGTTTGGACAGGCAAATACCCCTTTTCTGCCAGCTCTGATATCTCCTTTTCGTCTTTTTGAATAATTTATAAGCCAGACAAAACCCACAAGAAAATTTGGGACCAGAACTTTCATATAAGTTTAAAAAAGGTGAGCAGATCCAATAATTGTCTTAATCTACTAAAGAAAATATATTTTGTCTACCACAGTCATACCTTGCTTTTCTTAAGAATATAAAGCATAAAAGAGAGAAAATTCTCTCCCATTAGGTATAAAATTTCCCAAGCAGATTAAAATGATAACGAGAAAGGAAAAGTTTGGGAGTCGAGTAATGCTTCAAAACGTTGCTTCAAATATGTATTGATATGTGTTATGAAAACGTTGCTTCAAATGCTAGGGACTGCCCTGGATACGAACCAAATATGTATTGATATGTGTTATGAAAACGACAATCAACAATCGTAAAACGAAGATATGAAAAACAGATAATGGTAAACGTGAGAGAAGAAGAGAAAATAACACAGAAGTTTACGTGGTTCACCAACGTTATGTTGGCTAGTCCACGGGCAGAGAAGGAGAGCAATTGTATTGAGAGAGATGAAAATTTACAGATACAAAGATTATGTCATAATACGGTTAGGGTTTAATTCGAGTTTATATAGGCAGTCTAATTAAACCCTATTACAGAATCTTGCTTCTCCACCATTTTTTATTTATCGATTCATATCTTTGTCCAATCCTAATAAGGTTAGATATTCCTATCTTCTATTACTAATAGGATTAATTTATCAATATTAGTTACTAATATATCTCTTTAAGCATTCCTATCATCCCACGACAGATGGAGAGTTAAAAAGTGAAAACCATTTCCAAATGTGTCAAAACAGGTGAAAGCCCAAGAAAGAGAGGGTTAATGGGACTCAAAAAAGTGTGGGGTCAAGTCAGATAATGCCTTGGACATTCGTATATAATATGTTTTTCTTTTGAGTTCAAACTCCCACAACGAAGAGACCACAAGCCATATGTAAATGACATTACTACTCTCAAATAAGATGAAAGTCAAATATCGATTTCTAGGATTGAACCTGTGACTGTAGAGTTAGATTAAAATACAATCAATCAAACAAGCTAACATGCCACCAACCTTTTTAGTCATTCATACATAATATTGATTAACCCAATTAACCATTATGGAGTGACTCACGTGGTTAAAGAGGGTCTTGAAGTACATAAGGTGATGAGTTCAATCCATGGTGTCCACCTACCTAGAAATTAATTTCCTACAAATTTTTTTGATATCTAAATGTTGTAGGGTCAGGCGGTGTGTCCCGTGACATTAGTTGGGGTGCATGCAAGCTGGCCCGAAATACCTTTTTCATGTGAGGAGGACCATCTTTTTTAGTGATGACGATTATACTTGCATTGCCATCTATCAAACACACCTGATCAAGCCCCGCCCCCAATCAAGAAGAAGTGCTTTCAGGTCTTTTCAACAATCCCCCTAAGCCTACAAATAAAGAAAACAGGAAACAGCCGTAATGCTTTTATTGGTACAGCCGTGTGAATATGTGCCCTTGCACACTTGAAAACGAAAATCCAATATGAAATTTGAATTTCATTGCCAGAGTTGTGAATGAAATGAAATGCCATTTTTCTAGGATCAATCAAAGAGACAACGGGCAGATCCTTGCCCTGTCATCCATCAAAGAAGCCCCCCACAGAAAAAGTTGATGGCTGTTGGGGGTCAAACAGATAATATGTATATTTTTTATAATCGTGAATTGGAACTTCACCTTACTATAACACTCGCACCCATCTCAAGGTCCAGATTTGGAAGACAACCAGAGATTTACAATTAACCTCATTTATGAGTTTCGAACCTGGAAGTCTGAATGAGCATATTATATATTATATCTTGAACATCCAAAATCTCTACCAATGAAACTATTCTCTTCCGGACTCAAATAGATAATGCTACACATTGTCACAATTTTGGGCTTCTAGGTGATCACATTTATCTCATCCAATAGTTAATCAATTGATATAATGCAGGAAACAGCACAAGGTTCTACCAGAGAACTTTAATCAAACACTTGACATGCATAACCCATCAAAGCAGAGCATGGATTCTAAAACATCCCTTCAAGTTCAAATAAACTTCTTCCACGCCCATTTACAAGAATCAGTGATCTAAAATGGTATAACAGAGCCCCATGAACAAAAGACAGCATGAAAAAATGACTAATACAGATACAAAAGTTTGAGCAATAGAAACAATAAACAGTGAAAACCAAACAAGGATGAATGAATGGAAATGCAAAGTGGGCACTAAAATTATGGTACCTTGACTTGAGATTCACTCTACCCATAACTTTAATTTTCAAAAGGAGTCGTTTTTATGGGGGAGTTAGGAGCACGACCTTTTTGTCACTTGTCGCCCAGAAAACCAACAGGAAGCCATGGCCGGTGCAAATTCCAAGTACAATGAGTCGAATGGGGGCCGTACACCGCACAACTGGCCGATTGGACCATTTTCAAATCCTACTTTGAAGCAGCTCAATAACCCATGAATGCTTATTAATCAAGGTATAAGATGTCCACGAAAATATGGTCATAATTTTATGGAAATATACATTTAGATTTTAGGGAAAATTATGTTTTTGATCTCTAAGGTCTCTTTTGATAACCATTTTGTTTTTTGTTTCTTGTTTTTGAAATTAAAGGCTACAACAACTACCCTACTATAACTTTCTTCTTATTTGGATATCTACATCTTACCTATATTTTAATAAACAAAACCAAAATTAAGAAGTAAAAAAAAGTAGTTTCCAAAAACTTGTTTTTGTTTTTAAAATTTGGTTAGTATTCACCTACTTTCTTAAGGAAAGATAGATATATTATAGGAAAGATGGATAACATGGTAGTAAATTTGATTAGAAATAAGCTTAAATTTCATTAAAAAAAAATGGTTATAAAACGCGGCCTAAGTTAAGGAGTTAGTTTTAGTTTGGTCTCTATGTTTAAAAAATAGGGGTTTTTGCATGTATATTAAAAAAACAAAATAATTCCATGTATAGCACAATTCCCAAATTTATTCATTTGTGGCACAAAAGTGATTGAAGTCTATCAGTTGAACTGATAGAAGCCCATTAGTTGATTGATAGAAGTCTATCAATTGAACTAATAAAAGTTTAAAGTCTATCAATTGAATTAATAAAAGTTTAAAGTCTATCAATTGAACTGATAAAAGTTTTAATCATTATTTTAGTTAACTATACATTATGTAACTAATGTTTTTGTTGTCTCAATGACTACAAACAAGAATTATTAAAAATTCAAGGATAAATTATTCAATTTTGAAACGTAGAGATAAAAAATTAGACGGACTAAAATATATTTTTCTATTGATTTTATCCAATTTTCTACTAAAAATGAAAGAAAAATGAAATTTTTTTAATTAATTTTATTTGATCATATATATAATATATATATTTTGTCCAAAAGCAACTAAAAGATTTCTTTTTTTTTTACTAGGATTTTCTTTTTAGTTGTGGTTCTCATGCTAAATTTATAGTAAATATGTTAAATGACCATCAACATTGGTCTTTCCCAATGCAATTTTGATTGTTATTATTATTATTTTAATTTAGAAAATTGTATATGTATTGAGGGGAAAAAATATATTTTTACTCTTAAGTTTAGGGTCTAATTTATATTAGGTACGTATGTTTCAATATGAATAATTTTACTCATAATATTTTAATAAAATTCAATAATACTCAATTTTAATATTAAGATACTAAATCATTAGAAATATAACCTAATATTGATTAGACTAATTTTAAATTCCAATATATTGATAAATTGATTATTTTACTTTTGACATGAATTTTTTAAAAAATAAATATAAAAATAAACTAAAAAATGCATAATGACTAAAAGTAAGCATTATTGAATTTTAGGAGTAAAAATATTCAATTTTGAAATACACGGAACAAACTGAAACTAGACTTCAAACATAGGGACCAAAAGTGAGCATTATTAAAATGTCAGAGATAAAAGTGTTCAATTTTGAAACATAAGGACCAAAAGTGAGTATTATTGAAATGTCAGGGTAAAAATATTCATTTTTTAAACGTAGGGACCAAATTGAAATTAAGACTCAAACATAGGGACAAAAACGTAATTTTCCATAGATTTTATACATTTTATTTAACCAAAGAAATTCATTAAAAATTAGGAAAAAACATTCAACAAATCTTTCTTGAGAGGGAAAACATCTTGGTCGCGACCCACAAGTCGGGCCAAGAAAAAAAAAGAGATAAAAGGGTGTAAATCAATGAACATATAAAGTGATATGAGACACTATTTGAACCGATAGTTTTACATAAAAGGTTGGTAGATCCGAACATAAAAATGCCAGCAGTAAATAGTCAACTCTTCATTGATAGACATTGAAAAAACTTTAGGGGTTAACACTAGCAACATAGTAACCACTGACGGGCAAGTACCCTCAAAGTAGAAAGAAAGAGCTTAAAAAACATGGACGAACACACAGTCTTTCAGAGGTAGCACTTATCCATCACTAAAATATACATATTCTTTTATCAATAAACTCTTTCTCTATAACACCCCTGATATTTATTCAAGTTTGAAGTAAGTTAATTAAAATTTTAGTATTTGAAACTATTTTAAAATCCATAATCTTAAAACACCTCTAATTATTTAGTGAGTTGAACTTAAATGAAAAGATTAAATGTTTAAGTTATTTAAATATATCTAGTCAAGTTGTGTTAATTTAATTAAAACTCAAACTAATGTTTTATTGTTTTATATGTTATTTTCGGCTTATGGCTTTAATTAGAATATAAGTTGAGGGTTTTTCTTAAGGGTTCTAAAACCCACCTAAAAAATGGAAAAGAGTTATAAAATAAATAGAACAATTTATCATCCATTTTCCCGTGATCATGAGATCGTGACCTTTCCAACGAGGAATGATCTGCCCCATTCCGTGACGACGCGGCACCCCTGGCCACCACGTGCCGCTGCTGCCGTGCTCTGGCGAGGTATTTTCGAAGAGTAGCTTCCCCTCATTCTCGTGATGTTACCCCCCTTAGTGGCTTGTTTAGCTTGTCCCTAGCGAACACTCGGCGCTATTTTGTGTTTAGGTGCTCTCGAGTTTTATTGTTTGACTCGTCGTTTAGCTTGTGGGTCCCTATGGTGTTTCGGTCGAGTCGTTCGGAAGGTAAGGAGCTTTATTATAATTCAAGTTTGTGGCTTAAAACATGTGAATAGTGGCATGATAGGATTTACGAGAATTGAATGTTGGATGACTTGTCGCATGTATGCCTTGGTGTTGTTATTCACTATTTGAACCTATTACTACTCGTGGTAGCATGAAATCGTGTATAACTCGTAAAATATTAAATCTCGGTTGTTGTGTATCTTGTGATCGTATCATCATTTCTCGATTTGTATTCTTGCTCGTTTATGTGATGAACTGCTTATCTGTTTAACCGGTTGATCGACTGAATTGCCTTGGATTTATGCATGATCTATGCTGATTGATTCTATCTATGTTTGACTGCATACGTGCTGCCATGATTATATGCTCAGTTTCTCTATTTGTTACCTAAAGGGTTGTCCGTATATGTTGTGCTTGATGTTAGAATAGCTAGGCTTGGTTATCGTGTTGACCACTTAGAGGAGCAACTAGCTTACCCATTCTAGGGCTTGAGATTTACATGATAGATATCTTGTTGCTGTTATGACTCGCTAGTGCCCCTTAGGAACCGAGCGGGGATATGGATCATCTTTGCTTCGAGACACGTGGTTGGGCTGCACTAGCCTACGGGTTGACTTTTGCATCCAACCAAGGGGTCGGATCTCATCCACGTGTCGCCTTGTGTGCGGAACAACGGGTTCCTTGGCTGTTGAGTACACGTTGCGGGTAGCACCAACCCTTGTGTAAGAACCCGACTCTAAATGGTCATAAACGGTCCTTACTAAATGTCACTGACTCATGTATTGATTAAAACATTGACATAAAAGAATTAAGAAACATGCATTCATTTAAAATACTTCAAGAAACCAATAGTCAAATAAATCCTTGTAAACATTTAGCCTCTGGCCAGAGTTCACAAAATGCCCAAACATAACATAGTAAAAGTTGTTCGAAAAGAATAAAGTGAAATGCAGATTAGCATATGCAACAGACTCGTCCCCATGATCACTCAGCTCCTCCTCTAGCCACTGTGCCAAGTTACCTGGTGGAAGAAACCATAAAAAAGGGTGAGTACCATTGTACTCAGTAAGAATCCCCCAACCGGGGTACATTATGCAAGATAAAACATTTAGCAACCTAGCATACAAGCACACAACAATAATACTTTTAGGCAGTCTCAACAACAAGGGTCAACATGTGACGAGAAGGGTCAGCACACCACTAGGCTGACTAAACCGGAGGGCAACCTAAGGGTCCTCAGTCTCTGATTGTCTATCTCAAAGAGAAAGCTAGGTTAGCACTCAACTGGGCTAACTAGGGACAACACGCTACTAGGCTTGTCCTAACTAAGCTGGGCAGCACAAAACTGGGCTCAACCCTAACACAAATCGAGCGACTTTTGCAACTCGATCATCACTCGGGGCAACGAGCCAAAGACGCAACTCGATCATCACTCAAAGCCAAACGAGCGGTAGCGCAACTCGACTGTCACTCGTGAGTCATCTAAGCTAGCACGTAACTCGACTGTCACTTGGGAAAATGAGCCAGCACGTAACTCGACTGTCACTTGGGAAAATGAGGCAGTGCGCAACTCGACTGTCACTCGTGGGTATAACCGAGCCAGCACGCAACTCGACTGTCACTCGGGTCCCCCTAGCAAGCACTACTACTATAGGCAACCTAGTGCCAACAATGTTTAACGATCAACGAGTCTATAGTCAACAGGACAAGTGCAGACATTCAAGACACTTATTACACAAGGGAGTGCTACAATCAATCTCAGAAACTACATGCCAAGCCCTAGCAACAGAACGTGCATAAAACAGTAAATAGGAAACATGGCATACAAGTCAGACATACAAAATAGATCAAACAATTAGTCAACTTGCACAAACCTATCCACTAACAATTTATAAATCATGCAAGACGTACAACTAGAAGTTTATCAAAGCCGCGCGCAGGATCCACACAACCCCGACAAGGAACCCTTACCCGATCAGTGGAAAATAGCTGGCAAACGAGAAGTGATCTCGAGCTATAGGAACACACGAATCACCTAACAATAGTCATGACACAACACAGAATTAACAAACGACGGATTAACAAACGACAACAAACATCCTAAAAAATTGTGCCTTACCCAAAACCGAGAAGGCACTAGCTGGGCATGGAGTGCTTTCGGTAGCCAAGTGGATAAGGCAGCAAGGAAGGCGTGTGCGGCGAATAGTCGTGCAGCTGACACACAGGTGATCGGCGAGGCCCACAGGAGCGAGGGCTACAGACTAGCTCGATCGTGGCGTGCGAGTGGCCGAGCGGCTGCGCGTCTGCGTGCGGATGCATGCACAAAGGCGTGCGCAAGGGAGGCTAGGCGAGCGACAGACTTCACTGTGGGCGAAGCGGATCTGCAAGGTGCGACAGCTTGCGGCAGTGCTTCGCGTGGGCGAATGAATCGAGCAGGCGTGCGGGCGAAGGCTCTTGGCTGCTGCGATACGGCATTGCGGGCGTGTGAGAGCGGTAGAGATCGGCGATGGCAAGGGGCTCGACTGTTGTATGGGCGATGCAGGGTACTTGCGACGGGGCTTGCCTGGCGACGCAATGCAGGCTGAGCGGCTTGGTTCGGTGATGGTGAGCTCGACGATGGCAAGGAGAAGAAGGTGAAGACTATGGGAGGGGAGCTCTCGACAAGGGTGAAAATGAAGAAGAAGAAAGTTTGGGGGAAGGGATCGGCTAGGGCTAAAGGGAAGAGAGAAAAATGATTTTTTTCTTTTATTTTTCTTATTTTAAAAAGCTAAAAAATCCTCCTTTTGCCAAGTTCCTTGGAGGTTTCCCCTTTGAGTCTTGGCAAGCTTACTTTTAATTTCCAATTTTCTGTTAAATTCCGAACGACCTCCAAACAACTCTCGGCCCTGAAACCTGAAACCAAAACACAAATAAAAAATCAACACAAGTCTGAGAAACAACCCAAAACCCTGAACAATTACTAAGATGCCCTTGGAGGCCAAATGATCGGAATACCCATAGAAGCTCAGAAAGCCCTAACGACCCAACCAAACGACGGAATAAATGACCGAACATACCTAGACATCCAGAAAGAAAACCTGGGCCGTTACAGCTTGTGTGCGGACCTGTAACAGCCCAGTTTTCTATCCCAGTTTTCGAGGTGCCTTCGGGTCAAGTTTCGGTTGTTGGTTGGGTCATTAGAGCGGTTTTGACCCTTGGGGGTATTTTGGTCTTTTGGCTCTCCGTGCAGGATTTGTGGTTTTTCAGGCTTCGAGGTAGCTCCTGCCTTTGTCGAGGCTGGTTTGTTATTGCTTGCGAGTCTCGAGATGTTTGGGCTAGTCGTTTGGGAGTTCGGTTGTGATTTAGGTTTTTGGGCAAAGTGTTGGTTGGTTGTGTGCTTCCTTTGGGATTCCAGCCCGGGCCCTTGGTGTTGATTTGGGAGTTGGATTTTAGTGAGTTTTATTTATTGGGAGAGGTTGCTTCAGCCGGGTCTCGAAGGAGGAAGCCGGGAAATGGGATTTTTAAGGATAAAAGTGGATAAGGATGGATTTTGGATAAAATCCTTATTTTTCCTTTTATTTCCCATTTTCCTTTTCTTTTCCAAATTCATTTTCTTTTCTTTTATTTTTTTCCCAAATTCACTTTCTCTCTCTTCTCTCTCTCTCTCTCTCTCTCTCTCTCTCTCTCTCTCTCTCTTTCTCTCTTTTCTCTCTCTCTCTCTCTCCTCGAGCACCCCACCGAGCAAATGGCCAAATTTCACCGTCGGTCGGCCTTGTTTGTCGCCTCACGCTAGCAAACCGAGACGCCCATCGCAGCGCCGAGAGAAGCCCGCCGCCAATGCCAGCCGAGCTCGCGACGCCGTCGCGCACCAGTCCGCCCGAGCAGCAGCGCCGCCGCCGCTCGTGTCGCCAGATCGCGCGCCTCTCCATCTCCCTCGCTTCCGTCTCGTCTCGCGCGTGCCGCCCTCGCCGAAAGCCGCGCCGCGCCGCCCAAAGCCGAAGCTCGCTGCGTGTCCAGCGCCTGCACGCCACGCTTCGTGCGCCCGTGCGCCCAAACAGGCCCCCAGCACAGATCCATGCGCAAGTCGCGCGCGCCGCCCGCGCCGCGCCCAATGCCGAGCCAGCTCCCGAGCTGACCCAAAGACGCTGCACCCGCGCCCAGCCACTAAACGGTATCTAGCACCGCGTCACGACGCAAACTTCGTTCGTGTGTCCGTCGCGCCTCGTGAGTTGCTCTCGAGCTGAGCCTTGTTTGTTTTATTATATTTGGGCCTTTTGATTGTAATTATTGTTGTTTTAGTTAGGTTCTCGCTAGTTAGCTCGGGTTCGATCGCAGCTTAGGTTTCTTGTGTTTAGAGGTCTTTCGGCCAGGTAAGGATTTCTTACCGGAGTTGTGTGGACCCTGCGATATATTATGTAATTGCTGATTGTATGCTTGTTTGTGTTTATTGACATGTTTGGTGATAAGTGCTCTATTCTGAATTCCCGACTGGCATGATTTCCTGTGTTGTTTCTCATGTTAGTCCATGCTAGGTTGTTCCTTTCTGGCATGCTCATATCTGTCCTTGCTTCGTAGTATCATGCTAGGTTCGTTGTATTCTTATTGAGCACGTATTGGATGATATTGCTTGTTTGCTGATTGCTAAGGCAGGTTAGAGGTGCAGGTAGATAGCATCATCCGGGCCAGTGCATAACGTACCTTGCACCTCGGCGAGGGGACGTATGAGATGAAGCTCATACGATCCCGTTAGGGAATAGCTAACCCTAACGGCTGGCCCTGCAATCTTGGGTGAGGGTGGCAGACCGTTAAATGCCCCAACGGTCGGGATGATGACTTGGCATTGCCTCGTCCCCGGCGATCGGCACGCCTCGGCGTGTTCGGCCGTAGCCCTTGATTGCCACTGTTAAGGTAAAGACGGCTTCTGGTGTAAGCCTACCACGACCCGCCCTTAGCCCCAAAAGGTGGTTCAGCCGACATAGTTTACGTGTCCAGTCTCACACCCCTATGTCGCTGACACCGATCCAAAGAATTAGTTAGGCGTGGTGATCGGACATGGGCAGCTTGCCTCTGGACCCGACACCCCCATAGTTCTGCGCAGCACGCGGTGCATGTTTACGCTCATTACAGCACCGACCGGAGAGCTCCTCGGGATCTTGAGCTAGTGTACCTTTCGTCGACAGTAGACAGGCTGAGGCCGGGACTTGTTTCTCGTATAGGGCGACTTGTGTATTGTGTGGATGTGGTGATTGATTTCCGGACTAAGACCCTGAGTTGGCATCCGAGGCCCAAGTGTGGGCTAAGCTATGTGCTCTATTCTGTGTTTATATTCATAGCTTGCATACGCTCATCGAGATGACCATGTATATCGTATTGTACCCCGGTTGGGGATTCTTACTGAGTAATTCGTTACTCACCCTTATTATGTGGTTTTCCACAGGTAACCATGGTGCGAGACATGATGGCTGGAGAAGGAGCTGTGATCATGGAAACCCGTTGTTCAACTCTGAGTCTTATGTTTATGTTTATGATTTAAGTGTCCTCTGAATGCATGTAGTTTGGCACGGAGCCCTAGGGTGTTTTCTGAATGTATTTCCGGATTCTAGCATTGTTGTAACTATTGCAAAGCTTGTATGTTTTAAATAAATCTCTGATCGTAGTATGTTTTGGAAATGTATTTGTCTTGGAACAGTGCTTGGAAACAGGGGACAGTTTCAGAATTTATGTTGATTTTTAAATGGATGTTTTCATGTTTTAGTTTTACTTAGAATCCAAACACCATCTTGCAAACTTTCTGTAGATTTGTATGCATGCATTGAGGTAATGGCATATTTAGAACCCCATTCGGGTCGGGTCGTTACAGTTGGTATCAGAGCTCAGAGTCATAGATTCTGTAGACTGACCTTTTGTTGTAGGTCATTTTTCCATGATCATCAAGACTCAAGCAGTCATCAGTACGCCTAAGTTTACTATTTGTTGTTGAAAAAAGGGTTAAGAATTTACAATACCTGTCATCTAGTGTATGCCTTGTGTAGTGTTGTGGAGCGGAGACGAGCAGGTTCTGACTCGTTGTTGGTTTGGGTTTAGAGCGCCATCATGCCAACTTCCCACAGTGTGTGATGTTTGTTGTGGCTTGTTGAGGGATAGATTCGGATGCCCTGGGACATCGTCCCGTGGGAGGCGAGCTTGACTCCGTGAGGCCAATTGTGGCCCGGGCTTGTTGGTTTTCCCCTAGTGAGAGGGTGGAGGTGCTTTGCCTTGGAGTGCCACTCCAAGAGAGGAGTTAGCTATGGTTGTTCTTATGTGGATGCTTGTGGAGCAGGTCCCCGTGTGGACTAGCCTGGGTAGCTCAAGTGTTGATCTTGAGCCTTAGCAGATTGTTTGATTGCCCAGTGAGTAGCTGCAGATTTGGCAGCCTTCGAGGAGATTGTTGAGGCATCTTTGTGCTCCTGTAAAGTGTTGTTGTTTGCAGCCAGTAAGCCGGAACCCTGTGGTTAAGGGTGCAGTGAGCAGTGTTCCCTTCGGATTGGATCCGTTGGTGTTTTCCTCAGATGTTTGGTAGAGTTGAGCACTCTTCTTTTGGTGAGCCCCTAGATGTAGGGCTAGCTGCTGCATGTTGAGAGAGCCGGCCAGAGTTTGTTGAGCATCATGTGGAGATGCAAGAGTAGGCTGTGAGCCTTTAGCTTGATGAGATGCCTTAGGCATGGTTGTTGGAGTTGAGCCATTGTATGCCTAGCCAGAGTTCTTGTCACTTGAGGCTGTGACCTTGTTGGCCCCGTTTGTAGTAAGATGTGGATTTGGTAGTAGTGGCACTTGAGGTGCATTGGTTGGTGTGCCGTTTTGGCACTAAGTCTGGTTCAGGCTTGAGTTTGGCATGGGCATAGCAGATGGTTCTATGCCGTCCGGAGTTTAGCGCACTCCTTTAGCCTTGGATCCGTTTATGGTAGTTGCACCTGTGTAGGTCGTGCAAAAGGGCTAGTTCAGTGGTAGTTGATGAACTACAAGCGAAAGGATGCTCGAGAGGAGCCGGAGCCTTTTCCCAGTGTTACTGGAGGTTGAGTAAGTCAGCAGGTTGGCAGTTGGTAAGTGTTGGTGCGCGTGAGTCTCGCGCTAGTGTTAAGGCCAAGAGATTCCTTGTGGTTGGTAGTGCGGTCAACTACCTTCGAGTGCCTAAATCTGAGGAGAGTTGAGCGTTGTAGATGCGAGTTTGGTCCAGCTGAGGGACCATGAGTTGGGTGTCTATGAGGCGAGTTGGATGCCTTGTGAGAGGTTTCAGATGTCTTATGGGTAAGCACCCTTGGTAGAGGCTTGGTATAAAGTAAGTTCGGTTTAGCATTGTTATGCTTTGGTAGAGCAAGGTTGCCTCAGCTTCGTGTATCGTGTGGAGATGGATCTTTTGGTGTTCCTTGGATTGTTGGTATCTCTGCCAGGAGTTAGCGTTGCTTTTTGGAAAAGCGCTTGTTAGTCTTGGATCTCTGAAGGAAGGTTGAGAGTTGTGCACACACGTGTGTTTTGTGTGGTTCATTCTGTGGCGAAAGTTTCAGATCCGTGTAGGATTTGCTTTGGAGATCTAGTGCTCAGTTTCTGGAGAAGTTGGACTCCAGGTGGATGTTGTAAGGCTTTAGTGAGGTGGTAAGGATACCGTGCTCGTGGTATCAGGTTGTTGCTTAGGCAAGATTTGTTAAGTTCGACCTAAGCTTGGTTGACGGATCTTCTTGTTGATAGTTGGTTGGAGTTCAGTTGGAAACTGAACAAGAGCGGTGGTAGCTAAGCCGCGTGGTTTCTGAGCGTCATGGCTAAGAGAGTTGTTTGGATCTTTCCTTGGGTAGAAGTTATGTTGTGGCCGATGCTTTGAGTAGGAGGATGACGCATTCTGTAGCTTCTCGGGTCCTCTAGGTTCCCAAGGAGTTGGAGTTGGCCAGCATGGTTGGGATGCTGGAAATTGGAGTTGTTTGTTTAGGCAGTTGTCTGTTAGATCGTTTGCCGGTAGTGTGTGTGTCGAGGGTTGTTGGAGAATCCTAGGTTGTGGAGAGCCTCTCTAGAGCTCAGTCAGGCCCAGGTAGTGAGTTTCAGTTGGCAAGCTGGAGGCGTGTAGTTTGTAGCCTCAGGTGAGTTGCTAGCAGTCTTGGTAGGCTAGCAGGCTAGTGGTTGTTTGGAGTAGAGTCCGGATTGGTTCCGGTGTGGTGGCAAGTTGATGCTTGGTGTTGACCAAGGTGTGGATTGGAGTTGCTAGAGATTAGTTTTGCTCGTGGGGCGAATGGTTCGTGCCCTGTTGGTTGTTTTCCTGTTTCTAGGATGTTGAGTTGCCCCGTTTGGCATTTAGAGGTTCAGTCTGAGATGGACCCCTGTTGTTGCCCCGTGAGATTAGATGTTGTTGCTCTAGTGGAGCATGACAGTGAGCGTATGTGGAGCTCTCTATCCTTTGGTTGTCTGCTTGTAAGAGCCGTTTCCTTCGGGGAGTTGTCAGGTTACTCCCTTGGTCTTGGAATTGATGGTAGTGGTGCTAGCAAGAAGGAAAAGTTTGTTGGCTGCTTGGAAGCAGTTGTTTGTCCAAGAAAGCGGATTCTTGGATGGTGTTCTAGAGGCTGCAGTAAGGGTTGTTTTGCCTCTTGTGAGTGTTGGGCCAAGGTTTGGTCCTCTTGTTGTTTCGAGAGCTAGTTCGGTTCTAGCTAGGGGGCGTTGCCCTAAGGTCTTGTTCCTAGTCAGAAAGTTTTGGGAGTTGACCCCTCCCTCAGCAGTTGAGTAAGTTCTGTTAGTTCTGGATTGGTGATTCGATTGGTTGAGATTTCCCTTGGGTGTTGCTTCCAAGAGAGAGTTGGTTGCTGTTGCCTTGGGTTTGAGCAAGTCAGCGAGCGTGTGTGGAGTTCGCTGCCCTTCTGGAGTTTGCTTGTTGAGAAGTCGTTTCCCGTTTGGCAGGATTCAGCTTAGCTCCTGAGTTGTGGAGTTGATCAGAGTAGCGCAGCGGTCAGCCCAACGAGAGGGTCCCTGCTTTGTGTTGTTAGCAAGCAAGAGTTGTTTGTCCCCGCAAGGGCGGAGGCCAGCCAGTAAGAGTTGAGTTGTTCTGGCAAGTTGATGGTTCTTTGGGGATTGAAGATTTCCTTTTCCCCTAGCCTCTGTGGTGGTTGAGTTGCTCCTTGGATGCCAGCCTCGAGTGTTAGCTTCCGAGGTAGTCTTGCGGATTCATGTGGCTCAGGATCCGTAAGCTTGGAGGTTGTCGTCATCCGTTTTCCTTGTGAGGTTTCGGGAGTGGAGCTTCTGGTTGGAAGTTGAGTTAGGCCTAGGCTAAAAGGAGAAGTCTTTTGAGTAGCCAGTTGGATTTTAAGAGTTGAGTGGTAGCTTGGAGGCGAGCGTTGCTCGTTATAAGTTTGGGTTGAGTTCTGCTGAGCAAGCCCTTCTCGGGCTTTGTTCCTAGTTGTTGTGCGTTCGCAGTTGGCATTAGCAGAGCCGCTTTTGAGTGAGTTGGCACAGAGGTGCCGTGGCGTTGGTTGGTAAGCTGTTGAGCTGTTTTCCTCAGGGTGTTGTGTCGCAGATAGCTGCGTGATGGTTTAGTCCTTGCTTCCTGAGATTTTGAGAGGAATGTTGGTTGTTCCTTGCCTGGCGGTGTTCTCTTTGGCCAGTTGCTGGTAGGCTTGCTCCGAAATGTTGCGTTCGGCCGATGAAGAGTTCTAGTTTGTTAGCTTGGCCGAGTGGAGTCTGTGCTTGGCCCTTGTCTTTTTAAGGTGGTCGTAGCTGAAGTTTCAGCTGGTGTGAGTGTTGATAGCTGTCTGGTGTACCAGGATGGTGCCCCTTGCCTTTGGTTCGACGATTTGTCCTTAAGATGGTTGCATAAGTGTTGTGGTTGCATTCTAGTTGGAGAAGTTGCCTTTTTGGATCAGTCGCCAGTTGGTGGTTCGTTTGCATCTAGTTAAGGTTGTAGGCAAGATTCGAGGTTCGCTGGTCTCTGTGAAGTAATAGTAGGCTGTTTAGATTCTGGAACCTAGGAGGTTCAGTTGTTTGGACAGCTTGTTGTAGGGTTGAGGCTGCTTGTTAGCAGCTGTGAGCTTCCAGAGGAGTTTTGCCAGTGCGTGGTGTAGAGTTTCAGAGCTTGTGGCCAGTCCTCGAGTTTGCTGAGAGTAGCACCGTTTGAGAGTTGGTGCGAGTTGAGGATGTGGATTGCCGTCTATATTTCCCTTCGAGTTCAAGATATGCCCAGTCTTGGTTGAGTTTGTTTGTGGCAGCCTGGATGGCATAGTGCCCTTGATTTTTGAGAACCCAAGAGGGCTTGGTTTTCGGAGAAGGTTGGCGTTGTTTTAGCCGAGAAGTTTGGTGGGATTGGATTTAGTGGAGTTTTCTGAAGCTGTTTCGTCTTAGGACTTTCGAGGACGAAAGTCTTAAAAGGAGGGAGTATTGTAACAGCCCAGTTTTCTATCCCAGTTTTCGAGGTGCCTTCGGGTCAAGTTTCGGTTGTTGGTTGGGTCATTAGAGCGGTTTTGACCCTTGGGGTATTTTGGTCTTTTGGCTCTCCGTGCAGGATTTGTGGTTTTTCAGGCTTCGAGGTAGCTCCTGCCTTTGTCGATTTGTTATTGCTTGCGAGTCCCGAGATGTTTGGGCTAGTCGTTTGGGAGTTCGGTTGTGATTTGGGTTTTTGGGCAAAGTGTTGGTTGGTTGTGTGCTTCCTTTGGGATTCCAAAGGCCCTTGGTGTTGATTTGGGAGTTGGATTTTAGTGAGTTTTATTTATTGGGAGAGGTTGCTTCAAATGGGTCTCGAAGGAGGAAGCTGAAAATGGGATTTTTAAGGATAAAAGTGGATAAGGATGGATTTTGGATAAAATCCTTATTTTTCCTTTTACTTCCCATTTTCCTTTTCTTTTCCAAATTCATTTTCTTTTCTTTTATTTTTTTTTCGCAAATTCACTTTCTCTCTCTTTCTCTCTCTCTCTCTCTCTTTCTCTCTTTTCTCTTTTTCTCTCTCTCTCTCTCTCTCCCCCGAGCACCCCAGCCCGAGCAGCCGTGCCACCCCCCACCGGTCACCTTGTCGCCATCGCGACGCCAAAGCCACGAGACGCCCGGATCGCAGCGCGGCCGAGAGAAGCCCGCCGCCAGCCAAGAAATGCCGAGTTCGCACGTCGTCGCACCAGTCCGCCGGCAAGCGCCGGGCCGCGACGTCATCGCACTGAATCCGCCCGAGCAGCAGCGCCGTCGCTCGTGTCGCCAGATCGCGCGCCTCGCCCTCGCTCGGTCTCGTCCGCGCCGTGCCGTCCCTGCCGAGCCGCGCCGCGTCGCCCGATCTGCCGAAGCTCGCGCGTGTCCCGCACCGCACGCTTTCGCGCCCGTCGCCTCGGTATGCCCAATGAGTGTCCGCACATAGCCGCGCCGAGCGCCGAGCGAGCCACGCCCCAAAGACCAGCCCACGAGCCCCAACGCGCCCAGCCAGCCCTAACATTTAACACTCGCCCGTCGTGCGGCAAACTCGTTCGTGTGTCCGTCGCGCCTCGTGAGTTGCTCCCGAGCTGAGCCCTGTTTGTTTTATTATATTTGGGCCTTTTGATTGTAATTATTGTTATTTTTGTTAGGTTCTCGCTAGCTAGCTCGGGTTCGATCGCAGCTTAGGTTTCTTGTGTTTAGAGGTCTTCCGGCCAGGTAAGGATTTCTTACCGGAGTTGTGTGGACCCTACGATATATTATGTAATTGCTGATTGTATGCTTGTTTGTGTTTATTGACATGTTTGGTGATAAGTGCTCTATTTTGAATTCTCGACTGGCATGATTTCCTGTGTTGTTTCTCATGTTAGTCCATGCTAGGTTGTTCCTTTCTCGCATGCTCATATCCGCATCTTGCTTCGTAGTATCATGCTAGGTTCGTTGTATTCTTATTGAGCACGTATTGGATGATATTGCTTGTTTGCTGATTGCTAAGGCAGGTTAGAGTTGCAGGTAGATAGCATCATCCGGGCCGGGTGCATAACGTACCTTGCACCCCGACAGGGACGTATGAGATGGAGCTCATACCCGATCCGATTTAGGGAATAGCTAACCCTAACGGCTGGCCCTGCAATCTTGGGTGAGGGTGGCAGACTGTTAAATGCCCCAACGGTCGGGATGATGACTTGGCATTGCCTCGTCCCCGGCAGTCGGCACGTCCTCAGCGTGTTCGGCCGTAGCCCTTGATTGCCACCTGTTAAGGTAAGGACGGCTTCCTGGTGTAAGCCTACCACGACCCGTTCCTTAGCCCTAGGTGCGGTGGTTCAGGCTGACATAGTTTACGTGTCCAGGTCTCACACCCCTATGTCAGTGACACCGATCCAAAGAATTAGTTAGGCGTGGTGACTGGACATGGGCAGCTTGCCTCTAGACCCGGCACCCCCCATAGTCTGCAGTAGCACGCGGTGCATGTTTACGCTCATTACAGCGCCGACCGGAGAGCTCCTCGGGATCTTGAGCTAGTGTACCTTTCGTCGACAGTAGACAGGCTGAGGCCGGGACTTGTTTCTCGTATAGGGCGACTTGTGTATTGTGTGGATGTGGTGATTGATTTCCGGACTAAGACCCTGAGTTGGCATCCGAGGCCCAAGTGTGGGCTAAGCTATGTGCTCTATTCTGTGTTTATATTCATAGCTTGCATACGCTCATCGAGATGACCATGTATATCGTATTGTACCCCGGTTGGGGATTCTTACTGAGTAATTCGTTACTCACCCTTATTATGTGGTTTTCCATAGGTAACCATGGTGCGAGACAGGATGGCTGGAGGAGGAGCTGTGATCATGGAAACCCGTTGTTCAACTCTGAGTCTTATGTTTATGTTTATGATTTAAGTGTCCTCTGAATGCATGTAGTTGGGCACGGAGCCCTAGGGTGTTTTCTGAATGTATTTCCGGATTCTAGCATTGTTGTAACTATTGCAAAGCTTGTATGTTTTAAATAAATCTCTGATCAGAGTATGTTTTGGAAATGTATTTGTCTTGGAACAGGTGCTTGGAAACAGGGACAGGTTTCAGGAATTTATGTTGATTTTTAAATGGATGTTTTCATGTTTTAGTTTTACTTAGAATCCAAACACCATCTTGCAAACTTTCTGTAGATTTGTATGCATGCATTGAGGTAATGGCCTATTTAGAACCCCATTCGGGTCGGGTCGTTACAGGACCGAACTTGTGTGACTCTAGTGCTAGTTATAACTTTCTATTGTACTCGTGGAACCTCATATGCTATGTGCATGGTTCCATCAGTTTACCCGCCCAGTACGTTTGAAGGGGGGCTGGTCATGCTTTGATTGACCTTGAGATTACTGGAAGAGGCCACCAGGACAGTTGAAGGCGCGAAGGAATGCCTGTCGGTGAGCCTACATGCATCAGTGGGGATGTTGTCTAGCGACAGGTCGGTCCTCCTACATGCTAGGGGTTAGCAGTTGGCGCCCCAGGTCTGAGGTTTAGGAATCCTGTAGTTTTCCTCACTCGTGACTCTCCCTGACAAGGTCATGTGATATTACTTAGCATTATGTATGTCCTTGCTGACACGACTCATGTGCGTTGTCCAGACCCGAGATTTAGGGATACTGTGTGTTCCCTTCACACGTGATCCTCCCCAATAGGGTTGGGTGACTTTATTGACATTTGTATATGCCCTGCGGATATTAGAGTATGTCTCTATTGATATGCTAATTGAAGCTGCTCAGCGGAAGCGTGGTTGATCCCTAGCGTAGGCCAGGCTACCACGAGACACTAGAGTATGTCTCGGCGAGCACAGCGTGGTGGGTCCCTAATAGGTTAGGCTACCCGAGGCATTCGTGTATGTCTCTACTAATGCAGTTTGGTGGGTCCTTGGCAAAGGTCAGGCTACCCCGAGATGATGGTGTTTGCCCCTTAGGACACAGTATGAGACGTGTTTGACTCGAGGTTTAGGGAACTTATTTGTTTTCCTCACTCGGGGTCTTTAATTTTACCATGGTCAGATGATTGCTCGACATTTAGGCGTACCTTGCTCATAACTTGCACGCCGTTGTTTGACATTGTTTGCTCGTGACTGGCTTGGGGGCCGACCGCACATGAGTGAGGCACTTAGCTTCAGTTGTCGTATTTTCTATATGGTTTGTGTTTACATGCTTAACCCCATGGTGGGGTTCCTTACTGCGTATATTTTGATATACTCACCCCTTACATTTTCAGGTACTGATTCATTCCGAGGTGGTTAGGCTGGGAGCTGCATGGATCATGGACATGGTGTCGACATTTCTTTTCCGCATTGTTTACTTGTGTCGAACCTTATGTTTCATGTTTTAAACTCTGTTGAATCGTATTTACTTTGAACTATGGGATCCCAAACTATGTTTTTATGATTTCGAACTATCAGTATTGTTTTTCATGTTTTATGAGATTTTTTTGTTGGAAACATGCATGTGGTTATTGATTTGATTTTGAGGACTTTAAATATGCATGCACCCGTAACACCCCATTAGAGTTTTAGGAAGTCGGGTCGTTACAAGGTTGTATCAGAGCTTAGAGTCATAGATTTTGTAGACTGGTCTACGATGTAAACCGTGTGTTCATGATCATCAGCAGACCAACAACTACTAGGTATGTGAAATAGGGTAAAGTAAGAAACATGTTTTAGTTGTGAAATTGTTTTTTTGGGGGTTATCTTTTGTATTACTTGATTGCGGGTCCTGATTAGGATCCTTTTTGTGTTTGATTCCAGCTTTGTGATTTCTTTCCGTTATGTCTTCTGAGGGAGAGTTACCCAATGGGGGTACCTCGGTCCGGTGGGACCAAGTCAGGAGAAAATTTGCAGAGGCCCGCATCGCCTCAGCTGCCGCACCAGAGACAGAGCCTTCCTTTGTCACTCAGATGCAGGAGATCATAGGCCAACCTCTTTCTCCATCTGATCCTAGCTTAACAGGGGGTCGGCATGGAGTGTACACTCAACTACACGTGGCTCGCACCTCTATGTCCAGTATTCACGTCAGGTGATCACGCAGACCACCAGTGCAGCCAGGCACATGCAGGAGTCCGAGTCATACCCCGGGGTTCCTCGTGAAAGAGACCACTTTGGTCAGGGGAATCCCAGCTGTACAAGAAACCAGTCCCACTAGAGGGATCCTGACCAGTCGAGGAGGCGTTCTAGAAGAGTAGGTCCTAGGAAGAACGGGAGGCAGAGGTCTCGTCAAGACCATCATCAGAGTTCATCAGAGGAGGTTCTGGAGTGCCGTAGGTGCTCGAGAGTTCACCAGGGCCTTGTCTGCCCAAGGTGAAGGTGTACTATCGATGTGGCCAAGAAGACCACTTTGTAGTGCGATGCCAGATGCCGTTTTCCACTTAGTAGTCTTCACGTGCATCGTCAGCTGCGTCTGTCACTCCAGCGGAGCCTGCTCCTCAGACTGATGGGTCTTTTGTTCGAACTTGTGTTTCTTGCCTTGTTATGTGATGTAACGACCCGACCCGAAAGGGGTTCTAAAATAGGCCGTTACCTCAATGAATGCATTCAAATCTACAGAAAATTTGCAATATGGTGTTCGGATTCTAAGTAAAAACTAAAACATAAAACATCCATTTAAAAAGTCAACATAAAATTCCTGAAACCTGTCCCTGTTTCCAAGCACCTGTTCCAAGACAAATACATTTACAAAACTTGCTCTAATCAGGGATTTATTTAAAACATACAAGCTTTGCAATAGTTACAACAATGCTAGAATCCGAAAATACAGTCAACAAACACCCTAGGGCTCCGTGCCCAACTACATGCATTCAGAGGACATTTAAAACATAAACATAAACAAGACTCAGAGTTGAACAACGGGTTCCCATGATCACAGCTCCTCCTTCAGCCATTCTGTCTCGCACCGTGGTTACCTGTGGAAAAACCACATAAATAAGGGTGAGTAACGAATTACTCAGTAAGAATCCCCAACCGGGGTACAATACGAAAACATCTCATTTAGCACACCGACATGCAACCAAACAATGACTTAGAGCAAAACGGTAGGTTTAGGCTATGTGCTAGCACTAGAGCTAGCCTATCAAAGGCTTTCAACTACAGCCTATCCTAGGTTCTACACTTGGATGCCCATCGGGGTCTTACACAACCTAGGATACAATGACACAATGATGCCCATCGGGGACTTACACACAAGGATTCCCATCGGGGTCTTACACCTCTAAACAATGATGCCCATCGGGGTCTTACACATACGGATGCCCATCGGGGTCTTACACCTCTAAACAATGATGCCCATCGGGGTCTTACACATACGGATGCCCATCGGGGTCTTACACCTCTAGCTATCAATGCTGCCCAACGGGGTCTTACACACCTAGGATGCCCATCGGGGTCTTACTCCAGCTAGGATCACTGAGATGCCCATCGGGGTCTTACATTCTTAAGCAGCCTCATGATGCCCATCGGGGGCTTACACACCAGGGAACAGTGCAGTGCCCATCGGGGACTTACCTACATTATGGATCACCTGCCTAACACTAACATGGAACTGTCAGAATATAACAAGAACCAGAATATGCCAAGATAAAAGACCCTAGCCTCAGAATTCATATAACGAAACACGAAGATACAACACAAACTCGGAAGCAAGAGAAAACATGTAACCTATCCACTAGAATTTCATACAATCACAAGATATGGCATACTATCAATTATTCGCAGGGTCCACACAACCTCGGTAAGAAACCCTTACCTGGCAGGAAGGCAACAACACACAAGAAACCTAAGCTGCGATCGATCTAGAGCAACCTAAAGCAAACGTAACAAACACATCAAAAATCACAATCCATAGGCCTAAATATAATAAAATAATAGGGCACGACTCGGGAGAAACTCACGAGGCGCGGCTGACACGCTAACGAGCCGGCTGCACGGGCGAGGCAAGTGCTGGGTGCTGAGGGGCGCAGATGGGGCGCGCTGGGGCATGGCTGGGCGAGCAGGGCGCGGCTCGGCATAGAGACGGCGCGTGGGCGTGACGCGACACGACGGCTACAAGACGCTCGATCTGGCACGACGAGCTACAAGGGACGCTCGATCTGGCACGAGGCGGCTCGGATTTGGGCAGCACGGGCGCGGACGGGACGAGCGGCACTGCGCGGCCGGGCTGGGCGACGCAACCTGGCTGGGCGGGCTCGGGCCGGCGACGCGACCTGGCTGGCGAGCTCGGGTGGCGACTGGGCTGGCGGAAATGGGCGAGCAGGTGCTCTGGGTTAGGGCGACTGGGCTGGGGCTCGGGGAGAGAGAGAGAGAGAGAGAGAGAGAGAGAGAGAGAGAGAGAGAGAGAGAGAGAGAGAGGAGAGAAAGGGGATTTTTTTGAAAAAAAAGAAAAGGGAAAATGGGAAAATAAAAGGAAAATGGGGATTTAATCTCTTTTTCCATCCTTATCCAAATTAAAACCTTAAAATCCCATTTCCCAGCTTCCTCCTTCGAGACCCGACTGAAGCAACCTCTTCCAAAAATAAAACTCACTTACATTCAACTCCCAAATCGACACCAAGGGCCCGGGCTCGAATCCCAAAGGAAGCACACAACCAACCATCACTTTGCCAAAAACCCAAACCACAACCGAACTTCCAAACGATTGGCCCAAACATCTCGGGACTCGCAACCAACAACAATCAAGCCTCGACAAAGGCAGGAGCGACCTCAAAGCCCTAAAAATCCACAAAATCCTGCCCGGGGAGCCAAAAGACCAAAATACCCCCAAGGGTCAAAATAGCTCTAACGACCCAACCAAACAACCGAATCTTGACCCGAAGGCACCTCGAAAACTGGAGTAGAAAACTGGGCTGTTACAATACTCCCTCCTTTTAAGACTTTCGTCCTCGAAATTCCTAAGACGAAACAGCTCTAGGAAACTCCACTGAAACCAAACCAACTGAACTTCTCGGCTAAAACAACACCAACCTTCTTCGAAACCAAACCCTCTTGGTTCTCAAAACTCAAAGCCACAATGCCATCCAGACTGACACAACTACAACCCAGACTGGCATACACCGAACTTCGAAAGGAAAAGACGGCAAACCACATCCTCAATTTGCACCACTCTCAAACGGTGCTACTCTCAGCAAACTCGAGGACTGGCCACAAGCTCTGAATCTCTACACCACGCACTGGCAAAACTCCTCTAGAAGCTCACAGCTGCTAACAAGCAGCCTCAACCTTACAACAAAGTCAAGCCAAACAACCGAACCTTCCAGTTCCAGAAAACCAAACGGCCTACTCTTACTCCACAAGAGACCAGCTAACCTCAAATCTTGCCAACAGTCTTAACGAAATCCAATCGAATCACCAACTGGTGACTGATCCAAAAAGGCAAACTTCTCCAACTAGAACGCGACCACAACACTTAAGCAACCATCTTAAGGAGAAATCGCCAAACCAAAGGCAAGGGGCACCATCCTGGTACACCAGATGGCTAACAACACTCACACCAGCTGAAACTTCAGCTACGGCCACCTCTAAAGACAAGGGCCAGGCACAGGGTCCACTCGGCCAAACCAACAAGCTAGGACTCCTCATCGGCCGAACGCAAACCTTTCAACAACTAGCCAAAGAGAACACTGCCAGGCAAGGAACAACCAACATTCCTCTCAAGGAAATCTCGGACTGCAAGGACTAAACCATCATGCAGCTATCTGGGACACAACACTTTGAGGAAAGCAGCTCAACAGATTTACCAACCAATGCCACGGCACCTCTGTGCCAACTCACTCAAACGAGGCTCCGCTAACGCCAACTGCGAACGCACAACAACTAGGAACAAAGTTCGAGAAGGGCTTGCTCAGCAGAACTCAACCCAAACTTATAACGAGCAAAGCTCGCCTCCAAGCTACCACTCAACTCTTAAAATCCAAGTGCTACTCAAAGGACTTCTTCCTTTTAGCTTAGGCCTAACTCATCTTCCAGCCAGAAGCTCCACTCTCGAAACCTTGCAAGGAAAACGGATATCGACAACCTCAAAGCTTACGGATCCTGAGCCACACGAATCAGCAAGACTACCTCAGAAGCTAACACTCGAGGCTGGCATCCATGGAGCAACTCAACCACCATAGAGACTAGGGGGAAAGGGAAATCTTCAATCCCCAAAGAACCAACAACTCAACTCTTAAACTGGCTGGCCTCCGCCCTTGCGGGGACAAACAACTTTCGCTTGCTAACAACACAAGGTAGGGACCCTCTCGCTGGGCTAACCGCTGCACTACTCTGATCAACTACACAACCCAAGAGCTAAGCAGACTCCTACTAAACGGGAAACGAATTCCTAGCAAGCAAACTCTGAAGGGCAGCGAACATCACACACGCTCGCTGACTTGCTAAAACCTAAGGCAATAGCAACCAACTCTCTTGGAAGCAACACCCAAGGGAAAACTCAACCGATCGGACCACCAATCCGGAACTAACAGAACTTACTCAACCGCCGAGGGAGGGGTCAACTCCCAAACTTCCCGGCTAGGAACAAGACCTCGTGACAATGCCCTCCAAATAGAACCGAACTAGCTCTTGAAACAACAAGAGGACCAAACCTTGGCCAAACACTCACAAGAGGCGAACTACCCTTTCTGCAGCCTCTAGAACACCATCCTAGAGTCCGCCTAATCGACAAACAATCGCTGCTTCCAAGCGACCAACAAACTTTTCCTCTTGCTAGCACCACTACCATCAACTCCAAGACTACGGGAGAAATCTGACAACTCCCAGGAGGAAACGGCTCTTACAAGCAGACAACCGAAGGACAGAGAGCTCCACATACACTCACTGTCTTGCTCCGCTAAAGCAACAACATCTAAATCTCACGGGCAACAACAGGGGTCCACCACAGACTGAACTTCCAAATGCCAAACGGGGCAACTCTCAACATCCTAGAAACAGGAAAGACAACCAACAGGGCACTAACCACCCGCCCCACGAGCAGAACTAACTTGTAGCAGCTCCATCCATACCTTGGTCAACACCCAGCATCAAATTGCCACCACACCGAAACCAATCCGGACTCTACTCCAAACAACCACTAGCTTGCTAGGCTACCAAGACTGCCAGCAACTCACCCGAGGCTACAAACTACACGGCTCCAACTTGCCAACTGAAACTCACTACCTGGGCCTGACTGAGCTCTGGAGAGGCTCTCCACAACCTAGGGTTCTTCGGCAACCCTCGACACACACTGTCGACCAACGAGCTAACAACCAACTGCCTGAACAAACAACTCCATTTTACAGCATCACAACCATGCTGCCCAACTCAAACAACCATGCCTATGGCATCTCATCAAACCGAAGGCTCACGACCTACACTAGCATCTCCTCATGATGCTCAACAATGCTCTGGCCGGCTCTCCCAACATGCAGCAGCTAGCCCTACTCTAGGGGCTTACTAAAAGGAGAGTGCTCAACTCTACCAAACAACTGAGGAAACCACCAACGGATCCAGTCCGAAGGGAACACTGCTCGCTGCACCCTTAACCACAGGGTTCCGGGTTACTGGCTGCAAACAACAACACTTTATAGGAGCACAAAGATGCCTCATCAATCTCCTCGAAGGCTACCAACTCTGCAGCCACTCACTGGGCAATCAACAATCTGCTAAGGCTCAAGATCAACACTTGAGCTACCCAGGCTAGTCCACACTGGAACCTGCTCCACAAGCATCAACATAAGCAAGCCATAGCTAACTCCTCTCTTGGAGTGGTACTCCAAGGAAAATCACCTCCACCCTCTCACTAGGGGAAAACCAACAACTGGGCCACACGTGGCCTACGGGAGTCTAATCTCTACCTCCCTCTATAACGATGTCCCAGCGGCATCCGAATCTATCTGGATACCTCAACAAGCCACAACATACTGCTCACACTGCGGGAAGTTGGCATGATGGCGCTCTAAACCCAAACCAACAACGAGTCAGAACCTGCTCGTCCCCGCTCCACAACACTACACAAGGCATACACTAGATGAAAAGTATTGTAAATTCTTAACCCTTTTCTTAAAACAGTAAACTTAGGCGTACTGATGACCGCCAGTCTCGATGATCATGGAAAAACGACCTACAACAAAAGGTCAGTCTACAAAATCTATGACTCTGAGCTCTGATACCAACTGTAACGACCCGACACGAAAGGGGTTCTAAAATAGGCCGTTACCTCAATACATGCATTCAAAACTACAGAAAATTTGCAATATGGTGTTCGGATTCTAAGTAAAAACTAAAACATAAAACATCCATTTAAAAAGTCAACATAAAATTCCCAAAACTCATCCCCTGTTTCCAAGCACTGCTTCCAAGACAAATACATTTACAAAACTTGCTCTGATCAGGGATTTATTTAAAACATACAAGCTTTGCAATAGTTACAACAATGCTAGAATCCAGAAATACAGTCAGCAAACACCCTAGGGCTCCGTGCCCAACTACATGCATTCAGAGGACATTTAAAACATAAACATAAACAAGACTCAGAGTTGAACAACGGGTTCCCATGATCACAGCTCCTCCTCCAGCCATCCTGTCTCGCATCGTGGTTACCTGTGGAAAAACCACAGAAATAAGGGTGAGTAACGAATTACTCAGTAAGAATCCCCAACCGGGGTACAATACGAAAACATCTCATTTAGCACACCGACATGCAACCAAACAATGACTTAGAGCAAAACGGTAGGTTTAGGCTATGTGCTAGCACTAGAGCTAGCCTATCAAAGGCTTTCAACTACAGCCTATCCTAGGTTCTACACCTGGATGCCCATCGGGGTCTTACACAACCTAGGATACAATGACACAATGATGCCCATCGGGGACTTACACACAAGGATGCCCATCGGGGTCTTACACCTCTAAACAATGATGCCCATCGGGGTCTTACACATACGGATGCCCATCGGGGTCTTACACCTCTAGCTATCAATGCTGCCCAACGGGGTCTTACACACCTAGGATGCCCATCGGGGTCTTACTCCAGCTAGGATCACTGAGATGCCCATCGGGGTCTTACACTCTTAAGCAGCCTCATGATGCCCATCGGGGGCTTACACACCAGGGAACAGTGCAGTGCCCATCGGGGACTTACCTACATTATGGATCACCTGCCTAGCACTAACATGGAACTGTCAGAATATAACAAGAACCAGAATATGCCAAGATAAAAGACCCTAGCCTCAGAATTCATATATAATGAAACACCAAGTACAACACAAACTCGGAAGCAAGAGAAAACATGTAACCTATCCACTAGAATTTCATACAATCACAAGATATGGCATACTATCAATTATTCGCAGGGTCCACACAACCTCGGTAAGAAACCCTTACCTGGCCGGAAGGCAACAACACACAAGAAACCTAAGCTGCGATCGAACCCGAGCAACCTAAAGCGAACGTAACAAACACATCAAAAATCACAATCCATAGGCCTAAATATAATAAAATAACAGGGCAAGGCTCAGGAGAAACTCACGAGGCGCGGCTGACACGCGAACGAGCCACCAGCGGGCAAGGCACTCTTGGCGCGAGGGGCGCAGAGATGGGCGCAGGGCTGCCGCCGGGCACTACTGACCGCAAGGCACCGGGCACGGCTGGGCGAGCAGGGCGCTCGGGCGCCGACGCGAACGCGCGAGCGAGCTGCAGGGAGGCGAGGGAGCGCGGGCGCGAGCTCGGCTGGGCGAGGGCGTGCGGCGCGGCTCGGCACAGAGACGGCGAGCGGGCTCAACGCGACGCGACGGCTACAAGACGCTCGATCTGGCACGACGAGCTACAAGGGACGCTCGATCTGGCACGAGGCGGCTCGGATCTGGGCGGCACAGGCGCGGACGGGACGAGCGGCACTGCGCGGCCGGGCTGGGCGACGCAACCCGGCTGGGCGGGCTCGGGCCGGCGACGCGACTTGGCTGGCGAGCTCGGGCGTGCGACCTGGCTGGGAGAGCTGGGCGAGCAGGCTCGAGTTGGGGGCGACCTGGGGCTCGGGCTGGGCTAGGCTCGGGCTGGGGGGAGAGAGAGAGAGAGAGAGAAAGAGAGAGAGAAAGGGGATTTTTTTGAAAAAAAATGAAAAGGGAAAATGGGAAAATAAAAGGAAAATAGGGATTTAATCTCTTTTTCCATCCTTATCCAAATTAAAACCTTAAAATCCCATTTCCCGGCTTCCTCCTTCGAGACCCGACTGAAGCAACCTTTTCCAAAAATAAAACTCACTTAAATTCAACTCCCAAATCGACACCAAGGGCCCAGGCTCGAATTCCAAAGGAAGCACACAACCAACCATCACTTTGCCAAAAACCCAAACCACAACCGAACTTCCAAACGATTGGCCCAAACATCTCGGGACTCGCAACCAACAACAATCAAGCCTCGAAAAAGGCAGGAGCGACCTCGAAGCCCTAAAAATCCACAAAATCCTGCCTGGGGAGCCAAAAGACCAAAATACCCCCAAGGGTCAAAACAGCTCTAACGACCCAACCAAACAACCGAATCTTGACCCGAAGGCACCTCGAAAACTAGAGTAGAAAACTGGGCTGTTACATGTGAGCCCTTGATCTCTGATCCATGTTATTGAATGTGTTTGTAGTTGACCTTGTGTTGTGTGCATTCATATGTTGGCCATTGATTCAGTATCTATGTCTTTTGATGTGCTGTTTAAATTGCCTCATAAATGTATACTTGGTGAATGATCGTAATGCGTCATCGTTTCTTCAGAATCGTATTTGCTCTATTTGTTGCATGATAATCGTACTATGCCTCTTTGCTTCATCATGATCGTATAACGCTATTCATTCTGCATGATCGTATCACTCTGTTTGGTGTGTTCATTATGGTTGTATTCTGGTATTTGTCCTCATCATGATTGTATAGCCCTTTTCCTACTATGATTACATTACTCTACTGGTGTCTTCATGATGACATTGCTCCTTTAGTTCGTTATGGTCATACTGTTTTTACTGCTTCATCAGGATTTTACTGTTCCGTCTATTCATCATGATTGTATTATTGTATGCAACTTCATCGTGATTATATCGCTCTATCTATTTATCAATTTTGTATTGTTGTATTTGTTCTTATCCTGTTAGTATTCGCTCTACATGCTCATCATGGTTGTGTGTGCTCTGTTTGGTTTTCATTATCGCATTGCATGACCTGTTCATCATGTTCGTATAGTTGTAGTCGTTCTCATCATGGTTGTATTGCTTAATTTTTTTATTAAGATTTCTGTGCTCTTTTCATTCGTCATAACCGCATTGTGCTGTCTGTTTATCATGACCATATTACCATATTCGTGTTTCACGGTGACTATACCACTATGCCTGTTCGTCTTGCTTAAATTGTTGTGCTCATCCTTTTCACGATTTCATTGTTCTATTATGCATGATGATTTTATGGCCTGGGTATTGTATAAAGACTGTGTTGTCCTGCATGTTAATTATGATTGTACTGCTCTATTAGTTACTGTGATTGCATTGCACTCTTGGTTCCATATTAGTTGTATTCTTGTTTGTTGTCTTGGAGAGTTGAAGTTTGTCAGATACGTGTATCCGACCAACTATCAGTGTTTCGCTCGATTGGCTTTACCCCTAGCCGAGTTTCGTGCCGTGTGTGGCATGGAGTGGTTTGTTGATAACCACGCAGTTGATGACTGCCTTTCGAAGAAGGTCAATCCCAGTCCTTCTTCTTTACCGAGCTTCGAGTTTAGAGAGTGCTGGTCAGATGACCATCCTCATTTGTTTCATGGGCCAAGTTAGTTTGTTGGGTTGCCACAAGGAACGGATTCGTGCCTCGTCAGTTTGCTTAGTGCTGTTTGACCGAAGTGGAGTTCGAAAGTTGTGTCCGCAGGGCAGACTTTGTTGTTGCGCATTCTGAGGAAGTTTCTTAGTGGTAAGTTTGTTTTGGGTAATGCACAGAGAGTTTCGAGAGCTTGTTTGAGTGTCTCTTATTTCTATGTGGTCGACCCAGCAGGGTCAAACTCTTGTTTTTGTTCATTGTTGCAGCTAAGCACGAGTTGCTTTGCCTTTCAAATTCTCTATGGGTGCAGGGCTTTAAGACCTGAGTGTTCCCAAAAGTTCCTTGTAACTAGAGTCCTGTTTACCCCAACTCTTAAAAGTAATTGTTTGTAACCGAGTAAGATTTTTAATGAGAAGCGGTGTTTTGGAACAAGAAGTTTTAACAATGATGTTTTAAACAACAGTGATATTATTAACCTTGACGATCCAGTCTACTAAATGAGTTTTGAAACAGTGTAAAGTTCTTTTGGTTGATATGTTTTAAACATGTGGAATTATAAGCGCTTTGGTTGAAATGTTTCTACCTAGATGATTTCAACAATAAGAGAAAACATTTTAGCCTATAACTAATGATTAATAACCTTGTGGACCCAAATAACTAGATAAGCTTTAAACTATTTCATTATTTTTGTTTTGGTTGAAAAGGTTTGAGCGACTAGGGGTTGTTTTAAAGAAAGCTTGTGGTGGCACCAGAGGGTGCATTGGACCACTTAGGATCAAAGAGAAGACGATGTGCAATCTCATTCTCTTGGGTGTTGTGTCTTAAAGTGGCTTTCGGGACGAAAGTCTCTTTAAGAAGGGAATATTGTAACACCCCTGATATTTATTCAAGTTTGAAGTAAGTTGATTAAAATTTTAGTATTTGAAACTATTTTAAAATCCATAATCTTAAAACACCTATAATTATTTAGGCCCCGTTTGATATCCATTTCGTTTTTGGTTTTTTGTTTTTATTTTTACTTTTTAAAAAACAGGGTTGTTTGATAACCAATTTGGTTTTTGTTTTTAAAATTTTTAAAATATTAAATAAATTCTAAAAACAAAAAAAGTATCTTTAAAAGAAGTTTTTGTTTTTGTTTTTAAAAAAAGTATGAAAAGAATAAGACTAAATAGTAAAAAACTAAAAAAATCCAAACAAAATGTGATAATTGAAAATAGAAAACCATTATCAAACATGCTTTTTGGTTTTTCATTTTTAAAAACATAAAACTAAAATGAGTTATCATACATACATGGTTTTTATTTTATTTTTAAAAAAAACCAAAAACAAAAAATGAAAAACTATAAACAAAAAACGAAATGGTTATCAAACGGGGCCTTAGTTTTATACTTGGTGGGTTGTACTTAAATGAGAAGATTAAATGCTTAAGTTAATTAAATATGTTTAGTTGTGTTAATTTAATTAAAACTCCAACTAATGTTTTATTGTTCTATATGTTATTTTAGGCTTATGGATTTAATTAGAAAATAAGTTAGAGCGTTTTTCTTAAGGGTTTTAAAACCTACCTAAAAAATGGAAAAAAGTTATAAAATAAATAGAACAATTTATCATTCATTTTCTCCAATCCCAAGGTGCATCCATCTTTTGTTCCCTTCGTCCTCCTCATCTCAGCCCTTCCTTTTTAAAATCGATCTCAGCCGTCCAAAGAGATTTTCATCCTAGGCGTCCATTCAGTGCCCCATCTCAGTCGTTAGATCCCAACCACCAAACCCAGCCGATGCCTCAGATTTTGCCAAGTGTTGCGATCAGCCAGGCCCTTCCCCATCGCGTTCTCCTTCTCGTTTTGACCAAGCCACCACTGCCGACCATCTTCGCCATACTGCTCCACGCGACCAAGCTGATGAGCCACACCGCTGAGATTCGAACAACCCCATAGCCATTGCAGCAAGCTCACCCCTCCGCGTAGCGTGAACGCCAGTTGTATTCGCGGTGCTTCGTCACGAGTTTACCGACGAGCGAGCTCGTCTTTGTCCGGAAAGCACGACATCCTCATCTTAGCCTCCTCCTTGTTCTAATCGTCTTGGGTAAGTACTGTTTCCCATTTTAAGTCTGTTTTCAAGCTTCGTCTCAGCCGCCAATGGAGTTTTCAAGTGAAAAACTTAAAACCCCCATTTGAGATCTACTCTTTCTTCGTAGTTTTTGGGAGCTAGAGGAGTCTGTTTACAAATCCTAGACCTGTTCTGTGATTCTGAGATCGAGACCTTTCCAACGAGGTATGCCCCGCCCCATTCTGTAATGACGTGCTGGCACCGGCGCCGGCGTGATCTGGCGAGGTGTTAGCGAAGAGCAACTTCCCTTTGTTCTCGTGATGTTACCCCCTTTATTGGCTTGTTTAGCTTGTCCCTAATGAACACTCGGCGTTGTTTTTTGTTAAGGTGCTCTCAGGTTTCATCGTTTTTCTCGTCGTTTAGCTTGTGGGTCCCCGTGGTGTTTCATCGAGTCGTCGGGAAGGTAAGGAGCTTTATTATGATCCGAGTTTATGGCTTAATGCATGTGAATAGTGACATGATAGGATTTACGAGAATTGAATGTTGGATGACTTTTCACATGTATGCATTGGTGTTGTTATTCAATGTTTGAACATATTACTACTCGCGGTAGCATGAAATCGAGTAGAGCTTGTAAATTATTAAATCTCGATTATTGTGTATCTTGTGATCGCATCATCATTTCCCGATTTGTATCCTTGCTCGTTTATGTGATGAACTTCTTATTTGTTTAACCAGTTGATCAATTGAATTGCCTTGGATTTATGCATGATTGATAACTTTCAATTAGAGAGTTATTTAGTCTTCTTTAGGATGCATTTATTGAAGAAATCATGCACTTTCATCACAGTTTAATGCATAAAATACTTTTAAGATATAGAATTAGTTATAAAATGCTATGCATGTTAGAAATGAGGCAGATATTAGGAAAAAAAAAGAATTAAGTGTTTTGTGTGCTAAGAAGCTAAAGTTTGCAGCATTATTGATAGCATTTTTGGAATCCCCATTTTCGCTAAATGCTTTTTATCATTGCAGGGATTTAATGTTCTAGAAGCATTAAATTCATGCCTCAATCGGTGGAGTCTGATGAGAGAAAGGATGAGCCATTCGGGAGCAAGCCAATGTTGTAAGCATTTGATCAAAGGGGGACAACTTCTGCAAAAAGGCTGCCAACTTTGCACCTGCGTCAGAAAAGCTGAGAAAGGCAAATCTTGTTGGCTGGGGATCAAAAGCGAGGGCCATTTTGCCCTAGAATCTAGACTGTTGATCTTGGAAAAGATGGGAGTACATTAAGATCATTTTGGGAAGAGAAATTGAATCCTCATTATTTCTTTTTAGGATTAAGCCTTGATTCCAGAGCAGCTGGGAGAGGAGTCCTTGTTGTTCGAAGCATCTATACAGTGTTTTCTGCATTTTTCCTTCCTTCAGTTTTCCTTCTTTTATGTTCTGTAGTTTTGATATTGTAGTTGCATTTTCTGGTTGTAGTTCATGTTTCCGAACAACATTGTATAGTCGTTCTAGCTTAATAGTATTTCGAAGGTTCTTCTCTTGTTTTCTTCTGTTGTTAATGTTTGCACTTTCTTCTTGCTATTCTAAGTGTTACTGTTCCATTGCTGCACTGTTCATAGCTGTTTGTTTTACCGTTTGAGTTTTGGTTGCATGATGGTTATAACATTCCTACCTTCTGTTTTTGTTCTTTCTAGAATAACCATGAGCTAAATTCATATAGGTGAGGGTTAAGGTGACGAGTGTGTGATACATGTATTTCGGGTGAGCAGGGAGATGTTAGGCTAAGGCATGTTTAATGTTAGGCCAAGGCATAATGTTAGGGAGATGTTAGGCTAAGGCATTAGAGATCACCTATTCATGTCTATTAGTTTCAATGTAAGGAACTCCTACTAGTTAAAGAGGGAGGATAGAGATAGTCACCTCGCTATTGCACATTTCAGCGTTTATAGCTTCGAGCTTAGATGAGAGAGCTCAAGCTCGAAGAGAATGAATGCATCTTGAGAAAGAGCATTTGATCACATGTTGTGCAGAGTCTACTTCTCACCATAGTCTCACTCTTGATGCATGTTAATCACACTCAACCTACCCTTAATCCGAACCTGTCTTCTCATTAGAGTACTTTCTTCTGTTTCCAACATTCCTTATTGCATCTGTTCCACTACAATTGCAGTTTAGATTTTTGTTATGGCAATTTACTATTGAAGTTAGTAGCAATTATCATATTGCATTTGAGGTAGTTAGTTCAGCAGTGTCATTAGCATTTCTATCGCATTCCCGTTTTATTAAAATTAGTGTTTAGTAAAATTTGGTCCCCATCAACATTTCCTTTACTTTTCTATTCTTGACGTTGCAATTAATGCTTATTTAGAGATTAACCCAGTCCCTTTGGAGATGACTTGTAATTTACCACTTGATTGCAATTGACTGCGTATACTTGCGTATTAATCTATTCAATGCTTGAGACATTGTCTCTTAACTGTGTTATCCATTCAGATTAGTATTTACATTATTCGAGCAAGTAGAACAAATCTATCAATGATCTATGTTGATTGATTCCATCTATATTTGATTGCATACATGCTGCCATGATTATATGCTCGGTTTCTCTATTTATTACCTAAAGGGTTGTCCGTATATGTTGTGCTTGGTGTTAGAATAGCTAGGCCCGGTTATGTAAAGACCCGACCCAAAAAGGGCTCTAAATAGGCCTTTACCCCAATGCATGCATTCAAAGTAAAGGACAATATGCAAATAAATTTTCGGATTCCCAATTAAAACAAAACAATCAAGGTTCAATCAGAAATCAATATAGTTTGCTGAAACCTGTCCCTGTCTCCAAGCACCTGTTTCAAGGAAAATACATTTCCAAAACGTACACTCTGATCAGAGATTTATTAAAACATTTGAAACATCCTCAAATTCAATAAAGCGGGAATCCACAAAAACATTCAGAAAACATCCTAGGGCTCCGTGCCCGGCTACATGCATTCAGGGGAAAAATAAAAAGACAAGAGTCATAGAAATAAAAAGTCAGAGACGACAGCAGGTTCCCAATGATCACAGCTCCTCCTTCAGCCATCCTGTCTCGCACCTTGGTTACCTGTGGAAAACCACAAAATAAGGGTGAGTAACGAATTACTCAGTAAGAATTCCCAACCGGGGTACAATACGATGCACATGGTCATCTAGATGAGTGTATGCAAGCTATGAATATAAACACAGAATAGAACACATAGCTTAAGTCCACACTTGGACCTCGGATGCCAACTCGGGGTCTTAGTCCGGAATAAACCACACTACACAATACGCCCTATACGAGAAACAAGTCTCGGCCTCAGCCTGTCTACTGTCGATACGAGAGGTGCACTGGCTCACAATCCCGAGGAGCTCTCCAGTCGGCGCTGTAATGAGCGTATGCGCGCACCGCATGCTACTGCAACTCTGGGGGTTGCCGGGTCTAGTGGCAAGTCGCCCAGTCCATCACCCATGCCTAACTAAATCTCTGGATCGGTGTCACCGACATAGGGGTGTGAGACACGACACGTGAACTATGTCGGCCGAACCACCGCACCGAGGCTAAGGAATCGGTCGTGGTAGGCTTACACCAGAAGCCGTCCTTGCCCTAACAGTGGCAATCGTGGGCTACTTGCCGAACACGCCGAGGACGTGCGTACCGCCGGGGACGAGGCAATGCCAAGTCATCATCCCGACCGTTGGGGCATCGCGCAGACTACCACCCTCACCCAAGATTGCAGGGCCTACCGGTCGGGTTAGATAAACCCTCACGGGGTCCAGGGACGGAGTATTACCTCGTACGTCCCTGCCATGGATGCAAGATACTTTATGCATCAGGCCCGGATGATGCTACCTACCTACACTCTAACATATCATTTCAATAACATATAATCCAATACAATCCAAAACGTGCTCAACAGATACAACGAACCTAGCATGGTACTACTGAAGCAAGAATGATAAGAGCATGCCGTAACGGAACAACCTAGCATGGACTAACATGAGAGAACAACATACGAAGTCATGCTAGTCAGGAATTCAGAACAGAGCACCTAAACTATACAAGCTGATAATCACAAACAAACATACAAACAACAATCACATAGAACATCGTAGGGTCCACACAACTCCGGTAAGAAATCCTTACCTGGCCGGGAGGCAACTACACAAAAAAACCTAAGCTGCGATTGAACTTGAGCTAGCTACCGAGAACCTAACAAAAACAATGATAATCACAATCCATATGCCTAAATATAATAAAATAAACAAGGCTCGGCTCGGGAGCAACTCACGCGGCTCGGCTGACACGCGGACGGGCATGCAACACGGCGGGGCTGCTGTTGGGCGCTGACGGGCGCAGATGGGCGGCAGAGCTGGGCGCTGGGGGCACGGATGGGCGCGCTTGTACGGCGCTGGGCGCGGACGCGCTGGCACAGACGGACACGCGCTGGCGCGCTGGGACGGCGACGGGCGAACGCGGGCGCGCGGGCTGACGAGTGTCTGGACGTGCGATCCGGATGTGCGACGGCTGCTGCAGGCGCGAGACAGGGGCGCATCTGCTGGGCGAGATCTGGGCTGCGACAAGGGCTGTCTGGGCGTGCTGCTGGGTTGCGACAGGGGTTGTCTAGGCTTCTGGCTTGGCTGCTGAGCGACAGGCTGCTCGATGGCACTGCAGGGGCGATGGAGCTGGGCGACTCCGGGCGATCTGGGCTTGCTGCTGGTGCGATCTGGCCGGCTGGGGAGCTGCGACGGTGGGGCTGCTGGCTGGGGCTCCTCTCGGCTGGCTGCAAACAAACACACACACACACACACCCACACTCTTCTACTTACATTCGGTCAGCAAGAACTCAAATCGGAGAAGACGAAGAGATGAAGAAACTTACCCAGAAAGACGATCGAACCACGGGGCTGCAAAGGGGATGAAAATCGGCTTGGGGCTTGGGAGAGGAAGGGTTGGGCGGCCATGGAGTTTTGGGGAAGAAAACACAAAACCTAATTTCTTTTCATTTAACCAAATGCACAAAAACTCCAAAGATCCAAGGGTAACTAAGATATGACGCGGAAAGAGTAACAATAACACATGGTGGCTCACTTGGCAAGGCTCTCCTCTAGCACACAAGGCCACCCTGGCTCAAACCTCGGCTACAACACAATTTTCCTATATTTTAACTTTTGCATCTATCCTTGCTCAAACTTATCCACAAAGCCCCAAAAACTTACATAAATCCATCCAATAAATTTAGCAACTGGAAAAAGACATAAACGGCCCTGACGGCCCGACCAAATTACCAAAATACCCCTAAGGCATACCTGGAAGACCGGGATGAAAACCTGGGCAGTTACAATATTCCCTCATTTGTATGACTTTCGTCCTCTAAAGTCCTTAAGACTGAAACATCACAGGATACTGCAATGTCATCCCGTCTTCCCCGCTCACAATCGGCCTCCTCTGAACTCTGACTCCTCCACTGAACTTTTACCAAATGGATCTCACGATTATGCAACGTCTTCGTCTCAAAGACCAGAATACTCACAGGCTTCCCCTTGAAGCTCAAATCCAATCCTCAATCAGGTGCAAAGGCTCAAAGTCCACAATGAGTGATGGGTCCGACACATACTGCCTCACACCGATACATGAGAACACTGCACACGGCTGACAATGACAAAAAAAAGCTAACCAATATGCAACTCTGCCAATCCTCTCGAGAATCTCAAATGGTCCAACAACAGGAGACTCCACTTCTCCCGCTTACCAAACCTCAACACAACTCACAACGACACAACCTTAAAACTACGCACTGTCCAACCTCAAACTCTAAAACTCGACGCCGAACATCGGCGTAACTTTTTTGCTGCTCTCGCCGTGACAACACTAGCTCTAAACTCCTGCACATCACCTCTGGTCAAATGCAGCAACTCAGGACCCAAAACAAAATTGATGGCCACCAACCTTTTCCTAGAACACTGGAATCCTGTAATACTTACCTTGCAATGCCTCAATGGAACCACAAGAACTGACCGCTGAGAACTGCAACCCAAGGCAACCTCATAAAACCACACTAGTCCCCCGCTGCCTAATCACGGAAACACCAACTCACAACAAGCTCCAACGGATCTGGCTCACTCCTCCAAAATACCATCGGTCAGAGGGTGAAAACACTACAGAAACTGCACTCGGCTCATAAGCCTCTTAACCACGCTCTCCAGAATCACAACTCATCCACGCACTGCCTAGAACAAACCTTTGTTTCCACACCCTGGTGACAACAACTCCAGCCTGAAACTGACATGACTCTACTCCATAGAAATGGCATCTGCACACGAAACGAGGAGTGAGCTCTAGCTACTGAAACCAATCTTTCAAAAAAATCTATTCTCGCACAACAACCTCAACTAACTGACAGCTCCCACACGGAAACTTACAATCCAACAACTTGAGTGCTACGAACTCGGAAGCTCAAACAACTACAAACTGCATAACTATGCCAATCCACTCATCTCTAGCTCGACTCAAATCACTAGCTGGGCAAGACAACCCGCAAACAACCAGGCCCTAGAGGGCTCCATCCACTAAACTTACCTCCATGCAAACAACGGAACAAAGCTCGCCTCAAATATGAAACACATCTCACAAGTCCAAACGATAACACATACAGGCTTAACCCTCAAGCTTAGGCTTAATGCACCTTTCCACCGAAACTTCATAAACGGAACTCCACTACCTAGTCAACACCAACTACCAAGAACAAGAATACCAACAATGGCTGGCAGAGTGCAAGCTACACTAACCACCAAGGATCCCTCAATAGGTCCAGACCCTAATCCAGCCACAAAGGTGCAACCTCATCCACAACTGAAACAAAGGGGCCTTCAACTACAAAGGTGCAACAGCTTCCAAGCCAACACACAAAACCTTAACCAACTAGGCCAAACACTCATAGAAGGCAGAAAAACCCTTACTGCAACTTCCAGAACACGACTCACGAGTCCGCTTAACTTGGACAAACAACTGCTTCCAAGCAGCCAACAAACTTTTCCTCCTACTAGCACCACTACCACTAATTCCAAGACCAAGGCATAACCTGACAACTTCCAAGGAGAAACAGATCCTTACAAGCGAACATCCGAAGGACAGAGAGCTTCACAACCGCTCGCTGTCTTGCTCAGCTAAACACAACATCCAACTTTCCCAGAGGCAACAACAAGGGGTCCACCACAGACTGGACCGCCAACCACGGGAAAGAGAAGACTCACCCCCAAACACCAAATAAGGGCAACTCTTAAACTCTAGAAGCAGGAAAGACATCAGCCAGGGCAAAACCACTTGCCCCACGAGCAAAGCTAACTTCTAGCAACTCAAAAACCACACCTTGGTCAACATCAAGCACCAACTTGCCACCACACCGGAACCAATCCGGACTCTACTTGAAACAAGCTCTGGCTTGCTAGCTTACCAAAACTGCCAGCAACTCACCCGAAGCCTACAACCTACTTGACTCCGGCTTGCCAACTGAAACTCACTACCTACGTCTGACTGAGCTCTGGTGAGGCTCTCCACAACTAGGGTTCTTCAGCTACCCTCGACACACACTGTCGTCAAACGGTCTAACAGCCAATTGCCCGAACAAACAACTCTTTTTTTTCAGCATCTCAACCATGCTGGCCTGCTCCGAACCTCGAAACCAAAAGACCAGAAACGCTTCAGAATGTGTCATCCTCCTACTCAAAGCATCAGCCACATCGTAGCTTCCACCCAGGGTAAGGATTCCGAGCAACACCCTTAGCAACTACGGACAAGAACTACGCGGCTTCACTACAACCACCATTTGTTCAGTACCATCTGAACTCCAACCATGAACACAAGAGGTTCCACCAGCCAAGCTTAGGTTCAACTTAACAAACTTGCCTAAGCAACAACCCAACTATGAGCACGATATCCTTACCACCTCAACTAAAGCCTTACAACATCCACCTGAAGTCCAACTTCTCCAAGAATTGAGCACCAGTTCTCCCATGCAAACCTTACATAGTTCTAAAACTCTCGCCACCAGAATGAACTACACAAAACACACTTGTGCACAACTCTCAACCTTCCTTCAGAGATCCAAGACTAACAGGTGCTTTACAAAAGGCAACACTAACTTCTGGCAGAGATACAATCAACCAAAGGAACACCAAAAGCTCCATCTCCACACGATACACGAAGCAGTGGCAACCCTGCTCTGCTAAAACATAACAATGCCAAACCGAACTTACTTTATACCAAGCCTCTACCAAGTGTGCTTACACATAAGGCTTCCAACTCCTCTCATAAAGCATCCTACCCATCTCATAGGCATCCAGCTCATCTCATAGGCATCCAACTCATCTCACGGGCATCCAACTCATGGTTCCCCTGCTGGACCGAACTCGCATCTACAATGCTCACTCAACTCAGGTTTAGGCACCCGAAGGTAGTGGACCGCACTACCAACCACAAAGATCTCTTGGCCTCAGCACTAGCGTGAGACTCACACGCACTAACACTTACCAACCGTCAACCTGCTGACTTACTCAACCCCCAACAACACTGGGAAGAGGCTCCAGCTCCTCTCGAACATCCTAAACAAGTGCAACTGCCACAAACGAGTCCAAAGACTAAAGAAGTGTGCTAAACTCCGGGCAGGTTATAGAACCATCCATCCTACTCATGCCCAACTCAGGCCTGAACCAGACTTAGTGCCCAAGCGGCACACCAACCAATGCACCTCAAATGCTGCTACTATCAATTCCACATCTTACTACAAATGGGGCCAGCAAGGTCACAACCTTAAGTGACCAAAACTAAAGGCTAGGCATACAAGGCTCAAAACTCAAACAACCCTGCCTATGACATCTCATCTAACTGAAGTCTCACGGCCTACTCTTGCATCTCCACCTGATGCTCACCAAAACTCTGGCCGGCTCTCTCAACATGCAGCAGCTAGCCCTACTCTAGGGCTCACCAAAAGAAGAGTGCTCAACTCTACAAAACAACTGAGGAAACCGCCAACGGATCAAGTCCGATGGGAACACTGCTCGCTGCACCCTTAACTACAGGGTTCCGACTTACTGGCTGCAAACAACAACACTTATAAGAGAACAAAGATGTCTCAGCAACCTCCTCGAAGGCTACCAACTCTGCAGCTACTCATTGGGCAAACAAACAATCTGCTAAGGTTCAAGATCCACACCTGAACTACCCAGGCTAGCCCACTTTGGGACCTGCTCCACAAGCATCAATCATGAGCAAAAGCCAAAGCTAACTCCTCTCCTGGAGTGGTACTCCAGGGAAAAACACCTCCACCCTCTCACTAGGGGAATTAATTTGGGGCCACACGTGGCCTCACGGAGTCTAACCTCTGCCTCCATCCGAACGATGTCCCAGCGGTATCCGAATCTATCTGGATATCTCAACAAACCACAACATACAGCTCACACTGCGGGAAGTTGGAATGATGGCGCTCTAAACCCAAACCAACGACGAGTCAGAACCTGCTCGTCTCCGCTCCACAATACAAAACAAGGCATACACTAGATGAAAGGTATTGTAAATTCTTAACCCTTTTCTAAAAAAAACAGTAAACTTAGGCGTGCACTGATGACTAGCCAGTCTTTGGTGATCATGGGGAAATGACCTACAATAAAGGTCGAGTCTACAGAATCTATGACTCGAGCTCGATACCAATCAGAAAGACCCGACCCAAAAAGGGCTCTAAATAGGCCTTTACCCCAATGCATGCATTCAAAGTAAAGGACAATATGCAAATAAATTTTCGGATTCCCAATTAAAACAAAACAATCAAGGTTCAATCAGAAATCAATATAGTTTGCTGAAACCTGTCCCTGTCTCCAAGCACCTGTTTCAAGGAAAAATACATTTCCAAAACGTACACTCTGATCAGAGATTTATTAAAACATTTGAAACATCCTCAAATTCAATAAAGTGGGAATCCACAAAAACATTCAGAAAACATCCTAGGGCTCCGTGCCCGGCTACATGCATTCAGGGGAAAAATAAAAAGACAAGAGTCATAGAAATAAAAAGTCAGAGACGCACAAGCAGTTCCCAATGATCACAGCTCCTCCTTCACCATCCTGTCTCGCACCTTTGTTACCTGTGGAAAACCACAAAATAAGGGTGAGTAACGAATTACTCAAGAAGAATCCCCAACCGGGGTACAATCACGATGCACATGGTCATCTAGATGAGTGTATGCAAGCTATGAATATAAACACAGAATAGAGCACATAGCTTAAGTACACACTTGGACCTCGGATGCCAACTCGGGGTCTTAGTCCGGAATAAACCACACTACACAATACGCCCTATACGAGAAACAAGTCTCGGCCTCGGCTGTCTCATCGTCGATCTGAGAGGTGCACTGCTCACAATCCCGAGGAGCTCTCCGATCGGTCTTTGTAATGAGCGTATCGCGCGCACGCATGCTCTGCGCAACTCTGGGGTTGCCGGGTCTAGTGGCAAGTCGCCCGTGTCCACCACCATGCCTAACTAAATCTACGGATCGGTGTCACCGACATTGGGGTGTGAGACTGGACACGCGTGAACTATGTCGGCTGAACCACCGCACTCGAGGCTAAGGAATCGGTCGTGGTAGGCTTACACCGAGAAGCCGCCCTTGCCCTAACAGTGGCAATCGGGGCTACTATCGAACACGCCAAGACGCGTGCCGGGCGGGGACGCAGGCAATGCCAAGTCATCATCCCGACCGTTGGGGCATCGCGCGGACTACTACCACCCTCACCCAAGATTGCGGGGGCCTACCGGTCGGGTTAGCTAAACCCTCACGGGGTCCAGGGACGGAGTATTACCTCGTACGTCCCTACCATGGATGCAAGATACTTTATGCATCAGGCCCGGATGATGCTACCTACCTACACTCTAACATATCATTTCAATAACATACAATCCAATACAATCCAAAACGTGCTCAACAGATACAACGAACCTAGCATGGTACTACGAAGCAAGAACAGATAAGAGCATGCCAGAACGGAACAACCTAGCATGGACTAACATGAGAGAACAACATACGAAGTCATGCTAGTCAGGAATTCAGAACAGAGCACCTAAACTATACATGCTGATAATCACAAACAAACATACAAACAACAATCACATAGAACATCGCAGGGTCCACACAACTCCGGTAAGAAATCCTTACCTACCCGGGAGGCAACTACACACAAAAACTTAAGCTGCGATCGAACCCGAGCTAGCTACCGAGAACCTAACAAAAACAATGATAATCACAATCCATATGCCTAAATATAATAAAATAAACAAGGCTCGGCTCGGGAGCAACTCACGCGGCTCGGCTGACACGCGGACGGGCAGCAAAGACGGCGGGGGCTTTCTTCTTTGGCGCTGACGGCGCGCGATGGCGGCGCAGCTGGCGGCGTTAACGCGCTGGGGAACACGGATGGCGCGCTGCGCAGCACGCGCTGGCGCGAGACGGACACGCGAGCCTTAGCGCTGGGGACGACGACGGGCGCGCGGGCGCTGATCACGGCGACGGGCGAACGCGCAGCGCGCGCGTGGTGTAGCAGCGTCTGGACGTGCGATCCGGCCATCGGCGACGGCTGCATGATGCGCTGCGCGAGGCCCATCTGCTGGCGAGATCTGGCCGCGATAGGGCGCTGCTGGCGTCTTCTTTGGGCTGCGAGAAAATGTCTGGGCGTCTGGCTCAGCTTTGGCGCGACAGTGCTCGATGGCACTGCAGGGGCGATGGAGCTGGGCGACTCCGGGCGATCTGGGCTTGCTGCTGGTGAGATCTGGCCGGCTGGGGAGCTGCGACGGTGGGGCTGCTGGCTGGGGCTCCTCTCGGCAGGATGCAAACAAACACACATACACACCCACACTCTTCTACTTTCATTCGGCCAGCAAGAACTCAAATCGGAGAAGACGAAGAGACGAAGAAACTTACCTGGAAAGACGATTGAACCACGGGGCTGCAAAAGGGATGAAAATCGGCTTGGGGCTTGGGAGAGGAAGGGTTGGGCGGCCATGGAGTTTTGGGGAAGAAAACACAAAACCTAATTTCTTTTCATTTAACCAAATGCACAAAAACTCCAAAGATCCAAGGGTAACTAAGATATGACGCGGAAAGAGTAACAATAAAACAAGGTGGCTCACTTGGCAAGGCTCTCCTCTAGCACACAAGGCCACCCTGACTCGAACCCCGGCTGCAACACAATTTTCCTATATTTTAACTTTTGCATTACCCTTGCTCAAACTCATCCACAAAGCCCCAAAAACTTACATAAATCCATCCAATAATTTTAGCAACTGGAAAAAGACATAAACGGCCCTGACGGCCCGACCAAATTACCAAAATACCCCTAGGGCATACCTGGAAGACCGGGATGAAAACCTGGGTCGTTACAGGTTATCATGTTGACCACCTAGAGGAGAAACTAGCCTATCCATTCTAGGGCTCGAGATTTTCATGATTGATATCTTGTTGCTATTGTGACTCTCTAGTGCCCCTTAGGAACCGAGCAGGGATATAGATCATCTTTTCTTCGAGACACGTGGTTGGGCTTCACTAGCCTACGGGTTGACTTTTCCGTCTGACCAAGGGGTTGTATCTCATCCACGTGTCACCTTATGTGCGGAACAACGGGTTCCTTGGCTGTTGAGTACACGTTGCGGGTAGCACCAACCCTCAGGTGGGCCGGGTGCACTCGCCTAGGCTTGGCTAGATCTCGTGTGACTCTAGTGCTAGTTATATCTCTCTGTTGTACTTGTGGAACCTCATATGTTGTGTGCATGGTTCCACCAGTTTACCCACCTAGTTCGTTGGGGGGGGGGGGGGGCTAGTCATGCCTCGATTGACCCTAAGACTACTAGAAGAGGCCACTGAGATAGATGAAGGTGCAGAGGAATGCCTGTCGGTGAGCCTGCATGCATCAGTGGGAATGTTGTCTGCAGGCAGATCGGTCCTCCAGCATGTTAGGGGTTAGCAGTTGGCGCCCCAAATTTGAGGTTTAGGAACCCTGCAGTTTTCCTCACTCGTGACTCTCACCGACATGGTTAGGTGATTTTACTTGGCATTATGAATGCCCTTGCTGACACAACTTGTGTGTCGTTGTCTCGACACGAGGTTTAGGGATGTTGTGTGTTCCCTTCACTCGTGGTCCTCCCCGATAGGGTCGGGTGTCTTTATTGGCATTTATATATGCCCTGCAGATACGCTATCAGAGTTGTGTAGTGGGAGTGTGCTGGCTCACTGATGTAGGTCAGGCTACCCCGGGGCATTAGAGTATGTCTCTGTTGATATGCTAATTGAAGCTGCGCAGCGGAAGTGTAGTGGATTCCCGGCGTAGGCTAGGCTACCCTGAGACACTGGAGTATGTCTTCGCGAGCACATCGTGGTGGGTCCCTGATTGGTCAGGATACCGAAGGCATTCGTGTATGTCTCCGCTGATGCAGTTTGGTGGGTCCTTCGCAAAGGTCAGGCTCCCCCGAGATAATGGTGTTTGCCTTTTAGGACACGATATGAGACGTGTCCGACTCGAGGTTTAGGGAACTTGTGTGTTCTCCTCACTCGGGGTCTTTGATCTGACCATGTTTAGATGATTGCTCGGCATTTAGGCGTACCTTGCTCACGGCTTGCACACCATTGTTTGACATTGTTTGCTCGTGACCGATTTGAGGGTCGACCGCGCATGAGTGAGGCACTTAGCTTTAGTTATCGTATTTTCTATCTGGTTTCTGTTTACATGCTTAACCTCATGGTGGGGCTCCTTACTGGGTATATTTCAATATACTCACCCCTTACATTTTCAAGTAGTGATCCATTCCGAGGTGGCTAGGCTGGGAGCTGCATGGATCATGGACACGGTTTTGACATTTATTTTATGCATTTTTTACTTGTTTCGAACCTTATGTTTCATGTTTTAAACTCTGTTGAACCGTATTTGTTTTGAACTATCGGGATCCTGAACTATGTTTTTATGATTTCGAACTATCAGTACTCTTTTTCATGTCTTATGAGGTTTTATGTTGGAAAAATGCATGTGGTTATTGATTTGATTTTGAGGACTTTAAATATGCATGCACCTGTAACACCCTATTAGAGTTTTAGGAAGTCGGGTCGATACATTCTCATACTATAATAATTGAAAAACATAGAGAAGCAAAGACTCACGAAACAAAACTTCAATATTAACACAACAAAAGTAATAAAATTAAATAAGAGCATTAAGGTGGGCATTAAAAGTGTTGTCATTTTCATAAGAAATAGAATTATCCAAGAATACCTATTTTCCCAACAATCTCCATTAAAAATATCATGGAGAACGACACCCTTGAGAATCAAGATACCCAATAAAGTGAACCTTGGACACATTAAAAAACTCCCATGGATTTTTGGTTTTTGCCACACATGATATCTTCCTCTGACTTTAATTAAGCTTCCATCAATATTCTTTTTCGTCCACAAATTGGGTTATACTCTCTCGAGGGTTCATTGAAGATTTACTTTTTAGTTCAACAACAGTTAAAAGTTGGAGGAGTCGAACTCATGACATTCCGATTCATGAGCCGAACTAATTTTCCCTTGTTGATGAGTTTAAAGAAGATTATAACTCAATATATGTTTCTTCTTCTTCTTTTGGGTTTTATTAATCAAGGTCTAAGATGACCATGAAAATATGAAGCCATAATTTTATGGAAATATAGATTTAAATATTATACATTTTTTAAATCAAAGCGTTTGATCATAAAAAATAGGAAAAAATATTCAACAAAAACTCCCTAAAGAAGGGAAACACCTTGCTGTCGACCAACAAGTCGTGCTAAGAAATAACAAAGGACGAAAGGCTATAAATCAATGAACATATATAGTAATCTGAGACACCATTTGAATTGACAATTTTACATAAGGGTTTGGTTGATCCTAACATAAAAAGAGAGTGGTAAATATTAGGACTTATTGTTAGGATTTTATTTTGCTGAATTATTTGTTAATCTCTATAATTCTGTTGTAACAAATTCCCTAGTACATCTATTAAAAGCCTTTTATAGAAAGGTCATTACCCTTTGTAAAATTGATCAAATACAGAAGCATTAATTCTCTATTTTATTTTGGTATTAGAGCTCTCGACTTACGTATTCTTTTTCCTCCTTCAAAATGACAAAGTCTTTCTCATTAACCAATCCCTTGGGCAGTGCTGAATCAACTCCCCATTATCTACTATAAAAAATTTGCGACCTCATATTAGTTTGTCTAGATTCTACTAACTACATCCAATGGAAACATAAATCTCTCTAACTTAGGTAGAATCATGCAAGGTCAAGGGATGACTCGTGGATCATACAGAGGAAATCGTGGCGGCCAACGTGGAGGTTTTCATCAAGGTGGATCTAACCCTAGATAGCAAAACACAAAAGGATCGAGCTATTTAAACCAATAGAGCAGACATGGATCCGGATTAGGATATTCGGGTGGATCAAACTTTCATGGATCTTGCACAAAAAATTGGGCCTCTAGACCCACAAGTGGCACTATTTATGGGCATTTTAATTCCCAGCCCATTGGTAACATTCCTAATAACTATGGGCCTATTTCTCAACCTTATTATAATCAAAACCAATAGTTTAATCAACGCAGTAATTATGGAGGTAGATTTTTTTTTGTTAAATTTGTAATAAGGCAGGACATAGTGCTATTGATTGTTACAATAGACTGAATTTTTCATTCCAAGGTCGTCATCCACCGGCCCAATTAATCGCTATGGCATCCAACTCTTTGAATTCTAATAATTCTTGCGCTACTAACGACTATTAGTTGTCTGACAGTGGTTGTAATTCCCATTTAATTAATGATATGGCCAACTTGAACCTTGCTCAACCTTATAATGGTGAAGAAGCTGTCACCGTTGGGAATGTACAACATCTAAACATTTCGTAATGAAAAATATATTTCATGCTCCCAATCTCGCCTTAAATCTATCTTTCAATAAATCCTGCATTGATAATAATTGCCTCTTTATCTTTGATTCTGACTCATTTCTCATTCAAGATGAAATTTCTGGCCAACTCTTATATAAGGGTAAAAGCATCAATGGCCTCTATCATATTCCAAGAAACCTCAATTGTTTTTCAACAACTGCACAATCAACAACTTTTGGATTTAAAGCAAATAAGGAGTGCTCTCTATGGCACCAATGGCTAGGTCATCCATCGGCTAAGGTCTTGCATCATTATTTCAGTCATTTAGGTCTTTCTTTTTCAAACTTTTTGTCAACTTGTGATTGCACTAGCTGTTTACGTGCAAAAATGAAAAAAAAAACCTTTTAGTTTATCGAATTCTATTTCATTTAAATCACTTGAATAAACTCATAGTGATATGTAGGGATCTTCTCCTATTCCTTCAAATAATGGATTTCGTTATTATGTAATTTTCATTAATGATTATAGAAAGTTTACTTGGTTATTACCTATCTCCCATAAAAATGAGGTGTCTGGTATTCTACAAACATTCGTGTAACGACCCAGGTTTTTCTTCCCGGTCTTCCAGGTATGCCCTAGGGGTAATTTGGTAATTTGGTCGGGCCGTCATGGTCGTTTGTGTCTTTTCCAGCTACTAAAATTATTGGATGGTTTTTGTAGGTTTTTGGAGGGGTTTGTGGTTTGGTTTGAGCAAGGTTGGTTGCAAAAGTAAAAATAAAGGGATTTGTCTTTGCAGTGGGGTTTGAACCCGGGTCTCCTGGGAAGCTTGTAGAGAGGTGTGCCAAATGAGCCATTAGGTGCTCTTGTTACTCTTTCTGCATCACATCTTAATTAACCTTGGATTTTTTGGAGTTTTGGTGCATTTGGTTAAATGAAATAGAAATAGGTTATTTCATCTCCTTCTCCAAAACATCTCTTGGCCGCCCAAGCTCTCCATCTCCATAGCCTTGCCGAGTTCTTCATCCTTGCATCTCCTTGGGTTCGATCATCATCATTCCGGTAAGTCTTCGTCTTCTTCATCTTCTCATTTGGGTGTTTGTTGGCCGAATGTAAGAAAAAGGGGTGTGTGTGTGTGTGTGTTGTGCAACCAGCCGAGAGGAGCAGCCATCATCATCGGCCACCACCGCGACGCCCAGATCGGTCGAGCCACCACCATGCACGCCCGGATCGGTCGAGCCAGCCCACGCCGCACGCCCGGATCGGTCGAGCCAGCCCTGCCAGACGCCCAGACTGCTCCGCAGCAGCCTCGCCGCTCGCCCAGCCGGCGAGATCGCCCGATCGCTGCGACGCCAGAGGTCCTCGCCAGCGCCAGACGCGCCGGCCGATCGCTCGCCACACACTCGCCGTGTCCGCTTGCCGAGCTGCTCGCCGCGCGCGCCTTCGCTCAGACGTTCGCCGCGCGCCGCGCCAGCGACGCCAGCGCCGCGCGCCTTCGCCGCCGCCAGCGCCGCGCGCAACGCGCAGACGCTCGCTCGCGCCGCGTGTCCTCGTCCTTGCCTGCGTGCAGCAGCGGCCAGTAGCGTGTCCGTCCGTGCAGCGCTACGCAACCAGCGCGTGTCCTTGCCGAGCCGCTTGCCAGCCCCAAGCTGCGCTCGTGTCGTCGCGCGCGTGAGTTCCCCTTTGAGCCGAGCTTGCTGTTCTATTGTTGTTTAGATATTTTAGATCATCGATTATTGTTGGTTTGCTAGGTTCCCGCTCGCTAGCTCGGGATTGTTCCGCAGCCTTAGGATTTGTGTGTAAAAGTCTTCCGACCAAGGTAAGGATTTCTTACCGGGGTTGTGTGGACTTCTGCGGTATATTTGTGATTGTTGTTTTGTATGCTGTGTATGATTACTAGCATGTTTATCTCTAGGTGCTCTGCTTACGAATTCTGATCGCATGATCTCTTGTATTGTTTCTCATGTTAGCCCATGCTAGGTTGTTCTGTTCTAGCATGTTCGATATCTGTTCTTGCTTCGTAGTATCATGCTAGGTTCTTTGTATCGATGAGCACGTATTGGACCGCATTGATTGAATCGTTATTATTGTTAAGGTTTAGAATTCGGGTAGATAGCATCATCCGGGCCCGATGCATAAAGTATCTTGCATCTATGGCAAGGACGATTGAGACAGATTCTCCGTCCTTGGACCCGTGAGGGATTAGCTATCCCAACCGGTGAGGCCCCCGCAATCTTGGGTGAGGGTGGTAGTCTAAGCGATGCCCCAATGGTCGGGATGATGACTTGGCAATGCCTAGTCCCCGGCAGCCGCAAACGCCCTCGGCGTGTTCGGCGGTAGCCCTGATTGCCACCGATAAGGTAAGGGCGGCTTCGGTGTAAGCCTACCATGACCCGTTCCTTAGCCTCAAAAAGCGGTGGTACAGGTGACATAGTTCACGCGTGTCCGTCTCACACCCCTATGTCGCTGACACCGATCCGGAGATTTAGTTAGGCGTGGTATCCGGATATGGGCGGCTTGCCACTGGACCCGGCACCCCCATAGTCTGTAGAAGCACGCGCATGCATCCTTACGCTCATTGCAGCACCCATCGAGAGCTCCTCGGGATCTTGAGCCAGTGCACCTTTCGTATCGTCGGTTGGCGGTGAGGCCGGACTTGTTCCCGTATAGTGCGTTTAGTGTGTTGTGATATTTCCGGACTAAGACCCTGAGATGGCATCCGAGGTCCAAGTGTGGACTTAGCTATGTGCTCCGCTCTGTGTTTGTACTCATAGCTTGCATACATTCTTCTAGATGATCATGTATATCGTATTGTACCCCGGTTGGGGATTCTTACTGGGTAATTCGTTACTCACCCTTATTCTGTGGTTTTCCACAGGTAATCAAGGCGGGAGACAGGATGGCTGAAGGAGGAGCTATGATCATGGAACCTGCTGTCATCTCTGATTGTTTTATTTTAATTATTATGACTCTTCACTTTTTATTATTTCCCCTGAATGCATGTAGACGGGCACAGAGCCCCAGGATGTTTTTCTTACGTTTTATGGATTCCAGCATATTGGTACTTGCGGATTGTTTTAATGGTTTAAATAAATCTCTGATCAGAGTGTACTTTTAGAAATGTATGTTTTGGTTGTTGAATGTTTCTGTTTTTACTTGGAATCCGAAATGTATTTTTCTTAATGTCTTTTATTTTCACTACATGCATTGGGGTAAAGGCCCATTTAGAGCCCCTTTTGGGTCGGGTCTTTTACAGCTTGGTATCGAGCTCGAGTCATAGATTCTGTGAGATCGACCTTTTTGTTGTAGGTCGTTTTCCATGATCATCAAGACTCAAGCAGTCATCAGTACGCCTAGATTTATTGTTTTAGAAAGGAAAAGGGTTAAGAATTTACAATACCTATCATCTAGTGTATGCCTTGTTTGGTGTTGTGGAATGGTGACAGCGGTTTTGATTCGTTGTTGGTTTGGATGTAGATCGCCAAAGATGCTACCACCCGCATCGAGAGGAGGTTCGAGAGCGGTCGAGGTATCGTGGATCGGATCGATCTGCAGGGACATCGTCCCAAGCCGACATCGATGGCATTCCACCAAAGAGCTCCTCTGTTACGCCTAGAGCGGGCGTTGAGGCGATCGAGCGCCGAGAGATCGCTCTGGAGCAGAGTTTGCCGAGTCTATGAGGGCTTTTATGGTCGAGCATGTTGAGTGACCAGAGGGGCGAGACCTGTGCCTTGTTGGCGCTGCGCAGCGGGAAGAGTCCCGAGCCCAGATCGAGCAAACGACTCGATTGGTTCAAAGAGCTCGAAGAGCACCTCCACTCCACAGGAGCAAGTAGCCCCAGAGGCGGATATGGCGGAGGGTGCCGAGGAATTGGGTAGGTGGTCAAGGATTTTGTGAAGTGGAAGCTTTGAGAAGTTTGATGCCACCGGTGATGCGTTATCGGCAGCCAGTGGATTGCCCATTTGGAGTACACCTTCCGATCATGGTGTGCCCCGATATTCAGAGGCCGAGATGTGCGGCTCATGTGCTAGGAGGCACACGAGAGATGGTGGTGGGAGTCCACCTTGAGCGAGAGACCACTGGGTCTCCACCCGCTACTTGGGAGTTCTTCAAGGCCGAGTTCAAGGTAAAGTTCATCGTTGATGAAGCTCGGGAGAGAAGATGGTGGAGCTCTTCCGTAACTCAAGCGTGGTTCTCGATTCCATTGAGGAATATGAGCGCAAGTTCTCGAGTATGGATATTTTGCTCCTCGCTTGATTGCCACCCCGGAGTGAAGATTCGGAAGTTCATATCTGGATTGAGGCGGGTGTTTCCCGTGATGTCGGGCTCGGGCCCCGACACTTATGCTAGGGCTGTCCAGCTTAGCCACGATCTATAATGGGAAGTATCCTGCTGAGCGGGTTGTTGCCGCTCTGTTCAGCGTCTGTCCCCGCAAAGTGTGGGGGCGTAAGAGGAAGTTTGACTTTCGGGGTGGCGGCGGCGTCGCCAAGGGCGCTTCCAAAGCCGGGATCGGCGATAGGGCCCCGATCCGTTTTCAGCCGCCAAGCAGGCGGTCCCGAGCGTGTTCCTGCTTGTGCTTCTGCGGGAGGACCCACACCGGAGCTTGCGAGACGGGGCCCAGTGTGTTTTTTCGTTGGTAAAGAGGGACATATGATCCGTTTCGTCCTCGGCCCGGCTATGGCAAACTCGGCCAGCAGCAGCCAGCGGTCGAGTGTTTGCTACGACCCGTCAGAGGCCGAGCGTCACGGATGCCGCTGTGGCGGTACGCTTCTTGTTTTAGATCACCGCGCATTTGTCTTGTTTGATTCTCGTTCTACGCATTCATTTGTATCTGTGTTGTTTGGTGAGCATGCTAAGTTAAGACTAGAACCTCTAGGTTTTGAGTTATCTGCTGCAACTCCTTCGGGAGTTAGTATGTTAGCTAGAGATAAAATTAAGGATGGCCGGATCGAGATATCCGGAGAGTTGCTTGTAGCCACACTCATAGTTCTCGCCTATGAGTGGTTTTGATGTGATTCTTGGTATGGAGTGGTTAGTCGCTAACCACGCGTTGATTGACCGCCACCGGAAAGAAGTAGTGTTCAGCCGCCAGTCGGCCCAGCTTTAAGTTTCGTGGAGTCCAGGTGGAGTTTGCCCGCCGATGGTGTCACCGTGAAAGCTCGTCGTTTGCTAGCTCATGGAGCTTGGGGCTATTTAGCCAAGTTGTGCAGGAAGAGCCGCTCCTCGCTGTCTGTTGATCGTGTACCGGCCGTGCGAGGAGTTTGCGGACGTGTTTCTGAGGAGTTACCGGGGTTGCCCCGAAGAGAGAGGTTGACTTCACAATTGAGCTCGAGCCGTGACCCTCCCTATCTCGAAGGCTCCGTGATCGTATGGCGCCAGCAGAGAGTTAAAGGAATCAAGATTCGATTTGCAGGAGATGTTAGACCGAGGGTTCATCCGTCCAAGTGTGTCCCCGTGGGAGTAGCACGATTCTGTTTGTGAAAAGAAGGATGGTTCTATGCGCTTGTGTATTGATTACCGCGAGCTTAATAAGGTGACAGTGAAGAATAAGTATCCGCTTGCCCCGTGATCGATGATTTGTTCGATCGGCTTCAGGAGCTTCGTGTTCTCCAAGATAGATCTCGAGATCCGGTTACCATCGATTGCGGATCGGGGATGCCGACATTCCTAAGACAACTTTTCAGTCCGGATATGGTCACTATGAGTTTGTGGTTATGTCGTTTGGATTGACCAATGCCCCACCGCGTTCATGGACATGATGGATAGGGTGTTCAAATCATTTTTGGACAACTTCGTCATCGTGTTCATTGACGATATTCTCGATTTATTCGAGGTCTAAAGAAGACCATGCAGAGCATTTGAGGCGAGTATTGGCGGCTTTGAGGGAAAACCAGCTTTATGCGAAGTTTTCCAAATGTGACTTCTGGTTGGAGCGGTGGCCTTCCTAGGCCACGTGGTTTCGAGAGATGGTATAGCCGTGGACCCCGCGAAGATTGAGGCCGTGAGTTCATGGGCCAAGCCGACTTCGATTCTTAGAGATTCGCAGCTTTCTGGGTTTGGCGGTTTACTACCGTCGGTTCGTCAAGGATTTTTCTGCTTTAGCCTCGCCTCACTCGTCGACGAGGAAGGGTGTCGAGTTTGTTTGGGACAAAGAGTGTGATGAGAGCTTTGCCAGGCTCAAGCGTGTAGTTTGACTTCAGCGCCAAGTTGGCGATCCGAGAGGACAGTGGTTTCGTGGTCTACTGATGATGCTTCCAAGTTTGGATTAGGTTGTGTGTTGATGCAAAGACGGGGAAGGTCATTGCCTATGCTTCCCGTCACCGGCCGTATGAGCAGAACTACCCGACTCATGATATGGAGTTGGCGGCAGTGGTGTTTGCAATCAAGATTTGGAGGCATTACCTGTATGGTGAGCGGATTTAGATGTTTACCGATCACCGAGCCTCAAGTATCTGCTTACTCGTAAGGAGTTGAATATGAGGCGAGGAGATGGTTAGAGTTGGTAAAGGATTATGATCATGCGAGATTTTGTACCATCCGGTAAAGCCAATGTAGTGGCCGATGCTTTGAGCGAAAAGACGTCGCACTCTGCGGCGTTGTTGAGTTCCCACCCGCTTTGCGAGAGAGTTCGAGCGGGCCGAGGTTGCAGTGTTGTTGGGAGAGGTTACCGCTGTGGTAGCTCGATTGGATCTGCTCACCCGTCGATTCGGCAATGGATTTTAGACAGCCAGTTGGGTGACCCCGCACTTAAGAGATTGGTTGACAGAGTTAGTGCCGACGGTGACTTTGACTTTGTATATTCACCGTGCAATGGGTTGACTTTTAGAGGCCGGTTGTGTGTTCCGACATTGCGAGTTTGCGAGCGAGTTGCTCTCGGAGGCCCACTGTTCCTTTTGCTTGGCACCTCGGGGGTACCAAGATGTATCAGACCTTAAGCGACTTTCTGGTGGATGGGAATGAAGAGAGATGTGGCAGAGTTTGTCACCAGGTGTCTCACTTGTCGCAAGTGAAGGCACCCAGCAGAGGCCACCGGTTTGTTGCAAACCATCGAGTGTACCCAAAGGAAATGGGAAGAGATCTCTATGGACTTTATATCCGGTTTGCCAAGGACTCCGAGGAAGTTCTCTCAGATTTGGGTGATTGTCGACCGTTTGACCAAGAGCGCACACTTCATTCCCGTGAGAGACACTTATACCGTGGAACAGTGGCGCACTGCTTTTTGGAGCAGATCATCCGTTATCATGGTGTACCGGTGAGGATTGTGTCCGATCGTGACTCGCGGTTCACTTCTCGCTTCGAGAGCGCCCGTAAGGGTTTGGGCACAGAGTGCGCCAAAGACAAATTTTTTCACCCTCGGACGGATGGTCGACCGAGAGAGTGAATCGATTCTCGAGGATATGTTGAGGGCTTGTGTGTTGGATTTCCCGAGCAGCTTGGGACCAAAGATTCAGATTTGATGGAGTTTGCCTATAACAACGATTACTACGATTTATCTGATGGCTCCATTCGAGGCATTGTATGGTAAGCGTTGTCGGTCCCCCGTGTTCTCGGGAAGAGGTCGGTGATAGACAGTGTTTTGGGTCCCGAGTTATCTGCAGCTTGACCAATGGTGCAATCAGGTAAGATTAGAGCTCGTATGTTGACGGCTCAGAGAGCAGCAGAGAGTTACGCCGATGTTCGCGCGTCGAGATTTGGAGTTTGAGGTTGGTCGGCATGTGTTCCTTAAGGTTGCTCCGATGCGAGGTGTTCTGAGGTTTGGTAAGCGTGGGAAGTTGAGTCCCCGATTTGTTGGTCCGTTTGAGATCCTAGAGAGGATTGGCGAGTTGCTTACCGGTTAGCCCTACCTCCGCTACTATCGGCGGTGCATAGTGTTTTTCATGTATCGATGTTGAGGCAAGATGTGCCGGACCGCCGCACATTGTGGACTTTGAGCCTTTGCAACCGAATGAGGATTTGAACTTCGAGGAAAAGCCGGTGAGGATCCTTGCCTTTGAGACCAAGACGTTGCGTGTCGCGAGATTCGTTTGGTAAAGGTTCGATGGAGGAGTCGGGATTCTGAGGAAGCCACTTGGGAGCGGGAAGACGAGATGAGGTTGCATTACCCTCGAGTGTTTTGTCTTAAGGACTTTCGAGGACGAAAGTCATAAAAAGGAGGGAATATTGTAACGACCCAGGTTTTTCTTCCCGGTCTTCCAGGTATGCCCTAGGGGTAATTTGGTAATTTGGTCGGGCCGTCATGGTCGTTTGTGTCTTTTCCAGCTACTAAAATTATTGGATGGTTTTTGTAGGTTTTGGAGGGGTTTGTGGTTTGGTTTGAGCAAGGTTGGTTGCAAAAGTAAAAATAAAGGGATTTGTCTTTGCAGTAGGGTTTGAACCTGGTCTCTGGGAAGCTTGTAGAGAGGTGTGCCAAATGAGCCATTAGGTGCTCTTGTTACTCTTTCTGCATCACATCTTAGTTAACCTTGGATTTTTGGAGTTTTGGTGCATTTGGTTAAATGAAATAGAAATAGGTTATTTCATCTCCTTCTCCAAAACATCTCTTGGCCGCCCAAGCTCTCCATCTCCATAGCCTTGCCGAGTTCTTCATCCTTGCATCTCCTTGGGTTCGATCATCATCATTCCGGGTAAGTCTTCGTCTTCTTCATCTTCTCATTTGGGTGTTTGTTGGCCGAATGTAAGAAAAAGGGGTTGTGTGTGTGTGTGTGTTGTGCAGCCAGCCGAGAGGAGCAGCCATCATCCTCAGCCCAGCTCGCACGCCCAGATCGGTCGAGCCAGCCCTGTCGCACGCCCAGATCGGTCGAGCCACTACTGCCGCACGCCCGGATCGGTCGAGCCACCCTGCCGCGACGCCCGCACTGCTCAGCAGCCTCGCGCCGTTCGCCCGCCAGCGAGATCGCCCGATCGCTCGCACGCCAGAGGTCTCGCCAGCGCCAAGACGCGTCCAACCGATCGCTCGCACACACTCGCCGTGTCCGCTTGCCGAGCTGCTCGCCGCGCGCCGCTTCGCTCGACGTTCGCGCCGCGCGCCTTCGCCCAGACGCCAGCGCCGCGCGCCGCGCCGCGACGCCAGCGCGCCCACAAGCCGCTTCGCCCGCGCGCTATCATGCGCTGTCCTCGCTGCTGCGCGTACGCGCAGCAGCCACAGTGTCCGTCCGTGCCCAGCGCGCAACCAGCCATGTGTCCTTGCCGAGCCAGCTTGCCAGCCAGCCCCCAAAGCTCGTGTCGTCGCGCGCGCGCGTGAGTTCCCGAGCCGAGCTTGCTGCTCTATTGTTGTTTAGATATTTTAGATACTGATTATTGTTGGTTTGCTAGGTTCCCGCCGCTAGCTCGGGATTGTTCCGCAGCTTAGGATTTGTGTGTAAAAGTCTTCCGACCAAGGTAAGGATTTCTTACCGGGGTTGTGTGGACCCTGCGGTATATTTGTGATTGTTGTTTTGTATGCCTGTGTATGATTACTAGCATGTTTATCTCTAGGTGCTCTGTCTTAAATTCTGACTGGCATGATCTCTTGTATTGTTTCTCATGTTAGCCCATGCTAGGTTGTTCTGTTCTAGCATGTTCGATATCTGTTCTTGCTTCGTAGTATCATGCTAGGTTCTTTGTATCTGATGAGCACGTATTGGACTGCATTGATTGAATCGTTATTATTGTTAAGGTTTAGAATTCGTGTAGATAGCATCATCCGGCCCGATGCATAAAGTATCTTGCATCTATGGCAAGGACGATTGAGACAGTTCTCCGTCCTTGGACCCCGTGAGGGATTAGCTATCCCAACCGGTAGGCCCTGCAATCTTGGGTGAGGGTGGTAGTCTAAGCGATGCCCCAATGGTCGGGATGATGACTTGGCAATGCCTAGTCCCCGGCAGCCGGCACGTCCTCGGCGTGTTCGGCGGTAGAGTCTGATTGCCACCGATAAGGTAAGGGCGGCTTCTGGTGTAAGCCTACCATGACCCGCCCTTAGCCTCAAAGTGCGGTGGTACAGGTGACATAGTTCACGTGTCCGTGTCTCACACCCTATGTCGCTGACACCGATCCGTAGATTTAGTTAGGCGTGGTATCCGGATATGGGCGGCTTGCCACTGGACCCGCACCCCCATAGTCCGTAGAAGCACGCGGTGCATCCTTACGCTCATTGCAGCGCCGATCGAGAGAGCTCCTCGGGATCTTGAGCCATGCACCTTTCGTATCGCCAATGGGTTGGCGGTGAGGCCGGGACTTGTTCCCGTATAGTGCGTTTAGTGTGTTGTGATATTTCCGGACTAAGACCCTGAGATGGCATCCGAGGTCCAAGTGTGGACTTAGCTATGTGCTCCGCTCTGTGTTTGTACTCATAGCTTGCATACATTCTTCTAGATGATCATGTATATCGTATTGTACCCCGGTTGGGGATTCTTACTGGGTAATTCGTTACTCACCCTTATTCTGCGTGGTTTTCCACGGGTAATCAAGCGGGAGACAGGATGGTGAAGGAGGAGCTATGATCATGGAACCTCCTTTGTCATCTCTCGATTGTTTTATTTTAATTATTATGACTCTTCACTTTTTATTATTTCCTGAATGCATGTAGACGGGCACAGAGCCCCGTGATGTTTTTCTTACGTTTTATGGATTCCAAAGATATTGGTACTTGCGGATTGTTTTAATGGTTTAAATAAATCTCTGATCAGAGTGTACTTTTAGAAATGTATGTTTTGGTTGTTGAATGTTTCTGTTTTTACTTGGAATCCGAAATGTATTTTTCTTAATGTCTTTTATTTTCACTACATGCATTGGGGTAAAGGCCCATTTAGAGCCCCTTTTGGGTCGGGTCTTTACAATTCGTTCCTTTTATTGAAAATATATTATCCTATCATGTTAATATATTTTAGCTTCGATGGGGGTGGTTAATGTTTCAACAAAACACTATCTACTTTGTTCGAGTCAAAGGAATTCTCCATAAAAAATCTTGTCCATATACTCAAGAACAAAATGGCGTTGCTGAACGAAAGCATATACATATTGTTGAAACTGCATTGTCTGTGCTCTTTCACTCTTCAGTACCTATTGAATTTTGGCCATTTTCCTCTCAACAACGGTTTTCTTAATCAATCGAATGCCTATACAATCTTTAAATATGATGTCACCATTTGAAAAATTGTTTGGCTCCGTTCCTGATTTGCTACATTTAAAAGTTTTTGGTTATGCATGTGATCCCCTCTTAAAACCATATAACAAACATAAACTCGAAGCAAAAACCTCCCACATGTATTTTTGGGATATACCCTAGATTTTAAAGGGTACATCTTCCATAATCTTGAAACATGAAAAAATATTGTTTCTCGTCATGCCTATTTCCATGAAATCATATTTCCATTTTCTACGCTTCCTCGTGCATCTTATCCTCATCCTATGGCTTTACAACACATTTCAAAACAATCCATCTCCCCTACCCCAACCCTTTGCAATAAAGCTCCAAATCTTGATCATAAAAGTATAGCGACTATTGTAATATTTAATGCTCGTGATATGTCTATCTCACCAGTGCCTACTTACATATATCCATCCCACATACCTAATCCACCCATCCCACTTACACCCCCCCTCAACTTCAATATTCCTGTAACAGCACCTGACCCCATCTCAGAACCACCTCCCTTGCCAACAAAAGTACCTGTTACATTCGAACCTCAACCACCAGTAAATCATCATCGTATGCAGACACGTTCCAAGTTCGGAATATTTAAGCCTCGTGCCTTAACTACCACTATTAGCCCTGATTGCGATTCCGCTGCTAATATATTGAACAGTAATTAATTCTAAGTTAACTTATACTAAGTACACTCAGAATCACTTACGCACAAGTAGACGCGGTCGAGAATTGCAGCAAGTAATAAATATATAATTTATCGATCCCACATAGATTGATGTCTAGAGTTAATGCCACTTAAGTTAGAGACATGCGAAAAATAAAAAGCATATGTTGTTGAGTTGGGCGGTTTTTGTTTTGATAGAATAATTAAAATACAAAAATAAAATACTAATGCATGCAATGAGTAATGCTAACTAATTAATCCTAGAAGATGCTAAGAGCGCGGACTAGCCAAAGAATGCCTTACTTCCCTAACAATTATTACTTTCGTAAATAATGATTTATGGGCAAACCAGCTGTCGTTGTGAACTCCATACTAGCACAGGGCAATGTAAGCAGTAGTGAGGTTATTTTTAACTCCATAAATGCTGAACAACCGTTCATGCAACCTAAAGTAGCGTACTCGGTCATCATGCGGTTCCTCTTCCAATTTTCCCCAATGTACATGCGTGCCTAGCTAATGGACGCATATATATATATATATATATAAACATTTAGTAGTGTAACATTCAGTGACCTACGTTCTTAACACATATTAGATATAAGTAGCTAACATGCACCCCTATAACGTAGTCATAGCAATAAACACAATGTAGAAGTTCAAACTAGACGATTTTATAACTACTATGAAATGTTTAAAGGCTACAACTACTCCTAATAAAAACAGTAAATGGAATTGGCATGGATGAGAGTGCATAGTTCCCTTGTTATCGGCTCCCACAACACCACAAATTGCTCCTCTACAGTAAACTCAAGCCTTTGTGTTTAGCTTACAGTCACCTGATCGACTCATGGCCAACCGACTAGCTCAATGATCTCTACTTCTTGCTTTGGTGTTTATAGAATTGAATTTCTTGGTCCGCAAGTTGAGGTGAGCTATACAAATCCTCATAAATGTAGAATTCCATGATTTTCGTCGGGATTTATTTGATTGCCGCCTCCTTGATTACATGATTGATTTTCTGATTATTTCCTTGTAGACATAACCTCGTTCAAACGTGTTTCCTTTTAGCGTTCTGCACCTTCCGCGTGATCTGGTCATCATTCCCATTCCTGTTCTTTCCCGCGATGTTGCGTGAAACTCTGCTAAAAGCATTAATTAGGCACAATTTCTCTGTGATTTATGCTAAAACGAAGATCCATGCTTATAATGCTACTTTATGAATGCATGCTGATTTTCTAAGTTATTTATTCACATTTCTTCTGTGAATGCATATATTCTCTACTTTAATTCTAAAATAATGCAATCTAATTGGTGTAAAACGGCCTAAAATATGCTCTCTTTGAGAGTTATCAAGCCCCACCATCGAACCTGACCCTACTTCCTACAATGAGGCTTCAAAATACCATCATTGGAGATCTGCTATGGCCGAAGAGTTTATGGCCCTTTTGGAGCAAGGATCTTGGAGTTTGATTCCTCGTTTACCACACATGAACATTATTGGGTGGAAATGGGTCTACCAAATAAAGTATAATGTAGATGGTACAATTTCTCAGCATAAAGCTCGTGGGGTCCCTACAATATCTCAAATTTACTAGCCCAGATATTACTTTGCAGTTAATAGAGTCAGCCAATTTATGTAGCAACCAACAACATTGCACTTCTCAGCCGTCAAATGCATCTTACGATTTCTTCGTGGAACATCTATGTAACGGCCCAGGTTTTCATCCCGGTCTTCGAGGTATGCCCTGGGGGTATTTTGGTAATTTGGTCGGGCCGTCAGGGCCGTTTATGTCTTTTTCCAGTTGCTAAAATTATTGGATGGATTTATGTAAGTTTTTTAGGCTTTGTGGATGGGTTTGAGCATGGATAGATGCAAAAGTAAAAATAAAGGAAATTATGTTGCAGCTGGGATTCGAACCCGGGTCTCCGGAAAAGCCTGTGAGGATGCGTGCCAGTTGAGCTATGGAGAGCTCTTGTTGCTCTTTCTGCGTCATATTATTGTTATCCTTGGACCTTGGAGTTTGGTGCATTTGGTTAAATGAAAAGAAATTAGATTTTGTTATGTCTTCTTCTCCAAATGCTCCATGGCAGCCCAACCCTTCCTCTCCCAAGCCCCAAGCCGATTTTCATTCCCTTTGCAGCCCCGTGGTTTGATCGTCTTTCCGGGTAAGTTTCTTCGTCTCTTCGTCTTCTCCGATTTGAGTTCTTGCTGGCCGAATGTAAATAGAAGAGTGTGGGTGTGTGTGTGTGTTTGTTTACACCGCTGCGAGAGCCCCCCACTTCGCAGCACCCACCCGTCGCAGCCTCCCAGCCGGCCAGATCGCACCAAAGAAGAAGCCCAGATCGCCGAGAGTCGCCACTCCATCGCCCAGTAGTGCCATCGAGCACTGCCGCCGCTCAAAGAAGAGCCAGACGCCCGAGACAGTCCCTGCCGCAGCCTTAGCGACGCCCGAGCAGCCCCGCGCGCGCCCAGATCTCGCCCAGCAGATGCGCCCTGTCGCGCCCCTGCAGCAGCCGAATCGCACGTCCAGACGCTCGTCAGCCCGCGCGCCCGTCGTCGTCCCAGCGCGCCCGCGCGTGTCTGTCCGCGTCCAGCTTGTCCGCGCCCGTGCGCCTGCGCCAGCCGGCCGTCTGCTCGCTTCGCGCGCGGCGCCAGCTCTGCCGCCATCTGCGCGCTTCGCTAGCCAGCCCGACCCCTGCCGCCATCAGCGCCAGCCAGCAGCCTCGCCATGCTGTCTGCCCGTCCGCGTGTCAGCCGCGCCGCGTGAGTTGCTCCCGAGCCAAGCCTTGTTTATTTTATTATGTTTAGGCCTATGGATTGTGATTATTATTGTGTTTGTTAGGTTCTCGTTAGCTAGCTCGGGATCGATCGCAGCTTAGGATTTTTGTGTGTAGTTGCCTCCCGGCCAGGTAAGGATTTCTTACCGGAGTTGTGTGGACCCTGCGATGTTCTATGTGATTGATGTTGTATGTTTGTTTGTGATTATCAGCATGTATAGTTTAGGTGCTCTGCTCGATTTCTGACCGGCATGACTTCGTATGTTGTTCTTTCATGTTAGTCCATGCTAGGTTGTTCCGCTCGCATGCTCATATTCATTCTTGTTCCGTAGTACCATGCTAGGTCTCTCAGATTCTTTTGAGCACGTATTGGATTGTTGCTGATTGTTAAGGCAGGTTAGAATTCAGGTAGGTAGCATCATCCGGGCCTGATGCATAAAGTATCTTGCATCCATGGCAGGGACGTCGAGACAGTTCTCCGTCCCTAGACCCCGTTAGGGTTTAGCTAACCCGATCGGTAGGCCCTGCAATCTTGGGTGAGGGTGGCGGATCGTTAAATGCCCCAACGGTCGGGATGATGACTTGGCATTGCCTCGCCCTCGGCAATGGCACGTCCTCGGCGTGTTCGGCCGTAGCCCTTGATTGCCACCGATAGGGCAAGGACGGCTTCTTGGTGTAAGCCTACCACGACCGATTCCTTAGCCTCAAAGTGCGGTGGTTCAGCCGACATAGTTCACGTGTCCGTGTCTTACACCCCTATGTCGGTGACATCGATCCGCAGATTTAGTTAGGCGTGGTGGATCGACATAGACCCGCACTTCATAGTTCTGCAGTAGCACGCGCGCGCGCGCTTACGCTCATTACAACGCCGGCCGAGAGCTCCTCGGGATCTTGAGCTAGTGCACCTTTCGGACGATGAGAGACAGGCTGAGGCCGGGACTCGTTTCTCGTATAGGACGTATTGTGTGGTGATTTATCTCCGGACTAAGACCTTGAGTTGGCATCCGAGGTCTAAGTGTGGACTTAAGCTATGTGCTCTATTCTGTGTTTATATTCATAGCTTGCATACACTCATCTAGATGACCATGTGCATCGTATTGTACCCCGGTTGGGGATTCTTACTGAGTAATTCGTTACTCACCCTTATTTTGTGGTTTTCCACAGGTAACCAAGGTGCGAGACATGATGGCTGAAGGAGGAGTTGTGATCATGGGAACCTGCTGTCGTCTCTGACGTTTTATTTCTATGACTCTTGTCTTTTTATTTTCCCCTGAATGCATGTAGTCGGGCACGGAGCCCTAGGATGTTTTCTGAATGTTTTCGTGGATTCCTGCTTTATTGAATTTGAGGATGTTTCAAATGTTTTAAGAAATCTCTGATCAGAGTGTACGTTTTGGAAATGTATTTGCCTTGAAACAGGTGCTTGGAGACAGGGACAGGTTTCAGCAAACTATCTTTATTTCTGATTGAACCTTGATTGTTTTGTTTTAATTGGGAATCCGAAAATTATTTGCATATCGTCCTTTACTTTGAATGCATGCATTGGGGTAAAGGCCTATTTAGAGCCCTTTTTTGGGTCTGGTCTTTACAGATTGGTATCGAGCTCGTAGTCATAGACTTTGTAGACCGACCTTTTGTTGTAGGTCGTCTTTCCCATGATCACCAAAGACTCGGCACCATCAGTACGCCTAAGTTTTCTGCTTTTAGAAAAGTGTTAAGAATTTACAATACCTTTCATCTAGTGTATGCCTTGTTTTGTGTTGTGGAGCGGAGACGAGCGGTGTTCCGACTCGCCGTTGGTTTGGGTTTAGAGCGCCATCATGCCAACTTCCCGTAGTGTGAGAGTGTATGTTGTGGTTTGTTGAGATATCCAGATAGATTCGGATACACCACTGACATCGTTCCGATGGAGGCAGAGGTTAGACTCTCGTAGGCCACGTGTGGCCCAAATTATTAATTCCCTAGTGAGAGGGTGGAGGTGTTTTGCCTCGAGTACCACTCCGTGAGAGGAGTTAGCTTTGGCTTTTGCTCATGTTGATGCTTGTGGAGCAGTCCTAGTGTGGACTAGCCTGGGTAGTTCGGTGTTGATCTTGAACCTTAGCGGATGGTTGATTGCCCAAAGAGTAGCCTGCAGAGTTGGTAGCCTTCGAGGTGGTTGCCGAGACATCCTTGTTCTCCCGTAAGTGTTGTTGTTTTGCAGCTAGTAAGTCGGAACCCCGTGGTTAAGGGTGCAATGAGCGATGTTCCCATCGGACGTGATCCGTTGGTGGTTTCCCCAGCTTGTCCGCGAGTTGAGCACTCTTCTTATGGTGAGCCCCTAGAGTAGGGCTAGCCACGCATGTTGAGAGAGCCGGCCGAGTTTTGTTGAGCATCATGTGGAGATGCAAGAGTAGGCAAAGTGAGACTTCGGTTTGATGAGATGCCTTAGGCATGGTTGTTTGAGTTGAGCTCTTGTATGCCTCGCCATAGTTTTTGTCACTTGAGGTTGTGACCTTGCTGGCCCCATTTGTAGTAAGATGTGGATTTGGTAGTAGTGGCACTTGAGGTGCAATGGTTGGTGTGCCGCTTTGGCTCTAAGTCTGGTTCAGACCTGAGTTTTGCATGGGTATAATCAGATGGTTCTATGACCCGTCCGGAGTTCAGCACACTTCTTTAAACATTGGATCCATTTATGGAAAATGCACTTGTTTAGGTCGTGCAAGAGGGCTAGTTCAAAGTGGTAGTCGAAGGACTACAAGTGAAAGGATGTTCGAGAGGAGCTGAGCCTCTTCCCGATGTTCTTCCGGGTTGAGTAAGTCACCGGTTGGCGGCCGGTAAGTGTTAGTGCGTGTGAGTCTCATGCTAGTGCTAAGGCCAATAGATCTTTGTGGTTGGTAGTGCGGTCCACTACCTTCGGGTGCCTAAACTCGAGTTGAGTGAGCATTGTAGATGCGAGTTCGGTCCAAAGAGAGGGACCGTGAGTTGGATGCTTATGAGATGAGTTTGGTGCTTATGAGATGAGTTGGATGCCTTATGAGATGAGCAGGTTGTCTTATGTGTAAAGCACACTTGGTAGAGTCTTGGTATAAAGTAAGTTCGGTTTGGCATCGTTATCTTTTAGCAGAGCAAGGTTGCCACTGCTTCGAGTATCGTGTGGAGATGGAACTTTTGGTGTTCCTTGGGTTGATTGTATCTCTCGCCGTAAGTTAGTGTTGCCTTTTGGAACAAAGACCGTTAGTCTTGAATCTCTGAAGGAAGGTTGAGAGTTGTTCACACAAGTGTGTTTTGTGTAGTTCGTTCTGGTGGTGATAGTTTCAGAACCATGTAGGGTTTGCATTGGAGGACTGATGCTCAGTTCTTGGAGAAGTTGGACTCCAGGTGGATGTTGTAAGGCTTTAGTTGAGGTTGTAAGGATACCGTGCTCGTAGTCGGGTTGTTGCTTAGGCAAGTTTGTTAAGTTGAACCTAAGCTTGGTTGGTGGAACCTCTTGTGTTCATGGTTGGAGTTCAGATGGTACTGAACAAATGGTGGTTGTAGTGAAGCCACGTAGTTCCTGGCCGTAGTTGCTAAGGGTGTTGCTCGGAATCCTTACCCTGGGTGGAAGCTACGATGTGGCTGATGCTTTGAGTAGGAGGATAACACATTCTGCGTTCGGTCTTTTTGGTTTCGAGGTTCGAGCAGCCCAAGATGGTTGAGATGCTTTGAAAAAGGAGTTGTTTGTTCAGCAGCTGGTCGTTGGACCGCTTGACGACAAGTGTGTGTCGAGGGTAGTCAAGAACCCTAGTTGTGGAGAGCCTCACCAGCTCACCAGACCTAGGTAGTGAGTTTCAGCTGGCGCCGAGTCGAGTAGGTTGTAGGCTTCGTGAGTTGGTCGCGCTTTGGTAAGCTAGCAAGCCGCAGCTTGTTTCAAGTAGAGTCCGGATTGGTTCCGGTGTGGTGGCAAGTTGGTGCTTGATGTTGACCAAGGTGTGGTTTTGAGTTGCTAGAAGTTAGCTTTGCTCGTGGGGCAAGTGGTTTTGCCCGCGGACGCTCTTTCCCGCTTCTAGAGTTTGAGAGTTGCCCTTATTTGGTGTTTGGGGGTGAGTCTTCTCTTGCCCGTGGTTGGCGGTCCACCTGTGGTGGACCCCTTGTTGTTGCCTCCGGGAGAGTTGGATGTTGTGCTTAGGCCGAGCAAGACAATGAGCGGTTGTGAAGCTCTCTGTCCTTCGGATGTTCGCTTGTAAGGATCTGCTTCTCCTTGGAAGTTGTCGTTATTCCTTGTTCTTGGAATTAGTGGTAGTGGTGCTAGTAGGAGGAAAAGTTTGTTGGTCGCTTGGAAGCGCTTGTTTGTCCAAGTTAAGCGGACTCTTGAGTGGTGTTCTGAAGTTGCGGTAAGGGTTGTTCTGCCTCCTATGAGTGTTTGGCCTAGTTGGTTAAGGTTTTGTGTGTTGGCATGGAAGTTGTTGCACCTTTGTAGTTGAAGAACTCATTTGTATCGGTTGTGGGGTTGAGGTTGCACCATTGTGATTGGATTAGGGTCTTGACCTTTTGAGGATCCTTGTTTGGTTAGTGTGGCTTGTGCTCTGCCACCCATTTTTGGTAATCTGGTTCTTGGTAGTTGGTGTTAACCGAGTAGTGGAGTTCCGTTTTGAAGTTTCGGTGGGAAGGTGCAATAAGCCTAAGCTAGAGGGTTAAGCTCCAGTATGTGTTATCGTTTGGACTTATGAGATGTGTTTCATTTTTTTTTAGGCAAGCTTCGTTCCGCTGCTTGCATGGAGGTAAGTTTGGTGGAGGGAGCCCTCAGGGCCTTGGTTGTTGGCAGGTGACTTGTCCAAACCAGTGATTTGAGTCAAGCTAGAGTTGTGTGGATTGGCATAGCTATGCAGCTTTGTAGTTGTTTGAGCTTCCGAGGCCGTAGCACTCAAGTTGTTGGATTGTAAGTTTTCCGTGTGGGAGCCGTCGCTAGTTGAGGTTGTTGTGTGAGATTAGATTCTTGGAGATTGGTTTCAGAGGTGAGAGCTCGCACCTCGTTTCGTGTGCAGATGCCATTTCTATGGAGTAGAGGCAAGTCGGGCCAGTCGAGTTGTTGTCACCAGGTGTGGCAACGAAGGTTTGTTCTAGGCAAGGCGTTGATGAACCGTGGTTCTCGAGAGCGTTGTTAAGAGGCTTATGAGCCGAGTGCGCTTCTGAGAGTTTTGACCCTCGGCCGATGGTCTTTTGGGAAGAGTGAGCCGATCCTTCGAACTTGTTGTGAGTTGGTGTTTCCGTGATTAGGCAAATGGGGACTAGTGTGGTTTTATGAGGTTGCCTTGGGTTGCGCTTCTCGGCGGTCAATTCTTGTTGTTCCATTGAGGCATTGCAAGGTAAGTATTGCAGATTCCAATGTTCTCGGGAAAAGGTTGGTGGCCATCAATTTTGTTTTGGGTCCCGAGTTGCTCGTGCATTTGACCCGCAGGTGATGTGCGGGAGTTTAGAGCTAGTGTTGTCAACTCAGAGCAGCAGAGGTTACGCCGATGTTCGGCGTCGAGTTTTAGAGTTTGAGGTTGGACAAAGTCACGTAGTTTTAAGGTTGTGCCGTTGTGAGTTGTGTTGAGGTTTGGTAAGCGGGAGAAGTGGAGTCTCCTGTTGTTGGACGATTTGAGATTCTCGAGAGGATTGGCAGAGTTGCATATTGGTTAGCTTTTTCTGTCATTGTCAGCCGTGTGCAGTGTTCTCATGTATCGGTGTGAGGCAGTATGTGTCGGACCCATCGCTCTTTGTGGACTTTGAGCCTTTGCAGCTGATTGAGGATTTGAGCTTCAAGGGGAAGCCTGTGAGTATTCTGGTCTTTGAGACGAAGACGTTGCATAATCATGGGATCCGTTTGGTAAAAGTTCAGTGGAGGAGTCAGAGTTCAGAGGAGGCCGCTTGTGAGCGGGGAAGACGGGATGAGATTGCAGTATCCTGTGCTGTTTCAGTCTTAAGGACTTTCGAGGACGAAAGTCATAAAAAGGAGGGAATATTGTAACGGCCCAGGTTTTCATCCCGGTCTTTGAGGTATGCCCTAGGGGTATTTTGGTAATTTGGTCGGGCCGTCAGGGCCGTTTATGTCTTTTTCCAGTTGCTAAAATTATTGGATGGATTTATGTAAGTTTTTTAGGCTTTGTGGATGGGTTTGAGCATGGATAGATGCAAAAGTAAAAATAAAGGAAATTATGTTGCAGCTGGGATTCGAACCCAGGTCTCCGGGAAAGCCTGTGAGGATGCGTGCCAGTTGAGCTATGGAGAGCTCTTGTTGCTCTTTCTGCGTCATATTATGGTTATCCTTGGACCTTGGAGTTTGGTGCATTTGGTTAAATGAAAAGAAATTAGGTTTTGTTATGTCTTCTTCTCCAAATGCTCCATGGCCGCCCAACCCTTCCTCTCCCAAGCCCCAAGCCGATTTTCATTCACTTTGCAGCCCCGTGGTTCGATCGTCTTTCCGGGTAAGTTTCTTCGTCTCTTCGTCTTATCCGATTTGAGCTCTTGCTGGCCGAATGTAAATAGAAGAGTGTGGGTGTGTGTGTGTGTTTGTTTGCGCTGCCGAGAGGAGCCCCACCAAGAAATTTCCACCGTCGCAGCTCCCCAGCCGGCCAGATCGCACCAGCAGCAAGCCCAGATCGCCCGGAGTCGCCCAGCTCCATCGCCCCTGCAGTGCCATCGAGCAGCCTGTCGCTCAGCAGCCGAGCCAGACGCCCAGAGCAGCCCGTCGCGCGGCCAAAGACGCCGCCCAGCAGCCCCCGTCGCAGCCTCGATCTCGCCAGCCAGATGCGCCTGTCACGCGCCTGCAGCAGCCGAATCGCACGTCGAGACGCTCGTCACCACGCGCCGTCGTTGCCCCAGCCGCGCCCGCAGTGTCTGCTCAAGGCCCAGCTTTGTCGCGCCGTGCCCAGCGCCCGGCCCGACCGCTGTCGCAGCAGCGTGCGCCGCCAGCTCTGCCGCCCATCTGCGCCCGTCAGCGCCCAGCGCCCGACCCCTGCTTCCCATCAGCGCCCATCAGCGCCCAGCAGCAGCCTCGCCATGCTGTCTGCCGTCCGTCGTGTCGGCCAGCGCGCGCGTGAGTTGCTCCTTGAGCCAAGCCTTGTTTATTTTATTATGTTTAGGCCTATGGATTGTGATTATTATTGTGTTTGTTAGGTTCTCGTTAGCTAGCTCGGGATCGATCGCAGCTTAGGATTTTTGTGTGTAGTTGCCTCCCGGCCAGGTAAGGATTTCTTACCGGAGTTGTGTGGACCCTGCGATGTTCTATGTGATTGATGTTGTATATTTGTTTGTGATTATCAGCATGTATAGTTTAGGTGCTCTGCTTGATTTCCTGATGCATGACTTCGTATGTTGTTCTTTCATGTTAGTCCATGCTAGGTTGTTCCGTTCTGGCATGCTCATATCCATTCTTGTTCCGTAGTACCATGCTAGGTCTACTGTATTCTTTTGAGCACGTATTGGATTGTTGCTGATTGTTAAGGAAGGTTAGAATTCAGGTAAGTAGCATCATCCGGGCCTGATGCATAAAGTATCTTGCATCCATGGCAGGGACGTCGAGACAGTTCTCCGTCCCTAGACCCCGTTAGGGTTTAGCTAACCCGACCGGTAGGCCCTGCAATCTTGGGTGAGGGTGGCAGACTGTTAAATGCCCCAACGGTCGGGATGATGACTTGGCATTGCCTCGTCCCCGGCAGTCGGCACATCCTCAACGTGTTCGGCCGTAGCCCTTGATTGCCACCTGATAGGGCAAGGACGGCTTCTTGGTGTAAGCCTACCACGACCGATTCCTTAGCCTCAAAGTGTGGGTTCAGCCGACATAGTTCACGTGTCCAGTCTCACACCCCTATGTCGCTGACACCGATCCGGAGATTTAGTTAGGCGTGGTGGATCGGACATGGGCGACTTGCCACTAGACCCGCACTTCATAGTCTGCAGTAGCACGCGGTGCGCGCTTACGCTCATTACAGTGCCTACGGGAGAGCTCCTTGGGATCTTGAGCTAGTGCACCTTTCGTATCGACAGTAGACAGGCTGAGGCCGGGACTCGTTTCTCGTATAGGGCATATTGTGTGGTGATTTATCTCCGGACTAAGACCCTGAGTTGGCATCCGAGGTCCAAGTGTGGACTTAAGCTATGTGCTCTATTCTGTGTTTATATTCATAGCTTGCATACACTCATCTAGATGACCATGTTCATCGTATTGTACCCCGGTTGGGGATTCTTACTGAGTAATTCGTTACTCACCCTTATTTAGTGGTTTTCCACAGGTAACCAAGGTGCGAGATGGATGGTGAAGGAGGAGCTGTGATCATGGGAACTCTGCTGCCTCTCGACTTTTTATTTCTATGACTCTTGTCTTTTTATTTTTCCCTGAATGCATGTAGTCGGGCACGGAGCCCTAGGATGTTTTCTAAATGTTTTCGTGGATTCCTGCTTTATTGAATTTGAGGATGTTTCAAATGTTTTAAGAAATCTCTGATCAGAGTGTAAGTTTTGGAAATGTATTTGCCTTGAAACAGGTGTTTGGAGACAGGGACAGGTTTCAGCAAACTATCTTTATTTCTGATTGAACCTTGATTGTTTTGTTTTAATTGGGAATCCGAAACTTATTTGCATATTGTCCTTTACTTTGAATGCATGCATTGGGGTAAAGGCCTATTTAGAGCCCTTTTTGGGTCGGGTCTTTACAATCTAATCTTGGCATCTTGCTCCGTCCCGAAAATCTTTGCCTTCAAGATTTCTGTGATGCTGATTGGGCGGGTGATTCATTAGATCATTGCTCTACGACTGGAGATGTTATTTTTCTTGGCACCAGTCCTATATCTTGGTCTGCAATGAAACAACCTACTATGTCTCGCTCCTTGTTTGCGAAATCTTGAGCACACAACGGGTTGTAGGAAATTGGTTTAGCTTATGTTTCGCCGAAGCGAATTCTATACTTTGAATCTGCGAAGTGTGAGATTTCCCAAAGATATGCAAGCATACACAACCTTGTTGTAGCAAGTTTTATAGTAAGTAAGGATCGTTTCCATAGGGAATTGTAATTTACTTGTCACTGTTACTATGTACGAGTCAAAGATAAAAATTTAATGTAATTTGTTGACAAAATTTTCAATTACTAAAGGTATCACTTAATTAGAATTAGAATCCACGAGTTTTTGTACTTTGCTACGTGTAACAGAAAGTAGCTCATATTAATTCGCAGAGGTTCTCTCAAACTCGCTGTTCTTAATGCAAGACATACCTTAGTACTCCTTATCTCTAAGAGAGACTGAATTGCAAGTGCTAACTTACAAGACTTAGGGCAGACATACAACTTCGCTTAAACTTAATCTTTCAAAGCAAGTTTAAACTACAGGCAACCTCTCAGTCACTCGATAACTGGTATACACTTAAACCGTTCTTTATGCAGCAAAATACGATAACTTATAAATTCCGATAACAAATTTAGCTACTCATACTCGAGACTGAAAGCACAAACATAATGAGAGATATTTCCATAATAAAAAAATGCAATGTTTACAATTAAATTAGTAAATGAACATTAAAGAAATCCTCTAAACTATTGAATGTGAAATAAGGAAATACAAATTAGAAGAGTTAACCAAGCCAGGAGAAAGAATCTGCTCAGAATTCTGCTCACTAGGCTCTAAAAATCACCGGTAGCTCTCGCGTACCACTCATGTCCGATCTTCGTTGTAAAAGCCATTCCTTTATCTAACTTGTCAACCCTCTTCTCGTTCAATACAAGTCTCCTTATAAAGGCCTTGTTACTACACCCGGAATTCTCGATGGTTCCCCACGATCTATCAGTTTTCATTTTTTCCACTTTCAACGTGTGGACATGGCTTGTTCAACCCTTTGTTGTTCCTCGAGTTGTGCAACGTGTCTAAGGTACTTCCTTCATCAGCAGTGTGTTCGCTTCTTGAGTCCGCCACAAATGACATGCTTTCAAAAACAACAGTTAGAACGTTCATATATTCGCTACATTTGCTTAGCGTCTTAATACTTGCCTAGAAAACCCAAGACTTATCAATTCGCGTTTGATTTTTTCCCATCAGCAAACTTACAAATTTGGATTCAAGATTGTACCCTTCTGAACGAATTCCTATACTTCTAGGCCAGTAACTCTAAATTACTTGAGAGTTATCACACCCCCAAACTTGGATTATTAAGCGTATGGAGTAATTAGTTTATGAAATACGTCTAATTATACCCCATCATCATCCCCACAATAACAATTGTCATTTTTTATCGCCGAATCGTAACATAAAAACAAGCCATGAATTAAAATTCCAGAGTTTACTTGCTCGCATTTCTGCTTATGTTGTTAGCGCTGCAACAATCTCAGAACTCTATTTCGCTAATATGCCGTCTATCGATTTCACACAAAAGATTAAACTTGTGACCTTTTTCCTGATTCCATGACCATTTCGCCAGTCTGGTTTTTCCAAATTAGTGCCCAATTTTTCTGCTGGCTTTATTTGATAGCTCTCCTTTTGCCGAAGCGAATACTCTCCTTTTACAGTTCATGGAATCTCGAATCATTTCGACTCCTACTCATGCCTGCTCCTTTCATCGAATAATAAAGATAATGATAGGCACGCGATGTTGAGGCAAGCACGACGGATTTTTGTTCATTGAGTATGTGGATTATTTTGCTAAAGAGGAGATTCTAGACTTGGGCTACTAGCCTTTTGATTCGCTTCACCCCTCAAATTTCTCGAACTTCTTTTGCGTTCGAATTTTTTTTTTTGGAAATAAGATAACAACGACACATTGTGGGGTTCGTTGCTTCAATAACCATACCCCCAAACTTAAGACTTTCATTGTCCCAATGAAACAGACCCCTCACCATTAAAGATTTCAGAGAACAACAAGATTGGATTTATGTCAATTGAGCGCAATGATACAAAACCATGAGCCAGTTTAGCAAGTGCAATCGCGTGTGAAATCATAAGTGAACAATATGCTAATAGAGTTCCTTGATCGAACAATGTATCATTGCATTGAGTTCAAAAATTACGTAGCATGTTACATAGGAAAAATTAAAACACGTCAGTCTAGAATGTCAGTAGTTCACTCAAATAGAAGTAACACTGTTAATGCGAGGATGTAAGTTGATAAATTAAAGTATTGATTCTCCTTAAGAGTTACCGAGAAAATTGCAAAGTAAGTGCATGACGTTATTGAGAGGTACATGTTAATATAATGAGAGTAGTGACTTAAATGCGAACAGAATAAGATGCGAAGTAAATTGAAAATAACATAATTTGATTTAAGCATGAAAATAAACAACTTAATATAGCGAGAAAAATTAAAGTACATCGTGTTCTTCACTCGTTCTCATCACCCCTTAATGGTCTACGGTCTAGTATCCAATTGGGGAATGCAGGAAGGTGCAGGTCCTCATCAATTTGATAAAAAAACTTTTGAATCGCTTTTTCGCAAGTAAAAAAGTACTTGTAGAAAGAAATTTGTCGGGCCTTCGCGTCTTGTTGCTTAGCCAAAATCAATTTATGTATTTCCAAGACTTCATCGAAGTTTGGAAGGGGCTTGCTTGTTGCTGGTCGCTTGTCTTTTTGGCTTTGTTGGAGAGTTGTTGGTTTCATTTAGGGAGGAATCGCTTTCCGACGAGCTAACTTCAATTTACTTGATCTTCTTTTAACTTCCTGATGTGCGCAAAGTGCCGATATTGAATTTGGAAAGATTATTCTGCTCGCCTTTTTGCCACCTCTAGCCCAAAGATGGATTTCCTCTTTAATTATTCCCCCCACGTTGATCAAATGACCAGCCATAATCGAATAGATGAGCAATGCTCGATCTTGAGTCAGTGTGGAATTGACCTCGCGATTCCACTGCTAATATATTGAACAATAACTAATTCTTATGCGAAACGCAATTGGAATCACTTATAAGCAAGTATACATGGTCGGAAATTGCAGCAAGTAATAAGTATATAATTTTATCTATCCCATACAGAATTTGAAGCTATTGATTCATATTAAAGGAAAAAAATATAAAAGACATGAATTGGTTGGGAAGAGTGTCTGTTTTATGCAAAATAATAAAAAGAATAATGCAGACACTATGCTGACTCTAATGCGAATGCTAATGCTAATGGAAATGCTGATGATAAATGCTTGGCTTAATTAGAGACTCAGTTAAACACAAATGGGTTGCTTTGTGATGTGGAATTCATGCTGCCCAATCCTCACAATGCTTCTGCATTTGTGGAATGCAGTGTCCAGCTTATGCTACAACACTACATGCTTAAGTTCCGGGTTTTGCATCCGTTAGCGGGGTTACTACGTACTTCCCATTGCTTAGCACAACGAATTTTTCTTGAAATACTAATGTATTCTACTGGGTCTTCTGCCGAGTTCCTCTTCCGAGTCAGCTGGAGGCTAGCATACGTGGGTAGCGAGTCGACGCACACTTAATTAAAATTCAATAGTATAAATTGGATCACCCACATTCGAGTCTCCTAAATTCCAATTAACCATGCTGCTATGATACTATGATAATGCGACCTAAGAGACATAAAATAATAATGTATCTAAGCAAGATGAGTTGTTGTGAGACAATAAACACACGCTGGACTAAACTCCAAGCTCCCTTCTGGAATACTTGGCTGCAGCATCGGTACAATGCCCGTAGGTTTGCTGCTAAGTACAAGTCGTACGCATGCAACTAGTGAGGAGGTTATTCCTAACTCCCCTCTGAAAAGTGCTCAGTATAAGCATAAGCTTACCTAGTGAGAACAGACGGACTAACCCCTTAACATCTCCTTTTCCAAGGTAGATGCAAAGCACCTTTAAGTGGATTGTCAATCGACTTAGGGTAAAATAACACAACCAATGCCATTATTCATAATCCTCACATCTTGATTTAGATTCATAGCACGAGTATATAACTTGCTAACTTCATATAAATTAACCTACACATACAAGTTGCAGGAGATCAATTCTGAACGAAATACTTGTAGATTTATTCAAGAAAGATAATGACTATGTTGTGTTCCAAAAGTCAAAAATGCAAACTACAATAAAAGTAAAAGCTGTCTATGGTGCAAAGATACGGTCAACACTGTTGCCAATGGTATCCTCATCTGCAGAACTGCATTGGAACGCAATGCTTTAGGGTCTACAGATGAACAGAGGCTGCCGGGATCTCCAGTGAGACCCCGACGTCTCGATGCTCATCCATGGTAGCTTTTCCTCCAAAATGGCGCACTTTCTCCTTCGAATCTTCTTCCTTATATAGCGGTCACAAGTTTCTTGTCAAACATATTGTTCTCGCTTAAGAGTTTCCTTCCTGGTTCCGTTGATTACTCAATTTGATTGGTGATCGTCTTTCCTTTTTCTCTTCTCTTTTATTCCCTCTGTACGATGACTTGATTGCATTTTATTTCCTTCCTTTTCTGTATTAGCCATTCCTTGTGGAATGCTTTCCTGTGGAAAATAGGACACATGAGCAGTTCTTGCATAATCATCCCATCCCCGCATTTATACGCGCATTTATTAGCTAAAATATCAATATGTCGTAAAGGCGACGTCATGCGATGCTAATAGCACGTATGACCGAGTAAGGCGCTTCTTTTACGCATTACGCTGTTCGTTTGCTTTGTTTTTCTTTGTTTAGCGCGCATTTTTATGAACTAAATAGCATTATTATTTAGCGCTATTAGACCCCCAAACTTACTTATTTCTCACCTCGAGCAATACAAGTGTAAGAATAATTTCCCAACTTTGAAAAAAAAACAGCAATCCACTTGTCGTTATTTTACTTATAATTAGAATATTAGGTTTCTTGTCAATGCACAGATCACAGGGTTAACTAGTGTGCTTATCTAATTAGCGCTAGGTTCCTCTTCTTTTGGTTGTTAGATTGGATATCTCAAGAATTCCTACCTATGGCTGCAAAGTTTTTGTTTTTGTTTTTGTTTTTGTTTTTGTTTTTTTTTTCAATTATCCACTCAAAATATCCTTTCCACGGCTTGTTTGTTTTTGGGTACCTCTAAGTAAAATGTTCTGCTAGCCGCTATAAGGTTGTGTAGCAGTGCTAGCAGAATACTTGGATCTCCTATGGCTTTTTCGCTCATTTGTCGTTTCTTTTGCCCAAAATATTTTAAGTTGATATGCGCACTTCTCACCCCCAAACTTAAATTCTTCATTGTCCCAATGAAGATGATACTTTATTTCCCCCAAATTTATTTCTTTCTTAGAGCTTTCAAAATTCCTTCTCGAAACATTCTATCCTCTTTCCTACTCATAGCACCCGCTATTGCTAATTCTATGCTGTTACTAGAAAACCCGCTTTCCTGGTACTTCTAATTTACCTAATGTCGTTTATCCATAAATCTTTGATCCATGGATTGCGAATTTTTAAAGTAATGAAATTATTGTACCTATGTAAGTATATGCGCATGCTAAGAAAAATCCAGCTAGAAAAGATTGAAAGAAATTATTTAATGCAGATAAAAAAAAGTTAAATACTTCCTTTAGTTCTTTGCATCCTCATTATGGGCGATTCCACAAGTGGTATCCATTCTTGAAGTACTTCTGTTGGGAAAGGAGGTAGGTGGAAGGCTAGATTCCTCCTTTGTAGCTCTCTTCTGATGCTATGATCCCGTGCCTGCATATATGTCCAGGTGGTTCGTGCTTGTCTAGCGAAGTGCAACATTTGACTTTCGAATTTTTCATTTCCTTTGTCTGCTACATTCCACAGGCTGATTAGCCTTTGTAATGCGTCTTTTGGTGTGCTTGGGGGTCTTTTATGTGGAAGCTTCTGCTGGCTGAGGTGGTGGTGTGAAGTCTATATTTTTTGACATTCTAGGTGGAGATTGCTCCTCAATTTTACCGGTGTCTGCTGTGTCGGTTGCTATACTGGTTGCTCGTCACTCTGCTCTGGAGGTACCTGCTGCTTTGGTAGCGAAGCAATTACTTCTTTGATATTCCTAGTTTCCCTCGTTCTTCTTTTGAGTGGCGGTATGACTTTAATCTCTGGATCACTAGTGTCATCGTCATGTTGTTGTGGTGCTAGCTCAGAAGTAACCGGTGTTGGGGCAAGCGGCATTATCTGTTGTACATGTCGTACTCCTTACTTTCTTCGTCTTTGCTGGTTTGCAGCGTCTAGTTTTGCCAGTGATTCTGTACTCAAAGTTGCCCCGATCTACATGATTTGCTCTTTGATTTTCAAATCCTTGGGTCCCCATTTGTTGCTTGCCATTTGGAAGACTCCTCGGACCTTTAGCATCTGCTCCCTTTTTTTGCAGCGCATCCCTTGGTGAAGACATAGTGCCGTGATGGAGTGTGGAAAAAACTTTCTCTTTGTCATGCTCCCCATGTGCTTCCTTACTTCCTCTTCGATGATTCGCCCTATACCAATCGTTAGAACTTCATAGATAGCGTATATTAGGAGCATCCGTGTTTGGGACAACGTTGTATCATGTGTTGTTGGCATGATGCTGGTCTTGATGAAGTTGTTCTAGTGATGTCCCTGGACGTTGAGGACGGAGGGTGAGAATGGTCTGTTCCTTCCCCATTAAATGTTTGGTAACGCCACTGTGCATAGGCATGCTTCTGAATCTGCTGGAGTAGGCTCATTTATTAGCTTGTCAAACTGTGCTTCTTCGTAACCTCAGAATTCAAACAGTTCGTTCCACATCTTTGCACTCCAGTCGATTGGCTTTCCTGCGACTGTAGTGCCGTAACTTTCATCTCCCGTTCCATTCTCATAGAATTCCTTCACCCATGTTGGGTTTGCATCAATGCTTGGCTTGCATAAATTTTCCCATCCTCGCGTTGTAATGGTTGCTTGGATGTCACCATTGAGCATTGCCTTTGTGAAGCCTTGCTATTGCAAAAATTCCCTCTTTTCGACTTCGGTTATTTCTACCGCCTTGTCGCCACTTCCTTGCTTTGCCCTTGTTGGCTGCGATTGAGGTTCTTCCACTGATGGATTCACAATTCCTTTCCCTTTTTCCTTTTGCGTCAATTTCTTGGCTTTCTTTGAGTTTGTTCCCCTTTCTTCCTCGTCAAGCTGCCTAGCGAACTTTGCATCTTTTCCTTCTAAAGCCTTCTTGTAGTTTTCTTCTTCTTCCTTAAGCTTTCTAGCCAACTTTGCTATCTGAGATGCTTCTGACATTCCTGACACAGCCATTACTTGAGCCAGCCTTGGCTCTTTCGTGCTCTTGTCCTATGCATTCGACCCTTCACCTGCTGCTATGGTCAATTCATCAATCTCCATACAAATGATTTGCCCTAATGCGATAATTTCTTGAAGTGAAAGCCCATTAAGTGTCGTTCTTCAAAAGTTCCTTGTGCGACAAGTTGCCTTGGGGCAACTTGCTTCTTGACCCTAGAGGTTTCAATCATGTTGTTGTTGGATGCCATAGAATCCGTTCTGCAAGGTTAGTTGAAAACAAAAGAAAACAAGAATAAAAACAATGAGACAAACTATTGTGCAAGGAAAGAAAATTTGATCAATTCGGATGCTAGGGTTTCAAAGAGATTTCAAGATTTTTTGTACATTCAAACGACGCTATCGATTCTTTTATAAACGAAATTCTGACTACTGAAATTACTGATTTACCTCTGATAGATATGACGGCTCCCCACAACTGTTAGATTTTAATTAAATGATACGCGCCAACTCTTGGGTTTATGTCTTTGCAGCGTCAGTTCTTTTGTAATCAGGACAAAAGTTTTTTATTTTTTTTTACGAAATAAAATACTAATTCAAATCTACTACTCCCTAATTCATCTAATCCTAGAAAACATGTAAACATAGATTCTTCTTAGTAAGAGATATACATAATTCAGCTTATGTATATTTTTATTGGAAGATTCCAATCAATACAAGATTTGCTAAGCAAAGCAGCAACATGTGCTACCTCAATGCTTTCCGCATTCCATGAACGTGCTTTCGATTTTTAAGTTTTCATCCATTACGCATTCTGCTCCTGTAGGCAATGTATGTTATATATTTTGTTTCTACTTGTTACCTGGCATGTGTGTTGTCTAGATATAGTTGATGTGGAAGTCTATTGCTCTTTTTCACGCGATCTCATTGTTGTTGCTTCTGCTTTATCATGTTTCTGCTTGCAAAATTTAACAAGTTAGTCTTTCGCTTTAAGAACCACCATTAATATGCACCAATTGCTTGCAAATTCCCCAGCAACGGCGCAAAAAACTTTACCTCGCGATTCCACTACTAATATAGTGAACAGTAACTAATTCTTATGCGAAACGCAATTGGAATCACTTACGCGCAAGTATACGCGGTCAGGAATTGTAGCAAGTAATAAGTATATAATTTTATGCAAAATAATAAAAAGAATAATGCAGACACTATGCTGACTCTAATGCGAATGCTAATGCTAATGGAAATGCTGATACTAAATGTTTGGCTTAATTAGAGATTCGGTTAAACACAAACAAGTTTCTTGGTGATATGGAATTCATGTTGCCGAATCCTCACAATGCTTTTGCATTTGTGGAATGCAGTGCCCAGCTTCCGCTGCAGCGCTACATGCTTAAGTTTCGGGTTTTGCATGCGTTAGCGGGATTACTACATAACTTCCCATTGCTTAGCACGATGGATTCTTCGTGCAATACTAACGTATCCTGCTTGGTCTTCCTTCAGGTTCCTCTTCTGAGTCAGTTAGAGGCTAGAATACGTGGGTAGCGAGCCGATACACACTTAATTAAAATTCAACAGTATAAATTGGATCACCCACATTTGAGTTTCCTAAATTCCAATTAACCATGATGCTATGATACTATGAAAATGCGACCTAAGAGACATAAACTAATAATGTATCTAAGCAAGATGAGTTGCCGTGAGAAAATAAACACATGCTAGACTAAACTCCAAGCTCCCTTTTGGAATACTTGGCTGCAACCTTCAGGTACAATGCCCTTAGGTTTGCTGTTAAGTACAAGTCGTACGCATGCAACTAATGAAAAGACTGACTAACCCCCTATGAAAAGTGCTCAGTATAAGCATAAAGTTACCTAGTGAGAATATACTGACTAACCCCTTAACATCCCCTTTTCTAAGGTAGATGCAAAGAACCTCTAAGTGGATTGCCAATCGACTCAGAGTAAAATAACACAACCACTACCCTTATTCATAATCCCCACATTTTGATTTAGATTCATAGCCATATTATATAACTTTCTAACTTCCTTTAAATTAACATACGAATACAAGTTGCAGGAGATCAATTCTGAACGTAATACTTGTAGATTTATTCAAGAAAGAAACGACTATGCTGTGTTCCAAAAGTAAGAAAATGCAAACTACAATAAAAGTAAAAGCTATCTATGGTGTAAAGATTCAGTCTACAGATAGACGAAGGCCGTCGAGATCTCCAATGAGACCCTGACGTCTCCATGCTCATCCATGGTAGCTTCCCCTCCAAACTGACACTTTTCTCCTTCGAATCTTCTTCCTTATATAGCCGTCACAAGTTTCTTGCTGACCACGCTGTCCTCGAAGATCCTTCCTTAAGAGTTTCCTTCTTGGTTTCGGTGATTACTCGATTTGATTGGTGATCGTCTTTCATTTTTCTCTTCTCTTTTATTCCCTCTATACCACAACTTGATTGCCTTTTATTTCCTTCATTTTTTGGTTCAACCATTCCTTGTGCAATGCTTTCCTGTGGAAAATAGGACACATCAACAGTTCCCGCTTAATCATCCTATCCCCGCGTTTATACACGCATTTATTATCTAAAATATCAATATGTCGCAAAGGTGACGTCATGCAATGCTAATAGCACGTATGACCAAGTAATGCGCTTCTTTTACGCATTACGTTGTTCGTTTGCTTTGCTTTTCTTTGTTTAACGCGTGTTTTTAAGGACTAAATAGCGTTATTATTTAGCGCTATCAGGAATCATGTGTGGTAGGCATCAGGCTAGACTTAATGCAAGTTTCTCAAAATTTGTCTCGGTGTTCAGGTCATTGGCAAAAAATTTTACAGACTTCAATCCAACATCCCACTCTGCTCCTTTGCAACTGATTGTTGTGATGTAATCATTCAAGTTTTATGAGTGCATGTTTGGATGAGGATATTGTATTTAGATTCTTCATCGGGCAAGCCAAATAATTTTTTCCATGTTGCTGAACTCCAATCAATCTTCTTGCCTTACACAAACGACGTTCGATTTTCACGATTTATTATACTGATGAAGAATTTGATTGTGCATTCGATTCTTGCCTCTTCCCAAGGAACACAAAATTCCTCCCAACTTTGCTGCTCAATTTCATGCCTGATTGTTGGCAGATATTTCTCAAACTCCTCTTCTAGGCCTTGTTCGGATAATACAAGCTTCACTTGAAACTACACCTTGCTTGCCTCGTGTAACGACCCGACCCGAATGGGGTTCTAAATAGGTCGTTACCTCAATGCATGCATACAAATCTACAAAAAATTTGCAAGATGGTGTTTGGATTCTAAGTAAAAACTAAAACATGAAAACATCCATTTAAAAATCAACATAAATTCCTGAAACCTGTCCCTGTTTCCAAGCACCTGTTCCAAGACAAATACATTTCCAAAACATACTCTGATCAGAGATTTATTTAAAACATACAAGCTTTGCAATAGTTACAACAATGCTAGAATCCAGAAATACATTCAGAAAACACCCTAGGGCTTCGTGCCCACTACATGCATTCAGAGGACATTTAAATCATAAACATAAAACTCAGAGTTGAACAACGGGTTTCCATGATCACAGCTCCTCCTCCAGCCATCCTGTCTCGCACCATGGTTACCTGTGGAAAACCACATAATAAGGGTGAGTAACGAATTACTCAATAAGAATCCCCAACCGGGGTACAATACGATATACATGGTCATCTAGCAGAAAGATATGCAAGCTATGAATATAAACACAGAATAGAGCACATAGCTTAGCCCACACTTGGGCCTCGGATGCCAACTCAGGGTCTTAGTCCGGAAATAACTCACCACACAACACATCACACAAGTCGCCTATACGAGAAACAAGTCCCGGCCTCGGCTTCATCTCTTTGTCGGCGAAAGGTGCACTAGCTCAAGATCCCGAGGAGCTCTCCGGTCGGCGTTGTAATGAGCGTAAGCATACACCGCGTGCTCTTTGCGCAGACTATGGGGTCTTTGGGTCTAGTGGCAAGTCGCCCATGTCCAATCCACCACGCCTAACTAAATCTCTCTCGATCGGTGTCACCGACATAGGGGTGTGAGACTGGACACGTGAACTATGTCGGCTGAACCACCGCACTGAGGCTAAGGAACGGGTCGTGGTAGGCTTACACCGAGAAGCCGTCCTTACCTTAACAGTGGCAATCAAGGGCTACGGCCGAACACGCCGAGGACGTGCCGATCGCCGGGGCGAGGCAATGCCAAGTCATCATCCCGACCGTTGGGGCATTTAACGATCGCCACCCTCACCCAAGATTGCGGGGGCCTACTGGGTGGGGTTAGCTAATCCTCACGGGGTCTAGGGGCGAGCACTGCCTCGACGTCCTTGCCATGGATGCAAGGTACCTTATGCATCAGGCCCGGGTGATGCTATCTACCTGCAACTCTAACCTGCCCTAGCAATCAGCAAACAATTCCATAAAATCCAATACGTGCTAAAAAAGAATACAACGAACCTAGCATGATACTACGAAGCAAGGAACAGATACGAGCATGCCAGAAAGAAACAACCTAGCATGGATTAACATGAGAATTAATCAGGAAAATCATACTAATCGGGAATTCAGATTAGAGCACTTAGCCACACATGTCAATAAACACAAACAAGCAATCAATCAGCAATCAAATATAATATCGCAGGGTCCACACAACTCCGGTAAGAAATCCTTACCTAGTCGGAAGGCAACAACACACAATTAAACTAACTGCGATCGAACCCGAGCAACCTATAGCGAGCCAAACAAACACATCAATAATCACACAATAGGCCTAAATACAATAAAATAAACAGGGCTCGGCTCGTGAGCAACTCACGAGGCGCGGCTGACACGCTAACGAGCCGGCTGCTCGGGCTAGGCAAAGAACTGGCGCAACTTGGGCGCCCTAGAGTCGCGCAGCATCACCGGGCGCTGGCGCCAGCACGCGCGCTGGCTGCGGCACGGGCGCGCCGGACGAGCAAGTTACAGGGCGAGGGCGCGCGACACGGGCTGGGACGAGCGACTCGGACCTAGGCTCGGGCGATCTGGCGCGAGGACAGGCGACGAGGGCGCGGGGACGCGCGATCTGGCTGGGCTCGGCACTGGGCGACGCAGCTTGAGGCTGGGGCTGGCGAGCTGGGCGACGGCGCGACCTGGGCGAAGATGGCCGACGCGACAACGGGCGAGGCGACGCGAGCAGGGGCTTGGGCGACACAAGCTAAGCGAGGCTCGGCGGCGCAGGGCGGATCTCAAGTCTCACGGCGTCACGACAAAGCTCGGCTGGTGCGACGGGGCTTCCCTCGGCACCGGGCGTCGCGACGACGACAGACAGGCTGGCCGTGCGGTAAATTTGGGCCGCTCATTGGGGGGTGCTCGAGGGAGAGAGAGAGAGAGAGAGAGAGAGAGAGAAAAAAAGAGAAAAAGGGATTTTGGAAAAATAAATAAATAAAAGAAAATGGGAATTTAGAAGGAAAAAGGAAAATGGGAAAATAAAAAGGAAAATAGGGATTTTATCCAAAAATCCATCCTTATCCATTTAATCCAATTTTCTAAAAATCCTTAAAATCCTTAAAATCCCATTTCCCGGCTTCCTCCTTCGAGACCCGACTGAAGCAACCTTTTCCAATAAATAAAACTCACTTAAACCCAACTCCCAAAGCAACACTAAGGGCCCGCTCTCAATCCCAAAGAAAACACCCAAACAACCATAACTTTGCCCAAAACCCAAATCACAACCGAACCTCCAAACGAATAGCCCAAACAACTCGGGACTCGCAGCCACCAACCAACAAACCTCAACAAAGGCAGGAGCTGCCTCGAAGCCCTGAAAACCACAAATCCTGCCCGAAGAGCCAAAAGACCAAAATACCCCCAAGGGTCAAAACCGCTCTAATGACCCAACCAACAACCGAAACTTGACCCAAGGCACCACGCGGGATAGAAAAGCGGTCATTACAATACTCCTCTTTTTAAGACTTTCGTCCTCGAAAGTCCTAAGACGAAACAGACTCCAGAAAACTCCATAGAAACCAAACCAATGAACTTCTCGGCTAAAAATAAAGACTAACCTTCTCCGAAAACCAAACCTCTTGGGTCCTCAAAAACTCAAGGCCACAATGCCATCCAGATCGCAAACACTCAATTCAAAGGAAAACAAATGCGAAAATCCCGACGGCAAACCACATCCTCAACTCGCACCAACTCTCAAACGGTGCTACTCACAAAGAAACTCGAGGATCGCCACAAGCTCAAAACTCTACACCACGCCGCAAAAACTCCTAAGGAAACTCACAGCTGACAACAAACAAACTCAACCCTACAACAAACTGGCCAAACAACTGAACCTTCCAGATTCCAAAACTAAACGGCCTACTCTTACTTCACAAGAGACTAGCGAACCTCAAACCTGACCTACAGCCTTAACGAGAAACAATCGAATCACCAATTGGCGACTGATCCAAAAAGCAAACTTCTCCAACTAGAACACGACCACAACACTTAAGCAACCATCTTAAGGAGAAAACGCCGAACCAAAGGCAAGGGGCACCATCCTGGTACACCAGACGGCTAACAATACTCACACCAGCTGAAACTTCAGCTACGGCCACCTTTAATAGACAAGGGCCAAACACAGACTCCACTCGGCCAAACCAACAAACCAGAACTCCTCATCGGCCGAATGCAAACTTTACGGAGCAAAACTACCAGCAATTGGCCAAAGAAAACACTGCCAGGCAAGGGACAACCAACATTCCCCTCAAGGAAAAATCTCGGGCTGCAAGGACTAAACCATCACGCAGCTAACCGCGGCACAACACCTTGAGGAAAACAGCTCAACAGCTTTACCAACCAAGCCACGGCACCTCAGTGCCAACTCACTCAAATGCGGCTCTGCTAACGCCAACTGCGAACGCACAACAACTAGGAACAAAGCCCGAGAAGGGCTTGGTCAGCAGAACTCAACCCAACTATAACGAGCAACGCTCGCCTCCAAGCTACCACCCAACTCATAAAATCCAACTAGCTACTTAAAGGACTTCTCCTTTAAGCTTAGGCCTAACTCAACTTCCAACCAGAAGCTCCACTCCCGAAACCTCACAAGGAAAACGGATGACGACAACCTTTAAGCTTACGGATCCTGAGCCACACGAATCCATAAGACTACCTCGGAGCTAACACTCGAGGCTGGCATCCAAGGAGCAACTCAACCACCACAGAGGCTAGGGGGAAAGGAAATCTTCAATCTCCAAAGAACCAACAACTTGCCAGAACAACTCAACTCTTACTGGCTGGCCACCGCCCTTGTGGGGACAAACAACTCTTGCTGGCTAACAACACAAAGCAGGGACCCTCCCGCTGGGCTAACCGCTGCGCTACTCTGATAAACTCCACAACTCAAGAGCTAAGCTGACTCCTGCCAAACGGGAAACGACTTCCCAGCAAGCAATCTCGGAATGGGCGTGAACTCCACACACGCTCGCTGACTTGCTCAAACCCAAGGCAACAGCAACTAACTCTCTCTTGGAAGCAACACCCAAGGGAAATCTCAACCAATCGAATCACCAATCCAGAACTAACAGAACTTACTCAACTTGCCGAGGAGGGGTCAACTCCAAAAACTTTCTCGACTAGGAACAAGACCTCGTAGGCAACGCCCTCACTAGAAACCGAACTAGCTCTCGAAACAACAAAAGAACCAAATCTTGGCCAAACACTCACAAGAGGCGAGAACAACCTTTACTGCGACCTCTAGAACACCATCCAAGAATCCGCTTAATCGGACAAACAAGCGCTTCCAAGCAACCAACAAACTATTCCCTCTTGCTAGCACCACTACCATCAATTCCAAGACCAAGGGAGTAACTCCAACAACTCCCAAGGAAACAAAGCTCTTACAAGCAGACAACCAAAGGACAGAGAGCTCCACATACGCTCACCGTCATGCTCCACTAGAGCAACAACATCTAATCTCACGGGGCAACAACAGGGGTCCATCTCGCATCAACCTCCAAAAGCCAAACGGGGCAACTCAACATCCTGGAAACAGGAAAACAACCAACAGGGCACAAACCACTCGCCCCACGAGCAAAACTAATCTCTAGCAACTCCAATCCACACCTTGGTCGACACCAAGCATCAACTGGCCACCACACTGGAACCAATCCGGACTTTACTCCAAACTAACACTAGCCTGCTAGTCTACCAAGATCGCTATAGCAACTCCACCAAGGCTACAAACTACATGCCTCCACCGCCAACTAAACTCACTACATGGGCTGGACCGAGCTCCGAGAGGCTCTCCACAACCTAGGGTTCTCCGACAACCTCGACACACACACCACTGAAAGCGATCTAACAGGACAATCGCTCAATAAACAACTCTAATTTTCCAGCATCACAACCCTGCTGGCCAACTCCAACTCTCTGAGAACCAAGAGGACCCGAAACGCTACCGAATGCATCATCCTCCTACTCAAAGCATCGGCCACAACATAACTTCTACCCAAGGAAAGATCCAAACAACTCTCTTAGCCATGACGCTCAGAAACCACGCGACTTAGCTACCACCGCTCTTGTTCAGTTTCCAACTGAACTCCGACCAACGATCAACAAGAAGATCCGCCAACCAAGCTTAGGTCCAACCCAACAACACTTGCCTAAGCAACAACTTGATACCACGAGCACGGTATCCTTACCACCTCGACTAAAGCTTTGCAACAACCACCTGGAGTCCAACTTCTCCAGGAACTGAGCACTAGATCTCCAAAGCAAACCCTACATGGATCTGAAACTCTCGCCACGGAACGAACCACACAAAACACACTTGTGTGCACAACTCTCAACCTTCCTTTAGAGATCCAAGACTAACAAGCGCTTTTCCAAAAAGCAACGCTAACTCCTGGCAGCGATACAAACAATCCAAGGAACACCAAAAGTTCCATCTCCACACGATACTCGAAGCTGAGGCAACCTTGCTCTACCAAAGCATAACAATGCCGAACCGAACTTACTTTATACCAAGCCTCTACCAAGGGTGCTTACCCAAAAAGGCATCCGAAACCTCTCACAAGGCATCCAACTCGCCTCATCGACATCCAACTCATGGTCCCTCAGCTGAACCAAACTCGCATCTACAACGCTGAACTCTCCTCAGATTTAGGCACTCGAAGGTAGTTGACCGCACTACCAACCACAAAGAAATCTCTTGGCCTTACACTAGCGCGAGACTCACGCGCACCAACACTTACCAACTGCCAACCTGCTGACTTACTCAACCTCTAGTAACACTAGGAAAAAGGCTCCGGCTCCTCTCGAACATCCTTTCGCTTGTAGTCCATCGACTACCACTGAACTAGCCCTGTGGCACGACCTAAACAGGTGCCACTGCCATAAAAGGATCCAAGGCTAAAGGAGTGTGCTGAACTCCGGACGGCATAGAACCATCTGCTATGCCCAAGCCAAACTCAAGCCTGAACCAGACTTAGTGCCTAAGCGGCACACCAACCAATGCACCTCAAGTGCCACTACTACCAAAACCACATCTTACTACCAATGGGGCCAACAAGATCACAACCTCAAGTGACAAGAACTCTGGCTAGGCATACAAGGGCTCCAACTCAAAAACGATGCCTATGGCATCTCATCAAACCGAAGGCTCACCGCCTACTCTTGCACCTCCACATGATGTTCAACAAAACTCTGGCCGGCTCTCTCAACATGCAGCAGCTAGCTCCACTCCAGAGCTCACCAAAGGAAGAGTGCTCAACTCTACCAAGCATCCGAGGAAAACACCAACGGATCCAATGCAAGGGAACATCGCTCACTCGCACCCTTAACCACGGGGTTCCGCCACTGCTGGCTGCAAAACAACAACACTTTACAGGAGCACAAAGATGCCTCAACAATCTCCTCGAGGTACGCCAACTCTGCAGCTACTACTCACCGGCAATCAAACAATCTGCTAAGGCTCAAGATCAACACTTGAGCTACCCAGCCGGTCCACACGGGGACTGCTCCACAAACATCCACATAAGCACAACCATAGCTAACTCCTCTCTTGGAGTGGCACTCCAAGGCAAAGCACCTCTTCCCTCTCACTAGGGGAAACCAACAAGCCCCAGGCCACACTTGACTTCTACGGAGTCCAAGCTCTGCCTCCCACGGGGACGACGTCCCGGGCATCCGATCTGTCTCGGATACCTCAACAAGCCACAACATACATCACACACTGCGGGAAGTTGGCATGATGGCGCTCTAAACCCAAACCAACAACGAGTCGAACACGCTGCTCGTCTCCGCTCCACAACACTACACTAGATGAGCAGTATTGTAAATTCTTAACCCTTTTTCAACAACAAATAGTAAACTTAGGCGTACTGATGACCGCTCCGAGTCTTTGTGATCATGGGAAAAATGACCTACAACAAAAGGTCGGGTCTACGAAATCTATGACTCGAGCTCGATACCAATCAGAACGACCCGACCGAATGGGGTTCTAAATAGGTCGTTACCTCAATGCATGCATACAAATCTCTGAGAAAATTTGCAAGATGGTGTTTGGATTCTAAGTAAAAACTAAAACATGAAAACATCCATTTAAAAATCAACATAAATTCCTCAAACTCATCCCTCCCTTTCCAAGCAAGCACTGTTCCAAGACAAATACATTTCCAAAACGTACTCGATCGTAGATTTATTTAAAACATACAAGCTTTGCAATAGTTACAACAATGCTAGAATCTAGAAATACATTCGAGAAAACACCCTAGGGCTCAAAATTGCCCACTACATGCATTCAGAGGACATTTAAATCATAAACATAAAACTCGAGAGTTGAACAACGGGTTTCCATGATCACAGCTCCTCCTCCATCATCTGTCTCGCACCATGGTTACCTGTGGAAAACCACATAATAAGGGTGAGTAACGAATTACTCAAGAAGAATCCCCAACCGGGGTACAATACGATATACATGGTCATCTAGCGAGAAGATATGCAAGCTATGAATATAAACACGAATAGAGCACATAGCTTAGCCCACACTTGGGCCTCGGATGCCAACTCGTGGTCTTAGTCCGGAAATAACTCACCACACAACACATCACACAAGTCGCCCTATACGAGAAACAAGTCCGGCCTCGGCTGCTCTCGTCGACGAAAGGTGCACTAGCTCAAGATCCCGAGGAGCTCTCCGGTCGGCGTTGTAATGAGCGTAAGCATACACCGCGTGCTCTTTGCAGACTATGGGGTCTTTGGGTCTAGTGGCAAGCCGCCCATGTCCAAATACCACGCCTAACTAAATCTCTCGGATCGGTGTCACCGACATAGGGTGTGTGAGACTGGGACACGTGAACTATGTCGGCTGAACCACCGCACTGAGGCTAAGGAACGGGTCGTGGTAGGCTTACACCAGAAGCCGTCCTTACCTTAACAGTGGCAATCAAGGGCTACGGCCGAACACGCTGAGGACGTGCCGACTGCCGGGGACGAGGCAATGCCAAGTCATCATCCCGACCGTTGGGGCATTTAACAGTCTGCCACCCTCACCCAAGATTGCAGGGCCTACAGGTAGGGTTAGCTAATCCCTCACGGGGTCTAGGGACGGAGCACTGTCTCGACGTCCCTGTCATGGATGCAAGGTACTTTATGCATCAGGCCCGAATGATGCTATCTACCTGCAACTCTAACCTGCCCTAGCAATCAGCAAACAATTCCATAAAATCCAATACGTGCTAAAAAAGAATACAACAAACCTAGCATGATACTACGAAGCAAGGAACATATACGAGCATGCCATAAAGGAACAACCTAGCATGGATTAACATTAGAATTAATCAGGAAAATCATGCTAATCGGGAATTCAGATTAGAGCACTTAGCCACACATGTCAATAAACACAAACAAGCAATCAATCAGCAATCACATATAATATCGCAGGGTCCACACAACTCCGGTAAGAAATGCTTACCTGGTCGGAATGCAGCAACACACAATTAAACTAACTGCGATCGAACCCGAGCAACCTATAGCGAGCCAAACAAACACATCAATAATCACACAATAGGCCTAAATACAATAAAATAACCAGGGCTCGGCTCGAGACCAACTCACGAGGCGCGGCTGACACGCGAACGAGCCAGCTGCTCGGGCTAGGCAGCAGCCGGGCGCAACTTGGGCGCGCTGGGGCTCGGCTGGGCGCGCGGACGAGCAAGCTGCAGGGCGAGGGCGCGCGACACGGGCTGGGACGAGCGACTCAAACCAAGGCTCGGGCGATCTGGCGTGAGGACACGCGACGAGGGCGCGGGGACGCGCGATTTGGCTGGGCTCGGCACTAGGCGACGCGGCTTGAGGCTGGGGTTGGCGAGTTGGGCGACGGCGAGACCTGGGCGAAGATGGCCGACGCGACAACAGGCGAGGAGACGCGAGCAGGGGCTTGGGCGACACAAGCTAAGCGAGGCTCGGGCGACGCTTAGCGGATCTCAAGCGTCTCGGCGTGGCGTCACAGCTCGGCTCGGTGCGCGACGGGCTTCCCACCTTTCTGGGCGTCACGGCGATGCACAGAGTGGCCGGCGATGGGGCTAGCTGGCTCACTGGGTGCTCTGGGAGAGAGAGAGAGAGAAAAAAAAAGAGAAAAAGGGATTTTGGGAAAAAAAATAAATAAAAGAAAATGGGAATTTAGAAAGAAAAAGGAAAATGGGAAAATAAAAAGGAAAATAGGGATTTTATCCAAAAATCCATCCTTATCCATTTAATCCAATTTTCTAAAAATCCTTAAAATCCTTAAAATCCCTTTTCCCGGCTTCCTCCTTCGAGACCCGACTGAAGCAACCTTTTCCAATAAATAAAACTCACTTAAACCCAACTCCCAAAGCAACACTAAGGGTCCAGGCTTGAATCCCAAAGAAAACACCCAAACAACCATAACTTTGCCCAAAACCCAAATCACAACCGAACCTCCAAACGAATAGCCCAAACAACTCGGGACTCGCAGCCACCAACCAACAAACCTCAACAAAGGCAGGAGCTGCCTCGAAGCCCTTAAAACCACAAATCCTGCCCGAAGAGCCAAAAGACCAAAATACCCCCAAGGGTCAAAATCGCTCTAATGACCCAACCAACAACCGAAACTTGACCCGAAGGCACCTCGAAAACTGGGATAGAAAACTGGGCTGTTACACCTTGATTCGGTCGTGGTTGTCGGCAAGTAGTTTCACATCTTCTTGCGTAAGGGCATGTCTCTGTTTCTTGGCCTTCGCCTTTTTCTGTGGCGGAGGGAAGTCAATTTCTTGAACATTTTATTCTTCAGACTAAGGGGTATTTGTTCGCTTCATTTCTCTCGTTGGCCCTTCAGAGATATCAACTTCTGGCTCCACGGCCGTGGGTATATCCATTGGCTCATTTCCATCCTAAAAATGCATCAAATCCTCATTCCTTCGCACTATTTCCATTCTCTCATCCAACACCGCATCCAAATCTTGCGATGGATCTACTTCTATGCTTTGTGCAGCCTCTCTTGGTGCTGAATCCCTGCCATCTTGAGTTGCCTCTTGAGTGTTAGCAACAAATTCTTCTTCCAAGGAATTTGCGCCAATTGGTGACACACTAGGGGAGTTCATGGGCATACTTTCCTCCATCTCAAGTGTTTCTTTCGCTTGTCCGATTGGAGCAGCTGATGGAGGAGTTTGGATCCTTGGCTCCCCTCCCTCTGCACTGACGGTAAACATTGCTAGCAATCCATCCGAACTGCCCAATATTCGATCTTGTTGGGACGGAGTGATTCTTTAATCAAACTCGACCGCTTCAACAGTTGCCTCCACGAACTAGTTGGTTGTATTTTCTTGCAGCTCTTCATTCGCTGCCTCTTCTTCCTCACTATTGGGATTTGCAACCACTGTATCCTTTGATTTTAACCCCATTAATTTCCTTCTCTTTCAGCGATCCTATTGCACTGCATCGAATTCCCTTTTCCTCTTAATTTATTCTTCTACGGCTCGAACTGTTGTAGCCAACTCTTTAGGAGTTGGCTAAATGATTTGAGCCGCTACCCTTTCCACAATGGTTGGTTCGGGATCCTCCCTTGCTTGTTCTACGTGAACCTTGGATTCCTTTCTCTTCAAGTTAGTTTTCTTATTCCTTGATCCACTGGCTTCGTTCGCATATTTCTTCGCCGAAGCATCCTTGTTTTCTCTAGCGAACTTGGGAATAGTGTTTTGAGTTGGGAGTTTCAACATGATGGTGCTTAGAATGTAGGCTGGCTAGGTCGAATATTTGAGAGAAAAATTTAGGGTGAGAATTCGGATTTGTAAAAGTGTGAAATGAAATGAATGGGGGCTTTTATAGGGCACACATATTGTTTCGCATTCCAGAAGTTGAACCACCATTTGACCTTCACGAATTTCTCATCGTTAGATATTTTGATCCACCTTACACGTGGTAGCTTCGTGACCATGAGATATACACGTGTTAGGTTCAGATCTAGCCTAATGACGTATCCGATTGACGTCATGACTATCCTAAAAAGCATTCTTATTCGTGCTTGCTAAGATAATAAAAGCAAAAATAAATTACATTGCACAAAAGAAATTCAATGAAATAACTATGTACAGAACCTACCAATCTTAATGCAAGCAGAATAATTAGTCAATTAGTTCACGTACTGTTCGCTTGCATCCAACCTTTTTCAAGTTTCAATTAGATGGGAGAACTCTGCAGCTTTGGTTTCCTCACCATAATAATGCTTGAGTCGATGTCCATTTGCCGTGAATTCTGAGTTATTAGACTCGTTTAGCACCATGACAACTCCATTTTGATGTACCAATATGACTACAAATGGTCCGGACCATTTAGATTTTAGTTTCACTGGAAAAAGTTTTAACCTAGAATTGAATAATAATACCCTCTGTCCTGATAAGAATTGTTTCGATTTAATCCACTCATCATGCCATCGTTTAGTTTTTTCCTTGTACAATTTAGCATTTTCATAAGAGAATTGCCTCAATTCCTCAAGTTCTAAAAGTTGAAGTTTTCTAGTTGGCCCTACCGAATCTACATTTAATTCTTTAGTTGCCCAATATGCTCTGTGTTCTAGTTTTAAAGTTAAATTACATGCTTTAACACACACTAAGCGGAATGGGGACATCTCTAATGGTGTTTTCTGTTCCGTTCGATAGGCCCACAATGTATCATGCAATTTAATCGCCTAGTCCTTCCTATTTGTACTTACCACCTTTTCCAGAATTCGCTTGATTTCTCGATTAGCGACCTCTGCTTGATTGTTAGTTTGTGGATGGTACGCAGTTGCAATCTTATGGCGAATGTTGTATTTCTACAACACTAATGTCAATTCATGGTTAATAAAATGAGTTTCTCCATCGCTAATTCAAACGTTGTATTTTTATGCAGAAATTTGATAACCGTTCACGAATCATTCTTCGCACATGCCACTGCTTCAACCCATTTTGAGACATAATCTACTGCGAAAAGTATGACAGGTTGCCATGTGAGTTTGGGAAAGGACCCATGAAATCAATCCCCCAAACATCAAAGATTTCAACTTCTAAAATATATTTCAAAGGCATTTCATCTCTCTTATTTATATTTCCCAACCACTGGCATTGATCACAAGATTTTGTAAAAGCATATGCATCTTTAAAAATTTAAGGCCAAAAACAACTAGTTTGAAATACCTTGGCTGTAGTTTTTGCTCCACCATAATGTCCTACGTATGCTCCAGCATGACATTCCGCGATCATCTCCTTCCCCTTGCTATTTGAAACTCACCTGGGAATAATATTGTCAGCACATTGTTTGTATAAATATGGTTTGTCCCAAAAGTTTTTCTTAACATCATGTAAAATACGCTTTCGCTGTTGGTGATCAAAGTCTTCTGGTATAAACCCACTTGTCAGATAGTTTGCAATATCTGCGAACATGGAGATTCATTGTCTGAAGATTTTAAAGCGAATAGTTTTTCATCAGGGAAGGATTCTCTAATTTCACTAAAACCACTTGCTTTCTTATTTTCAATTCGTGATAAATGATCAGCGATTACATTTTCACACCTCTTCTTGTCGACAATCTCCACATCAAATTCGTGAAGTAGTAATACCCATCTTAGTAGTACAGCTTCGCATCTGCCTTCTTAAGTAAGTATTTGTTAGCTGCATGATCAGAGAACACAGTTACTTTAACCCCGAACAAATAAGATCGAAACTTATCCAATGCGAACACCACCGCTAAAAACTCCTTTTCGATGGTAGTGTAATTTTTCTGAGCTTCATTCATCATTTTACTCGCATAATAGATAAGATGAATAAATTTCTCTCCCTTTTGTCCCAACATGGCTTCAAATGAATAATCACTAGCATCACACATTATGCAAAAAGGGTTTGTCCCATTTAGGAGTCGCGATTATTGGCGCTGACACTAATGCTCTTTTCAGACTGAAGAATGCGCTCTTGGAAGCTTCATCAAACACAAATAGTCGATCTTGTTCCAACAGTTCGCATAATGGTTTCTATAAAGACCCGACCCGAATGGGGTCCTAAACCAGGCCTTTACCTCAATGCATGCTTTAAAAACTTAGAAAACATTATGCAGGGTTGTATGCCAAATTCTGAATAAAACTAAAAACGGTAAACATTCACTCAAAACAAACACAAAATGTCCTGGAACCTGTCCTTGTTTCCAAGTACCTGTTCCAAGCTAAATACAATTTAAAACGTACTCTGATCAGAGATTTAATTCAAACATTCAAATCCAAAACAGTTTACATCAGTGTCAGAATCCTGGAAACAACCAGAAAACAACCTAAGGGCTTCGTGCCCAACTACATGCATTCAGAGGACATTAAAACATAAAAACATAAACATAAGACTCAGAGTTTAAAACAGCCGGTTTTCATGATCAGCAGCTCCTCCTTCAGCCATCTTGTCTCGCACCATGGTTACCTGTGGAAAACCACATAATAAGGGTGAGTAACGAATTACTCAGTAAGAATCCCGAACCGGGGTACAATACGATATAACCGGTCATCTAGCAGAAATGTATGCAAGCCATGAATATAAACACAGAAGAGAGCACTTTACTTTAATCCACACATAAACCTCGGATGCCATCTCAAGGTCTTACTCCGGAAAACTACCACGCGATACGATACTTTACGAGAAACTACTCCCGACCTCAGCCTTCCTACGGTCGATACGAAAGGTGCATTGAACTCAAGATCCCGAGGAGCTCTCTAGTCGGTGATGTTATGAGCGTGTGCGCGCACCGCATGCTACTGCAAACCAGGGAGGTGCTGGGTCTAGGACATGCTGCCCTTGTCCAGTACGCATGCCTAACAAATCTCTGGATCGGTGTCACTGAGCATAGTGGTGTGAGATCAGGACACTATGACTATGTCAGAATGTACCACCGCACCTGAGGCTAAGAAATCGGCCGTGGTAGGCTTACACCAGGAACCGGTCCTTGCCCTATCAGGTGGCAATCAAGGGCTACGGTCGACACGCTGAGGACTTGTAGACTGCCGGGGACAAGGAAATGCCTCATCATTACCCCGACCATTGGGGCATTTAACAGTCTGCCACCCTCACCCAAGATTGCACTGGGCTGCCGTTAGAGTTAGCTAAACCCTAACGACGGATCATGGACGGAGTACTGCCTCGTACGTCCCTGCCACGAATGCAAGTTACGTTATGCATCCTCGCCCGGATGATGCTACCTATCATAATTCTAAACTATAAACAGATACAACAAATAATCCAACACGTGCTCAGCAGAGACAATGAACCTAGCATGATACTACGATCAAGAATAGATAACTAGCATGCCAGAACAGATTAACCTAGCATGGAACTAACATGAGAAATAACACGAGAATCATGCCAGTTGGAATTCAGAACAGAGCACCTATCCACTAAACATGCTGATAAACATAAACAAACATACAAACAGCAATCACAGAATATATCGTAGAGCCCACACAACTCTGGTAAGAAATCCTTACCTTGGTCGGAAGGCAACAACACACAAAGATCCTATGCTGCAATTGACCCCGAGCTAGCTAACGGGTACCTAACAAACAACAACACATATTACAACCAATAAGACTTAAATAATAAAACAAACAGGGCTCGGCTCGGGAGCACTCACACGACACGAGGTGCGCGCGACGAGACGAGCTACGTGAGCCGGTGTCTTCTTTGGCGGCCGGGTGCGCAGGTGCGCGCCTCGGGCGGCGGCCGCATTGCTTGGCCGGGCTGCGCTTCTTTGGACGTCTTTGGTGTGGCGTGGGGCTGCGCTACCTGAGCTAGGCGACGCGACAAGGCGCTAGGGCTGGCGCGGACAGGAGGAGCGACACGGGCTCTGGCTGCGCGCGATGCAGGCTAGACACGCAACGGCAGGGCTGCGAGCAACAGGTCGGGGCTCTGCAGGGCTGGGTGATGGACGTCTGGGCGTGCAACGGTGGGGCCATGGCACTGCAGGGCTGCTTTCGGTTCTGCGACGGCGGGCGCGACGGCGTCTTTGGCCGGGACAGTAGGGTGGATCTTTGAAATTTGCTCGGTACAGGCGACAAGCGTCTTTGGCCGTGACGGCGGGGGCATCTAGCGTCGCGACGGCTCTCTCTCTTTGGTCCCCTCGGCTAGCTGCAACAAAACCAAAACTCACCTCTTCTTCTCTCGGCCAACAAGAACACACCAAACGAAAGAGAAGAAGGGATCAAGAACACTTACCCGGAATGACGATCGATCGAGGAGAAGACACACGCAAGAAGCTTGGGAGAGAAAGGGTTGGGCGGCTAGGGGATTTGGAGAAGCAAAAGTACAAAACCTATTTTTCTCTTCAATTAATCAAACACACCAAAATCCCAAAAACCCATAGCTAACTAAGACAAATCGCGGAATGAGCATCAATAACATCTTGTGGCACAACCGGCAGCACCACTCTTCTGATCACCCAAGCAACCTGGGTTCGAAGCACAACAACCACACCTGTAATTCCCTAATTTATTTTTGCATCTCTCCATGCCCAAACACATCCACGAAGAAACAAAACCCTACATACGACCATCCAAAAATATTAGCCGCTGAAAAAGACAGAAACGCCCCTGTTGGCCCGACCAAATTACCAAAATACCCCTAGGGCATACCTGGAAGACCAGAATGAAAACCTGGTCCGTTACTGTTTCGCTATCTTAGAAAAATCTCTGATGAAGCGGCAGTAGAATCCAGCGTGACTGAGAAAACTGCGAATGCCTTTAACATTACTTGGTTGTTCTAGCTTCTTGATGACTTCGATTTTTGCACGATCCACTTCCATGCCTTGCTTCGAAATACGATGTCTCAAGACAATTCCTTCAGTGACCATAAAATGACATTTTTCCCATTTGAGTACTAAGTTTGTTTCCTCACATCTTTCCAACACTTTACTCAGATTTTCTAAATAACTTGCCAAAGATGAACCGAAAACAATAAAATCGACCATTAAAACATCAATTTATTCCCTAAACAACCACACCTTTAATTCCCTAATTTATTTTTGCATCTCTCCATGCCCAAACACATCCACAAAGCAACAAAACCCTACATACGACCATCCAATAATATTAGCCACTGAAAAAGACAGAAACGCCCCTGACGACCCTACCAAATTACCAAAATACCCCTAGGGCATACCTAGAAGACCAGAATGAAAACCTGGTCCGTTACAGTTTCGCTATCTTAGAAAAATCTCTGATGAAGCGGCGGTAGAATCCAGCGTGACTGAGAAAACTGCGAATGCCTTTAACATTACTTGGTTGTTCTAGCTTCTTGATGACTTCGATTTTTGCACGATCCACTTCCATGCCTTGCTTCGAAATACTATGTCTCAAGACAATTCCTTCAGTGACCATAAAATGACATTTTTCCCATTTGAGTACTAAGTTTGTTTCCTCACATCTTTCCAACACTTTACTCAGATTTTCTAAATAACTTGCCAAAGATGAACCGAAAACAATAAAATCGACCATTAAAACATCAACACATTTTTAGATCATATCTAAAAAAATGGCCACCATACATTGTTGAAATGTCGCTGGAGCATTACATGGTCCAAATGGCATTTGCTGAAAAGCAAATATGCCATAGGGACATGTAAAAGTTGTCTTTTCCTGATCCTTAGGATCAATCGTAATTTGATTGTACCCTGAGTATCCATCCAAAAAGCAATAATATTCTTGTCCAACGACTCTATCTAGCATTTGATCGATATAGGGAAGTGGGAAATAATCCTTTTTGGTGGCCGCATTCGATTTTCTGTAATCATACATACGTGCCAGCCAGTCATTGTTCGCGTTGGTATTAATTTATTGTTCTCATTCTTCACTACCCTGGTTCCACCTTTCTTTGGTACACATTGTACCAGACTTACCCATTTGCTGTCTGCAATTGGCTAAATGACCCCTACATCAAGCCACTTAATGACCTCTTTCTTAACCAATTCTTTCATAGCTAGATTCAACCTTTGCTAATGTTCTACTGATCGAAACCCATCGTTGTCTAGTTGGATTTTATGCATGAAAAATGATGGACTAATTCCCTTGAGATCAGCTAAAGTCCACCCAATCGTTCTTTTATGCTGCTTAAGCATCTCAATCAACAACTTCTCATTTTCAGGAGACAACTTTGCTGATATGATAATTAACAATGTATCTCCCGACCCCAAATATGCATACTTCAAATGATCTGGTAAAGGCTTGAGTTCTAGTGATGGTGGCTCCTCTATCGATGGTTTCATTGAAAAATTAGTCCGTCAATAAGGTTTAGTGAGTTATTATCATAGTTCAAAATCCCACAAACCTCAAGTTCATCCTCTAGCAGCTCTTCTTCGTTTTCCTCCTTCGTTGTAACTAACTCCAGTGTCCCTTAGTCTAATATTTCGTCTAAAGTATTCATTGAGGAAAACTCTTCGCTTTTAGCAGGGCACTTCATCGAATTACAAATTTTGAACTTTATCTCTTCGTTATTCATTCGTAGTGTTATGGTTCCTTCGTAAACATCCACAAGTGTGCGTCTCGTCTTTAGAAACGGTCGACCCAAAATAATGGGGACATCTTTATCTGCATCATAGTCCAAAATTATAAAGTAAGCTGGAAAAATTAATTGATTTACTTGGATCTATCCGCGAGCTGAATTGTCATAGTGGTGGGTTGAGCTTGTTCTAGGCCAAATTTCTTATACACAGATAACGACATAAGATTTATGCTTGCCCCTAGATCGAATAATGTCTTTCCCACATGTCTGGCACCGATTGAAATAAGGATTGTAAATGCACATGGGTCGACTTCCTTAAATGGAATCCCCCTTGATACTAGAGCACTGCATTCTTCGTTTAATGAAACCACCTTAAATTCTTCAAATTTTCCTTTCTCTAATAGAGCTTCCTTTAGAAATTTTACATAATTTGGCATCTGGCGTAACACATCAATCAATGGAATATTGATGTGAATACCCTTGAGGATATCAATGAACTTTTCTTATTGCTCGCCATTTTGCTTCTTTTTAACTCTTTGCGGAAAAGGAGGTGGTGGAAGTGTAAATTCGATGGGTTCAACTTCCTGTTTCTTCTCCTTCATTAACATAGCCTTTTCCATGTTAACTTCCACAATGTCAGTACCCAAAACAGCTGTATTCCATGAAACATCCATCCTTCACTTTATCCTCTGTACTAGGAGGGGGGTATCTTTTCCCTTCAATGTTAACAGAGTTCTCGTTAGAAAATTCCATATCTCCCATTGTAGTGATTGCTTTGATTTGCTCATTTCCTTCCCTCCAAACACGTTCTGTATCTGAAGGTAATTTCCCCAAAGGTCTCTGTCTGATCTCAGTTGCTAACTGACCCATTTGCACTTCCAAGTTCCTAACTATAGCTTGCTGATTCTGCATGAATTCTTTCAACATATTTTCCATCGCTGAGTTAGGAAATTGGTTGTTGGTGTGATTAGGTGCATCGCTCCTCTGATAGGAAGGATTTTGGAATGAATTAGAGTTTTGACCTTGCTGATTATTCCCTACTTGAAATCCTTGCGAATTCTCACTTTGCCTTTGTTGATAATTATTACATGTTGCCCCACTGTTCCCTTAATTACTCCAAGAGAAATGAGGATGATTTCTCCAACCAGGATTGTAAGTGTTAGAGTAGGAGTTGTTCTGAAGATTTACTTGATGTCCACTAGTAAAACACATAGAAAGTTGTGTTGTATGGACAATCGTCATAAGAATGTGCATCACCGCACATAACACACAAATCTACTGGGTTTATTTGTGCCTGATTGTTCGCGAAAGTGATCGTTGGCGAACTGACACTTTGAACTGTTGCTTTAGCGTTTTGATTTTGCATATTCAACAACATTTCACGCATTTCTGCTAACTAATGTCTCAATAGAGGATCATTTCCCATTTAAATTTTTATTCCAACCTTGCTTTCTTTATGCACATCATCCTTCCACTGGCTTGTGTTAAGAGCTACACATTCCACTACTTCCACTGCTTCATTCTATGTCTTGGATTATAGTGCTCCATTCGCTGAAGCGTCCAATACTAACTTAGAAGCTTCGCTCAATCTCTCGTAAAAATATTTTAGTTGCACACAACAAGGGATTCTGCTGTGTGGGCATTTTTGCTCAATGGCCTTGAACCGATCCCAAGCTTTCGCAATAGACTTACCCGGTTCCTGTCTAAGAGACATGATATTACCTCGAAGGTTCATAACTTCTTGCGTGGGAAATATTTCAACAAAAATCGCTTCGCTAATTCCTCCAAAGTAATATTTTCTACTCTATCCACATTGCCCAACCATTCTTTCGCTTTTCCTTGTAGTGAATATGAAAACAGATGTAGCCACAAATTGTCTTGAGTTACATTTTGAATAATAAAAGAATCACAAGCACTCATGAATTCTCTCAAATGAGTGGTTGGATCCTTATTCGCTAATCCATGGAATTGTGCCTTCTGTTGCAACAATGTATTCACCATTGGCTTGAATTCAAACGCTCGTGCCCCAATGTTTGACCTTATCATGCCTCGTTGCAAATCTGTAACATTAGGTGCTGCATAAGCTCTGACAGCTCCATCCCTATTATTTGCCATCATAATAGGGTTAGCAAAATGTTGATCTGCTTGTTCGTTATGATCCACTGTTTGTTGATGCTCGTTAGCTCCATCAACCACAAAATTTCTGTGATTCATATCTACTCTTCTCTCTCTGATCCGGCGATGTATGCTTCGTTCAGGTTCTGGATTGAACTGTACAATGAATAGCCTGCATATACACACTGATTCACCTGTAGAAGAGTTAACACAGATTAGCTTAATGTAAAAGTACTCGTGCAATTGTAATGAACAAACAAATTAGTAAAATTTTCGTAGCAACAGTGCTAAAAACTTGTCTACGAAATCGTGAGCACACAACAGGTTGTAGGAAATTGTTTTAGCTTATGTTTCATCAAAGCGAATTCTATACTTTGAATCTGCAAAGTGTGAGATTTTCGAAAGATGTGCAAGCATACACAACCTTGTTGTAGCAAGTTTTAAAGGAAGTAAGGATCGTCTCCACAAGGAATTGTAATTTACTTGTCACTGTTACTATGTATGAGTCAAAGATAAAAATTTAATGTAATCTGCTAACAGAGTTTTCAATTACTAAAGGTATCACTTAGTTAGAATCAAAATCCACGAGTTTTTGTACTTTGCTACGTCTAACAGAAAGCAGCTCAGATCAATTCGCATAGGTTCTCTCAAACTAATTGTTCTTAATGCAAGCCACACCCTAGTACTCCTCATCTCTAAGCGAGAATGAATTACAAGTGCTAACTTACAAGACCTAGGGAAGATATACAAGTTCGCTTAAACTTAATCTCTCGAAGTAAGTTTAAACTCCATGCAACCTCTCGGTCACTCGATAACTGGTATACACTTAAACTGTTCTTTACACAGCGAAATATGTTAACTTGTAAATTCTAATAACAAATTTAGCTACTCATACTTGAGATTGAAAGCACAAACATAATGAGAGATGACCGGACGATTCCACTGCTAGTATATTGAACAGTAACTAATTCTTGTGTGAAATGCAATTGGAATCACTTACGCTCAAGTATACGCGGTCAGGAATTGCAGCAAGTAATAAGTATATAATGTTATCAATCCCACAGAGATTGATGTCTAGAGTGAATACCACTTAAGTCAGAGTCATGCGAAAAAAATAAATAAGCAGATATGTTAAGTGGTTTTGTTTTGTTTAATAAGATAAAATAAATACGGAAATAAAGTACAATGCATGCAATGAGTAATGCTAACTACGTATTCCTAGAAAATGCTAAGAGCACGGACTAGCTAGTGAATGTCTTACTTCCCTAACAATTATCACTTTCGTGACTCATGATTTATGGGCGAACCTGCTTCTGCTGTGAACACCATACTAAGCACAGGGCAACGTAAGTAGTAGTGAGGTTATTCCTAACTCCCAAAATGATGAACAACTATTCATACAACCTAAAGTAGCGTATTGGGTCAACATGCGATTTCGCTTCGGATTCTTCGCCAAGGTTCGTGGGTAGCTAATCGACGCATATATATATAAATAAACATTCAGCAGTGTAACATTCAATGACCTATACTAATAACATGATCTATTCATAAATAATCATCATATACTGTAAGAACTTGACCCTAAATGGTCACAAATAGTCCTTAGTAAAAGCCAAGACTCATAATTTCAAAATATAGCATAAAAGATTTAAGAAAACATGCTCTTCATAAAATAATTCAATAACTCAAAACTCCACAGTTAAAACATAATCCTTTAAAAACCTTTAGCCTCTGGCCAGAGTATACAAAAGAATCTAAACCCAAAAGAATAAAAGTCTTTCAGAAAGTAAAGTGCAATGCAGAAAGGAAGATGCAACAGACTCGTCCCCATGATCAACTAGCTCCTCCACTAGCCACCTCGATGCTGTGCCAAGTTACCTGGTGAAAGAAACCACATAAAGGGTGAGTACAATTGCACTTAGTAAGAATTCTCCAACCGGGGTACATTACGCAAGACAAATCATTTAGCATCCTAGCATACAAGCCATAGCATCACAGATAGACAGTCTCAACAATAAAGGTCAACAAGTGACGAGCAGGGTCAGCACACCACTAGGCTGACTAATCGGAGGGCAACCTAAGAGCCTCGGTCTCTGATTTTCTATCTGAAAGACAAAACTAGGTTAGCACTCAACTGGCTAACTAGGGACAACACGCTACTGGGCTTGTCCTAGCTATAACGGGCAGCACAACTAGGCTCAACCCTAACACAAACCGAGCCAGCACGGAACTCAACTGTCATTCGGGGCACAACGAGCCAGTACGCAACTTGACTGTTACTCAGGCCAAACGAGCCAGCAACGCAACTCGACAATCACTCGTGAGTCATCCAAGCTAGCAAGCAACTCGACTATCATTTGGGAAAACGAGCCAGCACGCAACTCCACTGTCACTTGTGGGACATCCAAGCCAGCACGTAACTCGACTGTCACTTGGGTAAATGAGCCAACGCACAACTCGACTGTCACTCGGGTCCCTCTAACAAGCACTACTACTATAGGCAACCTAGGCCAACAGTGTCTAACAAATCAACGAGTCTATAGTCAACAGGACAAGTGCAGACATTCAAGACACTTATTACACAAGGGTGTGATACAACCAATCTCAAAAACTACATGCCAAGCCTCTAGCAATAGAACGTGCACCACATAGTAAATAGGAAACAGGGCATACAAGTCAGACATATAAAACAAATCAAGCATTCATTCAACCTGCACAAACCTATCCACTAAAAATTCATAAAATCATGCAGAACAATCAACTAGGAGTTTATTAAAGCCATGCTTAGGGTCCACACAACCCCGACAAGGAACCCTTACCTGAATAGTGGAATTAGCTGACAAACGAGAAGTGATCTCGGGCTGTAGGGGCATAGGAATGACCTAGCAATAAACATAGCACAAAATAGAATTAACCTAAGCAACGAGTCAAAGACAACAGACAAATAGCCTCGAAAAAAGAGCCTTTCCCAAAATTGAGAAGGGTTTGCTCTAGGCAGCAAGGCAGGGCCACTTGGTTAGGTTGCAGTAGGCCTCGGCAAGGGTCACGGCATGGGTGTGCGGGAGGCCTCGGTAGCGTGCAGGCATGGGCGGCAGATCGCGGGCTGGCTGGGCAAGCGTGGGCTAGCGATCCGAGCAGTATGGGGCTGCGGCAGGCTTCGCTGTGGGTGAAGCCGAACAGCGAGGATGCAGGCGAGGGCGAGCGGAAGAGCTGCTTGCAGCGTTCCTCGCATGGCGATGCGCTCGAGCGTTTTCCACGGGTGCGAGCAGGGGGTGCTAGCGAGGGCTAGCGGCTGAAAGCGATGAAAAGGGAGCCGGCGGTGAGTGCTGCTCGTGGCTAGGGCTGGATCGGAGGTGGTTCTGGGATGCAAAGGTGGACGATGGGGAAGAAGGAAGCTTGGGGAGTCGGCTAGGGTATTTCACGAGCAAAAGAGGAGGACAAGGGAATTTTCATTTGATTTTCTTATTTTAAAATGCTACAAAAAAGCTCCAAGTGCCAAGTTTCCTTGGAGATTTCCCCTTCGAGTCCTGGCGAGCTCACAATTAAATTCCAATTTCTTGTAAAATCTCGAACGACCTCTAGCAACTTTACGTCTTGAAACCCGAAGATCCGGAACGAAAACCTGGGCCGTTACATATACTCCTATAACACAATCATAGTAAATAAACACCAAATAGAAGTTTAAACCAGACGATTTTATTACAACTAAAAATGTTTAAATACTACAACTACTCCTAATAAAAACAATAAATGGAATTGGCACTGTTGAAGGTGAGAAGTCTCCTTGTCATCAGTTCCCACAGCACCACCATTAGTTTCTCTACAGTAGACTCAAGTTTAGGCTTTAGTCCCTCAAACGGCTTATGGCCAACCGATCAACTCGATGAATTTCGGTCCTTGCTTTGGTATTTATAGGATTGAATTTCAATATCTGCAAGTAGAAGTAAGCTGTACAAATCATCATCAATGCATCTTCCATGATTTTCTTCAAGATTTATTTGATTGCCACCGCCTTGATTGCATAATTGATTTCTCTGATTCTTTCCTTGTAGACAAAACTTTGTCGAACGTAATTCCTTCTTTGGGTTCAGCATATTTTCGTGATCTGACCATTGTTCGCATCATTCCCTTTTCCTCAATGCTGCGCGAAATCCTACTGAAAAGCATAAATTAGGCACAGTTGTCTTGTGATTTGCGCTAAAGCGCGGATTCATGCTTTTGATGCGATATTATGAATGCATGCTGGTTTTCTAAGTTATTTCTCCATATTCCTACTAGGAACGCATATATTCTTTACCTAAGTATTAAAATAATGCAAACTAAGCAATCTAAAATATGCTCTCTTTGAGAGTTATCACACCCCCAAACTTGCATCATTGCTTGTCCTCAAGTAATGCTTATCTGCTTATGTAACGACCCAGGTTTTCATCCTGATCTTCCAGGTATGTTCTAAGGATATTTTGGTAATTTGGTCAGGCCGTTAGGGCCGTTTTTGTCTTTCTCAGCTGATATTATTCTTGGATGGTCAAATGTAGGGTTTGGTTGCTTTGGTCAAATGTCGGGTTTGGTTGCTTTCTGGATGTGTTTGGGCATGGAGAGATGCTAAAGTAAAATTGTGGTTTAAATGTGTTGCTGTTAGGTTTCGAACCCGGTTGGCCAAGGAGTCAGAGGTGTGGCCCTGCCAGTTGGGCTACTGGGTGCTTTTGTTGCTCACTCTGCGGTATGTCTTGGTTTGCTTTGGGTTTTTGGGATTTTGGTGTGTTTGATTAAAAGAAGATAAAATAGGTTTTCATCTTTTTGGTTTCTCCAAATCCCCATTGCCGACCAACCCCCCTTTTCCTCAAGCTTCTTGTCGTGCGCCTTCTCCCAAGCTCCATCCTCTCGTTCATCCTGGGTAAGTGTTCTCGACCCCTTCTTCTCTTTTGGGTGATGTTCTTGCTGGCTGAGAGAAGGAGAAACTAATTTTTGGTGTTGTGCGGCGGTAGAGCGGCGGCCCCTAGCCGATCGCCTCTGCCCGTCGCACAAAGACCCCTTATCGCCAGTAGGATCGCGTCGCACCAGTGAGCCGTCGCCGCGCCGGACGCCCGATGAGCAACGCGCACTGCAACGCCCAGCCTCTGTCGCATCACTAGCGTCGTCGCTCGCCCAGCCTGCAGCGTCTGATCACGATCGCCCGCACGCCTCGCCTGCATCACGTCGCAGCCCAGCGCCTAGCTTCGCATCGTCGTCTGTGCAACCCCAGCGCCCGCGTCGCTCCGCCCGTCCGCGCGCAGCCCAGTGCCCAGCCGTCGCGTCTATATGCCTGCGCCAACACCTCCCGTCCGCGTGCGGCCAGTCTTTATGCGCGCCATGCCGTCGTCGTTAAATGCTGCGCGCGCGACCCTCGCCACACCGGCCGCGCCCGGCGCGGCGTCGTGCGGCCGTATGTCCACGCGCCAGCCGTGCCATGTGAGTTGCTCCCAAGCCGAGCCCTGTTTGTATTATAATTTTAGACTAATAGGTTGTGATATTTGTTGTTGTTTGTTAGGTTCCCGATAGCTAGCTCGGGTTCGTTTGCAGCATAGGATCTTTGTGTGTTGTTGCCTTCCGACCAAGGTAAGGATTTCTTACCGGAGTTGTGTGGGCTCTGTGATATATCCTGTGATTGTTGTTTGTATGCTTGTTTATGTTTATTAGAATGCTAGTGGATAGATGCTCTGTAACAGCCCAGGTTTTCATCCCGGTCTTCCAGGTATGTCCCAAGGGTATTTTGGTAATTTTGTCGGGCCGTTAGGGTCGTTTCTGTCTTTTTCAGCTGGTAATAATATTTGTTGCTTTGTGGATGTGTTTGGGCTTGGAGAGATGCACAAATAAATTAGAGAATTAAAAGTGTGGTTGTTAGGTTTCGAACCCGGGTTGCCTGGGTGGTCAGATGAGTGGTGTTGCCGGTTGTGCCACAAGATGTTATTGATGCTCATTCCGCGGTTTGTCTTCGTTAGCTATGGGTTTTTGGGATTTTGGTGTGTTTGATTAAATGAAGAGAAAAATAGGTTTTCATCTCTTTTGGTTCTCCAAGCTTCCTAGCCGCCCAACCCTTTCTCTCCCAAGCTTCTTGCGTGTGTCTTCACCTCGATCGATCGTCGTCCTGGGTAAGTGTTCTCGACCCCTTCTTCTCTATCGTTTGGTGTATTCTTGCTGGCCGAGAGAAGAAGAGTTGAGCTTTGGTTTTGTTGCAGCTAGCCGAGAGGACCACCAGCAGCGCATCCCACAGCCTGTCGCACGCCCAGCAGCCGCCCCATCGCCAGCAGCAGATCGCGTTGCCCATTGCCCAGCAGCAGCGCCGTCGCGTCGCACCAGCAGCCCCTACCGTCGCGCGTCTCGCCTGCATTGCGCCTTCGCCAGCGTCGAGCCACAGCAGCCCGTTCGCCGCATCGCGTTGCAGTCCAGCGTCACGTCGCCGTCCGCTCGCAGCCCAGCCGCGTCGCTTCGCCTGTCGCATCGCGTCCCAGCGCCAGCGCGCCTGTGTCGCTCGTTCCCGTCCGCGCGCAGCCCAGCGCCCAGCCGTGGCGTCTGCACGCCCGCGCCAACGTCGCTCGTCCGCGCGTAGCCTAGCGCCCGTGCCATCATGTCTGCGCACGCAGCTTTGCCGCACCAGCACGCCCACCAGCAGCCCAGCGTCTGTGCAGCCGTCCATCCGTGCTCCAGCCTTGTGTCGTGTGAGTTGCTCCCGAGCCGAGCCCTGTTTGCTTTATTACTTAAGTCCTATTGGTTGTAATATGTGTTGTTGTTTGTTAGGTACCCGATAGCTACCCGATAGCTAGCTCGGGGTTCGTTTGCAGCATAGGACCTTTGTGTGTTTTTACCTTCCGACCAAGGTAAGGATTTCTTACCGGAGTTGTGTGGGGCCTGCGATATATTCTGTGATTGTTGTTTGTGTGCTTGTTGATGTTTATCAGCATGTTTAGTGGATAGGTGCTCTGTTCTGAATTCCGACTGGCATGATTCTCGTGTTGTTTCTCATGTTAGTTTCATGCTATGTTGTTCTGTTCTGGCATTCTCGTTATCCGTTCTTGCTTCGTAGTATCATGCTAGGTTCATTGTCTCTATTGAGCACGTATTGGATTGTTTGTTGTATCTGTTTATAGTTTAGAATTATGATAGGTAGCATCATCCGGGCGAGGATGCATAACGTAACTTGCATCCATGGCAGGGACGTACGAGGCAGTACTCCGTCCCTGATCCGTCGTTAGGATTTAGCTAACCCTAAAGGCAGCCCAGTGCAATCTTGGGTGAGGGTGCAGACTGTTAAATGCCCCAACGGTCGGGGGAATGACGAGGCATTGCCTTGTCCCCGGCAGTCGACACGTCCTCAGCGTGTCGGCAGTAGCCCTTGATTGCCACCTGATAGGGCAAGGACCGGTTCCTGGTGTAAGCCTACCACGATCGGTTTCTTAGCCTCAGGTGCGGTGGTACAGGCTGACATCATTTTCGTGTCCTGGTCTCACACCACTATGTTCAGTGACACCAATCCAGAGATTTGTTAGGCATGCGTCTTTGGACGAGGCGGCTTGCCTAGACCCGGCACACTTCTGGTTTGCGGCGAAGATGCGGTGCGCGCGCTGCGCTCATTACACATGCCATCGGAGAGCTCCTTGAGATCTTGAGTTCAGTGCACCTTTCGTATCGACAGTAGGAAGGCTGAGGCAGAGACTAGTTTCTCGTATAGTATCGTATCGCGTGGTAGTTTTCTAGCGTAAGACCTTGAGATGGCATCCGAGGTTTATGTGTGGATTAAAGTAAAGTGCTCTCTTCTATGTTTATATTCATAGCTTGCATATATTTATGCTAGATGACCAGTTACATCGTATTGTACCCCAGTTGGGGATTCTTACTGAGTAATTCGTTGCTCACCCTTATTATGTGGTTTTCCACAAGTAACCATGGTGCGAGACAGGATGGATGAAGGAGGAGCTGCTGATCATGGAAACCAGCTGATTAAACTCTGAGTCTTATGTTTATGTTTTTATGTTTAAATGTCCTCTGAATGCATGTAGTTGGGCACGGAGCCCTTAGGTTGTTTTCGGGTTGCTTTCTGAATTCTGACACTGATGTAAACTATTTTGGATTTGAATGTTTGAATTGAATCTCTGATCATAGTACGTTTAAAATTGTATTTAGCTTGGAACAGGTACTTGGAAACAGGGACAGGTTCCATGATATTTTGTGTTTGTTTTGAATGGATGTTATCGTTTTTAGTTTTATTAAGAATCTGGCATACAACCCTGCATAATGTTTTCTATGTTTTTAAAGAATGCATTGAGGTAAAGGCCTAGTTTAGGACCCCATTCGGGTCGGGTCTTTACATGCTCTGTTCTGAATTCCGACTGGCATGATTCTCGTGTTATTTCTCATGTTAGTTCCATGCTAGGTTATTCTGTTCTGGCATGCTCGTTATCTGTTCTTGCTTCGTAGTATCATGCTAGATTCATTGTCTCTGCTGAGCACGTGTTGGATTGTTTACTGTATCTGTTTATAGTTTAGAATTATGATAGGTAGCATCATCCGGGCGAGGATGCATAACGTAACTTGCATCCGTGGCAGGGACGTGCGAGGCAGTACTCCGTCCCTGATCCGTCGGTAGGGTTTAGCTAACCTTAACGGCAGCCCAATGCAATCTTGGGTGAGGGTGGCAGACTATTAAATGCCCCAACGGTCGGGGGAATGACGAGGCATTGCCTTATCCCCGGCAGTCGACACGTCCTTAGCGTGTCGGCAGTAGCCCTTGATTGCCACCTGATAGGGCAAGGACCGGTTCTTGGTGTAAGCCTACCACGACCGGTTTCTTAGCCTCAGGTGCGGTGGTACATGCTGACATAGTCATAGTGTCCTGGTCTCACACCACTATGCTCAGTGACACCGATCCAGAGATTTGTTAGGCATGCGTACTGGACCAGGGCAGCATGCCCTAGACCCAGCACCTCCCTGGTTTGCAGCAGCATGCGGTGCACTCACACGCTCATTACAGCACCGACTAGAGAGCTCCTCGAGATCTTGAGTTCAGTGCACTTTTCGTATCGACAGTAGGAAGGCTGAGGCCGAGACTAGTTTCTCCTATAGTATCGTATCGCGTTGTAGTTTTCCGGAGTAAGACCGTATATGTATGGATTAAAGGGAAGTGCTCTCGTCTGTGTTTATATTCATAGATTGCATACATTCTGCTAGAGGACCAGTTATATCGTATTGTACCCCGGTTGGGGATTCTTACTGAGTAATTCGTTACTCACTCTTATTTTGTGGTTTTCCACAGGTAACCATGGCGCGGGACATGATGGCTGAAGGAGGAGCTGTTGATCATGGAAACCAGCTGTTTTAAACTCTGAGTCTTATGGTTTTGCTTTATGTTTTTGTTGTCCTCTGAATGCATGTAGTTGGGCACGGAGCCCTTAGGATGTTTTCTGATTGTTTTCTGTATTCTGACACTATTGTAAACCGTTTGGAGTTTTTGAATGATTTGAATAAATCTCTGATCAGAGTATGTTTTGGAACTGTATTTGGCTTGGAACAGGTGCTTGGAAACAGGGACAGGTTTCAGGAAAATTATATTTGACTTTTGAAATGGTTGTTTACATGTTTTAGTTTTCATTCAGAATCTGGCATGCAATCTTGCATATTGTCTTTAAGTTTTAAAAGCATGCATTGAGGTAAAGGCCTAGTTTAGAACCCCTTTCGGGTCGGGTTTTTACAGCTTAAGATGCATATTTTCATTAACTCGCATTTCTATCTTTTTCCCATCTACTTCCATGATTTTTAACACACATCTTATTTCCAGGGAGAAACTTCATTCTCCTCGCAGTTTTCAAACTTTCCAAATGATTCAGTTTAAGCCTTAAAATCTTCTCTATCATGAATGAAAAATTACCCCTCATCGCAAGTACTCCATAATGCTCAACCCATTATTTTGCAATCGCATCTAGTTCAAAGTTCACCCAACTTACTCTTCGAAGGTATCTATTCAGATCCTTGTGTCTTTTGGGGATTTTGGTTATGCTTTTTGCATTACTCGCAAGTTGCACTCATATCTACAAAATTCAATAGTTCTTAGCGTAAATCGTTTGAGCATAAAACAATTTTGCTTAGCAAAAGAATTTCAAGCTTGCGCTAATGTAGACAGCGGAATACTTAAGGTATCCTTGGGCTCAATCGCCAGTAACGACTTTCTTATTTTTGCTAGAGAAAGTTGATGTTTTTTTTTTCTTTGAAAAAGAACGTGCTGCCCTCACCCCCAAATTTAAAATCTTCATTGTCCTCAATGAAGTTGAGGCTTAGTTCCCCCAAAATTATTTATTGACGCGATTGATCTACGCTATTGTGAGTTTCTTTGGCTTCCTTGCGAATTTTTGGTGCTTTCTATCATTTATGATGGAGATTATTCTAATGCTAGGTTTGATTATGAGGGAACTTAAGAATTCTATAACTTGAACTAATGTTTTCGCTAGATTTAATTATTGGGATAAAAGCACTTATTAGACTTTCAAAAGAAAAGAACTACTGGATTAAAGAAATAACATAAAAATTAAGTAAATTGCGTCCTAAATGCATGATCCTAATAAAACATCTAATCATGAAATGTATGTAGAAGTAAATAAAAGATAGAAAGCATAATAAAAGAGAGCGAGACTTCCATCTGCTTTGCTCTGCCGCTTTTCTTTCCATGCTTCAGATAATTCTACATAGCCTCCTCGAGTTTGGCTATCCTCTCCTCTAGGCTTGCTTCTGTGTTTGTGTCCTTCATTTTCTTTCTTTTTCTAAGCTTTTTCTTGATGGGAATAAGCTTAAAGTTCTATCATATGGATGCAGTCGAATTCTCTGGTCTGCACATAGCTAAGTAATTGAAAATGGATAGTACATGTGCTCTTCACTAGCAAAAATTTGCACTTGTGTTTCCAAAAGTTTTCCCAGATTAATGTGTACCCCAAGCTTTATTGATACCAGTAGCATAGCTTGATCTTTTCAGATTAGCGCTCTCTTTGCTGATGGTATAAGTGCAATATTTATTATCTTCAGCCATTCTTGCAGGTCTTCTCGAATCATTTGTCTTTGTACCGACGTTGGGTCATTCCATTATGCTATCAATATTCCTATTACTGATAGTCCTTCTTTCATCTGCTTCGCGGTGGGGGAGTTGATCAATTTCTGAAGGAATGACGCGGTGCATCTGGTGCTTCCAAGGCCTTATTCCACGCAGCTGCTCGGCTGTCAATCAGCTGACCATTTACTCTTGAGAGGCGCATCGAACCATCTTTCTTTTTCACAAATAACACCGGTGCTCCCCACGGGGACACACTGGGTCGAATAAAACCCCTGTCTAACATCTTCTGCAACTGAACCTTCAGCTCTTTCAACTTCGCTGGCGCCATCCTGTAGGGAGCTTTCAAGATAGGGAGAGTCCCTAGCTCGAGATCAATAGTGAAATCAACCTCCTACTGAGGTGGCAACCCAGGCAACTCTTCTGGAAACATATCTGCAAACTGCTGAACGACCGACACCTGATCAACTAACAACGAAGGACGGTCTCCTCCAGACAAAATTGCTAGAAAGCCTCAAGCTCCTCGAGCTAACAATCGCTGGGCTTTCATTGCAGAAATCAACGGCGGACAGATTCCGCTTTGGACACTACGGAACTTGAAACTTTGTTTCTTGGGCGGCCTAAACACCACTTCCTTCTGGCGTCAGTCGATTAGTGCATGGTGCTCTGCTAGCCAATCCATCCCTAGGATCACATCAAACCCACTCATAGGCAAGACTATGAGGGTAGCTGCTAAAGACTCTTCGGACACTAGGATCCTACCATCTCTAACCTTGTCTCTAGCCAACATACTGACTCCCGAAGGAGTGGCAACTCATAAATTGAACCCTAAAGGTTCCAGCAGTAAACAAGCTTGACTAGCAAACAATGCAGAGATAAAAGAATGGGTCGAGCCCGAATCAAATAGTACATAAGCAAAGTGATCTAGGACAAGTAGGGTACCTGCCACAGCTGCATCAGTCTTCTCGGCCTCCTGCCGAGTCATGGCAAATACTAGGCCCTGCTGCTGAGCCGGTTTAGCTGCTGTCTCACCTTGAGGGCACGCTCTGGCCATGTGCCCTTCCTTGCCACATCTGAAGCAAGCTCTAGGCGAAGTCCCACACATACCAAACTGATTCTTGCCACAAGTCCGGCAATAAGGTAGCTGTCTCACTACGCCCTACTGGCGACCCAAATCTCTTTACAGAAAATGGTCTTGACGGCGCTGCTGACTCCTCTGATCAAATTTCCTTTTCTGCCCTGTACTGGTCGGCTGACTCTATGTCACTACAACAACCTTCTCTCGGGAGTACTTCCTGTTGTAAGTCTTAGCCAACGCCACTGTCCTGGTGTAGGTATCTGGAGCGAGTGCCATGATGTCCTAGGCAACCTCCAACCTGAGTCCTCCGATGAACTTCTTAATCTTAAGTTCCTCGGTGGCAACTAGCTCTAGAGCAAAATGACTGTGCTCAGAAAACTTCCTCTCATATTCCTCTATGGAGTCGTCCCCCTACTTTAAGCTATTGAATGCCTCAACCATCTCTTGCTGGGCTTCTTCACTAATATACTGAACCTTGAATGCAGCACTGAAGAATTCCCAAGTAAGGGGTGGGGATCCTACAGGTTTGCCTCGGAGTGTGGACTACCACCACCACACTGGTGTGTTAGCAAGAACATGTACGGCACACCGCGGTCTCTGAGTATCGGGGCAATCCATAACCTGGAAGATATACTCCATCTTGGCCAACTATCTCGCTGCCTTCAACGGACCATCAGTCGCATTAAACTCTTTAGGCTTCCACTTGCAAAAATCTTTGAGCCAGTGACCATTCTCGACGGCTCCATTCCCTACAGCAGCTTCAACAACTATAGGTCCCTGGCCTCCCTGAGGGTTCATTGGGGCTACAGGTGCAACTGGCGGCGTCTGTCGGAGCAACTCAATTAACTGAGCCGTTTGGGCTCAGGACTCCTCCCTCTGCACTGCAAGCTGTTCTATAAGCTGTGCTGAAAACTGTGCCTGCGACTCGACGCTCTGCTCAGCCATCATGAACATCATCTATCGCATCATCGATGCCAGCTATGCTCCAGGAGTTGTAGTTTGAGGCTGTGAAGTCTCTCCCCCAACTCGGGGCATATCGGTAATTGGGGCCACAGGCGGCCTACGGGTCTGGTTCAGTCTTGATGCTGCCTCATCAGTAGTTATCTCAATGCCAACACCTCGGTTGGAACACCAGACGATCCTGCTCTACGTCGGGTAATCGACATATCGACGATCTGTACCTAAAACACCAAGTTAGTCCCAGCTAGGACCAACACTGCCAATAACAAAACAAGGCTAGTATGCTAGATGCAGATAATGTAAACTTAACCCTTAAACAAGTTTTAACACATACCTGGCGGCTGTTGAAGTGTTGATGATCATGGGACACAACGACCTAACTCAGTAGATTAGTCTACAGAATCTATGACTCTGAGCTTTGATACCAACTGTAAAGACCCGACTCTAAATGGTCTCAATGATCCTTACTACATGTTTAACTCATAAATTTAAAACAAACAAAGTCTTAAAAGCAAACTTGGATAAACATGCACTTTAAAATTATTTCATGTTCCAGAAAATCAGTTAAAACAGAATCCTTAAAATTCCTTAGCCTCTGGCCAGAGTTTACAAAAGCACATAAAAATTAACATAATAAAAGTCTTCCAAGACGGAAGCTGCAACAGACTCGTCCCCATGATCAACCTGCTCCTCCTCTAGCCACCTCGATGTTGTGCCAAGTTACCTGGTGGAAGAAACCACAGAAAGGGTGAGTACAATTGCACTCAATAAGAATTCCCCAACCGGGGTACATTACGCAAGGTAAATCATTTAGCATCCTAGTAAACAAGCACACAACCACAAAACATAAGGCAGACTCAACATCAAGGGTCAACTAGTGACGAGCAGGGTCAGCACACCTCTGGGCTGACCAAATAGGAGGGCATCCTAAGTACCCTCGGTTTCTGGATGTGTATCTCTAAGACATTTAGGTTAGCACTCTCCTGGGCTAACTAGGGACAACACACACTAGGCTTGTCCTAACTTCTACGAGCAGCACACAGCTGGGCTAAACCCTAATTCTAATCGAGCCAGCATGCAACTCGACTGTCACTCGTGGGTCATCCAAGCCAGCACGCAACTCGATTGTCACTTGGGTCAGCCAAGCCAGCACACCACTCGACTGTTACTTGGGCAAACAAGCCAGCACGCCACTCGAATGTCACTCGTGAGTATAACCGAGCCAGCACGCCACTTGACTGTCACTCTTGAGTATAACCGAGCCAGCACGCAACTCGACTGTCACTCGGGCTCCATATCAAGCACTTACTACAATATCTTCTTAGGCTAACAGAGTCTGACAAACAACAAGGCTAAAGACAATAGAGCATGAGCAGACATTTGAGCCTCTTATTAAACAACAGAGTACTACATCCAATTTCAAGTTCTACATGCCAAATCTAATAACAGAACATGCATAGGAACAGTAACCAGGAAACAGGGCAAGTAAACGGCATACAAAGCATACAATTCAGACATACAGAATAGATCAACATACGCACAACTTGCATAACCTAATCCACTACAATTTTATAATAATATGCAGAACACTTAGCTAGGAGTCTATCAAACCACACGCAGGGTCCACACAACCCCTTCAAGGAACCCTTACCTGAGCATTGGAAAAAAGGCAACAACAAGAAGTGATCCCGGGCTTCGAGAATGCACGAATCCACCTAACATTATTCATGGCACATCATACAATTAATCCTAAGCAAATGATCCAATAAATGACAACAGAAAGCCTCGGGAAGAGTGCCTTACCCAAACAGAAGGCCTAAGCTCGGCAGCTAGGCTTGGTGGTCAGGGAAGTGAGTCGCGGCAGGGGTGGGTGGCGAAGCTCGGCAAGCGTGCAGCAAGCCTCGACAAAGACACTAGTGAGGGCTGCGGTAGGGACTCGGCATGGGCATGCGAGAGCCTCGGCAGCCTGCGTGCTAATGTGCGGTAGGTGATGCTCGCGACTGGGCGTCTGCGTGTGGATGCAAGTGGCTAGGCTCATGCGAGGCTGCGTCGTTGCGGCAGTGCGAGCGAGGCTAGCAGGGCACGGGCTTTGCTGGGGCGAAGCGGTTCGGTTGGGCTGCAGCGAGCGAGGCGATCTGCGGTTGCTCGCGGTAAAGCTTCTCTCGGGCGTGCGGTTGGGAGCTAAGCCAAAGCGGTGATGCGGCGCTGGGTGGTGCGTGCGGCTGGAGGCGATGGCGACCTGATCGACAATGAAGCTGCAAAAGGGCGATGGAGATGGAGAACATGAAGGAGAAGGGGAAGGAGGCTAGGGTTTGCACAATTCCAATGAGAAGGGGGATGGGGAAATTTTGCTTCTATTTTCTCAATAAAAATGCTTCTATATACCTCCAAATACCAAGAATCAAAATAGGTTTCCCCTCCAAATACCAAGAATCAAAATAGGTTTCTCCTATTTTTCTTATTTTTAAATGCTCCAAAAATCCTCCAAGTGCCATGTGTCAAATGAGGTTCCCCCTTCGAGTCCTGGCAAGCTCACTTTTAAAAGCTATTTTTCTTTTTAAATCTCGAACGACCTCCAAATAACTCTCGGTCCTGAAACCTAGAACCAGAACAAAACAACAACTCAATATAAGTCTGGAAAGCAACCCAAAACCCTGAACAATTACCAGAATGCCCCCGGAGGCCAAAGGACCAAAATACCCCTAGAAGCTCATACAGCCCTAACGACCCAACCAAACGACCGAATAACTGACCAAACATACTTGGGGATCCAGAATGAAAACCTGAGCCATTACAGTATTCCCTCATTTTAAGACTTTCGTCCTCGAAAGTCCTAAGACTGGAATAACTCGTTGTAGTGCATCCTCATCTCGTCCTCAAGGTCCCAAGTTGCTTCCTCTACCCTCTAATTTATCCACTAAACCTTCACTAGGTTGATCTCTCGGTTACGCAAAACCTTGCGCTCCAGGGCCAAAATCTACACAGGCCTCTCCTCGAAGCTCAAGTCCTGGTTCAGCTCCAACGGCTCATAGTCAACAATGTGGGACGGGTCCGCAACATACTGACATAGCATCGACAGGTGGGATACCTTATGTACAGATGCTAATGATAGGGGCAGCACTAATCGGTACGCCACTGGACCGATTCGCTCAGGGATCTCAAAAGGCCCCACAAACCTGAGACTCAACTTGCCCCACTTACCAAACCTTAGTACTCCACGCATCGGTGCTACCTTCAGGAAAACATGTTGTCCCACATCAAACTCTAAGTTCCACGCCTAACATCAGCGTATGTAACGGCCCAGTTTTCTGTTTCGGTTTCCCAGGTACTTTTGGTTCAGTATTCGGACGTTCGGTTGGGCCGTTAGAGCTATTTTAACCCTTAGGGGTATTTTGGTCATTTTGCTCCTTGGTCAGGGTTGGTGGATATTTAGGGTTCCAGGGCTGTTTCTGTCTTTCGTTGAGACCTGACTTTTTGTTGGTTGCAGGTTCTCGGGAGTTATGATGTTTGTTAGGGTTTTGAAGGTATCCCAGTTAAATGTAAAATTAAGGAAAATTTAAAAGTAAAGTGCTTGAGCCAGGACTCGAACCCAGGTGGCTAGGAGTTGAAGTTTGTTGTTAATTATTTAAGAATTAATTAATGTTGTGGCTGGGATTCGAACTTCTGACCAACTAGGCTTTGGGAGGCTTGCTTTGTAGAGAATTAATAAGAAAAAAAAAGTGTTGCTTGTGGGTTTCGAACCCTTGACCTGCAAGGAAGTTAGGAGGCTTGGATTAAAAAGAATTAATTAAGAAGAGAATTGTGCTTCCACCGGGACTCGATGGGGGAAAGCCCAGGAGTTGGAATCGTAAGAATAAGAACAAAGAATTCGTACTTTTGGCTTCCACCCTTGCCGCACGTAATTCCTCCCCCACATCTTTGCCGATTCCAATTCTCTTTCCCTTCCATCATCTTGCCGATTTCATCCTCCATTCTTCTCATCTTTCCGAGCAATTTATCCTTCTCGATTCCCCTCTTTTGTTTAGTTGCTTGTGTAACAGCCCGGATTTTAGTTAAATATAAAATAAGGTTTAAAAGATGTTATTTGGAGGACTCGAACCCTCGGCCTCAAAGAGAGATGGGAGTTTGGAATTAATTAAGGAAAATAAATGCGTCAACTAGGGTTTGAAGGAGGAAAGCCTTGGGAAGGGAATTTTAGATTTCCAAAGCACACCCTTACTCTCTTTTATCCTCTCTTTTTACTCTCGATTTTCACAGCACACCCTTAAGTAGCCATGTTGAAGTTCCTAACCCAAACTCCCAAACTTAGGCTTACCGAAACCGGCACTTCTTCAGGGAAGCAAGCAATGAAAGGAGCTAGTGGGTCCACGCATAAACGGAACAAGTTGAGGAAGGAACCCGAAGTGCGAGAAGAACGCACAAAGGAGATTCCAAGACCCACTTTGGCAGAAGAGGTGGCAGCCCAAATCATTTAGCTAACATGTGAGGAGTTGGCTGCCACGGTGCGAGCACTAGAAGAGAAACTGTAGAGGAAGAAAGAAGTCACTATGGCAAGATCGAATCGCCGGAAGAGAAGAAAATTGATGGGGTTAGCCTCCAAGGATTCGATGGAAGCAAATCCAATTGCTGAAATGGCTGAGAAGGCGAGCGAAGGTCAGGAAAACCCTAACCGCATTGTAGAAGAATTTGAATACGATCAGCGAATAACGCCGTCTCAGCAAGATCGACTGGTAGGAAACTCAGAAGGCTTGCTAGCAATGCTAACCCTAAGTGCGGAGGGAGGCGAACCACGAGTCTGAACGCCTCCAGCGAATGCACTGGGGGATGAATTGAACATCGCTCAGACATTAGAAGAGAGGGTGTCAGTAAATTCCCCGAGTGATTTGCACAGTTTCGGTCTGAATTCGCTGTCGGAAGAAGAATTTGTCGCCAATACACCAGAGGAAGTTTTCATTAGCCAAGCTTCGCCGGCCAACATCGTTCAAGAGTCAGATGTGATGCTATCGCAGGACATCGAAGCCATGTTGAATGAAGGAATGGAGATAGTCCGGAGGAACGAGGACTGGATGCATCTGGCGAATGAGGGAGAGCCTGCGGTTATGCCTTCGACGGAGCCTAAGACCATAATCGCACGCAACTCCGCGAATGAAGAACTGCGTAGACAACCAGCTCCTCCCCCAATGCAGCCAGCTAGGACAAAGGCTGGGAAACGAAACACTCTCTCGCAGGACGAGGTGAAATTTCTTGCTGACAATCATAATCAGATTGAAGCAAGTAAAACCCAGTTCCTAGTGAAGCGAGTGTTGTCTAAACAAGGCTTGGAGGATAATTTAAGCAAATATCCTCCAACCGTCAAGCATGAAATTGAACAGCGAAGCTGAGAGGAGTTTTGTGTCCCTTGGGAGGAAGCGAGAATCGAATGGACCGTCGAATTCTTCGTAGGCATCCTCAATAACGATTCAAGAATATCTTTTGTTCAAGGGCGAAAAATTGATTGGAGCTCAACAACGTGGAATAAACTCTTCGGCCTGCCAGACGAGGAGTCTGATTATGACATTCTGACCCAAACATGCTCCCAAGATGATTTAGATGACTGTCTCGCGACAATCGGAAGCGAAGAAGAAAAATGAGATGTTGGGCTGAAGTCCGTGAAGTTTTTGGCCAACGATTTGAATGCAGAAGCGAAATTATGGGCTTCTTTCATCAAACCGAGTCTCATGCCAACAACACACGATTCGACGCTGACTCAGGATCACGCGTTGCTCATTTATTCAATCATGGCTGGGCATTCAATCAATGTGGGCAAAATCATTGAAGAGGAGATTCATCTCTGCGCTGAAGGTGGAAAGAAGGCGAGCATGATAATTTTCCCTCACTCGATCTCCGCATTGTGTGCCCTCCAAGGGGTGAAGAGGAAATCGAGCAACAAAAAGTTGCCTCGCCTCAAACCCATACCCCCCGCGAAGAACCCAAATTTTAGCCAACCTCGTCAAATTGAGCAACGTACACATCCTACTACCACCAACTCACCGGACCTCAACGAAGTGCTTCGCATCCAGAAATCCATCTTGGCCGAGCAGCAAGATGTGAAAGATCGCCAAGTTGATTTCTATAAGTACTTTTCAGTTCTCGACAAAGCAATCCAGCGTTTTTTCGATCAAATTGATGAAGGACCTCATCTTCCTGCTTTTCCAAATTGGATTCTAAAACGTAGGCCAGTAGATGGTGAGGAGAGTAGTGAGTGAAATTGTAATTACCATATTCGCTTAGTTTTGTATATCGCGAATTTTCATTAATATAACCCATGTTTGATCAAGTTCTTCTGCAGTCCTTGTTTTATTTTTCTTTCTTGTGCAGTTGTTTCTTTCACTTTACATAAACCCATGTGAATGCACCCTCCTCTACTCTATTACCTTTTCGCGGAGCAAAGCGTCCTCGTTCTATCCTTTCACTTTGCTTCTTTGAACTGACTTTCTTGAATCGCGAAAAGAGAAGTTGTAATATGTTAACTAATGAGCTTATGTTTCTTTTGTAACATGCTTGTATCTGATGCTTTGTGTAGTGAAATTCTGGGAGATCATGTTTTCTACTAACGGGTGATTAGCTCGACGGTTCGCTCAAGTAAGACTTGCGACTTGGTTCAGGAGTCGTGTCGTGTACTTGTGCTTTTGTTTCTTAGGGACAATGAAACTTTCAAGTGTGGGGGGGTGAGCGCAGCAGCATGCCAACGAATTAGTTCGCTGCTTCCTAAAAATAGTTCATTTGCCGTTCAAGCCAAGTTAAAAAAAAAAATACTTGGTTCGAGAAAAAGTGAGAGGCGAAGCGAGTCAAAGGGCTAGTAACCCAAGTCTGGAGACTTCCCGAAACAACGTAATCTTCTAGGTTTGTTCCAATACTGCGTACCCATTATTATTTCTTATTCGATAGTGGAACAGACTCGTGAAGACCTTAAACGGACCAAGACTCCATGAACTGTAAAAGGAGAGTACTCGTTTCGGCAAAAGGGGAGAAGCATAAAAGCATACAAAACGCTAATTTCGGGCAAAACAGCAAATGAGGATCCACGGTCACGATATCGCGAACTGAGTTCCAAGTCTAGCTTGCAGAATTCGATATAGCTCATTCTCGAACTGGAATTCGAGATCCCTACAGAACTAACCACATAGGCAAGGACGCAAACAGGTAACGAGAAATCTTATCCATGTTGTTCATATATTATGATTTGGCCTTGAGCATTAACCATTGGCAGTTTTGAGTTGAATTTAAGTTAAGAATCGACGACAATTTGATTACTCGAGGCGCATAATAGTTCAAGTGTGGGGGTGTGATAACTCCCAAAACAATTGGGAGTTAGTGGGCAAGAGGAGTTTTGAAGAATCAGGGCAAAGGGTTGGTGATACGCGAACAAACATAAGCAAAGGCGAACAGTAAACAAAGTTCGACAACATAACAGGTAGCCAACTGCGAACGCGAAAGGATGTCGGTAGGACATACAAATTGGAGAACACTAAGGAACCATTCAAACCACGATTACACGTCAAGGGGAAAATACGGGCCACTGATAGATCGTGGGAACGACAGCAAGAAGTTCGGACACCGCGAGCATGCCTTTAAAAGTCAGAGATGATCGGAGTTGGGAAGGGGATTCTAAGAGGAAAAATGAGTGCTTATGCGGAGATCAAGCTGGAACGTGAGTGAGAGCTCGAGATCAGGCTAGAAAGTGAGCGAGAGCTCCGAGAAGTTGAAGAATTCCATTCAGCCTTCATATCAAGCCTAGTTATCCTCAGGGGTTAACTCTTTTCAGTATTCGTATAGTTGTTTTCGTTAATTCAGCATTGTTATTACTGTTTATTTATCGTTTGTTTGAACTTTGGATCGATTTAAAAAGTTATTAATTTTTTCATTGTTAGTTTTGTATTCGTTTCTTTTATTTCGATTGAAGAAAATTACAAGTTATACCTCGCGAAGTTATTAAAAGTGGTTTAGATACAAGTTAGGTTTCCGAGAGGAGCTATAGTCGAGGAATTTGAGAGAATAAATTGACATCTTGTATATCTGCCTTAAGCTTTGACAAGTTAGCACTTGCAATTCATGCATACTTAGAGATAAAGGGCATTAAGGTGTTAAATGGGTAATTCGCTACTTCGAGAGAATTGTGTTTTACTCGTTTGCTTAGAACTAATCAGCGAAAGTGAACTATTAGAAATTCATATTGTTACATCGTTACGATTGTTAAGCATTTAATCAAAACCCCATCTTTTATACTTGTTACCTTGACTCATACTTAGTGTTTTTAATAAGTAAACTGCAATTCCCTGTGGAGACGACTTTAATTTATACTACAACTAAACTGTGTACACTTGCCCGCCGTCGAGAGTAAACACACTTCGCTAACTTAGAGGTTCGCGAGAGCGAACTCAACATCTATTAACTAATTGTTCCCATTGTGTTCACTGTTTCGCAAACAGCGTCCTCGGTAAACCAGAAATATAATCCATGGAAATCTCTTCCCACTTCCACTGAGGCATGCTCAGTGGCTGCAATAACCCTGTGGGTTTCTGTCTGGGAGTCTTCACTTGCTGACAAGTGAGACATCAGCTAACGAACTTACAATATCCCTCTTCATATTATTCCACCAGAAGGTCTGCTTAAGGTCCTGATACATCTTGGTGCCCCCTGGGTGCCAAGTGAACGAGGAACTGTGAGCCTAAAAAAGAAACTCAGCTCTCACTTCAGCATCCCTGGTACGCAGAGGCGTCATCTATACCTCAAACCACCATCTGGTGACACAACAAAATCAAAGTCTTCATCGACCTGCACTCTGGCAATCAGTCGACTCAACTCGGGATCACTCAGCTGGCTATCAATAATCCTTGCTTGATGGATGGCTGAACAGTCAATTGGGCCACCCTAACGGTAAGCTCTCCCAAGAACACTACTATACCAGCTCGCTCTAACTCTCTCCGCAACGGGACCTGTGAACTCAGCAAGGCTGTAGAGTGTGAAGTTTTCCTACTCAAGGCATCAACCACAACATTGGCCTTGCCAGAATGATACAGGATCTCGCAGTCATAATTCTTTACCAACTCCAGCCATCTCCTCTGCCTCATGTTCAACTTCTTTTGAGTGAAGAAGTATTTGAGGCTCTGGTGGTCTGTAAACATCTGAATTCTCTCTCCATACAAGTAATTCCTCCAGATTTTCAAAGCAAACACCACTATTGCTAACTCCATGTCGTGCGTCGGTAGTTCTTGTCATATGGTTTCAACTGTCTCGAAGCATAAGTAATAACCTTACCATGCTGCATCAGAACACAATCCAACCCAAACTTAGAAGCATCACTGTATACCACGAAACCACCTATTCCCTCTAGAACTGACAACACCAGAGCTGTAGTCAAACTGTGCTTCAAAATAGCAAAGTTTTCCTCACACTTATCATCCCAAACAAACTCAACACCCTTCTTAGTCAACCTGGTCAGGGGTGCTGCTTTGGCGGAAAAGTCCTTGAAGGCACAAGCTCGGCAGCTAGGCTCGGTGGCAAGGCAACGAGCACCAGCGTGCGACTGGGCGCGCGCAAGAACAGCGGCGTGGGGCAGCAGGCTTTGCTGGGTGAAGCGAATCGGCAGAGTGTGTGAGGCTTGCGGATCCGCATGTCTCACATGGGCGAGCTGCTTTCTTTGTCGCGAAGCGCGAGAGCGAGAGAGAAGCGCGTAGCGGCGGCTTCGGTGCATCTTGAAACGCGCGCGATCGACACGGACGAGCGATGGGGCTTTGACGGAGTGGCTACGAATGAAGGCTGTTGCGCGGACGGGATGTTGGAGAGCGGCACGGGCAACGCGATGGCTCGCGGGGCGAACTGCTGGCTATGCGGGGATGCTCACGGACAGATGCGAGCGATGGAGAGGCTGTGGTGTGGCTGGGGGAGTTGGCACTCGGCTGCAATGGGGTGATGGAGCTTGGGATCGGCAATGGAGTTGGAGAGCTTGGAGAATGCGATGGAGAGGAGGATGAAGGGTCGGCTAGGGCTTGGGAATGGGAGAAAAAGATTTTCTCCTATTTTTCTAATTTTTAAATGCTAAAAAAATCCTCCAAGTGCCATGTGTCAAATGAGGTTTCCCCTTCGAGTCCTAGCAAGCTCACTTTTAAAAGCTATTTTTCTGTTTAAATCTCGACGACCTCCAAACAACTCCCGGTCCTGAAATCTGGAACCAGAACACAAACAAAAACTCAATATAAGTCTGGAAAGCAACCCGAAACCCTAAACAATTACCTGAATGCCCCCGGAGGCCAAAAGACAAAAATACCCCTAGAAGCTCATGCAGCCCTAACGGCCCAACCAAACGACCGAATAACTAACCAAACATACCTGGGAATCCGGAATGAAAACATGGGCCGTTACAAATAACCACCTTTAAGATGCACCAATTGCTTGCAAATTCCCCCGCAACAGCGGCAATGATTCCACTGCTAATATATTGAACAGTAACTAATTCTTATGCGAATGCAATAGGAATCACTTATGCTCAAGTATACGCGGTTGGGAATTGCAGCAAGTAATAAGTATATAATTTTATCGATCCCACAGAGAATTTGAAGTGGTTGGTTCATATTAAAGGTAAAAATTAATAAAGACACGAATTGGTTGAGAAGGGTGTTTGGTTTCTGCATAATAATAAAAAAATAATGCAGACACTATGCTAACTCTAATGCAAATGTTCATACTAAAACTAAAGAAAATGTTGATGCTAAATTGCTTGTTTTAATTCGAGATTCGGTTAACCGCAAACCAGTTGCTTGGTGATGTGAAATTCATACTACCCAACCCTCACAATGCTTCCGCATTTGTGGAATGTAGTGCCCAACTTCCGCTGCAGCTCTACATAATTAAGGTTTGGGTTTCGCATGCGTTAGTGGGGTTACTACGTAACTTCCCATTGCTTATCACGATGGATTCTTCATGCAATACTAACGTATCCCGATGGGTCTTCGCCAGGTTCCTCTTCTAAGTCAGTTGAAGGCTAGCATACATGGGTAGCGAGACGACGCATACTTAATTAAAATTCAACAATATAAATTATATCACCCACATTCGAAGTTCCTAAATTTCAATTAATCAAGCTAATAAGACACTATGACAAATGCAACCTACATGACGTAAACTAATAATGTATCTACGCAAGATGAGTTGTCGTGAGAAAATAAACACATGCTAGACTAAACTCCAAGCTCCCTTCCGGAATTCTTGGCTGCAACTTGTCGGTACAATGCCCATAGGTTTACTGTTAAGCACCAGTCATATGCATACATCTAGTGAAGAGGTTATACCTAACTCCCCTCTAAAAAGTGCTCATTAAAAGCATAAACCTACCTAGTGAGAACAGACGAACTAACCCTTTAACATCCTTTTTTCAAAGGTAGATGCCAAACACCTCTAAGTGGATTGTCAATCAACTCAGAGTAAAAATAACACAGTCACTGCCCTTATTCATAATCCCCACATTTTGATTTAGATTCATAACTAGTTTATATAACTTACTAATTCTCTTTAAATTAACCTAAGCATACAAGTTGCAGGAGATCAAATCTAAACAAAATACTTGTAGATTTATTCAAGAAATAAGCGACTATGCTGTGTTCGAAAAGTAAGAATACGAAATACAATAAAAGTAAAGCTAATTATGATGCAAAGAAGCGACTATGCTGTGTTCGAAAAGTAAGAATACGAAATACAATAAAAGTAAAGCTAATTATGGTGCAAAGACTCGGTCAACACATTTGCCAATGGTGTCCTCATCCGCAGCACCGCATTGGTACAAAGATCTTCAGGGCCTACAGATGAACGAAGGCCGTTGGGATTTCCAGCGAGTCCTCGACGTCTCAATGGTCATCCAAGGTAGCTTCCCCTCCAAACTAACACACCTTCTCCTTCGAATCTTCTTCCTTATATAGCTATCACAAGTTTCTTGCCGACCACGTTCTTCCCGAAGATTGTTCCTTAAGAGTTTCCTCCTTGGTTCCGTTGATCACTAGATTTGATTGCTGCTCGTCTTTCCTTTTTCTCTTTTCTTTTATTCCCCTTTTGTACGACGGCTTGATTGCTATTTTATTTCCTTCCTTTTCTGTTTCAGTCATTCCTTGTGAAACGCTTTCCTGTGGAAAATAGAACATATCAGCCGTTCTTGCTTAATTATCATATTCCCGCGTTTATACGTGCATTTACTAGCTAAAATATCAACATGTCACAAAGGTGACGTCATGCGATGCTATTAGCATGTATGACCAATTAATGCACTTCTTTTACGCAATACGCTGTTCATTTGCTTTGCTTTTCTTTGTTTAGCACGCGTTTCTAAGGATTAAATACCGTTATTGTTTAGCGCTATCATGGAAATGGAAAGGTGTTGGAGTTGAGATAACAAACTCCAAAATGCTTAACAAACATTCAAGCAAGGATCTAAATGCATTACCTAACAACTCATTAGATTTTAGTCTGATTTAAATATCTATAAATACATGAATCTAGTATGAACTAGGTTGGTTGAATTTATGTAAAGTGTGAGCTAATGTATTTGTGAACACCAATAAAATTCATCCGGATTAGCTCACATCTACACTTCAAGCAAACTCAAAACAAGCTTCGCTCAGCTATTCGAAAGGTGTGAAAATGGAAATTTGTTGGAGCTGAGATAACAAACTTTAATGTGCTCAACAAACATTCAAGCAAGAATCTAAATGCATTCCTTAACAGTTCATTAGATTGTAGTTTGATTTAAATATCTATAAATACATGAATCTAGTGTGAACTAGGTTGGTTGAATTTATGTAAAGTGTGAGTTAATGTATTTGTGAAATGTGAGTTTGAGAGATTCTCTGGATGCATGTGAGAAGTGTAAGGCTATGAAACTTAACCGAGATTAATAACAAAATAAACGTGTTCCCATGGATGTAGAGACTTGTGTTGGACTACATAAATCTGTTTGTAAGGTTGAGTCCCTAAGTTGAAACAACTATCCCTGCATGTGTTCAAAGCGTGCCTCTTGGCCATGCTGTTGAATATGCAAGGTAAGTGATTTTGATTTTAGTGTTTGTGAGTAAAATTGGGCCAGGAGTATAAAAATTATCCATGCATTATTGAAGTAGCAAATCAAATTTTATCCGATCAACTATTTATCTCACTCTGTTAACCAAAATACATACACACCTTAAGTAATTGCACAATGCTTAGGTTAGTAGATGATAAAATTAATAACATGATATTTAAACATCTCTTTTATCTACTCCTGACCAAGTTACATATTAGATGCCTTTCCATATTCATAAATTCTTCTATATCATATATGGCTAATAAGATTCTTTGTAGTCTAATCAATTAATAGATTGAATTGGAAGATACGTATCAAATTTTACCTTTTGATTAATTTATAGCTGAAACTTAATGGTCATATTAATATATTGCATTCTCGTGCTTTGATCGATTATTCACAAAGAGAAATGATCCAAATAGAAAAAAAAATTACTTTTTTTCCTTAATTTTTTTTCAATTAATAATTGTGAGAATACTCAGCTAAAATGATAACATTTTCTTATAATTCTAGCCGTTACTTGAAATGACATTGTTTAATTTGTTATTTTTTTGTATTTTATATTTTTTACGCCTCTTTCTTATCTACACGTGTACGCTCTTGATTTATTTTCTCCCCTCTTTTTTAAACACATGGTTGTATATATGTGGGGATCCTTTTAATAAGAAACTACTCACGGATTATACGTCTTCTTCTTTCGAATATTTCCTTTTACTTTCTTTATTCAGTCTCATCGACCAAAAGAGGTTGAATAAATAAAAATGAATTAGTCAACCAATACTTTTACCAGGAGTCCTCAATAAAATTTGCAAGAAACACCATTTTATATGCATAATATAAATAATATGGAGGTGTCAAACGATTAGAGTTGATTCATAAATAATATAAAATAAGAACTATATCCCATTTTATGTAAGAAAAATTATAATTTTCCAAAATTTGGGAGATTAGAATATCAATATAGTCCTATGATGACATAGATGGTATTAAAATAAAACTGGGTTGACTTTGGAATAAAGTAACAATTTTTCTTCTCTCCATCAATCCGCCGTTGCTCACTTGTGGGCATGGAAGTTTGATTAGCATTGAATTAAATTTAATTATATAATCACAAAGACTAAGAAAGAACAATTTGTTTTATTTCATTTATATATACTCGGTTTTATTTGTAAGCACTTTTTCAATGATTTACTAATTCAAGTTACAACAACCTTAAAATATGAAAATAACTAATGAAAAAGTAGCTTACATTTGAACTATCATTTCTTGTTGATAATTTTAGTTGCATAATCTATGAGTTTGTGAAGCTCGGCCTCACTGATAAGACCATCGTTATCAACATCAGCATAAATCAAAGCATAATGAGCTTTAAAGTGAGGAAGAATTGAGCCCATAAAAGCAAAAGCTTTTGTTAACTCTTTAATGTTGAGAAAACCATCCTTGTCGGTATCATGGTATTTGAAAATCTCCTTAATTGTCTCTCGACTAAGTTGAACATTAGATGACGGTGGCTCTCCATCAAGTGACTGCCGTTTGGATTTCTTATGATAGCTACACCCTAGCTTGTGTGCAAAATTGGTATAAGCTTTTGGAGTTATAGATTCTTGATTGTTGAAAACTTGTGTTGTGCCTCGAGCTTTCTGTAGGAGGAACTTCAGCTCTTCTTTATCGAGACCGCCATCGCCATTTTTATCATACTTCATGATCAGTCGATGAGCTTCATCTTCAGCCCATGCTTGGAGTTTGGAGGAAGACATTATGTTAAACTAAGGCTATGAACAGTTTGTTGATGGAACAAATTCGAACGTGATTCACTTATTTATAGCAACTCACTAATGAATTTGGTTTAACTTTATACCCTTCTTAATCTAGAACAAAATTATAATTATTTTTTTAAAACATTAGAATCTCATGCAATTAATTTGAAAAAACGGATGTTGCACGTGTGGCCAAACTCGAATAGAAGAGCTTTATGAATGATTTAAGTTTCTTTCATTTTCAAACACAGAAACAATATGTTTCTTCACTCTAACATTATTTACTTTTGGTTAAAAAGAGTATATATATATTTCTTTTACTTTTTTTTCCTAATTAAATCTACTTATGTATGGCATGAGATTTAAATATAATTTTTTAAAGTTTAGATGCCTTGTATTTTAAATTCAAAAGGAGTCATTTACCATAATTTATTTATGGTTTCATTTATAAGAACAATTCTCATATTTATACTTTATTATGTAAGGCTATGCTCCATTTTTTTTTTTAAATCTTCATAGTAGAAAGATTAGTTTTCGAAGTATATAGTAAAATAAAAACAATAATCCATTTAGATTAAGAACGTTTAGTATCTTTTTTTTTCAAGTGCTGTAGTGATTAAAACTGGCCTCTCGAATTTGGTCACATGTGTCAGTTGAGCTTATCAACAAAAGGTCAAAGAAATCTCATAAATAATTTTTTTTAAAGCAAACAATATATACAATGAATGTAGGAATATATTCCACCAATATAAAAAGTAAACTGAAAAAGAAAAAGTTCACTAAAATGGGTTTTTAATTCTTTTTTATTTTTTATTTTTTGGAATGAGAAAGAATTGAAACAATTTTAATAATTCTCTTTTTGGTTGTTCACAGTGATATCATAAGAAAACAAAAAGTTTACGAAAATTGGATTTTAATAAATCATTATTAGAAAATTAAAATATGACAAGGTTAAATAAATAAATAAAATTTCTCAAAGTTCTATGTCATTTTTGTAAAATCTTGTTATGTTAATCTTGTTCTGAACTATCTATTATATGGGCTTTAATTCACTAGACATCTTATAGTGCACAAATCCCATCGACTTTAGAGCCTAGCTATTTTGGTGCCCTTTGTGTTATTGCTCCAAAAAATTGATAGATCATCTATTTTTTACCTCAATTTTTCCTCTTGAGCTATGGTTGTATTTGGATCATATGGATACTAATCAAGCTCTTGTTGACAAGCGTGGAGCTCAAGATATTTTCGATATTGTCCTTAAAGTGAACCCCAACAAATGCAAAGGACATCATGAATTCCAACTTATATGAGGCTATTATATAGTATATTTGAAAAGAGATGAACTATAAAATATTTAAGGATGCTTTTAAATCGACAGCCTGCACTTGGGAAGACGTTGTGGTAAATTTTGCATTTTGGTGTAAAAAGTCGAATATATTTAAGGACTATGAACCATAACGTTATAGTTTATTACTAAAGATTCTTTTTTGTAATCCTCATTACTTGTAAGTGCCTTACATACTTGTTTAATGAAGTATCTTTTCCCCAAGTTTTTTTTGAAATCTTACTAACAATATTACTTTTTAGTTTAGTTTTTTTTTAAAGAAAAAAATTCCATTTATGCATATAAATACTATATATATTTTTTTAACATGGAGACGAGACTTCAAATCAGGTAATTTCAACCAAACTAATTGAGGGACAAATTTTGAACTAAAATAGTGTTTCGCTGAAGATTAAAAAAAACTTACTCCTAAAAGAACTATAAATATGTTTACCAATTATTATGAATTTCATGTCAAAATTAATTCATGATGAGATAAATAACTCATCTATCTAATACCTATTAGAGGTTTCTCCACTTTTTCAATGTGAGATTGTAATGCCCGCCACATCTAAATGAGAGGGCTTAAAAGATATGATTTGTACAACCTATATCAATAAGATGTACCTTCTTTTTCGATGGCTCAATTTAAAGAACTTCATAGTTAAGTGTGCTTATCTTGGAGTAGTCTTAGGTTGAGTGACCTCTTAGGATGCGCGAGTGAGGACAAAACATGTTGAAAGGACCCGTGTTTGTTTGTGCGCGAAGTTTTCATTCTTAGAAGCTATGAAGGCTAGTTGCTAACGTGGTCAGGTCACTGGGGAATGCTAGTGCCTATAGGGATGCCCATAGGGGCAAATCTGCGAATCTCTCCCAGTAAGATGTTGTTTGAGGATGAAGTTGAAGCAGGTCACCTTCCTTTTTTGGTGGCTCAACCTAAGGAACTTCATATTAAGCGTGCTTAGCTTGGAGTAGTCTTGGGTTCGGTGACCACCTAAGAATATTCCTAGGATACATGCTTGTGAGAACAAAGCATGCTGAAATGACCTATGTTGGTTTGCGGGGACATATTGCCTATAAGGGCCCCCTACAAGGGAAAATCTGGATTCCAAATCCTGGGACTGGGGTGTTACAAAGATCCTCAACGAGCATCTTTTTTTTGTTATCAATATATTATTCAAGTAAAAATATTAACAATATCAAGTAATTTTATTTTTATGATTACAAAATGAAAAAGAAAATAATTTTATGGTTGGAGTATTTGTTTTTTTTAATTATAAGTGTAGTTGAGGAATGATTTTAATCCATGACCTGTTATTTGTCAGCTACTGTTTTTATTAGCTTATGATTAGAGTTTATTGAGCCAAAGTAGTCGTGAATGAAAAGTGGGAACATCATAATTTCTTATTATTTATCAATAATGAACATCAATGTCCATTAAAATACAAGATGAAAATGATCTAAAAATTAGCTAAACCAGTCACAACTAAAAACAAAAAAAGCCAACCCCTATAACTCAATAAGCTCAATTGAAACAACCAATTTATAATATAATCCTCTACTGACGATCTATCAAGTAATCCTCTACAACTAGATTAATAGCACCTAAACAACTCATAATCCAATATTCCCTACTTAAGATTGGTCGTAAGTATTTTCCATGTCCAAATTCGAATAAATGGGAAAGAAGGAGGATGCTAGTAATGCCTTAGTGAAGACATCCTCAAGGTTGCTACTGCTTCGAATAGGGAGGACTCACACATAAAACCCTTACTCACTTTGCTCATATATAAAATGGCAAGCAAACTCCATGTGTATAGTACGATCGTAAAACATAAAGTTGGAGTCAAGTGAAAGGGTGATAATTATTGATTGGCAGTCAAGTCGGTATGTATTCTGATTCTAGTAATTACTTTGAAACTATTGATTGTTTCATTGACTTCTATGCCACTAAGGAATCTCCTAAACACACAAAACATCATGATATTGAACGACGAGTATCTAGGCAAGATGTCCAATTAGAATCCACAAAATCACGTAAGTTGAAATTACTAGTTTGAATCAATAATTTTCCTAGTCCAAGAGAATTCTTAAGATACTTCAGAAAGTTACGAGCTACTTTCAAAAGTTTAGTACATGGGGCTATTGGAGTGCTGATGATCATGGGACACAACGACCTAACTCAGTAAGTCAGTCTATAGAATCTATGACTCTGAGTTCTGATACAAACTGTAAGAACCCGACTCTAAATGGTCACAAATGGTCCTTACTAAATGCCATGACTCATAAATTGAATTAAAACATAGCCATAAAGGATTTAAGAAAATGCACTTCCTTAAAATATTTCAAAAACTAACAGTTAAATAAAATCATTTAAACTTTCAGCCTCTGGCCAGAGTACATAAAATTTGAAACATAACATGATAAAAGTTTTTCTAAAAATAAAGTGTAATGCAGAATAGTTGGTGCAACGAACTTGACCCCATGATCAATCATCTCCTCCTCTAGCCACCTCGATGATGTGCCAAGTTACCTGATGGAAGAAACCACATAAAGGGTGAGTACAATTGCACTCAGTAAGAATCCCCCAACCGGGGTACATTACGCAAGATAGATCATTTAGCATCCTAGCATACAAGCTACATTAATTACATAAAGGCAGTCTCAAATAATAGTGACAACAAGTGTCGAGCAGGGTCAGCACGCCTCTAGGCTGACTAACGAGAGGACAACCTAAGTTTCCTCGGTCTCTGAAATGTCTAACTCTAAGACAACACTAGGTTAGCACTCAACTGGGCTAACTGGAGACAGCATGCTACTGGGCTTGTCCTGGACAGCACGCAACTGGGCTTGTCCTAAACATATTCAGGTGGCACGCAACTAGGAGAGTCCAAAAAGAGGCTCGGGTGGCAACGCAGCTGGGCCAAACTTTGGATCAACTCAAACCTGGAAGATCATAGACTGCACTCAACTAGGCAAGTCTAGAGCCTACAGAGCCAGCACGCAACTCGACTGACACTCATGACTCCCTAGAGAACTCTAGTACACAAGACGACCTAGAGCTAACAGTTTCTGATAATCAACAAGTCTATAGTCAACAGAGCATTTGCAGACATTCAAGACAGTTATTAAACAAGGGAGTGCTACCATCAACTTCAGTAAACTACATGCCAAGCCCTAGCAAACAGAGCGTGCATAATACAGAAATCAGGAAACAGGGCATACAAAATAGACCTTAGCGTTCAGTCAACCTGCACAACCTAGCCACTAACATTTTATAAATTATGCACAACGAACGATTAGGAATTTATCAAGTCGTGCGCAAGGCCCACACAACCTAGGCAAGGAACCCTTACTTGATCAATGGAAATATCTGACAAACGAGAAGTGATCTCGAGCTGTAGGAACACACGAATGACCTAACAATACACACAACACGACATAGAATTAAACCTAAGCACGAATCAACAAATAATACCAAACTGGTTCGGGAATAGGACCTTACCCAAAACTAAAGGCACAAGCTCGGCAGCTAGGCTTGGTGGCAAGACAGCGGGCAGCAAACAGGTCAGCAGCGTGTCTCGGCAGCTAGATGAGGGCACGGCAGGCGAGCAGCCGTGTGCAGCTGGGCACGAGTAAGGACAGCGGCGTGGGGCAGCAGTCTTCGCTGGGCGAAGCGGATTTGGCGAAGCGTGGCAACTCTCGGCAGCGAGGACTCATAGTGTCCGTGAGCGACTCGACGACCAGGCAGAGAGGGGGAAGTGCTGTGGGATCGTGTTGGTGTTTGCGAAGGGCAATCGGACGGATGCGGCAGTGCTGGGATATCTACGGACGAGTGGATGCGACGCGGGCGAGTGATGGGGCTTCACTAGGGACGTGCAAGCTGAGCGGCTGGATTCGGTGTTGTTACTGGCGACGGCAAGGCTGCTGCGATGGGGCTTGGCTTCGGTAACTTGTGCGACGGAGAAGCTGGTTCGGCAATGGAGTTTGGGAAGTGGAAACACGAAGAAGAAGAGTGAGGAAAGAGTGGGGGTCGGCTAGAGAAATTCACGAACAAAAGAGGGAGGGGATTTTCCTTTAATTTTCTTATTTTAAAATGCTCCAAAATCCCCCTTTTTGCCAAGTATACTTGGAGGTTCCCCCTTCTAGTCCTGGCAAGCTCACATTTTAATTCTATTTTTCTATTTAATTCCGAACAACCTCCAAACAACTCCCGGTCCTGGAACCAAAAACTAGAACATAAACAACAACCCAACACAAGTCTGAGAAACAACCTGAGACCTTAAAAATTACCAAAATGCCCCCAAGGGCAAATGACCAAAATACCCCTAGAAGCACAAACAGCCCTCACGGCCAAACCAAACAACCGAGTAAGTAACCAAACATACCTGGAGAACCAGAATGAAATCCTGGGCCATTACAGTATTCCCTCCTTTTAAGTCTTTCATCCTCAAAAGTCCTAAGACTAGAATAACTCTGGGTAGTGCGTCCTCATCTCATCCTCAAGTTCCCATGTTGCTTCCTCTGCCCTCTGATTTCTCCACTGAACCTTGACTAGGTTGATCTCTCGATTACGCAAAACTTTACGCTCCTGGGCAAAAATCTACACAGGCCTCTCCTCGAAGCTCAAGTCCTGGTTAAGCTCCATCGGCTCGTAATCAACAATGTGTGACGGGTCCGCAACATACTGACGTAGCATCGACATGTGGAATATGTTATGCACAGATGCCAACGATGGGGGTAACGCTAATCGGTACGCCACTGGACCGACACGCTTAAGAATCTAAAAAGGCCCCACAAACCTGGGACTCAGCTTCCCCGCTTACCAAACCTCAGTACTCCACGCATCAGTGTTACCTTCAGGACAACATGTTGTCCCACCTCAAACTCTATGTCCCTACGCCTAACATCGGCGTAGCTCTACTGCCTACTCTGGGCAGTCAACATACGAGCTCGGATCTTCTCGCTGCAAAGATTAGTCAATCAAGTAACTCGGGACCCGTAACACATCACACCAACCTCTTCCCAGAACACTGGAGACCTACATCGCTTACCATACAAAGCCTTAAACGGTGCCATCTGAATCGTCACCTGATAGCTGTTGTTGTAAGCAAACTTCTTCAAATACAAATATTGGTCCCAGCTACCCAGAAAGTCAAGCACACAGGCTCTCAGCATATCCTCCAAAATCTGGTTCACCCTCTCAGTCTGTCCATCAGTCTGATGGTGAAACGCCGTACTGAAAACTGCACTCAGTACCCAAACCTTTCTGGAGCGCCCTCTAGAAACGAGAAGTGAAACGAGAGTCTCTGTCAAACACAATCTTAACTGGTACCCCATGATACCGAACAATCTGCTCCAAAAATAATTGTGCCAACTGTTCCACGGTATAAGTGATCTTACCGGGAATGAAGTGTGCACTCTTGGTCAAACGATCTACTATCACCCAGATCTGAGTAAACCCTCTCGGTGTCTTTGGTAATCCAGAAATGTCGTCCATAGAGATCTCTTGCCAGTTCCACTGAGGTACGCTCAGTGGCTGCAACAACCCTCGAGTTTCTGTTTGGGAGCCTTTACTTGCTGACAAGTGAGCATCGGCTAACGAACTATGCGATATCCCTCTTCATATTATTCCACCAAAAGGTCTGCTTAAGGCCCTGATACATCTTGGTGCCCCTTGGGTGCCAAGTGAACGGGGAATTGTGAGCCTCAGAAAGCAACTCAGCTCTCAGTCCAACGTCCACTGGACGTAGAGGCATCATTTATACCTCAAACCACTATCTGGTGCCACAACAAAATTAAAGTCTCCATCGGCCTGCACTCTGGCAATCAGTCGACTCAACTCAGGATCACTCAGCTGGCTGTCAATAATCCTCTGCCTGATGGATAGCTGAACAGTCAACTGGGCCACCCTAGCGGTAACCTCTCCCAACAACACTGCTATACCAGCTCGCTCTAACTCTTTCTGCAACGGGACCTGTGAACTCAGCAAGGCTGCAGAGTGTGAAGTTTTCCTACTCAAGGCATCAGCCACAACATTGGCCTTGCCTGGGTGATACAATATCTCACAGTCATAATCCTTTACCAACTCCAGCCATCTTCTCTCCCTAATTTTCAACTCTTTCTGAGTGAAGAAGTATTTGAGGCTCCGATGGTCTATAAACATTTGAATTCTCTCTCCATACAGGTAATGCCTCCAGATTTTCAAAGCAAACACCACTACTGCTAACTCCATGTCGTGAGTCGGGTAGTTCTTCTCATATGGTTTCAACTGTCTCGAAGTATAACAATAACCTTACCATGCTGCATCAGAACACAACCCAACCCAAACTTAGAAGCATCACTGTATACCACGAAACCACTTGTTCCCTCTAGAACTGACAACATGTAGCTGTAGTCAAACTGTGCTTCAAAACAGCAACGTTTTCCTCACATTTATCATCCCAAACAAACTCAACACCCTTTTTAGTCAACCTGTTCAGGGGTGCTGCTTTGGCGGAAAAGTCCTTGACGAACCTACGGTAGTCGCCTGCCAAACCCAGAAAGTTGCATATCTCTGCGACCGTGGTCGGTCTAGCCCAAGAACTCACTGCATCAATCTTGGCGGGGTCCACTGCTATGCCATCTCTGGATACAACATGTTCAAGAAAAGCAATATGCTCCAACCAAAAGTCACACTTGGAGAACTTGGCATATAACTGGTTCTCCCTCAGAGCTGTCAGAACTTGTCTCAAGTGTGTAGCATGGTCTTCTCTAGTCTTAGAGTATATCAAAATATCATCGATGAATACGATGAAAAAGCTGTCCAAGATGTCCTTGAACACTCTGTCCATCATATCTATAAAAGCTGTTTGGGCATTGGTTAGCCTGAAAGACATCACCACGAACTCGTAGTGGCCATACCTCGACCTAAAAGCTGTTTTGGAGATGACTGCATCCCTAATCCTCAACTGATGGTAGCCAGATCTCAAATCTATCTTTAAGAACACAGAAGCTCCTTGGAGATGATCGAACAGATCATCAATACGAGGCAACGGGCATTTGTTCTTCACTATAACCTTGTTCAGTTCTCTGTAGTCTATGTAGAGGCGCATCGAACCGTCTTTCTTTTTCACAAATAGCACGGTCTAACCACGGTCTAACATCGGACACACTGAGACAGATGAAACCTCGGTCTAACATCTGCTACAACTGAATCTTCAACTCTTTCAACTCTGATGGCGCCATCCTGTAAGGAGCTTTCGAGATAGGGATAGTCCCCGGCTCGAGCTTAATAGTGAAGTCAACCTCCCGCTGAGGTGGCAACCTAGGAAACTCCTCTAGAAACACATCTGCATACTCTTGTACAACTGGCACCTGATCCACTGACAACGGAGGATGCTCTCCTCTAGACAATTTTGCCAAGTAGCCTCAAGCTTCTCGAGCTAACAAACGCTGGGATTTCATTGTAGAAATCAACGGCTGACAGACTCCGCTCCGGACAGTGCGAAACTTGTAACTCGATTTCTTAGGCGGCCTGAACACAACTTCTTTCTAGCGGCAGTCAATTAACGCATGGTGTTCTGCTAACCAATCCATCCCTAGGATTACATCAAACCCACTCATAGGCAGTACTATAAGGGTGGCTGCTAAGGACTCTCTGGATACTAGAATGCTACCGTCCCTAACCTTACCACTACCGTCCCTAACCTTATCACTAGTCAACATGCTAACTCTTGAAGGAGTGACAACACACAATTCGAATCCTAAAGGTTCCAGCACTAAACATGCTTGACTAGCAAACAATGCAGAGATAAAATAATGGGTTGAGCCCGAATCAAACAAAACATAAGCATAGTGGTCCAGAACAAGTAAAGTACCTGCAACAGCTGCATCAGTCTTCTTGACCTCCTGCTTGAGTCGTGGCGAATACTCGACCCTGCTGCTGAGCCGGTCTAGCTGCTGCCACACACTGAGGGCACACTCTGGCCATATGCCCTTTCTTACCACATCTAAAGCAGGATCTCGGGGCTACTCCACACAGGCCAAAGTGTATCTTGCCACAAGTTCGACAAAAGAGTGGCTGCCTCACTACATTCTGTTGTCGACCTTGGTCTCTTTACTGGAAACGGCCTTGTATGCGCGGCTGACCTCTATGCTCAAACTTCCTCTTTTGCCCTGAGCTGGCCGGTGCAATCTGAGCTACTGCGGGGGTCTTCATAAGAGGATACTTACGGTTATATATCTTGGCCAAAGCCACGGTCCTGGTGTAAGTATCTGGAACGAGTGCCCTGACGTCCTGGGCAACCTCCAACTTGAGCCCTTCGATAAATTTCTTTATCTTGCGCTCCTCAGTAGCAACTAGGTATGGAGCAAAGTGATTGTGCTCAGAAAACTTCCTTTCATACTCTTCTATGGAATCACAACCTGCTTCAGACTATTGAATGCCTCAACCATCTCTTGTTGGGCTTCCTCACCAATGTACTGAGTCTTGAATGCAGCCATGAAGCATTCCCAAGTAGGGGGTGGGGATTCTACAGGTCTGCCTCGAAGTGTGGACTCCCACCACCACATTGCTGTGTCAGCGAGGAAATGCGCAGCACACTACGGTCTCTGAGTATAGAGGCAATCCATCACCTAGAAGATGAATTCAATCCTAGCCAACCATCTCGCTGCCTTTAGCGGATCTTCAGAGGCATTAAACTCCTTAGGCTGCCATTTACAAAAATCTTTGAGCTAATGGCCATACTCGGCGGCTCCATTTCCTGCAGCACCCTCAACAACTACAGTCTCCTACCCTCCCTGAGGTTCATTGGGGCTGCAGGTGCAACTGGTGGTACCTGTCTGAACAGTTGAGTCAAGTAATCCTTTTGGGCTCGGGACTCCTCTCTCTACACTGCAAGCTGTGCTGAAAAATGCGCATGTGACTCGGCTCTCTACTCAGCCATCATGAGCATTATCTCACGCATCATCGATGTCAGCTCTGCTCTAAAAGCTGCAGCCTAGGGCTGAGAAGTCTCTCCCCTCGCTCGCCGGCATATCAAGAATCGGGGCCACAGGTGGCCTCACGGTGCAGTTCAATCTCGATCTTTGCCTCATCAATCGAAATCTCAATGCCAACGCCTCAGGTTTTTGTACAAGACGATCCTGCTCCACGACGGGTAATCGACATACTAGCGATCTGTACCCAAAACACTAAGTTAGTCCAAGTTAGGACCAACACTGCCAACAACAAAACAAGGCTAGTATGCTAGATGCAGGTAATGTAAACTTAACCCTGAAACAAGCTTAAACACATACTTGGCGGCTGTGCTGATGATCATGAGACACAACGACCTAACTAAGTAGGTTAGTCTACAGAATCTATGACTCTGAGCTCTGATACCAACTGTAAGAACCTGACTCTAAATGGTCACGAATGGTCCTTACTAAATGTCATGACTCATAAATTGAGTTAAAACATAGCCATAAAGGATTTAAGAAAATGTACTTCATTAAAATATATAAAAAACTAACAGCCAAATAAAATCATTTAAACTTTCAGCCTCTGGCCAGAGTACATAAAATCTTAAACATAACATGATACAAGTTTTTCTGAAAATAAAGTGTAATGCAGAATAGCTGGTGCAACGGACTCGACCCAATGATCAATCAGCTCCTCCTCTAGCCACCTCGATGTTGTGCCAAGTTACCTAGTGGAAGAAACCACAGAAATGGTGAGTACAATTGCACTCTGTAAGAATCCCCCAACCGGGATACATTACGCAAGACAGATCATTTAGCATCCTAGCATACAAGCTACATCAATTACATAAAGGCAGTCTCAAATAATAGTGACAACAAGTGTCGAGCAGGGTCAGCACACCTCTAGGCTGACTAACGGGAGGACAACCTAAGTGTCCTCGATCTCTGAAATGTCTATCTCTAAGACAACACTAGGTTAGCACGCAACTGGGCTAACTAGGGACAACACGCAACTGGGCTTGTCCAAAGCATATTCGGGTGGCAACGCAACTGGGCCAAACCTTGGATTGGCAACGCCATTGGGCCAATCTGGATCGACAACGCAACTGGGTCGATCAGGGATCGTACGCAACTGGGCGAGTCCGAAAAGAGGCTCGAGTGGCAATGCAACTAGGCCAAATCTTGGATCAACTCAAACCTGGAAGATTATAGACTGCACGCAACTGGGCAAATCTGAAGCCTATCGAGCCATCACGCAACTCGACTAACACTCAAGAAATAAGCCAGCACACAACTCGACTGGCACTCGTGAACGAGCAAGCATGCAACTCGACTGTCACTCGTGACTCCCTGGAGAACTCTAGTACACAAGATAGCCTAGAGCTAACAGTGTTTGATAATCAACAAGTCTATTATCAATAGAGAATTTGCAGACATTCATAACAGTTATTAAACAAGGGAGTACTACCACCATCTTCAGTAAACTACATGCCAAGCCCTAGCACGTGCATAATACAGTAATCAGGAAACAAGGCATATAAGTCAGGCATACAAAACAGACCTTAGCATTCAATCAACCTGCACAACCTATCCACTGTTCATTTTATAAATCATGCACAACGAATGACTAGAAATTTATCAAGTCGTGCGCAGGGCCACACAACCTCGCCAAGGAACCCTTACCTGATCAGTGGAAATATCTGACAAACGAGAAGTGATCTCGAGCTGTAGGAACACATGAATGACCTAACAATACACACAACACGACACAGAATTAAACCTAAGCACGAATCAACAAACAACACCAAACAACCTAGAGAATAGGACCTTACCCAAAACTAAAGGCACAAGCTCGGCAGCTAGGCTCGGTTGTAAGACAGCGAGTGGCGAACAGGTCAGCATTGTGTCTCAACAGCTGGGTGAGGGCACGACAGGCTAGCAGCAGCGTGCGGGCGTGTATGGCTGGGCAAGCGGAATGACAGCGGAGTAGGGCAGCAGGCTTCGTTGGGGTGAAACAGATTTGGTGAAGCGTGGCAACTCTCGACAGCGAGGATGCGGCGTGTGCGTGAGCGACTCGGCGACCAGGCAGAGAGGGAAGTGTTGCGGGAACGCAAGGCAGCGATCGCTGGTCCATGCGGTTGCTTACGAAGGCACGCGGTAGAACTCGGCAGGGCAGCGTGCGAGATCGCAAGGCAGCGAGCGGACGGATGCGGCTATGCTGGGTGATATGCGGACGAGCGGATGCAATGCTGGCGAGCGATGGGGCATCGCTGGCCACGTGCAGGCTGAGCGGCTGGATTCGGTGCTGTTGCTGGAGACGGCAAGGCTGCTGCAATTTGGCTTGTCTTCGACAACTAGTGCAACAGAGAAGCTGGTTCGGCAATAGAGTTTGGGAGGTGGAAACACGAAGAAGAAGAGTGAGGAAAGCGTGGGGGTCGGCTAGGCAAATTCATGAACAAAAGAGGGAGGGGATTTTCCTTTAATTTTCTTATTTTAAAATGCTCTAAAATCGTCCTTTTTGCCAAGTGTCCTTGGAGGTTCCCACTTCGAGTCCTATCAAGCTCAAATTTTAATTCTATTTTTCTGTTTAATTCTGAAAGACCTCCAAACAACTCCCTATCCTGGAACCTGAAACCAAAACACAAACAACAACCCAACACAAGTTTGAGAAACAACCTGAAACCCTCGACAATTACCAAAATGCCCCAGAGGCCAAATGACCAAAATACCACTAGAAGCACAAACAACCCTAACGGCCCAACCAAACAACCGAGTAAGTAACCAAACATACATGGAGAACCGGAACAAAATCCTGGGCCATTACAATTAGGGACCAACCTTTTGAAACAACTAAGACAAGAAGAACTCTTATAGTTACGAGTATTGCAATAACGGAAAAAGTCTCAACATAGTCTAAACCCTATTGTAGTGTAAATCCTTTTACCACAAGGCTGTTCTTGTGCCTTTCTATTGTTCCATCCTCCTTGTACTTGATTTTATAGATCAAATGACATCCCATTACTTCCTTTTTTTTCTGGTAAGATTTCTATGCTCCAAGTATTGGTTTAATTCCATTGATTCTATCTCTTTTCTCATTGCCTCACTCCATTTATCATGGTAAACAACTTAATAATAATATTGGGGTTGTCTGGCTTAGGGACGGGCGTGGTTACCTTTGTTTAAAAAAAAAGATAATAGTGTTGGGGTTCTTCTAGAGATAAGATTTGTAAGAAATAGTTTGAAAATTACTTGTGAGTTTATCATATTGATACGATACAAGTGTGGTTTACTACTCTAAGGATGCATTCTAAGTGTAAGACGTTATTTATGGGCGGATCTAGGCTTCAAAGTTTGGGGGGCCAATTATTTATTATTTTTTTTGGACATTTACGAGTGTACATATAGGTGCACGTGGACATTTTTTACGAAACAAACTTTTTCCCCTACAGTACTTAATTGTCAATGAATTTCATATGAAATTAATTACTAGATAGATGGTGATCAAAGATTGAACTTACTTTTTGTTCCACAAGAGTTACAAACCATGATGATTGTTGGCCGAGAATTATATTTTTAAAATATAATAAAGAAGTCATCTCCAAATGTCAAAATTTTAACTTCATACACCTAAATTAATGTATCCGTATACGTTCAATGTATATTAGGTTCTTAAAAGGATATTATAATTTCTTATAAAACTAAATATTAAAAATTATTTATTAATTATAAAGGAAACTATTTTAATAATATTTAAAAAGATATTTAAATTATAAATATTATGTAGATGTAATTTTTGTAAGAAATTATCATTTATTATTTATAACAATTAAGATAGATGTAGAGTATATAAAAATATGTCGAAATTTGTTCTTACAATATTAGCACAAAAAACATATAAGTGTAAGAATATAAAAATATAAACAAAAACTATACACAAAATATTTATGGTGTAAAAAATTTTAAAAATAATTTTATATATTTTTAAATAACTTTTTACAAATGCATCAAATAGAAAATGAAAAAATAAATTTAAAAAAAAAAAGGATTTTGTTAAATATATTTTTTAAAATTTTAAGAAAAACTTGTAAAAACATAATAGAAAAAGAAAAGTAAGACTAATATATATATATATATATATATTTAAAGGAAATAAAAAGAGAAAAAGATTGATAAAATAAAAGAAAAAAAATATGAAGAAAATATATAAAGAAAAGAAAGAAAATGCACAAACAATAAAAGGGATAAAAATATATTTCAAAAACTAAAATTGTACATTTAAAATATCGAGAGAGAGAAAATAAAAAGCAGAAAAATGAACATGATGCAAGAATTTTAAAAGCAAATGACATTCTTTAAAAATAATTAGTGAATAAATATGTAAGAAGAAAGGAAAGAAAGATAAAATATAAAAGCAAATGACATGGGGACGCATAGAGAACAAATGCAGTAACCGATTTTTCAAAAATACAGAATAACCCTTCTCTGTGAGTTGCCCTAAACTCAAAATATTTGTTTTGAGATCTAGTACATAATAGACATCTTGGACTGACCCTATCAACCCATCCTTCTACACAAAAGAAATCGTACCTTTGCCTTTTACCTTTACTTTTGATGCATCGCCAAAAGAAACATGACCATCTTTAATTTTCCCAATCTCTTTGAACAGATGCTTGTGTCTGCACATATGGTTGCTTGCCCCTAAATCTAGATACCACACACTATCATTATTGTCGTTTCTTCCTTTGTGCGCTATCAAAAGAACACCATCATTCGAATTGTTTTCTACTGCTAAGTTGCTTGTTTCTTTAACCTTTACCTCTGCTCGATAGTTCCTCGCAAAATGCCCTTCTTCACCGCAGTTATAGCATTTATCAGAATAGAAATCACGCGCATAGTTACCATACTTGTGACACTTGTAGTATTCAATATTTAACTGATTCGATCTACCGCCTCTTCTTGGACCGCTTCCTCTTCTGCGATGATTCGCTTGACTCGCATGTCCCTTCTCGGCATCATAAATGTCGTATTGACTACTACGACCATATCCACGACCTTCACGTCCGCTATCTCTACTCTGTAATTGATTAGAATAGAGTACCTTTTCATCTTCGATCGATGCCTTGGTTTGAAGCGCTTGCTCTAGCTTCTCTTCTTTCTTCTTGTTCTTATGTTGCTCGTGTGCCTAAAAAGAACCAGCAAGCTCGTCAACAGTGAGCGTCGCAAGTGCCTTACATACTTGTTTAATGAAAAAATCTTGTTTTTTCGAAATCTTACGAACAATATTACTTTTTAGTTTTTGTTAAAAAAAAAAGAGTACATTTATGCATATAAATACTATATATTTTTTTTAACACGGAGAGGAGTATGCAAATCAGGTAATTTCAACCAAACTAATTGAGGGACAATTTTTGAACTAAAATAGTGTTTTGACGAAGATTAAAAAAAAATTTACTCCTAAAAGAATTATAAATATGTTTACCAATTATTATGAATTTCATGTCAAAATTAATCCATGATGAGAGAAATAACTCATCTATCCTATAGATATTAGAAGTTTCTCCACTTTTTCAGTTTGAGAATGTAACGCCCGCTACATCTGAATAAGAGAGTTTAAAAATATGATTTGCACTACCTATACCAATAAGGTGCACCTTCCTTTTCGATGGCTCAACTTATGGAACTTCACGATTAAGCGTTCTTAGCTTGGAGTAGTCTTAGGTTGGGCTACCTCCTAGGATGCATGCGAGTGAGGACAAAGCATGTTGAAAGGACCTGTGTTGGTTTGTGAGGGAAGTTTTCATTCTTAGAAGCTATGAAGGCTAGTTGGTAACGTGGTCAAGTCGTTGGGGAATGCTAGTGCCTATAGGGGCTGCCCATAGGGGCGAATCCAAATACGAAATCCTGGGCTTGGGGCGTTACAAATGGTATCAATGCCGAACCTCTCCCACTAAGATATGGTACCCTGGGACTTGGGCGTTACAAAGATCCTCAACGAGTGTCTTTATTTAGTTATCAATATATTATTTAAGTGAAAATATTAACAATATCAAGTAATTTTATTTTTATGATTACAAAATGAAAAAGAAAATAATTTTATAGTTGGAGTTTTTTTTTAATTTTAATTATTAGTGCAGTTGAGGAATGATTTTAATCCATGATCTGATATTTATGAGCTACGGTTCTTATTAGCTTATGATTGGAGATTACTGAGTCAAAGTAGTCGTGAATGAAAATTGGAACATCAATAATGAACCTCAATGTCCATTAAAATACAAGAATATAATCACAACTGAAAGCCCAAAAAGCCAACTCCTATAACTCAATAAGCTCAATTGAAACGACCTGTTTATAATATAATTCTCTACTGACAATCTATAAAGTAATCCTCTACAACTAGATTAATAGCACCTAATCCAATATTCCCTACTTAAGATGGGCCATTAGTATTTGTCATGTCCAAATTCGAATAAATACGAAAGAAGAAGGATGCTAGTAAATGCCTTAATGAAGACATCCTAGTAATGCCTTAATGAAGACATCTTCAAGGTTGCTGCTGCTTTAAATAGGGAGGACTCACAAATAAAACACTTAGTCACTTTGTCTCGTGTAAAATGGCAGGCCAACTCCATATGTTCGGTACGATAGTAAAACATAAGGTTGGTAGTTCTAACAACCCGACTTCCTAAAATACTCTAATAGGGTGTTACGGGTGAATGCATATTAAAATCCTCAAAACCAATTTACTAATCACATGCGTTTTTCCAACAAAACCTCATAATCGAAAACATACAAACAGAGTTCGGGATCCCGATAGTTTAAAACAGATACAGTTCAAAAGAGTTTAAAATATGAAACATATGGTTCAAACAGTAGTAAACAATGCGGAAAGAAAATGTCGACACCGTGTCCATGATCCGTGCAGCTCCCAGCCTAGGCACCTCGGAATGGGTCAGTACCTGAAAATGTAAGGGGTGAGTATATTGAAATATACCCAGTAAGGAGCCCCACCATGGGGTTAAGCATGTAATAAGAAACAAGTTAGAAAATACGACAACTGAAGCTAAATGTCTCGCTCATGCGTGGTCGGACCTTAGGCCGGTCACGAGCAAACAATGTCAAACAACGATGTGCAAGCCATACCGTGTTCTAAGGGACAATCACAATTATCTCAGGGGTAGCCTGACCTCTGCCAGGAACCCACCAAATTACATCAGCGGAGACATACAAAAATGCCTCGGATAGCCTGACCTATCAGGGACCCACAAAGTTGTGCTCGCGAAGACATACTTTAGTGTCTCGGGGTAGCCTAGCCCACTCCAGGGACCCACCACGCTTCCGTTGCGCAGCTCAAATTAGCGTATCAACAGAGACATACCCAAATGCCCCAGGGGTAGCCTGGCCCACGCTAGGGACCCACCACGCTCCCGCTATGCAACTCTCATAACGTATCCGCAGGGCATACAACTATGCCAAAAGAATCACCGGACTCTGTCGGGGAAGACCACGAGTGAGGGGAACACACAACATCCCTAAACCTCGGGTCTAGACAACGACACACGAGTCGTGTCAGCCAGGGCATACACAATGTCGAGTAAAATCACCTAACCCTTTCAGGGAGAGCCAAGAGTGAGGAAAACTACAGGGTTCCTAAACCTCAAGCTCGAGGCGCCAACTGCTAACCCCAAGCATGTTGGAGGACTGACCTGCCTGTAAACAACATCGCCACTAATGCATGCAGGCTCACCGACAGGCATTCCTCCGCGCCTTTATCTGTCCTAGTGGCCTCTTCTAGTGGCATCAAGGATAAGCACGACATGACCGACCTCCCCTCCAACGTACTGGCAAGGTAAACTGGTGGAACCATGCATACAACATATGAGGTTCCACGAGTACACACAAAGAGATAATAACTCGCTTTAGTGTCACACGAGATCTAGCCTAGCCTACAACACATGAGGTTCCCGAGGGTTGGTGCAACCCGCAACGTGTGCTCACAACCAAGGAACTTGTTATTCTGCACACAAGGGGACACGTGGATGAGATCCGACCCCTAGGTCGGAGGCAAAAGTCAACCTGTAGGCTAGTGCAACCCAACCACGTGTCTTGAATCAAAGAGGATCCATATCCCTACTCAGTTTTTAAGGGGGCACTAGCGAGTCATAACAGCAACAAGATATCGATCATGTAATCACGAGCCTTAAAATGTGTGATCTAGCTGCTTCTCTAGATGGTCAACAAGGAAACTAGACCTAGCTATTCTAACGCCAAAACAACATACGAGCAACCCTTTAGGTAACGAACAGAAAAACTAAGCATAATCATGGCAGCACGCATACATTCAAACATGGATGGAGTCAACAACATAGAACATGCATAAACTCAAGGTGATTCAGTCAATCAACAAGTTAAACAGATAAACAGTTCATCGCGTATACGAGTAGAGATAAACATCGAGTAAATGATGATACGATCACAAGATACACATTAATAGAGATTTAACTGTTTACGAGCTACACACGATTTCATGCTACCACCAGTAGAAATAAGTTCAAATAGTGAATCACAACACCAAAGCATACAAGCGACAAGTCATCCAACCTTCAATTCTTGTAAATCCTATCATGCCACTATTCACATGCTTTAAACCTCAAACCCGAATCATAATGAAGCTCCTTACCTTCCCGGCGACTCGACCGACACACCACAGGAACCCACGAGCTAAGCTGCGACCCGAAACGATGAACCCGAGAGCACTTAAACACAAAACAACGCCGAGTGCTCATTAAGGTCAATCTAAACGAGCAACAAAGGGGAAGCTACTGCCCAGAAATACCTCGCTGAAGCACAGCGACGGCGGCACCGGCCCGTGGTGGTCGGAGGTGGCGTGCAGTCATGAAACAGAGCGGGTCATACCTCGTTGGAAAGATCTTTGTCTCAGGATCACGGGACAGATCTCCAATTTTCAAACGAATTTCTCTAGCTCCCGGAAACTGCAAAGAAAAAGTGGATCTCAAAGGGGGTTTTAAGCAAAGTACCCGGAAAACTCCATTAACTGCCGCTGTAGCTCAAAAATGAATTTAAAGGGGGGCAAAAAGGCTTACCCAAGGCGATGACGATGGAGAACCAAGGGGAGACTTGCCAGAACTCGGCACGAATTGCAGCTCCTAAAAAACGAGTTGGATGACCCAAACTCGAAGCAAAGGGTGCTGGAGATCGAGCTGGCAGGTGCACGACTCAGCTTGGCGGAGACACGAGGACGGTTGTGGTGGCTCAACGGTTGTGAAGCACGGTGGAGATGCAGCTGTAGAAGGAGAAAACACGTGAAGGAGGAGGCGATTCTTAATGCGCAACACGTGTCGCTCAGCCCAAGGGGAAACATGTTGAAGAAGAGGAAGGGAGGAGATTGACGGCTGAGATCTAGTCTTTCCTCCCCTGCTCAATGGATGACACGTGGACAAGAGAGAGGGGGAGGTGGGAAGGCCTGACGCGTGTGTGGGAAGAGAGAGGGAGGGTGTTGTCGGCTGCTTGGGATTGGAAAAAGAAGAAGCAATTTAAAAGTATTATTTATAAATAAAAAAAAAGATCTTTTCTCCTTTTGAAATGTTCTTTTAAAACCCTAATAAAGTAATTTTTATTTCTCCAAATAAACATAATGAACCAAAAGTATTTATTTAGCTAAAACAACATGATTAAGTATTTATTATTATTTTTTATTTAATTAAATGCATAAATAATTTAATTACCGACTAGGGTGTTACAAATATTCCTTCTTAAAGAGACTTTCGTCCTGAAAACCACTTCAAGACACAACACCCTAGAGAACGAGATTGCACCTCATCTCCCTTTCGATCTTCAAATGGTCCAATGCACCCTCTAGTGCTACCAACAAAACTTTCCTTTAAAACAACCTTAGGTTGTTTAAAACTTTCCCAACCCAAAACAAAATAATAAAATAGTTTAAAACTGATTTAGTTATTTGGGTTAGGAAAATTATTAATCACTGGTTATAGGTTAAAAATTTTGTTCTTAATTTCAAAATCATCCAAGAAGCTTTTCAACCAAAACACTTACAATTCCAGTTATTCAAAATAGCTTAACAAAATAGGACTTTACACCACCTTAAAACTCATTTATTAAATTGGATCTTCAGGGTTAATAATACCACTGTGGTTTAAAACATTCAATCCTAATTAAGAACACATTAGAGTCTAATGGTTCAAATTGAAACGTTAAAACATCATGGTTACAATTCCTGTTTCAAAACAGTGTTTTCTCTCTAATTACTTTGGTTGGATGGGTTCAAGTCAAAACTTTTAAGAATTGGGATAAACAGGGTTTTAGTGCCAAGGAACTTTTGGGATAACTCAGGTCTCGGTGCTCTAACACTAACAAAGAACTTGAAACAACAAACCAACTCGCACTTAGCTGCGATGTCAAAAACGAACAAAAGTTTGACCCCACTGGGTCCACCACACTAAAGGGAGAGAGACACTCACTCAATCTCCCAGAACTTCCCGCGCATTCCCCAAAACAAACTTACTACTTTGCAACTTTCCTCGGAATATGCAACAACAAACTCCACCTTGCGGGCACCACTTTCAAACTCCACGTTGGTCAAACAACACAAAGCAACCTGACGAGCAAGACTTTAAACCTTGCGGCAACAAGACAAACTAACTTGCCTGGCGAACAAATGAGGGCAGTCCTTTGACCTGCGCTCTCTAAACTTGAAACTCGGTAAAGAAGAAGGATTGGGATTGACCTTCTTCTTAAGGCAGTCATCGACTGTGAGGTTTCTAACAAACCACACCATGCCACACACGGCACAGAACCCGAACAAGGGTAAGGCTAACCGAACCAATACTGGTAGTTGGTTTGATACATTTATCCAACCAACTCTAACTCCCCAAACAACAAGCAACAAAACACTATAATGGAACAAGGAGTATAGTACGTTCATAGTAACTGATAAAGAAATAGAATCATAATAAACATGTGGAACAAGACAGTCCTGATATAAAATTAAAGCCATAAAATTTATCGAGCACAAAAGTACAATGCAATCGCGATGAGAATGAACGCAACAGTGCAACATGATGAACTTTAATGAAATAGGCAGAATGGTATAATCACGATGAAACACGAATATATAATAATACGATCATGATAAACAGACAGCACAATGGGGCCATTAGAGCTAACAGAGCACGAAATGATGGTAGAACAAATAAAGCGGTACGATCATGATGAGAATGACTACGACGATACGAACAAGGTGAACAGGCCACGTAATGCGATCATGGAAATCAAATAGAGAAACACAATCATGATGAACAAGAAGGACAAGAATGTTGTCTTTTTGGCCCCTACTTAAATTAATTAATTAATTAATTAATGTTTTGATGATAACAAACTCGAATTTTTTTTACTGATATTTTTGGATTTTTTAAGTGTTTATTATGTAGATCTTGGAGAGACGATTCAAGCGCATTTTGAATCGTGCAAATCGGAGTTAAAATGAAAAAGATATGGACAAATAAAGATTTGAAGAAAAATCGCCTAAGAAAAAAAACGAGTTTTTCATTTTCAAATTGTTTTATTTTTAAGCCAAACTCATTTCATCTTCTAATCATTCAATCACAACCATATACCTCAAGTCATTAAGTATACACTAGTGCCGCTGAGCTGCTACTCATGTTGGCATTATGGTTGTATTAATATATTGCATTCTCGTGCTTTGCTCGTTTATTCATAAAGAGAAATGGTCCAAATAAAAAAAATATTCATTTTTTCTTTATTTTTTTCAATTAGTAATTGTGAGAATACTTGGCTAAAACGATAACATTTACTTATAATTCCAGCCGTTACTTGGATGGAATGGCATCATTTTATTTATTTTTTTGTATTTTATATTTTTTATGCCTCTTTGCTATCTACACGTGTACGCTCCCGATTTATTCTCTCCACTCTTTTTTAGACACATGGTTGTATATATGTGGCGATCTATTAATTACTCACCCATTATACATTTTCTTCTTTAGAATATTTTCTTTTACTGTCTTTATTCAATTTCATTGACCAAAAGAGGTTGAATAAATAAAAATCGAGTTAGTCAACCAATACTCTACCACGAATCACCAATAAAATTGAAAAGAATCACCATTCTATATGCATAATATAAATAATATGGAGGTGTCAAACCTTACGATTTGATTCATAAATAATATAAAATAAGAACTATATTCCATTTTATATAAGAAAAATTAAAATTTTCCAAAATTTGGAGATTAAATTAATCTCAATTAGTCTTATGATGAAATAGATGGTATAAAAATAAAACTCGGTCTACTTTGATATAAAGTAACAAATTTCCTCCTTTCCATCAACTGCTGTTGCTCACTTGTGGGCATGGAAGTTTGATAGGAATTGAATTTAATTTAATTATAAAATAACAAAGACTAAGAAAGAACAAATTCTTTTATTTCTTATGCATATACTCTATTTTATTTGTAAAACAGTTTTTGAATGATTTACTAATTCAAGTTACATCAACCTTTAAATATGAAAATAACTAATGAAAAAGTAGCTTATTACATTTGAACTATCATTTTTTGTTGATTGTTTTAGTTGCATAATCTATAAGTTTGTGAAGCTCAATTTCACTGATAAGACCATCATTATCAGCATCAGCATAAGCCAAAACATAATGAGCTTTAAAGTGAGGAACAATTGAACCCATAAAAGCAAAAGCTTTTGTTAACTCTTTAATGTTAAGAAAACCATCCTTGTCGGTATCATGGTATTTGAAAATCTCCTTAATTGTCTCTCGACTAAGTTGAACATTAGATGACGGTGGCTCTCCATCAAGTGACTGTCGCTTGTGAGCAAAATTGGTATAAGATTTTGGAGTCATAGATTCTTGATTGTTGAAAACTTGTGTTAAGCCTCGAGTTTTTTGGAGGAGGAACTTCAGCTCTTCTTTATAGAGACAGCCATCTCCATTTTTGTCATACTTCTTGATTAGTCGATGTGCTTCATCTTCAACCCATGCTTGGGGTTTGGAGGAAGACATTATGTTAAACTAAGGCTATATGGATGGACGGTTTGTTGATGGAACAAATCTTAACCTGGTTCACTTATTTATAGCAACTCTCTAACAAATTTGGTTTAACTTTATACCCTTATTAATCTTGAACAAAATTATAATTATTTTTTAAAACATTAGAATCTCATGCAATTAATTTGAAAAGACGGATGTTGCACGTGTGGTCAAACATGAATAGAAGAGCTTTATGAATGATTTAAATTTCTTCCCTTTTTAAACACAGAAAAAATATGTTTTTTCACTTTAATATCGTTTACTTTTAGTTTTACATCTTTTACTTTTTTTTTTACTAATTAAATATTCTACTTGTAAACTTATTTTTATGTATGACATAAGATTTTAAATTCAAAAGGAGTGATTTCATGTAATTTATTTATGGTTTCATTTATAAGACAATTCACATATTTACTCTATTATGTTTTGAGTGAATGTCAATTAAATGCTATGCTCTTTTTTTTTTTTAATCTTCTCAATACAAAGTTTAGTTTTTGAAGTACATAGTAAAATAAAAAACAATAATTTTTTTAAAGAAAAAAAAATCCATTTAAATCAAGAAGGTTTAGTATTTTTTTTTTCTTGAATGTTGTTGCGAAGATTGAAAGCTATGATCTCTCAAATTTAGTCACATGTGTCGGTTGAGTCAATCAAGAAAAGTTTAAAAAAATCTCATAAACTGATTTTTTTTTTTAAACCAAGCAATATATACCATGAATGTAGTAATATATTCCACCACATATGAAAAGTAATTAAAAGGAAAAAGTTTAGTAAAATAGACTTTTAATTTTTTAACTTCTTTTTAACTAATTAAATCTACTTGTAGAATTATTTTTTATTTATGGTATAAGATTTAAATGTAATCTTTTAAAGTCTAGATGTCTTGTATTTTAAATTCAAAAGGAGTCATTTCCCATAATTTATTCATGGTTTCATTTATAAGAAAAATTCTCGTATATATATATACTTTATTATGTAAGGCTATGCTCCATTTTTTTTTAAAAAAAAATCTTCATAGTACAAAGGTTAGTTTTCGAAGTATATAGTAAAATAAAAACAATAATTCATATGCTATGTTGTAGTGAAAATTTAAAACTATGATCTCTTGAATTTGTTCACATATGCTAGTTGAGTCGATCAAAAAAAGGTCAAAGAAATCTTATAAATTATTTTTTTTAAACAAATGACATATACAATGAATGTAGGAATATATTCCACCAGATATGAAAAGTAAAAAAGAAAAGGAAAAAGTTCACTAAAATGAGTTTTTAATTTTTTTTTTTTTGGAATGAGAGAGAATTGAAATAATTTCAATAATTCTCTTTTTGGTTGGACGTTCACAGTGATATCATAAGAAAACAAAAAATTTACGAAAATTGGATTTTAATACATTATTGTTAGAAAATAAAAATATGACAAGGTTAAATAAATAATTTTTTTCTCAAAGTTCTATGTAATTTTTGTAAAATATTGTTACATGTGTAACGACCCAACTTCCTAAAATACTCTAATGAGGTATTACGTGTGCATGCATTCAAAACCCACAAAACCCATTTGATAACCACATGCATTTTTCCAACAAAACCTCATGAAACATGAAAAACAATACTAATGGTTCGAAACAATAAAACATAGTTCGGGATCCCGATAGTTCAAAACAAAACATAGTTTAGTAGAGCTTAAAACGTAGAACATAAGGTTTGACACAAGTAAACAATGCGGAAAGGAAATGTCGACACCGTGTCCATGATCGATCCAGCTCCCAGCCTAGCCACCTCAAAATGGACCAGTACCTGAAAATGTAAGGGGTCAGTATATCGAAAAATACTCAGTAAGGAGCCCCACCATGGGGTTAAACATGTAAATAGAAACAAGTAAGAAGATACGACAACTAAAGCTAAATGCCTCGCTCATGTGTGGACTGCCCTCAGGCCAGTCACGAGCAAACAATGTCAAACAACTACATGCAAGCCGTGAGCAAGTTATGGCTAAATGCCGAGCAACCATCTGACCAAGGCCAGAGAAAGACCCCGAGTGCAGGAGAACAAACAAGTTCCCCAAATCTCGGGTCGGACACGTCCCATACCGTGTCCTAAGGGGAAATCACAATTATCTCGGGGGTAGCCTAACCTTTACCATGGACCCATAACGCTGTGCTCGCGAAGACATACTCTAATGTCTCGGGGTAACCTGGCCCACGCCAGGGACCCACCAATAAGTCGCCCGACCCTGTCGGGGAGGACCACGAGTGAGGGGAACACACAGTATCCTTAAACCTCGGGTAGGGACAACGACACATGAGTCGTGTCAGCAAGGGCGTACACAATGTCAAGTAAATAACCTGACCCTGTCAGGGAGAGCCACGAGTAAAGGAAAACTGCAGGGTTCCTAAACCTCGGGCTCGAGGCGCCAACTGCTAACCCCTAGCATGTGGGAGGACGGACCTGCCTACAGACAACATCCCCACTAATGCATGCAGGCTCATCGACAGACATTCCTCCGCGCCTTCATCTGTCCCAGTGGCCTCTTCCAGTAGTCTCAGGGATAAGCACGGCATGACTGGCTCCCCCTCTAATGTACTAGGATGGTAACCTGGTTGAACCATGCATACAACATATGAGATTCCACGAGTACACACATAGAGATAATATTTAGCACTAGAGTCACACGAGATCTAGCCTAGCCTAGGTCAGTGCACCCGGCCTACCCGAGGGTTGGTGCGACCCGCAACGTGTGCTCACAACTAAGGAATCCGTTGTTTCGCACACAAGGTGACACGTAGGAGAGATCCGACCCCTTGGTCGGATGCAAAATTCAATCTGTAGGCTAATGCAACCCAACCACGTATCTCGAAGCAAAAGAGATCCATATCCCCGCTCGATTCCTAAGGGGCACTAGCGAGTCATAACAACAATAAGATATCAATCGTGCAATCTAAAGCCCTAAAATGTGTGAGCTAGCTGCTCCTCTAGGTGGTCAACATGGTAATCAGGCAGAGCTATTCTAACGCCAAAAACAATATATGGACAACCCTTTAGGTAGCGAATAGAGGAAACCGAGCATAATAACGACATCACGTATACAGTCAAACATGGATAGAGTCAACAACATAGAACATGCGTAAATCCAAGGCGTTTCAGTCAATCAACATGTTAAACAGATAAACAGTTCATCGCATATACGTGCAGAGATACACATCGAGTAAATGATGATACGAGCACAAGATACTCATTGATAGAGATTTAACAGTTTATGAGCTATACACGATTTCATGCTACCACGAGTAGAAGCAAGTTCAAATAGTGAATCACAACACCAAAGCATATATGCGACAAGTCATCCAACCTTCAATTCCCGTAAATCCTATCATGCCACTATTCACATGCTTTAAACCACAAACCTGAATCATAATGAAGCTCTTTACCTTCCCAACGACTCAACCGAAACACCACAGGGACCCACGAGCTAGATGACGAGCAGAAAGATGAAACCCGAGAGCACTTATACACAAAACAACGCTGAGCATACGTTAGGAACAAACTAAACAAGCCACAAAGAGGGTTAACATCACGAGAACGAGGGGAAGCTACTGTCCAAAAATGCCTCGCCGGAGCCAGCGCCTGCGCGTGGTGGCTGGTGCTGGCACGTCGTCACGGAACGGAGCGGGTCATACCTCGTTTGAAAGGTCTCGAGCTCAGAATCATGGAACATGTCTCAGATTTGCGATCGTACTTCACTAGCTCTCGAAATCTACGAAGAAAGAGAGTAGATTTAAGATGGGGTTTGAGCTTTTTGCCGAAAAACTCCATTAAAGGTTGGATTGAAGCTTGATAACAGGCTTTAAGAGGAAGAAACGACTTACCCATGATCAAAGATGGAGAGAAACGGTGGGAGACCTCGCTGGAACTCACCACGACTCGCTGTTAGCAAAGGAGATCACGAAGCTGAAAACGAACGCAAAAAGGATCCTAATCAGGGCCCGTAATCAAGCAATACAAAAGACAACCCAAAACAATTTCACCAATAAAACATGCTTCTTAATTTACCCTACTTCACATACCTGATGGTTGTTGGTCTTCTAATGATCATGGACACACGTTTTGCATCATAAACCAGTCTACAAAATCTATGACTCTGAGTTCTGATACCAAACAGGCTCTATCTAACCTTAAAACGGTGCTAATAGTTCAAAAACATAGAAACAGAGTTCGAGATCCTGATAGTTGAAAACAAATACGGTTCAAAAGAGTTTAAAACGTAAAAACATATGGTTCACTAGTAGTAAACAATGCGGAGAAGAAATGTCGACACCGTGTCCATTCCGAGGTGGCTAGGCTGGGAGCTGGATCGATCATGGACACGGTGTTGACATTTCCTTTCCGCATTATTTACTACTGGTGAACCATATGTTCTTACGTTTTAAACTCTTTTGAACCGTATTTGTTTTGAACTATCGGGATCCCAAACTCTGTTTATATGTTTTCAAACTATTAGCACCGTTTTCATGTTTTACGAGGTTTTGTTGGAAAAACGCATGTGATTAGTAAATTGGTTTTGAGCATTTTAATATGCATGCACCTGTAACACCCTATTAGAGTATTTTAGGAAGTCGGGTCGTTACAACATGTTAATCTTATTATGGACTATCTATTATAAGGGCTTCAATTCAGTAAACATCTTATAGTGCAAAAACCCCATCGTCTTTAGAGCCTATTTTGGTGTCCTTTGTGTTATTGCTCCAAAAAAATCGATAGATCATCTAATGTTTACGGCAATTTTTTCTCTTGAGCTTTGGTTGCATTTGGATAATATGGATACTAATCAAGCTCTTGTGGACAAGCGTAGAGTTCAAGATATTTTTGATATTGACCTTAAAGTGAACTCCAACAAATGCCACGGACATCATGAGTTCCAACTTATATGGTGCTATTATATGGTATATTTGGAAAGAGATGAACTATAAAATATTTAAGGATGATTTTAAATCGACAGCCCACACTTGGAAAGGCATTGTGGTAAATGTTGCATTTTGGTATAAAAAGTTGAATATACTGAAGGACTATGACCATAACGTTATAGTTTTGAACTGGAGATTTTTTCTACAATCCTCATTACTTGTAAGTGCCTTACATACTTATTTAATGAAGTATCTTTTCACAAAAAAAATCTTGTTTCTTCGAAATCTTACGAACAATATTACTTTTTAGTTTTTGTTAAAAAAAATAAATAAAAGTCCATTAATGCATATAAATACTATATATTTTTTTAACATGGATAAGAGTCTGCAAATCAGGTAATTTCAACCAAACTAATTGAGGGACAAATTTTGAACTAAAATAGTGTTTCGATGAAGATTAAAAAAAAATTACTCCTAAAAGAACTATAAATATGTTTACCAATTATTATGAATTTAATGTCAAAATTAATCCATGATGAAAGAAATAACTCATCTATCTAATAGATATTAGAGGTTTCTCCAATTTTTCAGTGTGAGATTGTAACACAAGAGGGCTTAAAAAATTGGTCCTTACCATTTATTTTGTTTGAGAATTTCCAACTTATGGAGTGTGATGAAAGAAATATTGATGTCAGGACCAATTGGGAATATTGCTGCCAGGACTAATCAGGAATTCTTCATCAAAATTAATCCATGATGAAAGAAATAACTCATTTATTTTGTTTGAGAATTTCCACCTTATGGAGTGTGAAGCTAGCATTAAGTATAAACTATTGTATTCGTCAAGGTGATTAAAGACTAATATCTAGAATCCAGTTAAAAAAGTATGTAAAGCATAAAATTATACAAATTGTGTAAAAAATAGAGAATACAAAAAATGTAGAAGTTAGAGATAGTGTTTGTTGATATAATTTAATTTACCTCAATTCATCAACTTAGGCTTTTGGATTGATTGGTGGTTTAACATAATCCAATATGGTATCAGAGCTGGAGGTCATGAATTCCAATTCTTGCCAAGTCCTTTTCTCCCCTATTAATATTTAAATTCCACATAATTCAACAGATTGAGACTTCCTTCAACTCGAGGATGCAGCGTCCCCAGAATGGGGTTCTTCCTATGGAGCTTCCTAGAATGCTAGTTCGACACCCATCCCTAGCGAGCTTCTATAGGAAAAGTCAGAAAAAAAAACTTTTTCAGTTCTCTCTTAATAATTCGTTCCCTCTGTTCGATATAAGCCTAGACTCTTTAGGTTTACCACATAAAGTGCAATGTCTGGCTTCGACGTTCTTCAATTTGTCGTAGGATCTCGTCTCGAACTTCATAAGGGATTAGTACTCAGAAAAGAAACGCATGTGAACTAGGCTGAGTTTTGGCAAGAGGGCTTGGTTGAAACAAAGCAACAGAGCTAGAATGGCAAAGGCGTCGGCGATGACTATTGAGTTTTTTAACACTTTTCTTTGTCGTGGCTGGAGGTGTTTGTTGAGCTGGTGGACTAATATCTACAGGTGGAACATGGGGACTTATTAATGTTGGAGCCAGACATTGGAACATGGGAACTAATATCCCCATCTCGCGTCTTTTACTGTGATTTTCTTCAGGCATGTTTTCAATTCTTCAGCTGATGATGACTTCACTATCCTGTTGTATTGTACTTCTTCATCATTTTTAAACCCAAACAACTCATTCCACATTTCTGCATTCCAGTTTATTTTTGTTCCCTCCACCATTGTTTCGCAACGTCCATCCGTGTTGCCATTGCTATAAAACTCCCACACCTCGTCAGGGCGGGCTTCAACGTCTGGTTGATCAAACTTATCCCATCCTCTCCTTGTGATTGTGTCTTGGATAAGTTCTATTAAGGCAGCATATGTGAATCCCTACTCTTGCTAGAATTTTTTCTTCATTAGCTTTATGTATTTTTCCCTTACTATGGCAGACACTAATCTATACGATTCTGCTGACGAACTTCCCAAATCGAGCAACTTCTTCTTCTTATTTTCTGCTGGGCTTTACACCACTTTCACCACATATGAGCTTTTTCTTTTCTCCAGTTTCTCTTTTGCCAGCTCTACAAGTTCTTTGCCTTTATTCCGCTCAACTCTTCTAATCATAAACACTTTTTCTTCTTCCTCATCTGGCCTTCTTGAATCGCTAGGTGCAATTCTTCTTTTCGTATCCTCTTCGGCTCTATCTAGTCACGTAGATAATTGTGCGACTAGTTTGAGGTCTTCTACCTCTTTGGCTTGCTTTTCCATCTCCACTTCTTTCTCCATTTCCTTTTCCAGCTCCTCTGAGGCTTTGTTTATCCCATGACTATCTATAGTCGTGCATATGATTTCTTGCACGATATGTTTTTTTCAGGAATTATATGACTGATGGGACTTTTGGGAGGTGATTCGTCATTAGAATCTAATACAATTTTCTTGTTCACTCGTTTTGAAAAATGGGAAAAGATGTTGAAGAGAATCTTTGTGGAGGGGTTTCGACTTTTTGTATGGCTTCTAACAGTTTGATTACAAATTTTTTGGCAGTTTTATTTTTAGAAGATGCAGATTTGGGGGTCATTGGAAGATTTTAGGGTTTTCGGAAAGAATTCGTCGAAATTTTGGGGGCAGTTTACTTGCAAAAATAAAAAACATTTTAGGTTTGCAGAAATTTAGAATTCGTAAATGAAATCAACAAAGATTGTCGAACTTACAAGAAGCGAATGTATACAACGGTTATGGCTACAACGGTTCAATTTTTATCATTGTGAGTCATCGGTTAGAATGAAGTTCTTTTCAAAGTTGTTTATAACTTACTGGATTTACTACGGATGTGCTAATTCACGTCTAAGCGTTTTTATTAATCAAACTTCCTATGCGTACATTATTCAATAGTGCGGAATAAATAAATATAAACACGAAACCTACAAAAGCAATAAGAAAACCTAAAAGTAATAGAAGTCCTAGAAAGCGAATAAATATAGAAGCTTCTTTCAGTAAGGAATATGAAAATTTTCCACTCGCACTTGTTTCCAATTGAATTTTTGTAATGTCCAATTTTTTTTCGCAATTCTAAAACAATCCATTCCTTGGTAGACAAGGTATTTGACTTCCATTATTGGACATCCGTATTCCAGGTATGCGCTTCGCTTTCCATGTCGCATATTATGCTAGTTGATCTTAGTTGGCAGTATTATGAATGCTCTTTACCCATATCTAGTAATTGATTCAGGCTTAGCTAATTAGGCTTTCCTTGTTTCCCATTCACAGTGCAAGCTAATACAGAATTTGATAAATGCTTCGATTCTTCTGTTTTGCCTTCTTCGGTGGCCAACTCTAGAATTTGAACATCCTCTTCATGGCATTCGTCCAATTCCTATATCCAGTACCTGTGAATAAAGGTTGACAAGTTAGACTTTGTGAAATGAAGGACTACTCCTAAGTTAGCACCATTAATTAAACAATTCTTTTTCAATGGCGCCAAAAACTTGGTGCGAATCGGCTGTGATATACAATTTTCTAATGATTAATTCTATGAAATAGTTCTATAAACTTAAGAGTCGTATGGTCGATCCCGAGGGATGATAAATACCCTTATTATTGTTTTTAAAAGACTGTTGGGTAAAAAAAAACTCATAAAAATGATGTCAGACTTGTTGGTGCATGCGATATCGATTACTTGGGTTTACTGGTCTTTTTAAATATATTTAGGGGATTCGTTGATCTTTTGCTTTTATATTATTGTTTTTGCAGACTTGCTGGTCTCGATAGATGATAAATACCACTATTTTGCCAAGTGTGGATAAATATCCTCTTTTTTTGTATAACATGTATGGGCGTGTTATGTTTGTAATTTAATTATGACATGTATTGGTATGTCATGTTTGGTAATGGTGACTATATCTTAAATATCCTGTTTGAATTATTATTATGGTGTAAGTTTGAATGAGTTTGTGTTGCATTGATGGTGGTTGTCAGTTATTTGAGGTAAATGAATGCTAAGTTGGTTTTAAACAAAGTGAAGTCGGAATCTTGTTGGGTATGACTCGTGAAGTTATGGTTTCGGCATATGGTTAAGGTCGATGAGCATGTGTTGGACTTAAGTGATGTCATGGCTAAGGACGTTAAATGTGATTGGAAGTAAGTGATATTGTCTATGCTTGTGTTTGAATATTTCAAGTTGTGTATGACTATTATGTGAATACCCTTTAGAGGGGATCCTTGCTGGGTATATTTCGATATACTCACCCTTTATTATTTAACATTTTTTAGGTATGGGAGCATGCCAAGGTGGTTGACTGAGAAGAGTTGAGGAGCTTATGGACACAGTCTTGAGTCTTTTTATCTTGCATTAAAGTTAGGACAATAATAAATGTGTTCCATACTTTAATAAATTCATACTCTGTTTTGTATTAAAAATAATCTTTTTAGTCTTTTATTAGTAATTAATGCAAAATCGAGTTATTTTCTAAAACATTGTGCTCCCTTTATTTTATTGAATGGATGTATTTTTATTGCATGCATGGTAATTACCCCTAAAGTCTAGTTTAATTTTTCGGGTCGTTACATTTTCCATGCACAAATTGGGTTCACTAGTAGAATTTTGGGAATAGGTGGCGGGCTGTAACGGCCCAGGTTTTCATCCCGGTCTTCCAGGCTTGCCCTAGGGGTATTTTGGTAATTTGGTCGGGTCTTCAGGGCCGTTTATGTCTTTTTCCAGTTGCTAAGATTATTGGATGGATTTATGTAGGTTTTTTAGGCTTTGTGGAAGGGTTTGAGCAAGGTTTGATGCAAAAGTAAAAATAAAGGAAATTTTGTTGCAGCTGGGTTTTGAAACCGGGTCTCCAAGAAAGCTTATGGGGATGCGTGCCAGATGAGCTATTGAGAGCTCTTGTTGCTTTGTCCGTATCATTTTATGGTTAGCCTTGGATTTTGGAGTTTTGGTGCATTTGGTTAAATGAAAAGAAAATTGGTTTTGCCATATCTTCTTCTCCAAAATCTTGTGGTCGCCTAAGCTTTCTCCCAAGCTCTCATGCCTATTTTTCATTCCCTTTGCAGCCCCGAGGTTCAATCATCATTCCGGGTAAGTCTTCATCTTCTTCCTCTTCTCGATCGGGTGTTTTTGCTAGCCGAAGGTAAGAAAGTGTGTGTGTGTGTGTGTTTGGTGCAGCAGCCGAAGGAACCAGCCAGCCCTGTCGCCGTCGCACCAGATCCGCCCGAGCAGACGCCTAGGTCGCGCCAGATCTGCCGTCGCCGCCCTCCCACACGCCATCGCTCGCCGTCGCACCAGATCCACCCGAGTAGACGCCCAGGTCGCGCCAGATCTGCCGTCGCAGCCCTCCCGCACGCCATCGCTCGCCGTCGCAGCGCACCCGGCCGCCATCGCGACGCGCGCAGCGAGACGCCTCGTCCGCGCCGCCCGATGCTCTCCGTGCCCGCCGCTCGCCCAGCCCACAGTGTCCGCGCACAGCGTAGCCGCGCGCCCGGGCCAGCCGCTGCCAAGACTGCTCAGCGCCACCCAGCCGCACCAGCCACGCCCGCGCCGCTAGCCTCGTGTCGCCGTGCCGTGTGAGTGCTCCCGAGCCGAGCCTACTATTTTATTATATTTTTAGGGTTATGGTTGTGATTGTTATTATGTTTGTAGGTTCTCGATAGCTAGCTCGGGAGTGTTCGCAGCTTAGGAATTTGTGTGTAGAAGTCTCCCGACCAAGGTAAGGATTTCTTACCGGAGTTGTGTGGACCCTGCGATGTTCTATGTGATTGTTGTTTGTATGTTTGTTTGTGATTATCAGCATGTATAGTTTAGGTGCTCTGTTCTGAATTCCTCACTAGCATGACTTCGTATGTTGTTCTCTCATATTAGCCCATGCTAGGTTGTTCCGTTCGAGCATGCTCATATCTGTTCTTGCTTTGTAGTACCATGCTAGGTTCGTTGTATCTGTTGAGCACGTTTTGGATTGTATTGGATTGTATGTTATTGATATGATAGGTTAAAGCGTAGGTAGGTAGCATCATCCGGGCCCGATGCATAAAGTATCTTGCATCCATGGCAGGGACGTACGAGGTAGTACTCCGTCCCTGGACCCCGTTAGGGTTTAGCTAACCCGACCGGTAGGCCCCGCAATCTTGGGTGAGGGTGGCAGACTGTTAAATGCCCCAACGGTCGGGATGATGACTTGGCAACGCCTCGTCCCCGGCAGTCGGCACGTCCTCAGCATGTTCGGCCGTAGCCCTTGATTGCCACCTGTTAGGGCAAGGATCGCTTCCTGGTGTAAGCCTACCACGACCGGTTCCTTAGCCTCAGGTGCGGTGGTTTAGGCCGACATAGTTCACGTGTCCGTGTCTCACACCCTATGTCGCTGACACCGATCCGGAGATTTAGTTAGGCGTGGTGATCGGACATGGGTAGCTTGCCACTAGACCCGCACTTCCATAGTTCTGCAGTGAGCAGCGGTGCGCGCTTACGCTCATTACAAATACCCGACCGAGAGCTCCTCGGGATCTTGAGCTAGTGTACCTTTCGTGACGACGAGAGAGACAGCCGAGGCCGACTCGCCGATAGGGCGTATTGTGTGGTGGATTTATTTCCAGACTAAGACCCTGAGTTGGCATCCGAGGTTCAAGTGTGGACTTAAGCTATGTGCTCTATTCTGTGTTTATAATCATAGCTTGCATACACTCACCTAGATGACCATGTACATCGTATTGTACCCCGGTTGGGGATTCTTACTGAGTAATTCGTTACTCACTCTTATTTTGTGGTTTTCCATAGGTAACCAAGGTGCGATACAGGATGGCTGAAGGAGGAGCTGTGATCATGGGAACCTGCTGTCATCTCTGACTTCTTTTATATTATGACTCTTGTCTTTTTATTTCCCCTGAATGCATGTAGTTGGGCATGAAGCCCTAGGATGTTTTTTGAATGTTTTTATGGATTCCCGCTTTATTGAATTTGAGGATGTTTCAAACGGTTTAACTAAATCTCTTATCAGAGTATACTTTTAGAAATGTATTTATCCTGAAACAGGTGCTTGGAAACATGGATAGGTTTTAGTAAATTGTTTTGATTGTTGAACGTCTCTGTTTTTACTTGGAATCCGTAATCATGTTGTATATTGTTTTTATTTTGAATACATGCATTGGGGTAAAGGCCCATTTAGAGCCCATTTTGGGTCGGGTCTTTACAATTGGTATCAGAGCTTAGAGTCATAGATTCTGTAGATTGACCTTTTGTTGTAGGTCATTTTCCCATGATCACCAGCACTCCGACAGTCATCAGGTACGCCTAAGTTTACTCATTGTTGTAGAAAAGGGTTAAGAATTTACAATACCTGTCATCTAGTGTATGCCTTGTATAGTGTTGTAGAGCGGAGACGAGCAGGTTCTGACTCGTTATTGGTTTGGGTGTAGATCGCCAAAGATGCCGCGATTACCCGCGCGGAAGAGGACGTCCGAGAGGAGGCCGAGGTGTCGAGATCGGATCGATGTTGCGGGGACATCGTCCCCAAGCCGAGATCGATGGCATTCCACCGAGAGTCCCCTGCGCGCCTAGAGGAGGCGTTGAGGCGACTGAGCGCCGTGAGACTGCTCATGGAGCAGAATTTGCTGATTCTAGGCCTTGAGTGACCAGAGATCAGAGACCTAGGCCTTGTTGGCAGCGCAGCGGGAAGAGTCCCGAGCTCAGATTGAGCAGTTGACCCGCATGTTTCAAAGAGGCGCAAAGAAGACTTCCCCAGCCCGCAGAGCAAGTAGTCCCAGAGGCGATATTGCGCAGAGGTGCCGAGGAATTGGGTAGATGGTTGAAAGACTTCGTGAAGTGGAAGCCTGAGAAGTTTGATGCCACAGAGATGCTTTAGCGGCGGCCGATGGATTGCCCATTTGGAGTACACCTTCCCGATTATGGTGTGCCCCGATGTTCGTGAGGCCGAGGTGTGCGGCTCATGTGTTAGGAGGCACAGCTAGATGGTGGTGGGAGTCCACCTTGAGTGAGAGACCAGCTGGGTCACCACCTGCTACTTGGGAGTTCTTCAAGTCGGAATTCAAGGTCAAGTACATCAGTGATGAGGCACAAGAGAAGATGGTGGAGCTCTTCCGTAACCCAAAGCGGTGGTTCGATTCTATTGAGGAATATGACAGAAAGTTCTTGGAGTATGGATACTTTGCTCCGCAGCTTGATAGCCACCCCTGAGTTGAAGATTCGGAAGTTCATATCCGGTTTGAGGCAGGGTGTTTTTCAGATGTCGTGGCTCGTGCTCCCGACACTTATGCCGTGGCTGCTCATTAGCCACTATTTATAATGGGAAGTATCCTCAGAGAGCGGATTGTTGTCGCTCTGCTCAACGCCTGTCCCACCGCCGTGGGGCGTAAGAGAAGTTTGATTTCCGAGGAGGCGGCCAGCGCCGCCAAGGGCAGTATCAGAACCGAGACCAGCGAAGAGTTCCGGCTCATTTCCAGCCTCGCCAGCAGGGCGGTCCCAGGCAAGTTCCAGCATGTGCCACTTGTGGGAAAGTCCACGCTGGAGCTTGTCGACCGACCCGGATTGTGCTTTCGTTGTGGTAGAGAGGGCACATGGCCCATTTTATGATCACCACTATGGCAAACTCAACCAGCAAATAGCAGCAGGGTCGGGTGTTTGCTACGACCGTCAGAGGCCGAGCGTCGACGGATGCTTGCGGCACGTGACGCTTCTTGTTTTAGATCACCTGCGCATTTGTCTTGTTTGATTCTCGTTCTCTACGCATTCATTTGTATCTGTGTTGTTTTCTCGAGCATGCTAAGTTAAGATTAGAGCCTCTAGGTTTTGAGTTGATCATTGCAACTCCTTCGGGAGTTAATATGTTAGCTAGAGATCGATTAAGGATGGCCGAATCGAGATATCCGAGAGTTGCTTGTGGCTACGCTCATAGTTCTCGCCTATGAGCGGTTTTGATGTGATTCTTGGTATGAAGTGGTTAGTCGCTAACCACGGCGCTTGATTGATCGCCACCGGAAAGAAGTAGTGTTTAGGCCGCCAGTCGTCGGCCCACTTTTAAGTTGCGTGGAGTCCAGGTGGAGTTTGCTCGCCGATGGTGTCACCGTGAAAGCTTGTCGCTTGCTAGCTCATGGAGCTTGGGGCTATCTAGCCAAGTTGTGCGGGAGAGAGCCGCCTCGCTGTCTGTTGATCGTGTACCGGCCGTGCGAGGAGTTTGCGGACGTGTTTCCTGAGGAGTTACGGGGTTGCCCCCGAAGAGAGGTTGACTTCACACTTGAGCTCGAGCCGTGGACCCTCCCTATCTCGGCGGCTCCGTGACGCATGGCGCCAGTGAGTTAAAGGAACCAAGATTCAGCTTGCGTGATATGTTAGATCGAGGGTTCATCCGTCCGAGTGTGTCCCCGTGGGAGCACCGATTCTGCTTGTGAAAAAGAAGGATGGTTCTATGCGCTTATGTATTGATTATCGCGAGCTTAATAAGGTGACAAAGAAAGAATAAGTACCGTTGCCTCAGATTGATGACTTGTTCGACCACCTTCGTGGAGCTTCCGTGTTCTCCAAGATAGATTTGAGATCCTGGTTACCATCGGGCCATGGATCGTGATGCCGACATTCCTAAGACAAACTTCGTGTCTAGATATGGTCACTATGAGTTTGTGGTCATGTCGTTTGGATTGACCAATGCCCCACCGCTCATGGACATGATGGATAGGGTGTTCAAATCATTTTTGGACAAATTAGTCATCGTGTTCATTGACGATATTCTGATTTATTCAAGGTCTAAGGAGGATCATGCAGAGCATTTGAGGCGAGTATTGGCAGCTTTGAGGAAAACCACTTTATGCGAAGTTTTCCAAATGTGATTCTGGTTGGAGCGTGTGGCCTTCCTAGGCCACGTGGTTTCAAGAGATGGTATAGCCGTGGACCCCGCGAAGATTGAGGCCGTGAGTTCGTGGGCCAAGCCGACTTCGATTCTGCCGAGATACGCAGCTTTCTAGGTTTGGCAGGTTACTATCGTCGATTTGTTAAGGACTTTTCCGCCATAGCCTCGCCCCTCACTCGTCTGACGAGGAAGGGTGTCGAGTTTATTTGGGACAGTAGGTGTGATGAGAGCTTTGCGAGGCTCAAGCGCATTTGACTTCAAAGACTGTGTTGGCAATCCCGAGGGGACAGTGGTTTCGTAGTTTACAACGATGCTTCCAAGTTTGGGTTAGGTTGTGTGTTGATGCAAAGACGGGAAGGTCATTGCCTATGCTTTCCGACACCGGCCGTATGAGCGAAACTACCCGACTCATGATATGGAGTTGGCGCAGTGGTGTTTGCACCAAGATTTGGAGGCATTACTTGTATGGTGAGCGGATTCGGATGTTTATCGACCACCGTGAGCCTCAAGTATCTGCTTACTCGTAAGGAGTTGAATATGAGGCGAGGAGATGGTTAGAGTTGGTAAAGGATTATGATCATGAGATTTTGTACCATCCGGTAAAGCCAATGTAGTGGCCGATGCTTTGAGTAGGAAGACGTCGCACTCCGCGGCGTTGTTGAGTTCCCACTGGATTGCGGAAAGAGTTTGAGCCGCCGAGGTTGCCGTGTTGTTGGGTGAGGTTACCGCCAGGGTAGCTCGATTGGATGGCTCACCATCGATTAGACAATGGATTATTGATAGCCGATTGAGTGACCCCGCACTTAAGAGATTGGTTGACAGAGTTAGTGCCGACGGAGACTTTGACTTCGTATATTCACGAGCATAAAGGGTTGACTTATAGAGGCCGGTTGTGTGTTCCGGACATTGCGGATTGCGAGCAGAGTTGCTCTTAGAGGCCCACAGCCTTCATTTGCTTGGCACCCTGTGGGTACCAAGATGTATCGAGACCTTAAGCGCACCTTTCCGGTGGATGGGAATGAAGAGAGATGTGGCAGAGTTTGTCACCGGTGTCTCACTTGTCGCCAAGTGAAAGCACCCGTGCAGAGGCCACCGGTTTGTTGCAAACACGAGTGTGCCTCGGTGGAAATGGGAAGAGATCTCCATGGACTTTATTGCTGGTTTGCCAAGGACTCAGGAAGTTCTCTCGTGATCCGGGTGATAGTCGATCGGTTGACCAAGAGCGCACACTTCACCCGGTAGAGACACTTATACCGTGGAACAATGGCGCAGCTTGTTTTTGGAGCGAGATCATTCGTTACCATGGTGTGCCCGTGAGGATTGTGTCGACCGTGATTGGCGCTTCACTTCGCTTCGAGAACGCCCAGAAGGTTTAGGCACCGAGTGCGCCAAAGATGACTTTTCACCCTCGCATGGATGGGCGGGCGAGAGGGTGAACCGCATTTCTCGAGGATATGTTGAGGGCTTGTGTATTGACTTTCCGGCGCTTGGGACCAATATTCAGATTCGATGGAGTTTGCCTATAACAACGATTATCGATCGGCGATTCGAATGGCTCCATTCGAGGCTTTGTATGGTAAGCGTTGTCGGTCCCATGTGTCCGGGAAGAGGTTGGTGATAGGCGTGTTTTGGGTCCCGAGTTGTTGCAGATTGACTAATGGAGCAAAGGCGTAAGATTAGAGCTCGATGTTGACCGCCGCTCGAGCAAGCAGAAGAGTTACGCCGATGTTCGGCGTCGAGATTTGGAGTTTGAGGTTGGACAGATGTGTTCCTAAAGGTTGCTCCGATGCGAGGTGTTTTGAGGTTTGCAAGCGTGGAAAGTTGAGTCCCCGCTTTGTTGGTCCATTTGAGATTCTCGAGAGGATTGGCGAGTCGCTTACCGGTTAGCTCTACCTCCGTCATTGTCGTCGCAGTGCACGTGTATTTCATGTATCGATGTTGAGGCAAGATGTGCCTGACCCGTCGCCGCACATTGTGGACTTTGAGCCGTTGCAGCTGAATGAGGATTTGAGCTTCGAGGAGAAGCCAGTGAGGATCCTTGCCTTTGAGACCAAGACATTGCGTAATCGTGAGATCCGTTTTGTCAAGGTTCAATGGAGGAGTCAGAATTCTGAGGAAGCCACTTGGGAGCGGGAAGACGAGATGAGATTGCATTACCCTGAGCTGTTCCAGTCTTAAGGACTTTCGAGGACGAAAGTCATAAAAAGGAGGGAATATTGTAACGGCCCAGGTTTTCATCCCGGTCTTCCAGGCTTGCCCTAGGGGTATTTTGGTAATTTGGTCGGGTCTTCAGGGTCGTTTATGTCTTTTTCCAGTTGCTAAGATTATTGGATGGATTTATATAGGTTTTTTAGGCTTTGTGGAAGGGTTTGAGCAAGGTTTGATGCAAAAGTAAAAATAAAGGAAATTTTGTTGCAGCTGGGTTTTGAACCCGGGTCTCCAGGAAAGCTTATGAAGATGCGTGCTAGATGAGCTATTGAAAGCTCTTGTTGCTCTGTCCGTATCATTTTATGGTTAGCCTTGGATTTTGGAGTTTTTGTGCATTTGGTTAAATGAAAATAAAATAGGTTTTGCCATATCTTCTTCTCCAAAATCTTGTGGCAGCCCAAGCTTTCTCTCAAGCTCTTCTGCCGATTTTTCATTCCCTTTGCAGCCCCGAGGTTCAATCATCATTCCGGGTAAGTCTTCATCTTCTTCCTCTTCTCGATCAGGTGTTTTTGCTGGCCAAAGGTAAGAAAGTGTGTGTGTGTGTATTTGGTGCAAAGAAATTAAGGAACCAACCCATCGCCGGCGCCCACCACCGCCATCGCACCAGATCCGCCCGAGCAGACGCCCAGGTCGCGCCAGATCTGCCGTCGCAGCCTTCCCGCACGCCATCGCTTGCTGTCGCACCAGATCCGCCCGAGCAGACGCCTTGGTCGCACCAGATCCGCCCGAGCAGACGCCCAGGTCGCGCCAGATCTGCCGTCGCAGCCCTCCCGCACGCCATCGCTAGCCATCGCAGCGCACCCGGCCGCCCGTCGCGCGCAGCAGCAGATCGCCCGTGTCCGCGCGCCTTCGCTCAGACGCTCGTCCGTGCCCCGCCGCTCGCCCAGCGCGTGTCCGCGCCCGCAGCCGCGCGCGCCCAGCGCTGCTCGCCCAAAGACTGCTCAATACCACCCACCAAGCACCAGCCCGCCAAAGCGCCTAGCCTCGTGTCGCCGTGCCGTGTGAGTGCTCCCGAGCCGAGCCTGCTGTTTTATTATATTTTTAGGGTTATGGTTGTGATTGTTATTATGTTTGTAGGTTCTCAATAGCTAGCTCGGGAGTGTTCGCAGCTTAGGAATTTGTGTGTAGAAGTCTCCCGACCAAGGTAAGGATTTCTTACCAGAGTTGTGTGGACCCTGCGATGTTCTATGTGATTGTTGTTTGTATGTTTGTTTGTGATTATCAGCATGTATAGTTTAGGTGCTCGCTCAATTCTCGACTAGCATGACTTCGTATGTTGTTCTCTCATGTTAGCCCATGCTAGGTTGTTCCGTTCTAGCATGCTCATATCTGTTCTTGCTTCGTAGTACCATGCTAGGTTCGTTGTATCTGTTGAGCACGTTTTGGATTGTATTGGATTGTATGTTATTGATATGATAGGTTAAAGCGTAGGTAGGTAGCATCATCCGGCCCGATGCATAAAGTATCTTGCATCCATGGCGGGACGCGTTTGCGGTAGTACTCCGTCCCCGACCCCGTTAGGGTTTAGCTAACCCGACCGGTGGCCCCCGCAATCTTGGGTGAGGGTGGCGATCGTTAAATGCCCCAACGGTCGAAATGATGACTTGGCAACACCTCGTCCCCGGCACGGTCGGCACGTCCTCGGCATGTTCGGCCGTAGCCCTTGATTGCCACTGTTAGGCAAGGACCGCTTCTGGTGTAAGCCTACCACGACCGGTTCCTTAGCCTCAGTGCGGTGGTTCAGCCGACATAGTTCACGCGTGTCCGTGTCTCACACCCCCTATGTCGTCGACACCGATCCGTAGATTTAGTTAGGCATGGTGATCGACATGGGCGACTTGCCACTAGACCCGGCACCTCATAGTCTGCGCAGTAGCACGCGGTGCGCGCTTATGCTCATTACAATACGAACCGAGAGCTCCTCGGGATCTTGAGCTAGTGTACCTTTCGTGATCGACAAAGAGATGTGCCGAGGCCGAGACTCGCTTCTCGTATAGGGCGTATTGTGTGGTGGATTTATTTCCGGACTAAGACCCTGAGTTGGCATCCGAGGTCCAAGTGTGGACTTAAGCTATGTGCTCTATTCTGTGTTTATATTCATAGCTTGCATACACTCACCTAGATGACCATGTGCATCGTATTGTACCCCGGTTGGGGATTCTTACTGAGTAATTCGTTACTCACCCTTATTTTGTGGTTTTCCACAGGTAACCAAGGTGCGAGACAGGATGGCTGAAGGAGGAGCTGTGATCATGGGAACTTGCTGTCATCTCTGACTTCTTTTATATTATGACTCTTGTCTTTTTATTTCCCCTAAATGCATGTAGTTGGGCATGGAGCCCTAAGATGTTTTCTGAATGTTTTTTAGGATTCCCGCTTTATTGAATTTGAGGATGTTTCAAATGGTTTAACTAAATCTCTGATCAGAGTATACTTTTAGAAATGTATTTATCCTGAAACAGGTGCTTGGAAACAGGGACAGGTTTCAGTAAATTGTTTTGATTGTTGAACGTTTCTGTTTTTACTTGGAATCCGTAATCATGTTGTATATTGTTTTTATTTTGAATACATGCATTGGGGTAAAGGCCCATTTAGAGCCCCTTTTGGGTCGGGTCTTTACACGGGCTGAAAAAAGAGAATTTATTGGAAGGTAATTTATCGATGGCGGGCAGTAACTGCCATTGAAATTTTCGTGTTCTTAATTTCGATGGCGGTCCGTGCCCGCCATTCATTATAGCGTGTTTTTAGTTTCGGTGGTGGGCCATGCTTGCCGTTGATGATTACATTAATTTTAGACACAATTTCGCGGCTATCTTCTTCATTTTGGCCCTCATTTCCTCCACCAAGTGACCAAACCCTTCGACCCAAAACCTATCTCCACCGCCGTTGCCGATTGTTATCCGCCGCTGTTAGTGAGTCGACAACCCATCTCCACTGTCGCCGATTACCTCGGGTTTTCAGTCCTTCCTCTCCGCCGCCACTAGTTTTGGGCATTTCTACACCATTGGGCATTATGTCTTCACAAATCTGGTAATTTCTTAGTCCCTAACTTTTTTTAACCTCTTTTCAACTAATTTCTTCCCAAATTTGGGCATATTTGTTTCAAATTTGTGCATTTATTTTCAAATTTGTGCATTTGTATTTGTTGTAATTTGTGCATTTGTTTCATTTGGGTATTTGTTTCATGGATTTCTTAGGAACCTCAAATTTAGTCATTTGTTTGTTTCACAAATTTGGCTATTTATTTCAAAGTAATTTACTTGTATTAATATAGCCTAGATTGTTGAATTAATTGGGGCATATATTAAACTAATTATTCTAGCCCATTGGTATATAATTGAACGAATTATGATTCATGGGTTGAAAATGTATACTTTGATTCAATCGATAAGTTGATTTACATGTGTGACACCTACTTTGCTTGGTTGAAACAATTATATTGTTTTAGAATTCCTTGAGTTAATTTAAGTTAAATTAAATATATGACTCGACTCTACTTCGTTTTAAAAAATTTGTAGGTTAAGTTTCTCTAGTTGGCTAGATTTACAAACATGCCTATGGATAAGTCGTGAATGTTTAAGGATCAGATGTCATCAGAATACGGTTTAGGAGTTGAGATATTTATAATCAATGCAATACGACATTCGAAAGGGTCAAATGTCATTTATTAACATATATTCTTTTTTATACAGATTGACATTATGTCGAGGTCAGGTAGCGATCATGATGATGATGTTCCCATGAGAAGAAGTGCTCGAAACAGAAATACTAGAGGCTGACAGTCTTGTGTGAGCTTGCTCAAGACAGGATGGCTGGAGAATGATGCATTCTTCAGTACAATTCAATGGGTCAAGATGTGGGCGAAGCTTAAAAAAGTTTTGTAGTTTTATTGGTGTATATGTGTTAGAACATGTATACCTATCACATACGATTCTTGGAAAGCTGTCCCTGAGCAACTAAAAGAGAAGATTTGAGATTCTATAGAGGTAACTACATTATTAACTAAATTTTATCATTCATTTTCATACTTAATTAGTAATCCTAATTACTAATTATTGTTAGCATATGTCGTTTCAGATGGATCCAATGTTCAAACATAATGTTATGTAATCTATGCCCACGACATTTAGGACGTTTAGATACAATCTGAACAGAAAATACATCCAACCATTTCTGGACCAACCTGAGATATTAAGATCTCCACCCATTGAATACTTTTTCATCACACAAGAGCAATGGGATTCTTTTGTGAATGTCTGATTGTCGGAAGAATTTAAGGTAAACTACTTTATATTTTCTTTTATTAATTTAATGTCTACGACCTAATTTAGTTATATTCATATAATTATATATTATTAAAGAGAATTAGTGTCGAGAAAAAAGAGTTGCAAGCTAAACAAAAGTGTTATCATCATATGGCTCGAAAGGGATATGCTCAACTTACTCATGAACTAGTAAGGAACTCTCTAAACCCTAAGGATATATGTTCTGATCACATTATATATTTCTACTTTACTAAGTCATTTGTGTGGTAAATTTTAATTATAGAAAATAGATATTAAAAGTAATCATGCAACTCGTTCATAACTGTGGAAAAAAGGTAAAGAAAGGAAGTCTAACGATCCAAAGGGGAAGGGTAAGAATTCGTCGACAAAGACACAATTCAAATGACCAACCACATTGTAAGTTGTTGCTTCATTTCTTTTATTACAACATGAATTGAATCTAAAGTCCTTGGGTGCGAATCTAAAAATCTTTTACTACAGGAGGAATTGAAACGTACAAAAGAAGGTCAAGATGTTTTGGGCGATGCATTGGGAACGCCAGAACATTGTGGGCGTGTTAGGGGAGTAGGTCGATTTATATCTCCACTAATGTTCTTTAGGATGACTCATCTGAAGTCTATAATGGGCCAACAACCAACTGAAGGGGAAAATCAAGTCGATTGCTCTCAACGATTAGACTCCCCTTGTGAAGGGAGTAATAGAGATGTAAGAGAAGAAAACTAGATCCTAGAACTAGTCGACGTCATTAGAGAACCCATTGGTCCTTCTGATATCCCAGCCGATTTAGGAGAAGTAAGTTTTACATTATGATTTTTTTTTAAAGGGTATGTCATGTCAATTAATTATGATATGTTTTTTTTAAGGGTATGTCATGTCAACTTGCCATTGAATATGGAGGTCAAACTTTTGCCATTGGTTCTGTATATTAATCGAGTGGTTCATATGTTAGGGTACATGGTCATCTTTTAGGGAAATATAATGTGTGGGTCTTGGTTAATTTGATCTTTGAAGGCAATGAGAACGTTGACCTACCCATTCCCATAAATGAGGAACTTCATTACATAGGTCAAGCTATAAAATCTTTTGTGTCATGGCCAAGATCATTGATCAGGACACCTACAACAGCCAAGAAGGTATATAATTGTACATTATACCTTTTTACATTTAGTATGTAGCACTTTACTTTACTAATAATAGATATGTTTATTGCCATGATAGCATTATGAACAAAAAAAAGCTACAAGGAGTAAGGAGGTTGTATCAGATTCACACTCTCATTAATTGAACACGTCTGGTCCAACCATGGTCAAGGTTGTACATAATTATGGTAGAGATAGACTAGGTGCTAGTGGCTTACTAGGTATACCAATGGCAAGAAACATGTTAGGTGTTGACGCGCTTGAATATTGTTATATTGCTCAAGAAAAGATTCTAGAATATTGTAATATGGAAGAAATAGGTTACACCCCAATACTCTGTTCCATCTGGTAAGTAAACAGTGCGATTTTGTAACTACTATATTTGTCTTTCATGTTTAATAACGTCTCACATTCTATTTCAGTTATTTATCGTCTACTTGCGATCAAGAGACACTAAGAAACTACTTATTAGTAGACGGTAGCGAGTTTGCAACGACTTTGGATAGCACAAATGAAGAAGACCGAGTTTCACGTCTAGCTAATAGGTTAGACAAGATGACACATTTTAATCAACGAGTATTATTTCCCTTCAATTCTTGGTATGTGTTCCAACTTTTACATTTTTTATACCTATTAATTACATTCATATCAGAATTTCATTATTTGTTAACTTGTATAGGAACCACTGGATTTTACTCGTCCTAATTCCTGCTGAAAACACATTGTATGATTTAAACTCGCTCGGTCAAAATCAGTTGAACCAGAGTTTAGCTCGTGTGATGAATACGTTAGTTTCTAAAGTACTAATATTTTGATCTTTGAATTGATTTATTTTATCATTCTCAATTAATAACTTTCAACTTTATTAATATAGTGTCAACCGAGTATGACAATTAAGACACACGTCGAAGGCCTTAAAATTAAATTGCAAATGGGTGAAGGTAAAGTTGAATCAAATTCTTTTGTTAGTTGTTTTTTGTCATGTTGAATTATCGTACTAAGTATGTAACTGTTTTGTTTCACTAGTGCCCTCAACAAACTGGATCAATAGTATGTGGATTCTATGTCCAACTATTCATATGGAAGATGATGTACAACACATCCACGCACCAATTGAAACTTGTAAGTTTTTTTGTTTTATACATTCATGTTAAATATAATCATATATGTAAGGTACACTAATTTTGGTGTTTTTAATTATATGTGATCTTAATACTTATAGTTCAGCATCGGTCCGACTTCAATTACTCAAGTCCAAATTGATAAGGTACGAGTAGAATGGGCAGAATTCATAGCTAGACATTTGATTCAAAATTAGTGTTTGTTTTTTGTTTAGGTATATGGTGAATGAAATTTAGTGTTTATTCTTTGTTTTGTGCATATGTATGTAGTTTCTCTAAAGGGAAAAAGTCTCATTGTATATTGTATTTTGCATTCTGTTATATACAGGTGAAATGTTTGTTATATATAATAGGTGAAACTTTTGGGAATCTTATTATTGTGTTGTTATGCTGCCCAAATTTCTGGTGCATATCCATGCATATGTGTTTATAGAAATTAGAAGTTAGGATTTCGTGCATGAGTTAGTGGTGGCAAGATTTTTTGTTAAAAGTTAGAAATTTGGGGGATTAGAAAAGTGTAGATGCATGTTGTTTAATGATTTGGTGGTGGGTTTGATATCATTTAAAGACAATCAATTTTATTGGGCACAATATATTCCTATTATTTTTTAATAAAGTTGAAAACTCTCGAGAATTGAGAGTTAAAGTAGCTTAAAAGAATATATTTGTTATTAGAATTTTCTAAAATTCAATGATTTAATGTTGAATTTCGCCGCATCATACCTCAAGTTATGCTTAAGCGAATCATCCTTTAGTTTTCTATTTAGGATGCATTTTTTAGGTTCGTTGTAGCAAAATTGATACTTTCTAGTTTGTTTACAACATTCTGATGGGGCGAAGCGAAATTCACACAATGAAGAGTCGAGCAAGCGAAGCTAGCTCAAGCATTCGCCCAAGAATTGGCTAAAGCAAAGCCTGTCAAGCATTCCATAGCAAAGCAAAGGGAAACAATGGTCGGTGATTTTGCTAAGAAAAAGTTGATCCCATCAAAGAATCATGCTCTAGGAAACATTTAAGTTATAGAAACGTGTCAAAGATCCGAGCTTCATCTTTTCAATCTCAGCCGTTGTTTGCCGACCACTTTTGCCGAAGATCATTAACAAGGATTGCGGAGAAGAGTATTTCAGACGTGGTCCCAAGGGACAAGGTAGATCGTGGAGCAGGCTTTGTCGCTCGAGGATGGAGTATAAATAGAGCTTCCTCTCTTCATAGCAGAGGGTCACCAATTTGGGTCGTCCGCCATCGTAGCTTCCATTTCTGATCACCATTTCCTGAGTTTTAGCTGTAGTTTAGTTTTTTTTTTTTTCCAATTTCTCTTTGTTTAATAGTTTAGCCTTAGCGTAGTAGTAGTTAGCCAAAGTTGGAGAGAGTCCGTCGGAGCCAAGTCAGAGTTGTTGTCTTTACGATTCCGACCAGGCTTCTTCCTAACTTTATTTCACCTTTTATTGCTTTTATTTATTTTCGCTTAGCTTAGATTGTAATGAACGTTGATATTTTGGTGCTTCAATGAAGATGAATTTTTGCTTTACATTGCTTTGGATTTAAGTGTCATTATGAGTAGCTAAATTGTCGTTGGAAGGAAGTAGGCAAGTAGGAACAGTTCGCCTAAGTGAAGCTATAGCGAGATGTCAAACTATTATGCATGTTGTGTTGAAATTTATATACATTCTGTTTGATCCACACTGTGTATTTCACTTAGTTTAACTCACATTACGTTTATTTCGCCTAGTTTAATTTCGCCACAACAATTTTCACTCGTTACTTAACTCTCTTAATTTCGCTTAAACATTATGTTAATCACTAATCCATGTAGAGATGACTTGTACTTATGTTAAAACTTGCTACAACAGGACTGTGTATACTTGCACATTCTTGGGGAACCACACACACACATATTTAGCGTGAGCAAAAGCAAGGATTTCGCGTTGGTGAAATCTTGAACAAGCCACATCATCATTCTTCTCTAATTATCATTATCTCAATTTATGAGGTGGATTATTCCGCAATAAAAGTGATAATGTATTTTAATGGCGGGCAAAAATGAGTGGACCTTTTAAAACAACTACCTAAGACCTCTTTTGGGATTTTTTTTTATTATAAATATTGAAATTGGTGGCAGGCGGCCCGCCATCTTTTATGCAAATGCTCGCGTTTTTGGGTGGTGGGTACGACCCGCCATCAATTCGATACAATGTCATTTACATGGGTAGTGGGCCGTTGTCCACCATTGTTTTTAAATAATGGGGGGCCTCGCCTACATTTATTCTTGAAATTCTACTTTAGGTTATACTTTCGTGAGGGTTGGACAAAGATTGTTTTTAGTTCAACAATTGAGGATTGGAGGATTCGAACTCATGAATCATGAGCCATACTAATATTGTCAAGTTATTGCTCTTGGTTGGTCCAACAAATTTTTTTTTTTTTTTTTTTTTTTGCTGATATATTGGGGGAGGTCCAACATAGATTTAGACTCATTTATGTTTTCTTTTGGGTCTTATTAGTCAAGGCATAAGATGTCCACATAAGTATGAAGCCATAATTTTATGACAATATACATTTTAATATTATACATTTATTTTTTAATAAAGGATTTCATTAAAAATTAGGGAAAAAAAAACATCCAATGAAACTCCCTAAAATGGGGAAACACCTTACAATCGGCCCATAAGTCGAGTCAAGAAAAATCAAAGGACGAAAGGCTATAAATCAATGAACATATAAAGTGATCCGAGAAACCATTCATACTGACAATTTTACATAAGGGACTAGTAGATCCAAAAATAAAAAGATAGTGATTAATAGTCAACACTTCATTGGTCAGCGTTGAAAAACCTTTGGCGGATAACACTAACAATATAATAACATCTAAGGAGCAAGAGTCCGTAAAATTAGAAAACAAGAGTTTCAAAATCCTTGAGGAATGAAGGATTTTCCAAAGGTAGCACTTATTCATCACTAGAATATATATTCCTTTATCTACAAACTCTTCCTCAGACCACAATAATTGAAAAACATAGAGAAACGTAGACTCACTGGACAAAACCTCAATACTAGACAAATCAAAAGTAATAAAAATAAATAGGAGCACTAAGTGAGCCTTGGATGTGTTGCCAATTTCATAAAAAAAAAGGATTGTCCAAGAATTATCTATTTTTCAAGCTATCCTCATCAGGAATATAATGGAGAATGATGCTTATGAGAATCATTGAGCATAAAGAGTGAACCTTGGACACATTAAAAAATACCCTTGGAATTTTGTTTTTTCAGACACGTGATGTTTTCTTTTTTACTATAAAGCTTCCATCAATACTCTTTTCCATCCACAAATTAGGTTATACTCCTCTAAAGGTTCATTGAAGATTTATTTATTATTTTATTTTTTTAGTTTGATTCGAACTCATAACCTTATGATTCATGAGTCACACTAATACTATTGAGTTATTGCTCTTGTTGGAGGGTTCAATAAGGATTTAATCTCAATATATATTTCTTCTTTTGCTTTTGGGTCAGGTATAAGATGTCCACAGAAATATGAAGTCATAAATTTATGACATTCACTTTTATTTGTTACATTCTAAGACTTGCAAATTCAACACAAGAGGTCCAATTTAGAGTTAATTCAATGTTTTCCATAAATTTCATATAACATAAACTAAATTTACCAACATTCATTCAAGAAATATAAAGAAAAATGATGCCAAGGGTTTAAAGTGATACGACAAGTCTAATTCACTCGTAAAAGGCTTTTAGGCCTTTGCTAGAATAATTTTATTAGAGTTCAAAATATGTATGAACAATTATACATGAACAAAGAAATAAAAATTGATTCACATGAGATTTAAAAAATAGTGAAACAAGCAAATAATCAAAGACTTTGAGGAATGCAATCTTAAAGATGAAGAAATGAACCAGATTCAAACTCTTTCTTCTATCTTGCAGAATGCTTTAAGAATCTTTAATCAGATCTTCAAAGAATAAAACCTAAATCAAGAACCATCTTAAATTTGTCGGAATGTTGACGAAGGAGGCTTGAATGCGTGCCATCAATAGTTAGAAAATGTAGTAGTGGTGACGCCAAGTTTGGAGGCGTAGTGACCGTAGAAAGATTAGAAAAGGGAGCGAAGGAATGCATGTCATCTTCTCTGTATCGCTAAGAGATTTGTGTGCCAAATGGGGTAAACCATTTTCTCTCTTTCTAATTAAACCTCAACAATAAAATGTCTAATTTGCTTTCTCTCTAACTTTCTTTCTAATTAAACCTCAACAATAAAATATCTAATTTGCTTTCTCTCTAACTTTAACAATAAATGGTAAATAAGAATGATGCATTCTAAATCTCTCGTTTTGGTACATGGCATCAATGGGTATTTATAATGAATAAAAAGTAACAAATAAGATTGGTTTTACTAGATCAAATCTAATTAAAACCCACCATAACTACTATATGGTTATTCAATTAATATTCTATTAATATATATGTAATAACCCATATATTTTTGTGTTTAAAAGAGTAATGATATTTGTTTGGGTTGTTTAGTGGCAGTTTGATAAATAAATTTAAAGTGATGGGCTTTTAGGTCATTTGACTTTGGTATTTAAAGGAATTTTCGGAATCCCTAGGTTAAAATCATTGTTCATCATTGATAGAGCTAAATAATAATGCTATTTAGTCCTTAAAAATGCGCGCTAAACAAAGAAAAGCAAAGCAAACGAACAACGTAATGCGTAAGAGAAGTGCATTACTTGGTCATACGTGCTATTAGCATCACATGACGTCGCCTTTGCGACATATTGATATTTTAGCTAATAAATGCGCATATAAATGTGGGAATAGGATGATTAAGCAAGAACTGTTGATGTGTCCTATTTTCCACAGGAAAGCGTTGCACAAGGAATTGATGAAACAAAAAAGGAAGGAATAAAAGGCAATCAAGCTGTCATACAAAGGGAATAAAAGAGAAGAGGAAAAGGAAAGATGTTCAACAATCAAATCGAGTAATCAACGAAACCAAGAAGAAAACTCTTAAGGAAGAATCTTCGAGAAGAACGTGGTCGGCAAGAAACTTATGACGGCTATATAAGGAAGAAGATTCGTAGGAGAAAGTGTGCCAGTTTAGAGGTGAAGCTACCATTGATGAGCATTGAAACGCCGAGGTCTCATTGGAGATCCCGGCGGCCTCCGTTCATCTGTAGACTCTACAGAATTGCATGCCATCACGGTGCTACGGATGAGGATACCATTAGCAACAGTGTTGACCGAATCTCTGCACCATAGATAGCTTTTATTTTTATTGTATTTTGCATGTTTAACTTTTCGAACACAACATAGTCATTTTCTTTCTTGAATAAATCTACAAGTATTTCGTTCAGATTTGATCTCCTTCAACTTGTATGAGTAGGTTAATTTAAAGAAAGTTAGCAAGTTATAAAATCTAGTTATAAATCTAAATCAAGATGTGGGGATTATGAATAATGGTAGTGGTTGTGTTATTTTACTCTGAGTCGATTGACAATCCACTTAGAAGGGCTTTACATCTACCTTGGAAAAGGGGATGTTAAGGGGTAGTCCATCTGTTCTCACTAGGTAAGTTTATGCTTATACTGAGCACTTTTCAGAGGGGAGTTAGAAATAACCTCCTCACTAGTTGCATGAATACGACTTGTACTTAACAACAAACCAACGGGCATTGTACCGGCAGGTTGCAGCTAAGTATTCTGGAAGGGAGCTTGGAGTTTAGTCCAGCATGTGTTTATTTTCTCACGACAAGTCATCTTGCTTAGATACATTATTAGTTTATGTCTCTTAGGTTGCATTTTCATAGTGTCATAGTATCATGATTAATTGGAATTAGGAAACTCGAATGTGGGTGATCCAATTTATACTATTGACTTTTAATTAAGTGTGCATCGGCTCGATACCCACGTATGCTAGCCTCCAGCTGACTCGGAAGAGGAACCTGGCCGAAGACCCAGCAGGATACGTTAGTCTTGCACGAATAATCCATCATGCTAAGCAATGGGAAGTTACGTAGTAATCCCGCTAAGGCATGCGAAACCTAGAATTTAGTCATGTAGCGCTGCAGCTGAAGCTGGGCACTGCATTACACAAATGCGGAAGCATTGTGAGGATTGGGTAGTATGAATTCCACATCACCAAGCAACTCGTTTGTGTTTAACTGAATCTCTAATTAAGTCAAGCCATTAGCATCAACATTTACATTAGCATTAGCATTAGAGTAAGCATAGTGTTTGCATTATTCTTTTTATTATTTTGCATAAAACAAACACTCTTCCCAACCAATTTGTGTCTTTTATATTTTTGACCTTTAATATGAATCAATCGCTTCAAATTATCTGTGGAATCGATAAAATTATATGCTTATTATTTGTTGCAATTCCCGACCGCGTATACTTGCGCATAAGTGATTCCAATTGCGTTTCACATAAGAATTAGTTACTGTTCAATATACTAGCAGTGGAATCACGAGACCAAGTTTTTGGCGCCGTTGCCAGGGAATTTTCAAAGCAATTGGTGCATATTAAAGGTGGTTCTTAAAGCGGAAGACTAACTTGTTAAATCTTACACGCAGGAACACCATGAAGCAGAAGCAACGTCAATGAGATCGCGAGAAAAAGAGCAGTAGACTTCCACATCAACAATATCTGGACAACACACGTGCCAAGTAACAAGTAGAAATATATATATACACACACACACACATCGCTTCTAGGTGCAGAATGAGTAATCGATGAAAATTAAAAAGGGAAAGCACATTCTTGGAATGCGGAAAGCATTAAGGTTGCACATGCTGCTGGTTTGCTTAGCAAAATTATGTATTGATTGGAATCTTCCAATAAAAATACACACGATATCTCTTACTAAGAAGAATCTATGTTTACATGTTTTCTAGGATTAGATGAATTAGGAAGTAGTAAATTTGAATTAGTATTTCGTTAAAAAAAAAAAAAAAACTCCTTCGTTCATGATTACAAAAGAAATGACGATGTAAGGGCATAAACCCAAGAGTCGGCGCGCATCGTTTAATTAAAATCTAACTGTTGGGGGGGGGGGGCGTCATATCTATTAGGGGTAAATCAATAATTAGTCAGAATTTCATCTATAAAAGAATCGATAGCGTTGTTTGAATGCACAAAAACTCTTGAAATCTCTCTGAAACCCTATCATCCGAAACGATAAAATTTCCTTTTACTGCACAATATTTTGTTTCATTGTTTTCTTGTTTATTGTTTTCCTTTGTTTTTAGCTAACCTTGCAGAAACAAATTCTATGGCATCCAAAAACAACATGATTGAAACCGCTGGGGCCAAAAAGCAAGTTGCCCAGAGGCAACTTGTCGAACAAGGAACTTCTGAAGAACAACACTCAACTAGGTTTTCACTTTAAGACATTCCCGCATTAGGGCAAACCATTTGTATCGAGACTGATGAAGTAACCATAGCTGCAGGCGATGGGTCAAACGCACAAAACCAGAGCACGCAAGAGCCAAGGCTGGCTCAGGTAATGGCTATGTCAGGAATGTTAGAAGCATCTCAGATAGCAGAGTTGGCCAGAAAGTTTGAGGAAGAAGAAGAAAACTACAAAAAGGCGCTAGAAGCAAAAGATGCAGAGTTTGCTAGACAACTTGACTAGGAAGAAAAGGGAAAAGGTTCAAAGAGAGCCAAGAAATTGACGCAAAAGGAAAAATGGAAAGGAATTGCTAATCCATCAGAAGAAGAACCTCGATCGCAGACAACAAGGGAAAATTGAGGAAGCGGCGACAATGCGATAGAAATAACTGAAGCCAAAAAGAGGGAATAGAAGGAATTTCTGCAAGAGCAGAGCTTCACAAAGGCAATGCTCGATGACGACATCCAGGCAACCATTACAGCGCGAGGATGGGACAATTTCTGCAGGCCGAGCATTAACGCAAATCCCGACGTGGGTGAAGGAATTCTATGAGAATGGAACGGAAGATGAAAGTTGCAGCTCTACAGGCGCAGGAAAGCCAATCGTTGGAGTGCAGAGGTGTGGAACGATCTGTATGGATTCCGAGGTTACGAAGAAGCACAATTCGACAAGCTAATAAACGAGCGTACTCCAGCGGATTTGGAAGCATGCCTACGCACAGTTGCGTTACCAAACACTGAATGGGGAAGGAACATACCACTCTCACGCTCCGTCCTCAACTTCCAGGGACATCGCTAGAATAACTTCATCAAGACCAATATCATGCCAACAACACATGATACAACACTATCCCAGACACGGATGCTCCTAATATATGCTATTGTGCAGGTCTAACGATTGATATAGGGCGAATCATCGAAGAGGAAGTAAGAAAGCACATGGGGAGCAGGATAAAGAGAAAGTTCTTCCAACCTTCCATTATAGCCTTATGCCTTCATCAAGGGTTGCGCTGCGAAAGAAGGGAGCAGAAGTTGAATGTCCGAGGAGTCTTCCAAATGGCAAGCAACAAACGGGGACCCAAGGATTTGACAATCAAGGAGCAAATAATGTAGATCAGGGCAACTTTGAGTGCAAAATCGCTGGCAAAATTAGACGCTGAAAACCAGAAAAGACGAAGAAAACAAGAAGTACGACATGTACAACAGATAATACCGCCTGCCCCAACACTAGTAACTATTGAGGCAACACCACAATAGCATTACGATGACGCTAGTGATCTAGAGATTGAGGTTATACCTCCACTCAAAAGAAGAAGGAGGGCAACTAGGAATATCGAAGAAGTAATTGCTTCGTTACCAGAGCAGCAAGCACTTCTAGAGCAGAGTGACGAGTAACCAGCACAACAATCATCACAGCAGACACCGGTAGGAATTGAGGAGCAATCTCTACCCAGAATGCCAAAAAATATAGACTTCACACCACCACCGCAGCCAGTAGAAGCATCTACGCAAAGAACCCCAAGCATAGAAGAAAACGCATTACAAAGGCTAATCAGCCTATGGAATGCAACAGACAGAAGAAATGCAGAATTCCAAAGTCAGATGCTGCACTTCGCTAGACAAGCGCAAACCGCCTGGACATATATCCATGCACGGGATCACAACATCAGAAGAGAGCTACAAAGGAGGAATCCAGCCTTTCACCTACCTCCCTTCCCAACAGAAGTAATTCAAGAATGGATACCACCTATGGACTCGCCCACAGACAACGAGGATACATAAAACTAAATGAAGTATTTAACTTTTTGTTATCTGCATTAAGTAATTTCTTTCAATCTTTTCTAGCTAGATTTTACTTAGCATGCGCATATACTTACATAGGTAGAATAATTCCATTACTTCAAAATTTTCAATCCATGGATCACTGTTTTATGGATAAATGACATTAGGTAAATTAGAAGTACTAGGAAAACGGGTTATCTAGTAACATTGTAGAATTAGAAATAGTGGGTGCTATGAGTAGGGAGGATGATAGAATGTTTCGAGAAGTAATTCTGAAGGCTCTAAGCATGAAATAAGTTTGGGGGAAATCAGGTATCATCTTCATTGCGACAATGAAGAATTTATGTTTGGGGGTGAGAAGTGCGCATATCAACTTAAAATATTTTGGGCAAAAGAAACGACGAATGAGCGAATAATCCATGGGTGATCCAAGTATTCTACACAACCTTATAGCAGCTAGTAGAACATTTTACTCAGAGGTATAAAAAAAAAAGCCGTGGACAGGATATTGTGAGTGGATAATTAAAAAAAAAAAGGCTTTGCAGCCGTAAGTAGGAATTCCTGAGATATCTTATCTAACAACCAAAAGTTGAGGAAACTAAGGCTAATTAGATAAGCACACTAGTTAAACCTATTGATTCTGTGCACTGACAAGGAACCAAATGTTCTAATTAGAAGTAAAATAGCGACTAGTGGATTGTTGTTTTTCAAAGTTGGGAAATTATTCTTACACCTATATTGCTTGGGGCAAGTAATAAGTAAGTTTGGGGGTCTGATAATGCTAAATAATAATGCTATTTAGTCCTAAAAACTTGCGCTAAACAAAGAAAAGACAGAGTAATTCGTAAAAGAAGTGCATTACTTGGTCATATGTGCTATTAACATCACATGACGTCACCTTTGCGACATATTGATATTTTAGCTAATAATTGCGCTTATAAACGCGGGAATAGGATGATTCAGCAAGAACTGTTGATGTGTCCTATTTTCCACAGGAAAACGTTGCAGAAGGAATGGTTGAAACAAAAAAGGAAGGAAATAAAAGGCAATCAAGCCGTCGTACAAAGGGAATAAAAGAGAAGAGGAAAAGGAAAGACGATCAGTAATCAAATCGAGTAATCAACGGAACCAAGAAGAAAACTCTTAAAGAAGAATCTTCGAGAAGAACGTGGTCGGTAAGAAACTTGTGACAGCTATATAAGGAAGAAGATTCAAAAGAGAAAGTAATCCAGTTTGAGGGGAAGCTACCATTGATGAGAATTGAGACGCTGAGGTCTCATTGGAGATCCCACCGGCCTCCGTTCATCTGTAGGCTCTGAAGAATTGCGTGCCTACGTGGTGCTGCGGATGAGGATACCATTGGCAACAATGTGACCGAATCTCTGCACCATAGATAGCTTTTACTTTTATTATATTTTGCATTTTTAACTTTTCGAACACAACATAGTCGTTTTCTTTCTTAAATAAATCTACAAATATTTCGTTCAGACTTGATCTCCTGCAACTTGTATGCGTAGGTTAAATGTAAAGGAAGTTAGCAAGTTATAAAATCTAGTTATGAATCTAAATCAAGATGTGAGGATTATGAATAAGGGTAGTGGTTGTGTTATTTTACTCTGAGTCGATTGACAATCCACTAAGAGGGGCTTTGAATCTACCTTAGCAAAGAGGATGTTAAAGGGGTAGTCCATCTATTCTCACTAGGAACATTTATGCTTATACTGAGCACTTTTCAAAGAGAAGTTAGGAATAACCTCCTCAATAGTTGCATGCATAAGACTTGTACTTAATAGCAAACCTACGACCATTGTACCGGGCAAGTTGTATCCAAGTATTCTGGAAGGGAGCTTGGAGTTTAGTCCAGCATGTGTTTATTTTCTCACGACAACTCATCTTGCTTAGATACATTATAAGTTTATGTCTCTTAGGTTGCATTTCATAGTTTCATAGTAGAATGATTGATTGGAATTAGAAAACTGAATGTGGGTGATCAAATTTTTACTGTTGAATTTTAATTCAGTGTGCGTCGACTCGCTACCCATGTATGCTAGCCTCCAGCTGACTCGGAAGAGGAAATTGGCAGAAGACGCAGCAGGATACGTTAGTATTGCACGAATAATCCATCGTGCTAAGCAATGGGAAGTTTCGTAGTAACCCCGCTAACGCATGCAAAACCCAGAACTTAGTCATGTAGCGCTGCAGCGAAAGCTGGGCACTGCATTCCACAAATGCGGAAGCATTGTGAGGATTGGGCAGCCTGAATTCCACATCACCAAGCAACACATTTTTGTTTAACCAAGTCTCTAACTAAGCCAAGCCATTAGCATCGAAATTTACATTAGCATTAGAGTTAGCATAGTGTCTGCATTATTCTTTTTATTATTTTGCATAAAACAAACACTCTTCCCAACCAATTCGTGTATTTTATATTTTTGACCTTTAATATGAATCAATCGCTTCAAATTCTCTGTGAGATCGATAAAATTATATACTTATTACTTGTTGCAATTCTCGATCGCGTATACTTGCGCATAAGTGATTCCAATTGCGTTTCGCATAATAATTAGTTACTGTTCAATATATTAGCAGTGGAATCGCGAGACCAATCATCTTCTTCCCTCGTCCATTTTTGTTCAGCCTCTGCCTGCGCCGCTTATTAGGTTGTCTTCTCTAGCATGCTTGTTCGTCATCGTGCAGTGTGTGTGGTTCGTGGCTACAAGGTTGAGTTGTGTTGGTTGGCGAAGCCGTGGGTTGTCTTCTTTAGTGAATTCGTCGTAGTTTGGGTTTGTGGTCACGACGTGCAGTGCATGTGTGGGTTCAAGTTAGGGCTGCTCGTGTCAGTGAGCATCGTCAATCAGTTTAGGTTTGCTGCCGTGGGGTGCAAAGTTATGAGTGGCGTGGGTTCACCTTAGGTTCCATTGAGCCGCCGTCGTTTGCCAGATTTTCCTCAAGGTGAGTGACCTCGCGATTCCACTACTAATATATTCAACAGTAACTAATTCTTATGCGAATGCAATAGGAATCACTTACGCGCAAGTATACGCTATTGGGAATTGCAGCAAGTAATAAGTATATAATTTTATCGATCCCACAGAGATTGATATCTAGAGTAAATACCACTTAAGTCAGAGTTGTGCGAAAAGTAAAATAGAATGTATAAAAGTTGTTTTGTTTTGTTTAATGCGATAAGACAAAATGCAGAAATAAAATGCATGTAATGAGTAATACTAACTATGTATTCCTAGAGAATGCTAAGAGTGCGGACTAGCCAGTGGATTTCTTACTTCCCTAACAGTTATCACTTCCGTGACTCATGATTTATGAGTGAACCAGCTTTCGCTGAGAACACCATACTAAGCGCAGAGCGACGTAAGTAGTAGTTGGGTTATTCCTAACGCCTTAGATGAGGAACATTTGTTCAGTCAATCCTAAAGTAGCATACTGGGTCAACATGCGATTCCTCTTCCGATTCTTCGCAAGGTACATACGTGGGTAGCTAATCGACGCATATGTATATAAGTAAATATTCAACAGTGTAACATTCAAAGACCTACACCAATAACATGCTCTATTAATACGTATTCATCATAACTCCTATAATGCAATCATAGTAAATGAACATCAAACAGAAGTTTAAATCAGACGATTTTATTACGACTCGAATAATGTCTAAATACTATAACTACTCCTAATAGAAACAATAAATGGAATTGGCACGGTTGAAGGTGAGTAGTCTTCTTGTCATCAGTTCCCACATCACCATCACCAGCTTCTTCGTAGTAGACTCACTTACCTCCATTGGCTTATGGCCAACCAACTAGCTCAATGGATTCCGCTCCTTGCTTTGGTATTTATAGGATGAAATTTAGTGAACCGCAAGTAGATGTGAGCTATACAAATCGTCATTAATGCATATTCCATGATTTCCGTCAGGATTTATTCGATTGTCATTGCCTTGATTGCATAATTGATTCTTCTTATTCTTTCCTTGTAGATGAATGTTAGTCAATCATAATTCCTTCTTGGTTCAGCATATCTTTGTAATCCGCTTAGTGTTCGCGTCATTGCCTTTTCCTTAATGTTGCGCGAAATCCTGCTAAAAACATAAATTAGGCATAGTTGAATTGCGATTTGTGCTAAAGTACAGATTCATCCTTTGGATGCGATATTATGAATGCATGCAGATTTTCTAAGTTATTTCTCCGTATTTTCTCTAAGAAAGCAGATATTTCTTTGCCTAATTATTAAATTAATGCATCCTAAATAGCCTAAAATATGCTCTCCTTGAGAGTTATCAGTGAGCTTCCATTGTTGGCGTTTTAAGTTAAATGGTGTTTGAAGAAGAAGAGGGTTGTTTGTGTATGGGTCTAAAGCTATCTTAACTGGATTTAAGCCTGTTTGGGTTTGGGTTTAAAGACATTAAAATGAGGTGTTAGGCTGTTTTTTTAATAGATTAAAGTTATTAAAGTTTAGAATAAGCTTGTTTATTTTTTATTTTTTTTACAAATGAGAATAAGCATGTTTGGCTGCTTGTTTTATGTCATTTTGTTTAGATTAAGCTTGTTTGGTTCAAGTTTATGTTATTTAAGTTGTGGATTAGGATGTTTGGAGGCAAAATTATGTTATTCAAATAGTGGATTAATAGTGTTTGTTTGTTGGTTTAAGCTTACTTAATTTATGGGTTAGAGGTGTTTATTTGTAGGTTATTGGATATTTAAAATGTGAATTAAGGTTGTTTGGCCAGTGGTTTAAACTCATTTAAGTTGTGGTTTGAGCTTGTTTAGTTAGGGGTTAAGCTTATTTGCTTACTTGATTAAATGCGTTTAGCTTTGGTCTAGTAGTTGTTTGGATATGAGTGTAAAAGCTGTTTGGTTAAGATGTAAAAGGTGTTTGGCTAGAGTTTAATGATTGTTGGGCTTGTGTTAAATGGTGAATTTTGATCCCTTATTTTTCGTTTAAACAGATTTGACATGAGCTGTTCTGCATTCATCGAGCTGAGTTTGTGAGGCGCGTGTAGTCACCGGGAGTCACCAGGGCACGATTTTTAAGGTTCTTCACTATTTGATAAATTCGATATTCTGAGTCCGATTTTGATGGTCTGAGGTGCTAGTTTTGATTAGTTTGTTCATTTTAGGGCTCGGAGTTGTGTTTAACTATTTGGAGCTACCAGGAGATTCATGAGTGTTAATAGGGGGATTCGGCCAAGGTAAGGGACCATTTACCCCCTTCTTGAGGACTTGTGGTTAGTACATGTGCCGGTTTATTTGGATTAATTGATTTTTCTAGTTGTAACATGACCATGTGCATTGTATGTTGCATTTGATTACATCGAGAGTATATACATTTCATGCCTTGTCTCTTGTATGACTAGTGATGCATGTTTCATGTATGTTTGCGTGATATGGTCGAGTTGCATGTGGTTGTATAATTGTCTTGATATGGTCTGACATGATTTTTTATGCACAGCTTGGTGCCTCAGTTGGACCCAAATGAGTCATGGAGACCGGATAGAGGAGACTAGTAGGTGGGCGTGGACGATGAGATTCGGGCTCACACCCCTACTTGAGGTGATATTCTCTCGCTCTACAGAACTTTCGTGGATGGTAGGTCGGCCAGACTCACGGCCCTAGATGGTTTCTACTAGTAGCCTAGGCACTCTCCAGGTATGTGGTATGGGCCAAATATGGTTCATTGGTGATTGGTGTGGCACCACCTCTTACCATGAGTATGAGGCAAACAAGATGCTCGACTTTCCGGATCCCTCTAGAGTAGGATGCTAGATTTCTCTCGAGTAAGAAGAAACTAGTGGGCTTTTGTTCTGGGTTTATGACCTTTAGACTCCTCTATGAGGTTGTAACGGCCCAGGTTTTCATCCCGGTCTTCCAGGTGTGCCCTAGGGGCATTTTGGTAATTTGGTCAGGCCGTCAGGGCCGTTTATGTCTTTTTCCAGTTGCTAAAATTATTGGATGGATTTATGTAAGTTTTTTAGGCTTTTGTGGATGGGTTTGAGCATGGATAGATGCAAAAGTAAAAATATAGGAAAATTGTGTTGCAGCCGAGGTTCGAGCCAAGGTGGCCTTGTGTGCTAAAGGAGAGCCTTGCCAAGTGAGCCACCAGGAGTTTATGTTACTCTTTTCGCAGCATATCTTGGTTAGCCTTGATTTTTGGGATTTTGGTGCATTTGATTAAATGAAAGGAAATAGGGTTTTGTGTTTTCTTCTCCAAATCTCCATGGCCGCCCAACCCTCTTCTCTCCCAAGCCCCTTGCCGTGATTTTCTTCCCTTGCAGCCCCGAGCGCCGTTCCGGCCAGCCAAGCGACCCAGCCGAGCAGCCTGGTCGAGCAACCCAGCCAGATCGCACCAAGTAGCGAGCGCCCAGCGAAGCGCGCCCAAACGCCCAGCGCCCAAGAAGAAGACGCAGCTCCCAGCCTCACCGTCGCGCCGCCAGTGTCCTGCATCGCGCGCTTCCATCCCAGCCAGCAGCGCCGCTCGCCGCGTCCGCGTAGCAGCTCCAGCGCCCGTCGCCGTCCCAGCGCGTCCGCGCCCAGAGCCAGCGTGCCGTGCCGCCCGCCCGTCGCCGTCCCAGCTTGTCCGCGCCCGTGCGCCTGCGCCAGCCAGCCGTCCGCGCGCACGAGTGCGCCCAGCTCTGCCGCCCATCTGCGCCCGTCAGCGCCCAGCGCCCGTCAGCGCCTAGCAGCAGCCCCGCCGTGCTGCTTGCCCGTCCGCGTGTCAGCCGAGCCACGTGAGTTGCTCCCGAGCCGAGCCTTGTTTATTTTATTATATTTAGGCATCTGGATTGTGATTATTATTATGTTTGTTAGGTTCTCGTTTGCTAGCTCGGGTTCGATCGCAGCTTAGGATTTTGTGTGTAGTTGCCTCCCGGCCAGGTAAGGATTTCTTACCGGAGTTGTGTGGACCCTGCGATGTTCTATGTGATTATTGTTTGTATGTTTGTTTGTGATTATCACCATGTATAGTTTAGGTGCTCTGTTCTGAATTCCTGACTAGCATGACTTCGTATGTTGTTCTCTCATGTTAGCCCATGCTAGGTTGTTCCGTTCTGGCATGCTCATATCTGTTCTTGCTTCGTAGTACCATGCTAGGTTCGTTGTATCTGTTGAGCACGTTTTGGATTGTATTGGATTGTATGTTATTGATATGATAGGTTAAACTGTAGGTAGGTTACATCATCCGGGCCTGATGCATAAAGTATCTTGCATCCATGGCAGGGACGTACGAGGTAATACTCCGTCCCTGGACCCCGTGAGGGTTTAGCTAACCCGACCGGTAGGCGCTGCAGTCTTGGGTGAGGGTGGTAGTCTGCGCGATGCCCCAACGGTCGGGATGATGACTTGGCATTGCCTCGTCCCCGGCAGCCGACACGTCCTCAGCGTGTTCGGCAAGAGCCCCCGATTGCCACTGTTAGGGCAAGGACGACTTCTGGTGTAAGCCTACCACGACCGATTCCTTAGCCTCGGTGTGCGTGGTTCAGCCGACATAGTTCACGTGTTCAGGTCTCACACCCCTATGTCAGTGACACCGATCCAGAGATTTAGTTAGGCATGGTGACTGGACTTGGGCAACTTGCCACTAGACCCGACAACCCCTAGAGTTGCAGTAGCATGCGGTGCGAGCATACGCTCATTACAGCGCCGACTGGAGAGCTCCTCGGGATTGTGAACCAGTGCACCTTTCGTATCGACAGTAGACAGGCTGAGGCCGGGACTCGTTTCTCGTATAGGGCGTATTGTGTGGTGATTTATTTTGGGACTAAGACCCTGAGTTGGCATCCGAGGTCCAAGTGTGGACTTAAGCTATGTGCTCTATTCTGTGTTTATATTCATAGCTTGCATACACTCATCTAGATGACCATGTGCATCGTATTGTACCCCGCTGGGGATTCTTCTTGAGTAATTCGTTACTCACCCTTATTTTGTGGTTTTCTCACAGTAACCAAGGGGCGAGACAGAATGGGTGAAGGAGGAGCCGTGATCATGGGAACTCTTTGTCGTCTCTGACTTTTTATTTCTATGACTCTTGTCTTTTTATTTTCCCCTGAATGCATGTAGCCGGGCACGGAGCCCTAGGATATTTTCTGAATGTTTTTGTGGATTCCCGCTTTGTTGAATTTGAGGATGATTCAAATGTTTTAAGAAATCTCTGATCAGAGTGAACGTTTTGGAAATGTATTTGCCTTAAAACAGGTGCTTGGAGACAGGGACAGGTTTCAGCAAACTATCTTTATTTCTAATTGAACCTTGATTGTTTTGTTTTAATTGGGAATCTGAAAATTTATTTGCATATTGTCCTTTACTTTGAATGCATGCATTGGGGTAAAGGCCTATTTAGAGCCCTTTTTGGGTCGGGTCTTTACAGAGGTGCTTTTCAAGGACGATGTTTCTTGACCTAGCACCTAGGAGCTTGGGTCTTGTATACCCTTCAGTTATGTTGTTGATCATACTTGTTTGCTGATGTTTGTATTCTTGTGCATGTCTGTCCCAGAGTTAGGGAAGTATTACTGAGTTTGCAAAAACTCAGTCTGTCCACTAATGGAATCCCCACAAGTACTACTAGACTGTACCGAGATGGATGATCGACAGAGCTGGAGATGACCATGGGACCTGCTGCATTACTTTATGTAGAGTCTTTTAATTTATATCTTCTGCATGAACTATTTAGGGGCATGATAAGTTATATATATTTCCTCGAGCTTTTATGTTTTGACTCTTGGGTACCTTTCATTCTTTTAATGGATGAAATGTTTTATAAACTTATTTGTAAAGAGTCGATTTGAAGTGGATTTGTTTTTATACATGCCCTAGATGTCGAACATCGTTTTCATGCATTTAGAGTTAAAGACTTTGGTTTAGACCTTGATTTGGGTTGGGTCCTTACAATAACTTTGACTATAAAACAAATTAGCCTAAAATATAGAATAGGCTAAAATTAAGCATTGAATTTAGTGTTTCTATTTAATTCAATTAGTAATAAATCTATGTTTAAAATAGTCACAATAAAGTTCTTATTTAAACCAATTACTAATTGATTTTTTATTAGTTACTATTGAAACCAAATATCAGAAAACATTATATACTTTTAAAGGAATTTTTCATGATTTAGCCTACTTAAAATTATTTAAAATGACAAAAATATAAGGAAATTTATCCTCCATAGCATATTTTTGGCTCTTCATTATAATTATAACACATTTTTTAAAATAATTTCATCCATACCCCATTGTTTTAAAAATAATTTCATTCATGGCACATTTTGTCCAAAATTGTTATTCTAACATCATCAGACTTCTATCAGTTCAACTGATAGACTTTATACTTCTATCAGTACAATTGATTGACTTCTATCAGTTCAACCGATAGACTTTAGACTTCTATCGGTTCAAATAATAGACTTCAATCGATTTTGAGTGATTGAACAATGCAAATTGATAAACTTCAATCATTTTTGTGCCACAAATGAATAAGTTTGGGAATTGTGCTATACATGGATAATTATTTTGTTTTTTTTAATATACATGCAAAATCCCTTATAATAATACTTTGGGAATTTATCCTCCATAGCATATTTTTGGCTCTTCATTACAATTGTAGCCCATTTTTTTAAATAATTTCATTCATAGTACATTTTGCCCAAAATTTCTATTTAGACTTCTATCAATTCAACTGATAGATTTTAGATTTCTATCAGTTCAAAACTGATAGACTTTAGACTTCGATCAGTTCAACTGATAGACTTCTATTAGTCAACTAATAGGCTTCTATCAGTTCAACGGATAGACTTTAGACTTCTATCGATTCAATTGATATACTTCAATCACTTTTGTACCACAAATGAATAAGTTTGGAAATTGTGCTATACATGAAATTGTTTTACTTTTTTTTTTAATAATAGACATGCAAAAACCCCAAAATATATAATAATCATAATATCAATAAAGACCTTAAACTAGTGTTATGTTTATTATATTTTTGTCATTTTAAAATTTTTTAAGTAGGCTAAACTATAAGAAATTCCTCTAAATTATGAGGTTTGTGTCAAAACTACTCATGAATTTTGAAAGTTTAAGAAGTATCCCAAAACTTTTTAAAATGTTCCAAACATACTCATGTCGTAAAATTTTGATGGAAACTATTTAAATTTGAGAAATTGATCCAGCTTTTTGGCTTTCTTTAATAATTATAGCATTATTTTTTAAAATAATTTGTTTATAGCAGATTGCCAATTTATTTTTAAAAAATACCCATTCTACCCCTCTTAGCTTTCTTGGACAACTTACATTTCTTCTCATTCCCTATCAAATTCTTGCCTCGTCTTCTTCCTCTGAAATTGGGGGGAAATGAATGGCTCATCAAAACCCTCTCTTTCTCTGATTGTTCCATCGCTCTAGGATCATAACGAAATCCAACTTTTTCTTCATCTTCCCATCACCGACCAGATTTAGTTTGACTGTATCAGAGGAAAATGAAAGCATTGTGAAATTTCAATTGTTTGCTCTTCACCACAACGTTAGGATGATATTTTTCTGTGCATAGTCGGCCTCTTTCGAGTGATCGTCGGTGATGACTACACATCTCTCTAAGAAGTTGTGAGCTTTTCTTTCGTTAAATGTGTTTTCTGCAATTTTAATGAATGTTTTAGTTTTTCTTTTGTTGTTCTCTGGCGAGGTTATGATAGAAATTTATGTCTGTCAACTGACTAACTATATTAATGTGATGCTACAGTGAATCCTGACAGGTGGGTCTATGCCCTCTGGTCACTCAATAGGTCGACCACCATAGCCCTCATAGAATCAGCAAATTCTGCTCCAGGAGCAGTCTCACGGCGCTTGGACGCCTCAACGCCTACTCTAGGCGCAACAGGGGGAGCTACAGGCGGAATGCTGTCAGTCTCAGCTTGGAACGATGTTCCTGCAGTATCAGATCCGATCCTGCTACCTCGGCCTCCTCTCGGGCGTCCTCTTTCGGCGCGGGGGATTGGCATGCTAGCGATCTATGCTCAAACCAAAAACGAGTCAGAACCTGCTCGCCTCCGCTCTACAACACTATACAAGGCATACACTAGATGAAAGTATTGTAAATTCTTAACCCTTTTCTACAACAAATAGTACACTTAGGCGTACCTGATGACTGTCGGAGTGCTGGTGATCATGGGAAAAACGACCTACAACAAAAGGTCAATCTACAGAATCTATGACTCGAGCTCGATACCAATCAGAAGACCCGACCAAATGGGGCTCTAAATGGGCCCTTACCCCAATGCATGCATTCAAAGTAAATGACAATATACAAATAGTATTTCGGATACCAATTAAAAACAAAACATTCAAACATTCAGTTCAAAGTCCAGACAATTTTCCTGAAACCTGTCCCTGTCTCCAAGCACCTGTATTTCCAAGATAAATACATTTCCAAAGTTTACTCTGATCAGAGATTTATTAAAATCATTCAAAACCTTCCCAGATACAACAATGCTGGAATCCACAAAACATTTATGAAACATCCTAGGGCTCCGTGCCCGGCTACATGCATTCAGGGGAAAATAAAACATAAAGAGTCATAGCACAAAATTAGAGTTTGATGGCTGGTCCCCATGATCACAGCTCCTCCTTCAGCCATCCTGTCTCGCATCTCGGTTACCTGTGAAAAAACCACAATAATAAGGGTGAGTAACGAATTACTCAGTAAGAATCCCCAACCGGGGTACAATACGATATACATGGTCATCTAGATGAGTGTATGCAAGCTATGAGTATAAACACAGAATAGAGCACATAGCTTGAGTCCATACTTGGACCTCGGATGCCAACTCAGGGTCTTAGTCTGGAATAATCCACCACACAATACGCCCTATACGAGAAACAAGTCCCGGCCTCAGCCTGTCTACTGTCGAATGAAAGATGCACTAGCTCAAGATCCCGAGGAGCTCTCCGGTCGGCGCTGTAATGAGCGTAAGCATGCACCGCGCGCTACTGCAGACTATGGGGGGTGTCGGGTCTAGTGGCAAGCTGCCCATGTCCAGCCACCACGCCTAACTAAATCTTTAGATCGGTGTCACTGACATAGGGTGTGAGAGACACGGACACGTGAACTATGTCACTGATCCACCGCACTTTGAGGCTATGGAACCGGCCGTGGTAGGCTTACACCAGAAGCCGCCCTTACCTTAACAGTGGCAATCAAGGGCTACGGCCGAACACGCCGAGGACGTGCCGATCGCCGACGCGAGGCAATGCCAAGTCATCATCCCGACCGTTGGGGCATTTAACAGTCTGCCACCCTCACCCGAGATTGCAGGGCCAGCCGTTAGGGTTAGCTATTCCCTAACGGGATCAGGGATGGAGCTCCATCTCGTACGCCCTTGTCGGGGATGCAAGGTTCGTTATGCACCCGACCCGGATGATGTTATCTACCTGCACTCTAACCTGTCATAGCAATCAGCAAACAATCCAATATATTCCAATACGTGCTCAATAAGAATACAACGAACCTAGCATGATACTACGAAGCAAGAATGTGATACGCAGCATGCCGAACGGAACAACCTAGCATGGACTAACATGAGAAACAACGTAGGAATTCATGCCACTCGAAATTCGAGAATAGAGCACTTAGCTACACATGTCAATAAACACAAACAAGCAATCATTCAGCAATCACATAATATATCGCAGGGTCCACACAACTCCGGTAAGAAATCCTTACCTTGGTCGGGGGGCGATTAAACACGAAATCCTAAGCTGCGAACGATCTCTAGCTAGCTACCGGGAACCTAACAAGCACAACACAATTACACACCAAAATCTAAATTAAATAAAATAATTAGGCTCGGCTCGGCTCTCACTCAGCTCGGCTCGGCTCGGCTCGACGGCTCGGCTTGGCAGCTCGGCTCGGCAGCAGGACACGTGACACGGCGCTGGGGCGCGACTGCGCGCGGACTCGGTGCGATGCGGCTCGACGATGCGCGCGATGGCTGGCTTCTGCGCGCGTTGGAAAAGGAACTCGAATTGGCGATTGAGAAGACGAGCTCGGCGAATTGGCGACAATGGATCTTCTTCTCGGGTGAATTGGTGCTGGTTCTTCTCCACTAGCTGGAAAAAACTCACAACCACACAGCAAATCACTTCTCTCGGCCATCAATGGCGAAACCAGAAACATTGGAAAAATTGAAGGAATCGGAGGAGAAGAAGAAGGAGAAGAACTTATCGGCTGCTCGAGGATGAAGATCGAATTCGAAATGGAGAAGAAACTCGGTGGAATTGGAGCTGGCGAGGGAAGAAATCGCGAAGACGGAGTTTGGTCGGTTGAGGGAATTTCGCGAAGAGAAGAAGAAGAAATGGGGAAGAAGAAGGCTCGGACGAATTGCTTTTAAACTAAACTCCCTTGAAGCACGGCTTATGTACAAGCTGTCGCGCATAGATTAACAAGAGCGCTCGGTGGCTGAATTGGCAACGACACCCAACTAGCTTCCCAAGTGCCCATGGTTCGCCAAGCTTCCCTATTTAATTTTGCCTTTTACCAAGCCCAAATGCCTTCACCAAGCTTCCCAATCCCATTTAATTCATCTCATAATTTTTTTGGCAATTGGAAAAGACATAACCGGCCCTGTCGGCCCGACCAAATTACCTAAATGCCCCTGGGGCAAACCGGGAAGACCGGGATGAAATTCCGGGCCGTTACAGATCACTAGGAAATTTATAGATTCAATCATGTGCAAATTGATAGATTTAATTAGTAGTAAACTGATAGAGCCAATCACTTGTAAATTGATAGAGTCAATGACTAGCAAACTCATAGATTCAATCACTAGAAAACTAATAGATTCAACGACTAGAAAACTGATAGAGTGAATTACTAGCGAACTAATAGAGTCAATCACTAGAAAATTGATAGAGTCAATCATTAGGAAACTGATTGATTCAATCACTCGCAAACTGATAGATTCAACAACTAGAAAAATAATAGAGTGAATTACTAGCAAACTGATAAAGTCAACACTAGAAAACTAATAGAGTCAGTCACTAGGAAACTGATAGAGTCAATCACTAGCAAACTGATAGATTCAATTACTAGGAAACTGATAGATTCAATCACTAGAAAATTGATAGAGCCAATCACTAGCAGACTGATAGAGTCAATCATTAGAAAAAGGATTGAGTCAATCACCAACAACCTAATAGATTCAATCACTAGAAAACGGATAGATTCAATCACTAGCAAACTAATAGAGCCAATCACTAAAACTAATAGAGTCAAACATTATCAAATTGATATAGTTAATCACTATAAAATTCTTTTGAAGTGGACTTTTTGTTCTTTTTAACCCTTTGTATCCTTTTTTTGCTTCAAATGAATTTGTTTGGATAATGTGCTATACATGGAATTACTTTTTCTTTATTTTTATTATACATGCAAAATCCCTTAATTCTTATAACAAACCTTTGTTACCTATAATGTTAAGAATTGAGTTCTTAAACAAAATGATTGACTTAATCACTATTAAACTGATAGATTCATTCTTTAGAAAGTTAGTAAATTCAATCACTAGCAAACTGATCGAGTCAATCATTAGGAAACTGATAGATTTAATAATTAGTAAACTGATAAAGTCAATGATTAACAAATTGGTTGAAGTGGAAATTTTTGTCCTTTTAAGCCCACCGTTTCTTTTTTATGTCCCAAATAAATTAGTTTGGAAAACTAATTGAAAGCTATCAACTGAAAATTGATTAATGCTATTAGCTAAAACTGATTAAAGGCTATCAATTGAAAACTGATAGAAGTGCATTTTGGTCATTTAACATGGGGCGCCCCATTTTTCTATTTTTCTGCTATATGTGAAATATTTAAAAACAAACGTGCTATTTATGGATTTTTTTTATTATTATTTCTTTCGATGTTCATGCAAAATTCTCTTTAATTTTTGTTTTTAAAAAATACCTCTAAACTTTACTAAATTTAAAAAATAGCCTTTGGCTATATAAAAAAAATATCTTCACCATATAAAAAAGTTTAAACCTTTGTTTGAATAATATGTCATTAATGTTGTTTGAAATATCGACACACAATTTATAAAAACAATTTTTCACAAGGAATGATGACGTGGCTTGTTTTAGATTTCGCAAGGCGAAATCTTTACTATAATTCAAGCGAAATGAGTGTAGGTATTTCCCTAAAGGTTATACAAGTATACACAGTCTTTCTTGTAGCAAGCTTTAATTCAAGTAAAAGTCATTCTCCACAGGGGTTTTTGATGTGTTTAAACTTGTTTTCATGCGAGAGTTAAAGGTAACCAGTATGATAAAAGGGCGAATGGTATGGTGCAATGAATAATAGCAACACGATATGTTAACAAAATGGGTAAAGTATCGGAAGGATTATGTTTTCAGGGCTTCGCTTCGCCGAAGCAATTAGCGAAAAGCTAAGCTAAAAGTGAACCCTTAAGTTCTCTCAAACTTTGGCAAACAGCTTTCTCGAGCACCCAACTGACTCTCTCGAGTTCAACAGCAACTACACTGCAATTAGCTCTAAGAGATCATTATCTCTAAGTGTTCGCTTCTAAAGTTATTCATACAAGTTCGATCCGTTCTGGTCTCTAGACTCAACACAGAGTTTATACAAATGGTTAAAAGCAAGATGTACATTAAATGATGTTCGCATGTAGAAATTTCTACTTCGCTTACACGATTTCCTTACTTCCCCTTAACCTTCCGACAACAGATTTAGTTACTCATTCTGGCGAAAAACATGCTTAAGAATAAATAAAAGATAAGAAACATGCTCCAACGTAAGATTCGCAAACAATAACGAGATAAAAGAAAACTAAGACAATGAAATTGCTAAAGAACTAGTTACAAAGTTTTGTGCGATGAAGAAACTTCAAGAAACAATAAAGCAATAAACAACTACAACGAAGCCTGGCAAAACTGCTCCGATGACTGAAATCTGTTAAAGTAAGAATGCTTGGTCGGAAATGTGATCGAAGCACTGAAAACTAGAGAGAAAACGTTGGAAATCTGTTTTGTCGGGTGTATTAGGGCCGACAAGATAAATGGACCATATTTTGACTTGTATTCGTGTTATTTCACAACTTTTATGTTTGCTTTTGCTTTTGACAGCTTATGCATTATTTAAGTCTGCAAAGGGCAAACTTCCTTGCATAATTGAGTTTCTTTTTATCAAGAAAATTACAAATATCGATTACAGGGATCGAACCAGTGATCGTGAAGTGGAAATGAATTAACACCAAACCAGATAACCAATCGCGCCATTGACACCAAACTTGGAAGTTAAAGCACGTTACAATTAATAGTATAACCAACAGAAAAAACCTAGTTAGTTTAAGTTAATATTCAACTATTTTCTATGCATTGAAAAAAAAGGTAAAATAAAAAATAGATAAAATAAATGATAAACAACTATATAAAAAAAAATTAATTTCAACATCAAACTAACAATATATAAAATAGTGATAAATAATTATAAAAAGATATCGACACATACATTTAGTGGAGTAAGCTTGATATCTAACAAATAAAGATTGGATCCCACATTGTTTAACTTCCAATCTATAGATCCAATTGTCCCCGAGCTAGTTCACAGCTACCGAACATTGATAGGTATGAAGAATTAGTTTAATTGTTCAAATCAATTAATTAATAAGTTGAACATATTAATTACGAGGAGTTTAGTTTACTTTATTAAACTAATTAGTTAATCAATACATTAGATATATTAATATATAAATATTTCTTGGATAAATATTTATTGGAAAGATAGTTAATTAATATATTAGATATAATAATAGATAAATATTTATTGGATAAATATTAAAGAGAGAATTAATTAATATATTTGATATATAAATTAGGAAAGTTATAGGATAAATATTTATTGAGGATTTTATTAAAATATAAGATATATTAATAAGCATATTTAATTATTGGATAATTAAATTGACTAACGACATGATCTCCTTCTATTGGACGGGAAAGAGGGAAAGAAGTCTATAAATAGAGACCCTAGGTCTTTAGACTTCTCATCCCAACACAACTTGACCTAGCCTTCTCAAGTTTTCTCTCATTCCCTTCCATAAAGACCTTCCACCAGGCGATCGCGGAAGATCATTGGAGACGATAAAAGAAGGTTCAAGAGATAATCCTTTCTAGAAGCAAGAGATAAATAACCGACGGAATTGATCAACGACATCAAATGTAAATTCTTTATTGCTTTGACAACAAACAACTTTCGCCTAGGAAGTATGCATGTAGATTAATTGGATTAACTAACTAAAAGCAACAGTAAATTTTACTTTACTAATGGCTTCTGTTGTGTAAGTGCATCAATTTCTAGTAGTTTCTTTATCATAAACTGAATCTAAATTCTTTGCACCATCAGAGGCTGTCAAAGAAGCAATGGGATCCTAGGTGAGTTAGGATCTGAACTAGTCACAATGGAACTAATGTGTGAAAATCAAAGTGCTATCCATCCTACCAGAAACCAACAAAAGGAATAATCACTATTCACATAGTTAAGACCAGGACAATTGTAATGCCCTAGGCCTAGGATATGGAATTCGGATTTTCCTTTATGGGCACCGACATTCCTCTACGACCTTCCTAGAAGGTCACCAAACCTAAGACTACTCCAAGATAAGCACGCATAACTAGGAAGTTCCTTAGATTGAGCCACTGGAAAGGAAGGTTCACCTTCTTGATATAGGTAGTGAAAATCATATCTTTTAAGAAATCACATTCAGATGTGGTGGGCGTTGCAACAATGTTGCTGATATGCTAACTAAAACTGAGAAAAGAAGCAAGTTTGAACATTGCTTGAGTCTACTCACAGTACTAGACTCTTCTATTAACTAAAGAGTCAAGGGAAGAAGAAAATAGATATTTAAAGATGCATTCGGTTCAAAGTGGAGATTTGTTATTATTGTGAACACCAATACATAATTCATGAGGATTAGCTCATATCTACACTTTAAGCAAGCTCAAAACAAGCTTGGCTCAGCTATTCAAAGCACTGAAAATAGAAAGTTGGTGTAGCGGAGATAACAAACTTCAAACTGCTTAAAAAACATTCAAGGAAGGCTCTAAATGCATTCCCTAACAGTTCATTAGATTGTAGTCCGATTTAAACATCTATAAATACATATATCTAGTATGAACTAGGTTGGCTTAATTTATGTAAGGTATGAGTTAATGTATTTGTGAAAGGTTTTTGTTAAAGGTGAGTTTGAGAGATTCTCTAGATGCATGTGAGAAGTGTAAGGCTAAGAAACTTAACAAGATGAATAAAAGAATACATGTGTTCTCGTGGATGTATATACTTGTGTCGGACCACATAAATCTCTGTGCAAGCCTCTATTTCTCTCATCTCCCTTATATTCAAATCTAAGCGTATTTCTTGCTTGATGATTCCTCACACAACATAAAGAAAGAAGAGTTAGATCAACAATGTATGAGATTTTGATCCATTATCAAAATGAAGAAGAAGCAAGAATAGAAAAGCGCTTGTTTCATATCTTCGTGAAGTTTTCAGCGAAGTTCTTTCTTAATAACCAGAGCTTCCCCGTTGAGCAGTCGCCCAACAAAAACTAGGAGAAAGCAACGCCCCCAACTTCATTCTTATTGTATCAGCTATACGTTGGTAAGGCTAAGTCCCTAACCTGACACAGCTTGCACGTGTTCGAAGCAGGCCTCTTGGGCTATGCTGTTGGATATGCAAGGTAAGTGAATTTGATTTTAGTGTTTGTGTGTAAAATTGGGCCAGAAATATAAAAACTATCCATGCATTATTGAAGTAGAAAAACAAATTTTATCCAATCTACTATTTAGCTCACTCTATTAACCAGCGCTCCTTAAGTAATAGAACAATGCTTAGGTTAGTAGATGATAAAATTAATAACATGATATCTAAACATCTCCTTTATCTACTCTTGATCAAGTTGCATATTAGATGCCTTTCCATATTCATAAATTCTTCTATATCATATATAGCTAATGAGATTCTTTATAGTCTAATCAATTGATGGATTGAATTGGAAGAGACGTATCAAATTTTACCTTTTAATTAATTTAGAGCTGAAACTAAGATTATGGTCATATTAATATATTGCATTCTCGTGCTTTGCTCGTTTATTCACAAAGAGAAATGGTACAAATAAAAAAAATATTCCTTTTTTCTTTAATTTTTTTTTCAAATAATAAGTGTGAGAATACTTGGATAAAATGATAACATTTACTTATAATTCCAGCCGTTACTTAAAATGACATCGTTTTATTTATTTTTTTGTATTTTATATTTTTTATGCCTTCTTTATTATCTACACGTGTACGCTCCTGATTATTCTCTCCCCTCTTTTTTAGACACATGGTTGTATATATGTGAGGATCTATTAATTACTCACCCAGCCAACATGAGCAGTTGCTCAACGGCACTAGTGTATGCCCAATGGCCAGAAGTCTTGGGTTCGAGTCTCCCCACTCTCAATTATTGTAATCTCAAAAAAAAATTTACTCATCCATATTTTCTTTTACTGACTTTATTCAATTTCATTGACCAAAATAGGTTGAATAAATAAAAATTGAGTTAGTCAACCAATACTCTTACCAGAAATCACCAATAAAATTGAAAAGAATCACCATTTTATATGCATAATATAAATAATATGGAGGTGCCAAACCTTAAGATTTGATTCATAAATAATATAAAATAAGAATTATATTCCATATTATGTAAGAAAAATTTAAATTTTCCAAAATTTGGAGATTAGAATTAATCTCAATTTAGTCTTATGATGAAATAGATGGTATTAAAATAAAACTCGGTCTACATTGATATAAAGTAAAAAATTTCCTCCTTTCCATCAACTGCTCTTGCTCACTTGTGGGCATGGAAGTTTGATAGGAATGAAATTTAATTTAATTATAAAATAAAAAAAACTAAGAAAGGACAAATTCTTTATTTCTTATACATATACTCTATTTTATTTGTAAAACATTTTTTAATGATTTACTAATTCAAGTTACATCAACCTTTAAATATGAAAATAACTAATGAAAAAGTAGCTTATTATATTTGAGCTATTATTTCTTGTTGATTGTTTTAGTTGCATAATCTATAAGTTTGTGAAGCTCAGCCTCTCTGATAAGACCATTGTTATCAACATCAACATATGCCAAAGCATAATAAACTTTAAAGTGAGGAAGAATTGAGCCCATAAAAGCAGAAGCTTTTGTTAACTCTTTAATGTTTAGAAAACCATCATTGGCGGTATCATGGTATTTGAAACTCTCTTTAATTGCCCTCTCGACTAAGTTGAACATTAGATGACGGTGGCTCTCCATCAGGTGACTGCCTTTTGGATTTCTTATGATAGCTACACCCTAGCTTGTGCGCAAAATTTGTATAAGCTTTTGGAGTCATAGATTCTTGATTGTTGAAAACTTGTGTTGCGCCTCGAGTTTTTTGTTGGAGGAAATTCAGCTCTTCTTTATTGAGACAGCCATCGCCATTTTTATCATACTTCTTGATCAGTCGATGCGCTTCATCTTCAGCCCATGCTTGGAGTTTGGAGGAAGACATTATGTTAAACTAAGGCTATGTGGATGAACGGTTTGTTGATGGAACAAATCTTAGCCTGTTCACTTATTTATAACAACTCTTTAACAAATTTGGTTTAACTTTATACCATTATTAATCTAGAACAAAATTATAATTACTTTTTAAGACATTAGAATCTCATGCAATTAATTTGAAAAAACGGATGTTGCTCATGTGATCAAACATGAATAGAAGAGCTTTATGAATAATTTAAATTTCTTCCTTTTTTAAACACATAAAAAATATGTTTCTTCACTTTAATATCGTTTACTTTTAGTTTTACATCTTTCACTTTAGTATGACATAAGATTTAAATATAATATTTTTAAAGTTTAGATGTCTTTGCATTTTAAATTCAAAAGGAGTGATTTCCGTTAATTTATTTATGGTTTCATTTATAAGACAATTCACATATTTACTTTATTATGTTTTCAGTGAGTGTCAATTAAATACTATGCTCAATTTTTTAAAATCTTATGAATACAAAGTTTAGTTTTTGAAGTACATATTAAAATAAAAAACAATATATTTTTTTTGGAGAAAAAAACAATAATCCATTTAAATCAAGAAGGTTTAGTATTTTTTTTCTTGAAAGTTGTAGCGAAGACCGAAAGCTATGATCTCTCAAATTTGGTCACATGTGTTGGTTTAGTCAATCAAGAAAAGTTAAGAAAATCTCATAAACTAATTTTTTTTTAAACCAAACAATATATACCATGAATGTAGTAATATATTCCACCAGATATGAAAAGTAAAAAGAAAAAGGAAAAAGTTTACTAAAATAGGCTTTTAATTTTTTAACTTTTTTTTAACTAATTAAATCTACTTGTAAACTTATTTTTATGTATGGCATAAAATTTAAATATAATCTTTTAAAGTCTAGATGTATTGTATTTTAAATTCAAAAGGAGTCATTTACCATAATTTATTTATGGTTTCATTTATAAAAAAAATCCGAATAAAAATCCGCGTATATATATACTTTATTATGTAAGGCTATGCTCCATTTTTTTTAAAAAAAATCTTCATAGTACAAAGATTAGTTTTTGAAGTATATAGTAAAATAAAAACAATAATCCATTTAGATCAAGAAAGTTTAGTATTTATTTTTAAGTGTTGTAGGTGAAAATTTAAAACTATGTTCTCTTGAATTTGGTCACATCTGTTAGTTGAGTCGATAAAAAACAGGTCAAAGAAATCTTATAAATTTTTTTTTTAAACAAACAATATATACAATGAATGTAGGAACATATTCCACTAGATATGAAAAGTAAAAAAGAAAAAGTTCACTAAAATGAGTTTTTAATTTTTTTAATTTTTTTTTTGGAATGAGAGAGAATTGAAATAATTTTAATAATTCTCTTTTTGGTTGGACGTTCACACTGATATCATAAGGAAACAAAAAGTTTACGAAAATTGGATTTTAATAAATCATTATTAGAAAATTAAAATATTACAAAGTTAAATAAATATTTTTTCTCAAAGTTCTATGAAATTTTCGTAAAATCTTGTTATGTTAATCTTGTTATTGACTATCTATTATAAGGGCTTCAATGCACCAGACATCTTATAGTGCAAAAAACCCCCATCGACTTTAGAGCCTATTTTGGTGCCCTTTGTGTTATTGCTCCAAAAAATCGATAGATCGTCTACTTTTTATGGCAATTTTTCCTCTTGAGCTTTGGTTGCATTTGGATAATATGGATACTAATCATGCTTTTGTGGACAAGCGTGGAGTTGAAGATATTTTCGATATTGTCCTTAAAGTGAACCCCAACAAATGCCAAGCACATCATGAGTTTCAACTTATATGGTGCTATTATATGGTATATTTGGAAAGAGTTGAACTATGAAATATTTAAGGATGCTTTTAGATCGACAACCCACACTTAGGAAGGCATTATGGTAAATGTTGCATTTTGGTATAAAAAGTCGAATAAATTTAAGGACTATGACCATAACGTTATAGTTTTGAACTGGAGATTTCTTCTATAATCCTCATTACTTGTAAGTGTCTTACATACTTGTTTAATGAAAAAATCTTGTTTTTTTGAAATCTTACGAACAATATTACTTTTTAGTTTTTGTTAAAAAAAATAAAAGTACATTTATGCATATAAATACTATATATTTTTTTAACATGGAGAGGAGTATGCAAATCAGGTAATTTCAACCAAACTAATTGAGGGACAATTTTTTAACTAAAATAGTGTTTTGATGAAGATTAAAAAAAATTTACTCCTAAAAGAACTATAAATATGTTTACCAATTATTATGAATTTCATGTCAAAATTAATCCATGATGAGAGAAATAACTCATCTATCTTATAGATATTAGAAGTTTCCCCACTTTTTTAGTTTGAGAATGTAACGCCCGCTACACCTGAATAAGAGAGTTTAAAAATATGATTTGCATTACCTATACTAATAAGGTGCACCGTCCTTTTCGATGGGTCAACTTATGGAACTTCACGATTAAGCGTTCTTAGCTTGGAATGGACTTAGGTTGGGTGACCTCCTAGGATGCATGTGAGTGAGGACAAAGCATGTTGAAAGGACCCGAGTTGGTTTGTGAGGGAAGTTTTCATTCTTAGAAGCTATGAAGGCTAGTTGGTAACGTGGTCAGGTCGTTGGGGATTGCTAGTGCTTATAGGGGCTGCCCATAGGGGCAAATCCAGATACGAAATCCTGGGCTTGGGGCGTTACAAATGGTATCAAAGCCGAACCTCTCCCACTAAGATATGGTACCCTAGGACTTGGGCGTTACAAAGATCCTCAACGAGTGTCTTTATTTAGTTATCAATATATTATTCAAGTGAAAATATTAACAATATCAAGTAATTTTATTTTTCTGATTACAAAATGAAAAAGAAAATAATTTTATAGTTGGAGCTTTTTTTTTTTTTTTTAATTATTAGTGCAGTTCAGGAATGATTTTAATCCATGATCTGATATTTATGAGCTACTCTTCTTATTAGCTTATGATTGGAGTTTACTGAGTCAAAGTAGTCGTGAATGAAAATTGGAACATCAATAATGAACCTCAATGTCCATTAAAATGCAAGAATATAATCACAACTGAAAACACAAAAAGCCAACTCCTATAACTCAATAAGCTCAATTGAAACGACTTGTTTATAATATAATTCTCTACTGACAATCTATAAAGTAATCCTCTACAACTAGATTAATAGCACCTAATCCAATATTCCCTACTTAAGATGGGCCATTACTATTTGTCATGTCCAAATTCGAATAAATGTGAAAGATGAAGGATGCTAGTAAATGCCTTAATGAAGACATCCTAGTAATGCCTTAATGAAAACATCCTCAAGGTTGCTGCTGCTTCAAATAGGGAGGACTCACAAATAAAACCCTTAGTCACTTTGTCTCGTATAAAATGGTAGGCCAACTCCATGTGTTCGGTACGATAGTAAAACATAAGGTTGGTAGTTATAACAACCCGACTTTCTAAAATACTCTAATAGGGTGTTACAGGTGCATGCATATTAAAATCCTCAAAACCAATTTACTAATCACATGCGTTTTTCCAACAAAACCTCATAAAACATTAAAAAAGTTCTAACAGTTCGAAAACATACAAACAGAGTTCGGGATCCCGATAGTTCAAAACAGATACAGTTCAAAAGAGTTTAAAATATGAAACATATGGTTCAAACAGTAGTAAACAATGCGGAAAGAAAATGTCGACACCGTATCCATGATCAATGCAGCTCCCAGCCTAGCCACCCGGAATGGGTCAGTACCTGCAAATGTAAGGGGTGAGTATATTGAAATGTACCCAGTAAGGAGCCCCACCATGGGGTTAAGCATGTAATAAGAAACAAGTTAGAAAATACGACAACTGAAGCGAGATGTCTCGCTCATGCGTGGTCAGACCTTAGGCCGGTCACGAGCAAATAATGTCAAACAATGATGTGCAAGCCATACCATGTTCTAAGGGACAATCACAATTATCTCGGGGGTAGCCTGACCTTTGCCAAGAACCTACCAAATTACATCAGCGGAGACATACAAAAATGTCTCAGATAGCCGGACCTATCAGGGACCCACAGCGCTGTGCTCGGGAGACATACTTTAGTGTCTTAGGGTAGCCTAGCCCACGCCAGGGACCCACCACGCTTCCATTGCGAAGCTCAAATTAGCGTATCAACTGAGACATACCCAAATGCCCCGGGGGTAGCCTGGCCCACGCTAGGGACCCACCAGGGCATACACAATGCCGAGTAAAATCACCTGACCCTGTCATGGAGAGCCACGAGTGAGGAAAACTGCAGGGTTCCTAAACCTCGAGCTCGGGGCGCCAACTGCTAATCCCAAGCATGCGGGAGGACCAAACTGCCTGTAAACAACATCGCCACTAATGCATGCAGGCTCACCAACAGGCATTCCTTCGCGCCTTCATCTGTCACAGTGGCCTCTTCTAGTGGTATCATGGATAAGCACAGCATGACCGACCCCCCCTCCAACGTACTGGGAAGGTAAACTGGTGGAACCATGCATACAACATATGAGGTTCCACGAGTACACACAAAGAGATAATAACTAGCTTTAGTGTCACACAAGATCTAACCTAGCCTAGGCGAGTGCACCCAGCCCACCCGAGGGTTGGTGCGACCCGCAACGTGTGCTCACAACCAAGGAACTTGTTATTCTGCACACAAGGGGACACGTGGACGAGATCCGACCCCTAGGTCAGAGGCAAAAGTCAACCTATAGGCTAGTGCAACCCAACCACGTGTCTTGAAACAAAGAGGATCCATATCCTTGCTCGTTTTTTAAGGGGGCACTAGCGAGTCATAACAGCAACAAGATATTGATCATGTAATAACGAGCCTTAAAATGTGTGATCTAGTTGCTTCTCTAGATGGTCAACAAGGTAACCAGACCTAGCTATTCTAATGCCAAAACAACATACGAGCAACGTTTTAGGTAACGAACAGAGAAACGAAGCATAATCATGGCAGCACGAATACATTCAAACATGGATGGAGTGAACAACATAGAACATGCATAAACCCAAGGCGATTCAGTCAATCAACAAGTTAAACAGATAAACAGTTCATCGCGTATACGTAGAGATACACATCGAGTAAATGATGATACGATCACAAGATACACATTAATAGAGATTTAACAGTTTAAGAGCTACACACGATTTCATGCTACCACGAGTAGAAATAAGTTCAAATAGTGAATCACAACACCAAAGCATGCATGCGACAAGTCATCCAACCTTCAATTCTTGTAAATCCTATCATGCCACTATTCACATGCTTTAAACCTCACACCCGAATCATAATGAAGCTCCTTACCTTCCCGGCGACTCGACCGACACACCACAGGAACCCACGAGCTAAACGGCGACCCAAAATGATGAACTCGAGAGCACTTAAACACAAAACAACGCCGAGTGCTCATTAGGGACAATCTAAACGAGCCAAAAAGGGGAAGCTACTGCCCAGAAATGCCTCGCTGGAGCACAGTGGCGGCGGCACCGGCCCGTGGTGGTCGGAGGTGGCGTGCAGTCACGAAACGGAGTGGGTCATACCTCGTTGGAAAGATCTCTGTCTCAGGATCACTGAACAGATCTCCGATTTTCAAACAAATTTCTCTAGCTCCCGGAAACTGCAAAGAAAAAGTGGATCTCAAAGGGGGTTTTAAGCAAAGTACCCGAAAAACTACATTAACTGCCGCTGTAGCTCAAAAATGAATTTAAAGGGGGGAAAAAGGCTTACCCAAGGCGATAACGATGAAGAACCAAGGGGAGACTTGCCAGAACTCGCACGACTTGCAGCTCCTCGAAAACGAGTTGGATGAGCTCGCCCAAACTCGAAGCAAAGGGTGCTGGAGACCGAGCTGGCAGGTGAGCGACTCAGCTTGGAGGAGACAAGAGGACGGTTGCGGTGGCTCAACAGTTGTGAAGCACGGTGGAGATGCAGCTGTGGAAGAAGAAAATGTGTGAAGGAGGAGGCGGTTCTTGATGCGTGACACGTGTCGCTCAGCCCAAGGGGAAACGTGTTGAAGAAGAGGAAGGGAGGAGATTGACGGCTGAGATCCAGCCTTTCCTCCCCTGCTCGATGGATGACACGCGGACAAGAGAGAGGGGGAGGTGGGAAGGGCTGACGCGTGTGTGGGAAGAGAGAGGGAGGGTGTTGTCGGCTGCTTGGGATTGGAAAAAGAAGAAGCAATTTAAAAGTATTATTTATAAATAAATTTAAAAAAGATTTTTTCTCCTTCTGACATGTGCTTTTAAAACCCTAATAAAGTAATTTTTATTTCTCCAAATAAACATAATGAACCAAAAGTATTTATTTAGCTAAAACAACATGATTAAGTATTTATTATTATTTTTTATTTAATTAAATGCATAAATAATTTAATTACCGACTAGGGTGTTACAAATATTCCTTCTTAAAGAGACTTTCTGTAACAGCCCAGTTTCCTATTTCAATTTTCGAGGTGCCTTCGGGTCAAGATTCGGTTGTTTGGTTGGGTCTTAGAGCGGTTTTGACCCTTGGGGGTATTTTGGTCTTATGGCACCCCGGGCAGGATTTGTGGATTTTTAGGGCTTCGAGGTCGCTCCTGCCTTTGTCGAGGCTTGTTTGTGGTTGGTTGCGAGTCCCGAGATGTCTGGGCTAGTCGGTTGGATGCTCGGTTGTGATTTGGGCTTTGGCAAAGTGATGGTTGGTTCAGTGCTTCCTTTGGGATTCGAGCCCGGGCCCTTATTGTTGATTTGGGAGTTGGATTTAAGTGAGTTTTATTTATTGGAAAAGATTGCTTCGGTCGGGTCTCGAGGGAGGAAGCTGGGAAATGGGATTTTAAGGATTTTAAGATTTTAAAATGGATAAGGATGGAAAATGTATAAAAATCCCATTTATTCCCTTTTTTCCCATTTTCCTTTTATTTTCCCATTTTTTCCCTTTTCTTTCTCTCTCTCTCTCTCTCTCTCTCTCTCTCTCTCTCTCTCTCTCTCTCCCGAGCCCCCCACCTAGCCCGAGCCAGCCCCCCCAGCTCGCCCATCCCTGCTAGCCCGAGCCCAGCCCGAGCCCTGCTCACCCAGGTCGCCAGCCCGAGCCCCTAGCCCGCGCAGTGCCAACGTCGCCCAGCCCGAGCCCCAGCTCGCCCAGGTCGCGTCGCCCAGCCCCTAGCCGCCCAGCTCGCATCGTCCGAGCCCCCTACTCGCCCGGTGTCGCGTCGCCCTAGCCCCAGCCGTCCACAGTGCCGAGTCGCCAGCCCTGTAGCTTGCCGAGTCGCTGGTCCCGGCGCGCGTGCCCTGTAGCCATCGCGTCGCCCCGCGCGCGCGTCCCTGGAGCTCGCCGAGCTCGCGCGCGCCGCAAGGCTGTCCTCGTGCCCATCTCATGGCCCATCCTACCGTGAGCTCGCGCGCGCGCTGCGCCCGACCTGCGCTCATCTCGCGCCCAGCCCATTTGCCCGCGCCGCGTGTAGCCAGCTCGTTCGCGTGTCAGTCGCGCCTCGTGAGTTGCTTCCGAGCCGAGCCCTGTTTATTTTATTGTATTTAGGCCTATTTTTATGATTATTGATGTGTTTGTTTGGCTCGCTATAGGTTGCTCAGGTTCAATCGCAGTTAATTTTATTGTGTGTTGTTGCCTTCCGACCAGGTAAGGATTTCTTACCGGAGTTGTGTGGGCCCTGCGATATTATATGTGATTGCTGATTGTATGCTTGTTTGTGTTTATTGACATGTTTAGTGATAGGTGCTCTATTCTGAATTCCCGACTGGCATGATTTCTTATGTTGTTTCTCATGTTAGTCCATGCTAGGTTGTTCCTTTCCGGCATGCTCGTATCTGTTCTTGCTTCGTAGTATCATGCTAGGTTCGTTGTATTCTATTTGAGCACGTATTGGATTATATTGGATTGTTTGCTGATTGATACTATAGGTTAGAGTGCAGGTAGGTAGCATCATCCGGGCCGGGTGCATAACAAACTTTGCATCCACGACAGGGACGTACGAGATGGTGCTCCGTCCTTGATCCCGTTAGGGACTAGCTAACCCTAACGGCTGACCCTGCAATCTTGGGTGAGGGTGGCAGACTGTTAAATGCCCCAATGATCGGGATGATGACTTGGCATTGCCTTGTCCCCGACAGCCGGCACGTCCTCAGCGTGTTTCGGTGGTAGCCCTTGATTTGCCACCTGATAGGGCAAGGACGGCTTCCTGGTGTAAGCCTACCACGACCCGTGCCTTAGCCTCAGGTGCGATGGTTCAAGCTGACATAGTTCACGTGTCCAGGTCTCACACCCCTATGTCAGGGACACCGATCCAGAGATTTAGTTAGGCGTGGTGACTGGACACCACTAGACCCGGCACCCCCCATACTGCAGTAGCACGCGGTGCGCGTTTACGCTCATTACAGTGCCGACCGGAGAGCTCCTCGGGATCTTGAGCTAGTGCACCTTTCATTCGTCAGTAGACAGGCTGAGGCCGGGACTTGTTTCTCATATAGGGCGTATTGTGTGGTGATTATTCCCGGACTAAGACCCTGAGTTGGCATCCGATGATTATGTGTGATTTAAGCTATGTGCTCTATTCTGTGTTTATATTCATAGCTTGCATATCTTTCTGCTAGATGACCATGTATATCGTATTGTACCCCGGTTGGGGATTCTTACTGAGTAATTCGTTACTCACCCTTATTTTTGTGGTTTTTTTTCCACAGGTAACCATGGTGCGAGACAGGATGGCTGGAGGAGGAGCTGTGATCATGGAAACCCGTTGTTCAACTCTGAGTCTTATGTTTATGTTGATGTTTTAAATGTCCTCTGAATGCATGTAGTTGGGCACGGAGCCCTAGGGTGTTTTCTGAATGTATTTCCGGATTCTAGCACTATTGTAAAGCTTGTATGTTTTAAATAAATCTCTGATCAGAGTAAGTTTTGTAAATGTATTTGTCTTGGAACAGGTGCTTGGAAACAGGGACAGGTTTTAGGAAATTATGTTAACTTTTTAAATGGATGTTTTATGTTTTAGTTTTTACTTAGAATCCGAACACCATTTTGCAAAATTTCTGTAGATTTGTATGCATGCATTGAGGTAACGACCTATTTTAGAACCCTTTCGGGTCGGGTCGTTACACTTTCGTCCTGAAAACCACTTTAAGACACAACACCCTAGAGAACGAGATTGCACCTCATCTCCTTTTCGATCTCCAAATGGTCCAATGCACCCTCTGGTCCCACCAACAAAACTTTCCTTTAAAACAACCTTACGTTGTTTAAAACTTTCCCAACCCAAAACAAAATAATGAAATAGTTTAAAACTCATCTAGTTATTTAGGTTCGGAAAATTATTAATCACTAGCTATAGGTTAAAAAATTTGTTCTTAATTTCAAAATCATCCAAGAAGCTTTTCAACCAAAACGCTTACAATTCCAGTTATTCAAAATAGCTTAACAAAATAGGACTTCACACCACCTTAAAACTCATTTATTAAATTGGATCTTCAGGGTTAATAATACCACTGTGGTTTAAAACATTCAATTCTAATTAAGAACACATTAGAGTCCAATGGTTCAAATTGAAACGTTAAAACATCATGGTTACAATTCCTGTTTCAAAACAGTGTTTTCTCTCTAATTACTTTGGTTGGTTGGGTTCAAGCCAAAACTTTTAAGAATTGGGATAAACAGGGTTTTAGTGCCAAGGAACTTTTGGGAGAACTCAGGTCTCGGTGCTTTAAAACTAACAGAGAACTTGAAACAACAAACCAACTCGCACTTAGCTGCGATGTCGAAAACGAACAAAAGTTTGACCCCACTAGGTCCACCACACTAAAGGGAGAGAGACACTCACTCAATCTCCCAGAACTTCCCGCGCATTCCCCAAAACAAACTTACTACTTTGCAACTTTCCTCGGAATATGCAACAACAAACTCCACCTTGCGGGCACCACTTTCAAACTCCACCTTGGTCAAACAACACAAAGCAACCTAACGAGCAAGACTTTAAACCTTGCGACAACAAGACAAACTAACTTGGCTGGCGAACAAACGAGGGCAGTCCTTTGACCTGCGCTCTCTAAACTTGAAACTCGGTAAAGAAGAAGGACTGGGATTGACCTTCTTCTTAAGGCAGTCATCGACTGTGAGGTTTCTAACAAACCACACCATGCCACACACGGCACAGAACCCGAACAAGGGTAAGGCTAACCGAACCAACACTAGTAGTTGGTTTGATACATTTATCCAACCAACTCTAACTCCCCAAACAACAAGCAACAAAACACTATAATGGAACCAGGAGTATAGTACGTTCATAGTAACTGATAAAGAAGTAGAATCATAATAAACATGTGGAACAAGACAGTCCTGATATAAAATTAAAGCCATAAAATTTATCGAGCACAAAAGTACAATGCAATCGCGATGAGAATGAACACAACAGTGCAACATGATGAACTTTTTTGAAATTGGCAGAACGGTATAATCACGATGAAACACGAATATATAATAATACGATCATGAAAAACATACAACACAATGGGGCCATTAGAGCTAACAGAGCACGAAATGATGGTAGAACAAATAAAGCGGTACGATCATGATGAGAATGACTACGACGATACGAACAAGGTGAACAGGCCACGTAATGCGATCATGGAAACCAAATAGAGAAACACAATCATGATGAACAAGAAGGACAAGAATGTTGGCTTTTTGGCCCCTACTTAAATTAATTAATTTTAATTAATTAATTAATTGATGTTTTGATGATAACAAACTCGATTTTTTTTTACTGATATTTTTGGATTTTTTAAGTGTTTATTATGTAGATCTTGGAGAGACGATTCAAATACATTTTGAATCGTGCAAATCGGAGTTAAAATGAAAAAGATATTGACAAATGAAGATTTGAAGAAAAATCGCCTAAGAAAAAAAACGAGTTTTTCATTTTCAAATCGTTTTATTTTTAAGTCAAACTCATTCATCTTCTAATCATTCAATCCCAGCCATATACACCTTTGTCCTAAATCCAATGGTCATCATTCATCATATCTTCATCAAATCTCGTCCGTCAATCATTTTGCCCTAAATCCAACGGACACCTTTTAATGTTCCCCATATAAAATCCATAGCCTCCATAACAATAAACAAAACAACAACATTATCATTCTCAAAACTTCAAAAAGTTTCATTTTTCTTCACACATTCTTGAATCGATGCATTGCAAATTTTGTGAAGAAGCTGTCAACACTCAACTTGTGTATTTTGCATACAAGAGGTATATTGTAAGGTTTCATTTTTATTTTTTATTTGGGATTTGTATTAAGGTGTGGGGTACACCTTGGGTTGTGAGAAAATACAATTGGTTTAATCTTGAACCAGTAAAAGGATTTGGGTGTCTCTTTAGCCTTAAAAAAGAGGGTAGTAGTGGTTTAATCCTGAACCCGTGAATAGGATTTTGATTCCTCCTTTTTCTTCTCTTGAACTTACTCCTTCATGTTTAGTTTGTTCTTCCCTGTCCGATGATTCCAAGTGTGGTAATTTTTTTGGGTTTCTTCAGTACTATTTAGTACGATAAAAGAGGCAGAAGTATCCCTTTTTCCCCTTATCTTACCAAAGAACCTCCCGCTCCTCGTTTGCCGCTGGTGCAAATTTCTCCTATATCTGCTTCGTGCTTTCCTTCAGATACTCTCCTTGTTCTTCTTCGTGAATATGGGGTGTCCAGAGGGGTTGAGTTAGTGCTCACCTTTTTACCAGACATCCTTCGAGTTGGAGTTTTTCGAGAGTGTTACTGATTTTTGAAGGTGTTGTGAATGGTCTTCTTTGAACCGAGTTTCTATAGAGGATTGCTTATTCAATTTAGAATCCTCAAATAAGGAAAACAATCAATGTTCAAGAAAAGTATCTCAATTTATTCGTTCCAATTCCTTGCTGAATGAAAAACTATAAAAATGGACAATTTAGAAAATCGAAATAATTCCTAAAATTACGAAATAAAATAAAATTTCCTAAAAACAAAATTGCGAAAATTCAGAGATACCAGATTTTCGCATTCCAGGAATGTTGTTGAGTATATATGGGTGGAATTTTTGGGCTAATTCTGTCCAGCATAATAAATCCATATTTTGGCCATATTATTATTGTATGGGCGATGCCATCTTTAGCTGTCTTCTCCTGCCTTTCGTTTCCATGCGCCTTAATCCGTAGAACTCCTATCACATACAGGACTGATAGAATGTAAATTATGCGAAACTTGGTTGAATTGCCCATGTGTCGCTGCTTCGACGAATCAATTCTTGCGCTGTGTGCTCTGTTATTAACGAGAAAGAACTCAGTTACCATGAGTGGTAAATTGAGGTCTTCAACATTTTATTCTTCTTCCTGCAGATGGATGGAGTCCTTATCTTCCCTTTTAGGTTGATGCATACTTGCTTCTACAGGTTCATCACCCAGTATGCCCTCTTGTTCGTTGGTTTCATGTAAGGGACCGACCCGAATGGGGCAATAATGGGCCCTTATCCCAATGCATGCATTCAAAGTAAAGGACATTTAAACAGACATGATTTCGGATTCCAATTAAAACAAAAACATCCAAAATAACCCCTTTAAAAACTAGACAATTTCCCTGGAACCTGTCCCTGTTTCCAAGCACCTGTTCCAAGATAAATACATTTCCAAAGTTTACTATGATCAGAGATTTACAAAAAACCATTCAAAACCTGTTCAGATACAAAATGCTGGAATCCACAAATATTTACAAACATCCTAGGGCTCCGTGCCCGGCTACATGCATTCAGGGGAAAACAAAACACAAAGAGTCATAACATAAAATCAGAGTTGGAAGACTGGGCCCCATGATCACAGCTCCTCCTTCAGGCATCCTGTCGCGCACCACGATTACCTGTGGAAAACCACGAGAATAAGGGTGAGTAACGAATTACTCAGTAAGAATCCCCAACCGGGGTACAATACGATATACATGGTCATCTCGATGAGCGTATGCAAGCTATGAATATAAACACAGAATAGAGCACATAACTTAGCCCACACTTGGGCCTCGGATGCCAAACTAGGGTCTTAGTCCGGAAATAATATCACCACACAAGTCGCCTCTATACGAGAAACAAGTCCCGGCCTCGGCATCTCTCGTCGACGAAAAGGTACACTCGCTCACAATCCCGAGAGCTCTCCGGTCGACGCTGTAATGAGCGTAAGCATGCACCGCGTGCTCTCTGCAGACTATGGGGGTTGTCGGTGTCGAAGGCAAAGCCGCCTATATCCAGTCCACCACGCCTAACTAAATCTTTGGATCGGTGTCACCGACATAGGGGTGTGAGACTCGACACGTAAACTATGTCGGCTGAACCACCGCACTGGGGCCAAGGAACGGTCGTGGTAGGCTTACACCAGAAGCCGTCCTTGCCTTAACAGTGGCAATCGGGGCTCTTGCCAAACATGCCGAGGACATGCGCAGCCGCCGGGGGAGGCAATGCCAAGTCATCATCCCGACCGTTGGGGCATTTAACGATCTTCCACCTCACCCAAGATTGTAGGGCCTACCGCTTGGGTTAGCTAATCCTCACGGGTCCAGGGGACTAATGACTTGCTCGACGTCCCCCGCCATGGATTCAAGGTTCTTTATGCATCGGGCCGGATGATGCTATCTACCGCACTTCTAACTTTGCCCTAGCAAACAGCAAACAATTCCATAAAATCCACTACGTGCTCAATAAGAATACAACGAGCCTAGCATAATACTACGAAGCAAGGAACAAATACGAGCATGCTAGAGAGGAACAACCTAGCATGGATTAACATGAGAATTAAACCAGGAAAATCATGCTAATCGGGAATTCAGAATAGATTACCTAGCTACACATGTCAATAAACACAAACAAGCAGTCAATCAGCAATCACATATAATATCGCAGGGTCCACACAACTCCGGTAAGAAATCCTTACCTTGGCCGGGGACGATTACACGAAAACCTAGGCTGCGAGCGAACCCGAACTAGCTATCGAGAACCTTTCCATCACAACACAATTACACACAAAATTCTAAAATAAATTAAATATAATAAAATAAAATAAAATAAATAGGCTCGGCTCGGCTCTCACTCGGCTCGGCAGCAGGACACGCGACACGGCACTGGGGCGCGGCTTGGCGACACGGCTCGGCGGCACGGCTCGGCGACAGGCGCACGGACACGGCGCTGAGGCTGCTTATGCGCGCGAGCGATGCAGAGGCGTGAGGGCGCGCGCGCGGTGTGCGGCGAAGCTCGGCGACACTATGCAGCGACAGAGCACGAAAAGAGGGGCGATGGAGAAAACCCAAAATCGAGCGATCCACGGGGATTCGACGAGCGATTCTTTGATGGTGAACTCCCCTACACTAGCTGCACACAAACCATCCAGAAATTCACTTCACCAAGGCCGGGAAACGAAGCCTGGAAGCAGGGGGCTCGGATCGAAGAAGAGAAAAAGAAAGGAAGAAAAACTTACCTTCAGCCCGGAAAAGGATCGACCTTTGAGCTGGGGAAGAAAACCACGATCGAATCGGAGCTGGAGAAGGAAGAAATCGCCAGAAATCGCCGGAAATCGCCAGTCGGTCGAAGGAGAAACGAAGAAGAATCGCGAGGAAGAAGAAGCTTCGGGCGAGCTCTGCTTTTATACCAACCGCCTTCAAAACAAGGATATAGCGATCTTTGGCGCGTTTAGAAGCACAAAGACGCCATGATGGCTCACTGGCGGCGCCTCTACCTAAGCACGCGACACGTCCGTGGCTCGAATCTCACTCGACGCGCTATTTAATTCCTTATTTATTTCCACATCCTTCCAAGCCCAAATGCCTTCACCAAAATTCCCGATCCCATTCAAATCCACTCATAATTTTTTCGGTAATTTAAAATTTCAAAACCGGTCCGACCCAAAATTACCAAAATGCCCCTGGGCCTCCCGGGAAGACCGGGATGAAATTTCTGGGCCGTTACAATATTCCCCCCTTATAAGACTTTCGTCCTCGAAAGTCACTTAAGATTGGAACAAACTCGGATATCTGCAATCTCATCTCATCCTCCCGCTCCCAAGTGGCTTCATCCGAACTCGACTCCTCCACCAACCTTTACGGTAGGATTTCACGATTACGCATTGTCTTTGTCTCAAAAGCAAGAATCCCCACTGGCTTTTCCTCGAAGCTCAAATCCTCATTCTGCTGCAAAGGCTCAAAATCAACAATGTGCGACGGGCCCGGCACGTACTTCCTCAACATCGAAACATGAAAAACACCGTACCTTTGCGAAAATGACGGAGGCAAGGCTAATCGATAAGCGACCCTGCCTATCCACTCCAGAATCTCAAACGGACCAACAAAACGGGGACTCAGCTTCCCACGCTTGCCAAACCTCAAAACACCTCGCATCGGTGCGACCTTTAGGAATACATGTTGGCCAACCTCAAACTCCAAATCTAAATCGCGAACATCGGCGTAAATCTTCTATTGCTCTGAGTTGTCAACATACGAGCTCTAATCTTACGCACGGCACCATTGGTCAACTGCAGCAACTCGGGACCCAAAACCTGCCTATCACCAACCTCTTCCCACAACACAGGAGAACGGCAACGCTTACCGTACAAAGCCTCGAATGGAGCCATCTGAATCGTCGACTGATAACTGTTGTTATATGCAAACTCCATCGATCATGTGCATCGGTCCCAATCGCCGGAAATCCAACACACAAGCCCTCAACATATCTTGAGAATTGGTTCACCCTCTCGATCTGTCCATCATCGATGCGAGGGTGAAAAGTCATCTTTGGCGCACTCGATGCCTAAACCCTTACAGAAGCGCTCTCTAGAAACGAAGTGAACCTCGAATCACGGTCGAATCACGATCCTCACGAGCACACGGTGATAACGAATGATCTGCTCCAAAAAAAAGCTGCGCCCAATCGCTCCACGGTATAAGTGTCTCTACCGGGAATGAAGTGTGCGCTCTTAGTCAATCGATCGACTATCACTCAAATCGAGAGAACTTCCTCGAGTCCTCACGCAAACCGAGAAATAAAGTCCATGGAGATCTCTTCCCATTTCCACCGAGGAACACTCACGGCCAAACAAACCAGCCGGTCTCTGCTGGGTGCCTTCACTTGCTGACAAGTGAGACATCGATCGACAAACTCGCCACATCTCTTTTCATACCCATCCACCGGAATGTCTCGCTTAAGATCTCGATACATCTTGGTACCCCGGGTGCCAAGCAAAAGGAGAATCGTGGGCCTTTGAGAGCAACTCGCTCGCAAACTGCGCGACATCCGGAACACACAACCGCCCTCCTCTGTCGTCATTGCACCGTCGGTGAATACACAAAGTCAAAATCGCCATCAGCACTAACTCTGTCACCCAATTTCTTGAGTGCGGGGTCACTCAGCTGACTATCAATAATCCGCTGTCTAATCGATAGCATTGGATCATCCAATCGAGCCACTCTGGCGATAACCTCACCTAACAACACTACAATCTCGGCCGCTTCGACTCTCTCCGTAATCTGGGCTGGGAGCTCAACAACACCGCGGAGTGCGACGTCTTCCTACTTAGAGCATCGGCTACAACATTGGATTTACCTGGATGGTACAGAATCTCGCAGTCATAATCTTTCACCAACTCTAACCATCTCCTCTGTCTCATATTCAACTCCTTCTGAGTAAATAGATACTTGAGGCTCTGGTGATCGGTAAACATCTGGATCCGCTCACCATACAGGTAATGCCTCCAAATCTTCAGTGCAAACACCACTGCTGCCAACTCCATATCATGAGTCGGATAGTTACGCTCATATGGCTTCAGTAGACGGGAAGCATAAGCAATGACCTTCCGTCTTTGCATCAACACACACAACCCAACCCGAACTTGGAAGCATCATTTGTAAACCACGAAAAACACCTCCCCTCTCGGATCGCCAACATCGTGTCTTGAAGTCAAACTGCGCTTGAGCCGGGCAAAGCTCTCATCACACCTACCGTCCCAAACAAACTCGACACCCTTCCTCGTCAGACGAGTGAGGGGCGAGGCTATGGCGGAAAAGTCCTTAACAAACCGACGGTAGTAACCTGCCAAGCCCAGGAAGCTGCGTATCTCGGTAACTGAAGTCGGCTTGGCCCACGAACTCACGGCCTCAATCTTTGCAGGATCCACGGTTATACCATCTCTCGAGACTACGTGACCTAGGAAGGCCACTTGTTCCAACCAGAACTCACATTTGGAAAATTTCGCATAAAGCTGGTTTTCCCTCAAGGCTGTCAACACTTGTCTCAAATGTTCTCGCATGATCCTCCTGGTTCGTGAATAGATCGAATATCGTCCAATGAACACGATGACGAAAGTTGTCCAAAAATGCTTGGAACACCCTATCCATCATGTCCATGAACGCTTCTTTGGTGCATTAGTCAATCCAAACGACATGACCCCAAACTCGTAGTGCCCATATCTAGACACGAGAACGCCGTCTTAGGAATGTCGGCGTCCTAATCCGCAAATCGATGATACCCGGATCTCAAATCTATCTTGGAGAACACGGAAGCTCCTCGAGTTGATCGAACAAATCATCGATCGGGGGCAACGGATACTTATTCTTCATCACACCTTATTAAGCTCACGATAGTCAATGCATAGGCGCATCAAACCATCCTTTTTCTTCACAAACAACACTGGCGCTCCCCACGGGACACACTGGACGGATGAACCCCGATCTAACATCTCCTGCAACTAAACCTTGATTCCTTTAACTCGGCCGGCGCCATACGATCACGGAGCCTTCGAGATAGGGAGGTCCCCGGCTCGAGCTCAATTGTGAAGTCAACCTCTCTCTTCGGGGGCAACCCCGGTAACTCCTCAGGAAACACGTCAACAAACGCCCGCACAACCGGCACTTGATCAATAGTCAGTGAGGGACGGCTCTGTCCGAACAATTTGGCTAGGTAGCCCCAAGCTCCATGAGCTAGCAAACGACGGGCTTTCATAGCTGACGCCATCGGCTGGCAAACTCCACCACAACTCCACGAAACTTGAAGTCGGGCGACCCGTGGCTGAACACTACTTCCTTCCGGTGGCGGTCAATCAATGCGTGGTTAGCGGCTAACCACTCCATACCAAGAATCACATCGAAACCACTCATGGGTAGAACTATGAGCGTAGCTACCAGCAACTCTCCTGATATCTCGATCCGGCCATCCTTAATCTTATCTTTTGCTAACATATTAACTCCTGAAGGAGTTGCCACAGATAATTCAAAACCTAGAGGCTCTAATCTCAACCTAGCATGCTCAGCAAACAATACAGAGATACAAGCGAGTCGTAGAAACCGCAGTCAAACAAGATAAATGCACAATGATCCAAAACAAGAAGCGTACCTGCCACTGCGGCATCTGCACGCTCGGCCTTCTAACGGTTCGTAGCGAACACCTGGCCCTGCTGCTGCTGCACCGGCTGAACTGCCATAGCTGACTGATCACAAGAACGGATCGTATGCCCCTCCTTTCCACATCGGAAACACCGCTGGGCCCGGCTCGACAAGCTCAGTGGACTCTTCCACAAGTGGCACAGCGAGAATCGCTTAGGACCACCTGTGCCGCGCGGCCGGGCCGGGCGGAATCCTCACGCGGATCCGGTTGCCGAATCGCCCTTGGCGACGCCGCCGCCTCCTCTGAACTCAAACCTCCTCTTACGCCCCTACTACACCGGGACGGACGCCAGACCGAAGGCGCGCGATCCACTCGACAGGATACTTTCCTTTGTAAATAGTGGCTAGCTGAACAGCTTTAGCATAGGTGTTAGGGGCCAGAGCCCTGACATCTTGAGACACACCCTGCCTCAGACCAGAAATGAACTTCCAAATTTTCAACTCGGGGGTTGCTATCACCATGAGCAAAATAGCCATACTCAAAACTTCCTCTCGTACTCTCTCTATAGAATCGAGCCCATTGCAGAGATTCTGGAAAAGCGCTACCATCTTCTCTTGAGCCTCATCACTAATGTACTTGGCTTTAAATTGCATCTTGAAGAACTCCCGGTGTAGCGGTGGAGACCCAGTGGTCTCTCACTCAAGGTGGACTCCCACCACCATCTAGCTACGCCCCCTAACACATGCGCTGCACACCTCGGCCTCTGTACATCGGGGCACACCATAATCAGGAAGGTGTACTCCAAATGAGCAATCCATCTGGCTGCTGCTAAAGCATCACCTGTGGCGTCAAACTTATCGGGGTTCCATTTCACGAAATCCTTCAACCATTTACCAAGCTCATCGGCACCTTCCGCCACTACGCCTCAAAGGCTGGCTGGCTCTGCGGAGTGGGTGTCTTCTTTGCGCCTTCTTTGAATCAAACGAGTCATTTGCTCGATCTGAGCTCGGGACTCTTCCCGCTGCCGCCAACAAAGCACAGGTCTCTCCTGCGGCCACTCAACAGTCGACCACCATAGACCTCATAGAATTAGCAAATTCTGCTCTAGGAGAGCGATCTCACGGCGCCACATCGCCTCAATGCCTACTCTGGGCTCAACAGGGAGGAGCTACGAGCGGAATGCTATCGATCCTCGGCTTGGGACAATGTCCTGCGATGTCGATCCGATCCTCGACACCTCGGCCTCCTCTCGGGCGTCCTCTTCCGTGCGGGTAATCGGCATGTTTGGCGATCTACACCCAAACCAATAACGAGTCGAGACACGCTGCGTCTCTCGCTCCACAACACTACACAAGGCATACACTAGATTACACGTATTGTAAATTCTTAACCCTTTTTAACAACAAATAGTAAACTTAGGCGTGCACTGATGACCGCCGGAGTGCTAGTGATCATGGGAAAACGACCTACAACAACAGTCATACTACGAAATTTATGACTCGAGCTTTGATACCAAGCTGTAAGGGACCGACCGAATGGGGCACTAAATGGGCCCTTATCCCAATGCATGCATTCAAAGTAAAGGACATTTAAATGGACATGATTTCGATTCCAATTAAAACAAAAACATCCAAAATAACCCCTTTAAAAACTAGACAATTTCCTGGAACTGTCCCTGTTTCCAAGCACTGTTCCAAGATAAATACATTTCCAAAGTTTACTCGATCGAGATTTAAAAAAACCATTCAAAACTCATTCGGATACAAAATGCTTTGAATCCACAAATATTTACAAACATCCTAGGGCTCGTGTGCTGCCACATGCATTCAGAGGAAAACAAAACACAAAGAGTCATAACACAAAATCAGAGTTGGAAGACTGGGCCCCATGATCACAGCTCCTCCTTGCATCCTCTGTCGCGCGCCCACGATTACACGTGGAAAACCACGGAATAAGGGTGAGTAATGAATTACTCGGTAAGAATCCCCAACCGGGTACAATACGATATACATGGTCATCTCGATGAGCGTATGCAAGCTATGAATATAAACACAGAATAGAGCACATAGCTTAGCCCACACTTGGGCCTCGGATGAGAAACTAGGGTCTTAGTCCGGAAATAATATCACCACACAAGTCGCCCTATACGAGAAACAAGTCCCGGCCTCAGCTTGTCTACTGTCGACGAAAGGTACACTGGCTCACAATCCCGAGGAGCTCTCCGGTCGTATTTGTAATGAGCGTAAGATGCACCGCGTGCTCGCAGACTATGGGGTTGCCGGGTCCAAGGCAAGCCGCCCATATCCAAACCACCACGCCTAACTAAATCTTTGGATCGGTGTCACTGACATAGGGGTGTGAGACCTGGACACGTAAACTATGTCAGCCTGAACCACCGCACCTGGAGCCAAGGAACGGTCGTGGTAGGCTTACACCAAGAAGCCGTCCTTGCCTTAACAGGTGGCAATCAGGGGCTACTGCCAAACATGCTGAGGACATGCCGGCTGCCAGGGACGAGGCAATGCCAAGTCATCATCCCGACCGTTGGGGCATTAACAACTGCCACCCTCACCCAAGATTGCAGGGCCTACCGCTTGGGTTAGCTAATCCCTCACGGGGTCCAGGGACGGAATGACTTGCTCGACGTCCCTGCCATGGATGCAAGGTACTTTATGCATCAGGCCCGGATGATGCTATCTACCTGAAATTCTAACCTGCCCTAGCAAACAACAAACAATTCCATAAAATCCAATATGTGCTCAATAAGAATACAACGAGCCTAGCATGATACTACGAAGCAAGGAACAGATACAAGCATGCTAGAAAGAAACCACTGTAACGGCCAGGAAATTTCATCCCGGTCTTCCCGGGAGGCCCAGGGGCATTTTGGTAATTTTGGGTCGGGCCGGCAGGGCCGGTTTTGAAATTGGAAATTGCCGGAATTATTATGAGTCAAGTTGAATAGGATCGGGATTTTTGGTGAAGGCATTTTGGCTTGGGAATGAGTAAAAATTAAATGAGGAATTAAATAGCGCGTCGAGTAAGATTCGAACCAGGGACGTGTCGCGTGCTAGGCAAGGGGCGCTGCCAGCCGAGCCACTGGGCGTGTTTGTCAATCTACGCGCGCGATTTGGTATATATGCCGTGCACAGTGGGATTTTCATATAAAGCGAGCTCGCCTCGCTTCTTCTTCCTCGCGATTTCTCCTTCGTTTCTCCTTCGACCGACTGGCGATCTCCGGCGATTTCTGCCTTCTCCAGCTCCGAATCGATCGTGGTTGTCTTCCCCAGCTCTGAGGTCGATCCTTTTCCGGGTTGATGGTAAATTTTCCTTCCTTTCTTCTTCTCTTCTTCGTTCCGAGCCCCTTCTTCCGGGCTTCGTTTCACGGCCATGGTGAAGTGATTTTCTGGGTGGTTTGTGTGCAGCTAGTGTAGGGAAGTTCTCCAACGAAGAATCGCTCGTCGAATCCCCGTGGATCGTTCGATTTCGAGCCGAGCCGAGCCGAGCCGAGCTGAGCCGAGCCGAGCCGAGTGAGAGCCGAGCCGAATTATTTTATTTTTATTTTATTTTATATAATTTAGATATTGTGTGTAATTTTGTTGTGTTTGTTAGGTTCCCGGTAGCTAGTTCGGGTTCATTTGCAGCCTAGGTTTCCGTGTATTCGTCCCCGACCAAGGTAAGGATTTCTTACCGGAGTTGTGTGGACCCTGCGATATTATATGTGATTCTTTGATTGATTTGCTTGTTTGTGTTTATTGACATGTGTAGCTAGGTAATCTATTCTGAATTCCCGATTAGCATGATTTTCCTGGTTTAATTCTCATGTTAATCCATGCTAGGTTGTTCCTCTCTAGCATGCTCGTATTTGTTCCTTGCTCCGTAGTATTATGCTAGGCTCGTTGTATTCTTATTGAGCACGTATTGGATTTTATGGAATTGTTTGCTGTTTGCTAGGGCAGGTTAGAAGTGCAGGTAGATAGCATCATCCGGGCCTGATGCATAAAGAACCTTGAATCCATGGCAGGGACGTCGAGCAAGTCATTCCGTCCCTGGACCCCGTGAGGGATTAGCTAACCCAAGCGGTAGGCCCTGCAATCTTGCGTGAGGGTGGAAGACTGTTAAATGCCCCAACGGTCGGGATTATGACTTGGCATTGCCTCGTCCCCGCGGCGGATGTCCTCGGCATGTTTGGCGGAGCCCCGATTGCCACTGTTAAGGCAAAGGGCGGCTTCTGGTGTAAGCCTACCACGACCGCCTTCCTTGGCCCCAGTGCGGTGGTTCAGGCTGACATAGTTTACGTGTCCAGGTCTCACACCCCTATGTCAGTGACACCGATCCAAAGATTTAGTTAGGCGTGGTGAATGGATATGGGCAGCTTGCCTCCAGACCCGGCAGCCCCCCATAGTCTGCAGTAGCACGCGGTGCATGCTTACGCTCATTACAACGCGATCGAGAGCTCCTCCGATTGTGAGCCGGTGTACCTTTCGTCGGCGATGAGAGACAAGTTGGAGGCCGGACTTGTTTCTCGTATAGGGCGACTTATATATTGGACCGTGTGGTGATGTTATTTCCGACTAAGACCCTAGTTGGCATCCGAGGCCCAAGTATGGGCTAAGCTATGTGCTCCATTCTCGTGTTTATATTCATAGCTTGCATACGCTCATCGAGATGACCATGTATATCGTATTGTACCCGGTTGGGTATTCTTCTTGAGTAATTCGTTACTCACCCTTATTCTGTGGTTTTCCACGGTAATCGTGGTGCTTGCGACAGGATGCCCGAAGGAGGAGCCGTGATCATGAGGCCCGTCTTCCAACTCGATTTTTGTATTATGACTCTCGTGTGTTTTATTTTTCCCCTGAATGCATGTAGTCGGGCACGGAGCCCTAGGATGTTTGTAAATATTTGTGGATTCCGCATTTTTGTATCCGAATAGGTTTTGAATGGCTTTTAGTAAATCTCGATCGAGTAAACTTTGGAAATGTATTTATCTTGGAGCAGTGCTTGGAAACAAGGACGAGTTCCAGAAATTGTCTAGTTTTTAAAGGAGTTATTTTGAATGTTTTTGTTTTAATCGAATCCAAAATCATGTCCTGCTTAAATGTCCTTTACATTGAATGCATGCATTGGGATAAGGGCCCATTTAGTGCCCCATTCGGTCGGTCCTTTACGCTTGGTATCAAAGCTTAGAGTCATAAATTCAGTAGTATGACTCGTTGTTGTAGGTCGTCGTTTCCCATGATCACTAGCACTCAGACTCATCATGCACGCCTAAGTTTACAAATTGTTGTTGAGAAAAAAAAAGGGTTTAAGAATTTACAATACACCGTCATCTAGTGTATGCCTTGTGTAGTATTGTGGAGCGGAGACGAGCGGTGTTCTCGACTCGTTATTGGTTTGGGTGTAGATCGCCAAAGATGCCGCTTACCCGCACCTAAGAAGAGGACCCGAGAGGAGGCCGAGGTGTCAGGATCGGATCTGACACCGCAGGGACATCGTCCCAAGCTGAGACTGATAGCATTCCGCCTGTAGCTCCTCCTGTTGAGCCCAGAGTAGGCATTGAGGCGACTGTGCGCCGTGAGACTACTTCTGGAGCAGAATTTGCTAATTCTATGAGGTCTATGGTGGTCGACCTGTTGAGTGGCCAGAGGGCAGAGACCCGTGCTTTGTTGGCGTATGCAGTGGGAAGAGTCCCGAGCTCGGACGAGCACCTGACCCGTTTGTTTCAAAGAGGCGCAAAGAAGACCCCCAGCTCCGTAGGAGCCAGCAGCCTTTGAGGCACAAGTGGCAGAAGGTGCCGATGAGCTTGGTAAATGGTTGAAGGACTTCGTAAAGTGGAACCCGGATAAGTTTGATGCCACAGGTGATGCTTTAGCAGCAGCTAGATGGATTGCCCATTTGGAGTACACCTTCCTGATTATGGTGTGCCCCGATGTGCAGAGGCCGAGGTGTGCAGCCCATGTGTTAGGGGGCGTGGCTAGATGGTGGTGGGAGTCCACCTTGAGTGAGAAACCAGCTGGGTCTCCACCTGCTACCTGGGAATTCTTCAAGGCAGAATTTAAAGCCAAGTACATTAGTGATGAGGCTCAAGAAAAGATGGTAGCGCTTTTCCGAACTGCAGCAGGTTCTCGATTCTATAGAGGAGTACGAGAGGAAGTTTTCGGAGTATGGTTATTTTGCTCCATGACTAATAGCGACCCTCGAGTTGAAAATTCGGAAGTTCATTTCTGGTCTGAGGCAGGGTGTGTCTCAGGATGTCCGGGCATAGGCCCCTACCACTTATGCTAAAGCTGTTCAGCTGACCACTATTTACAATGGAAAGTATCCTGTTGAGCGGGCTGGCGCCGCTCGGTCGCGCGTCTGTCCAAGCCAGAGCGAGGCGTAAGAGGAGGTTTGAGTTCGAGGAGGCGGCAGCGTCGCCAAGGGCGCCTGCAGGAATCGGATCGTGAGGATTCCGGCCCGCCTCCAACCTCGCGGCGCAGGCGGTTCTGGCGCATTCCCACCTGTGTCACTTGTGGAAGAGTCCACTTCGGAGCGTGTCAGACCGGGCTCAGGCGGTGTTTCCGATGTGGAAAGGAGGGGCATATGATCCGTTCTTGTGATCAGCCCGGCTATGGCGATTCGTACCGGTGCAGCAGCAGCGGGCAGGCGGGTGTTCGCTCTGAACCGTCGGAGGCCGAGCGTCTGAGATGCCGCAGCGGCGAGCACGCTTCTTGTTTTGGATCATTGTGCATTTGTCTTGTTTGACTCGCCCTACGCACTCGCTTTGTATCTGCTTTTGTTTGCTTTGAGCATGCTAGGTTGAGATTAGAGCCTCTAGGTTTTGAATTATCTCATTGCAACTCCTTCGGGAGTTAATATGTTAGCAAAAGATAAGGTTAAGGATGGCCGGATCGAGATATCCGGAGAGTTACTGGTAGCTACGCTCATAGTTCTACCCATGAGTGGTTTCGATGTGATTCTTGGTATGGAGTGGTTAGCCGCTAACCACTCATTGATTGACTGCCACCGGAAGGAAGTAGTGTTGTGCCACGGGTCGGCCCGACCTTCAAGTTTCGTGGAGTCCAGGGTGGAGTTTGCCCGCCAATGGGGTCAGCTGTGAAGGCCCGTCGTTTGCTAGCTCATGGAGCTTGGGGCTACCTAGCCAAATTGTCCGGAGAGAGCCGTCCCTCACTGACTATTGATCATGTGCGGGAGTTTGCTGACGTGTTCCCTGAGGAATTACCGGGGTTGCCCCCGAAGAGAGAGGTTGACTTCACAATTGAGCTCGAGCCAGGGACCCTCCCTATCTCGAAGGCTTCGTATCGTATGGCGCCACCCGAGCTAAAGGCGAAGAAGGTTCAATTGCAGGAAATGTTAGATAGAGGATTCATCCGTCCGAGTGTGTCCCCGTGGGAGCACCATGTTGTTTGTGAAGAAAAAGGATGGTTTGATGCTCCTATGCATTGACTATCGTGAGCTTAATAAGGTGACAAAGAAGAATAAGTATCCGCTTCCCAGATCGATGATTTGTTCGATCAACTTCAGGAGCTTCATGTTCTCCAAGAGAGATTTGAGATCCGGTACCATCGATTCTGCGGATTAGGGACGCCGACATTCCTAAGACAAATGTTCGTGTCTAGATATGGGCACTACGAGTTTGGGGTCATGTCGTTTGGATTGACGAATGCACCAAAGAAATGTTCATGGACATGATTGATAGGGTGTTCAAAGCATTTTTGGACAGCTCCGTCATCGTATTCATTGACGATATTCGATCTATTCAAGGACCGGGAAGGATCATGCAGAGCATTTGAGGAAAGTGTTGATGACCTTGAGGGAAAACCACTTTTATGCGAAATTTTCCAAATGTGAGTTCGTTTGGAACAAGTGACCTTCTTAGGTCATGTAGTCTCGAGAGATGGTATAGTCGGATCCTGCAAAGATTGAGGCCGTGAGTTCGTGGGCCAGCCGACTTCGATTCGAGATACGCAGCCTTCCTAGGTTTGGCGGTGTTACTACCGTCGGTTTGTTAAGGACTTTTCCGCCATAGCCTCGCCCCTCACTCGTCGACGAGGAAGGGTGTCGAGTTTGTTTGGGACGGTAGGTGTGATGAGAGCTTTGCCGTGCTCAAGCGCAGCTTTGACTTCAAGACTGTGTTGGCGATCCGGAGGGAACAGTGTGGTTTCGTGGTTTACAAATGATGCTTCCAAGTTCGGGTTGGGTTGTGTGTTGATGCAAAGACGGGAAGGTCATTGCTTATGCTTCCGTCGTCACCAAGCCATATGAGCGTAACTATCCAACTCATGATATGGAATTGGCGTGATGGTGTTTGCAATGAAGATTTGGAGGCATTACACAGTATGGTGAGCGAATCCAGATGTTTACCGATCACCGTGAGCCTCAAGTATCTGTTTACTCAAAAGGAGCTGAATATGAGGCAGAGGAGATGGTTAGAGTTAGTAAAAGATTATGACTGCGAGATTCTGTACCATCCGGGTAAAGCCAATGTTGTAGCCGATGCCCCGAGTAGGAAGACGTCGCACTCGCAGATGTTGTTGAGCTCCCACCCCAGACACGGAGAGAGTTCGAGCGGGCCGAGATTGCGATGTTGTTGGGTGAGGTTATTTGCCGAGTGGCTCGATTGGCTGATCCTAGCCATCGATTAGACAGCGGATTGTTGATAGTCAGCTGAGTGACCCCGCACTTAAAAGATTATTTGACAGAGTTAGTGCTGATGGAGATTTTGACTTTGTATATTCGCCAGACGGTGGGCTGGCGTACAGAGGCCGGTTGTGTGTTCCGGATGTTGCAGGATTGCGAGCAGAGTTGCTCTCAGAGGCCCACAGTTCTCGTTTGCTTGGCACCCCGGGGTACCAAGATGTATCGAGATCTTAAGCGACATTCGTGGATGGGTATGAAAAGAGATGTTGCGGAGTTTGTCAGTCGATGTCTCACTTGTCAGCAAGTGAAGGCACCTAGGCAGAGACCAACCGGTTTGTTGCGGCTACCACCGAGTGTACCTCAGTGGAAATGGGAAGAGATCTCCATGGACTTTATTTCTGGCTTGCCGAGGACTCCGAGGAAGTTCTCTCAGATTTGGGTGATAGTCGATCGATTGACTAAGAGCGCACGCTTCATTCCCGGTAGAGACACTTATACCGTGGAACAATGGGCGCGCAGCTTGTTTTTGGAGCGATCATTCGCTATCACGGTGTGCTGTGAGGATCGTGATCGGACCGTGATTCAAGGTTCACTTCTCGCTTCGAGAGCGCTCCGTATGGTTTAGGCATCGAGTGCGGCTTGCCAAGATAGCTTTTCACCCTCGCATCGATGGATGCATCGAGAGGGGTGAACCAGATTCTCAAGATATGTTGAGGGCTTGTGTGTTGGATTTCCGGCGATTGGGACCAGATTCAGATATCGATGGAGTTTGCATATAACAACGCTTATCGATCGGCGATTCGATGGCTCCATTCGAGGCTTTGTATGGTAAGCGTTGCCGATCTCCCCGTGTTCGGGAAGAGGTTGATGATAGGCGTGTTTTGGGTCCCGAGTTGCTGCGCAGCTTGACCAATGGTGCCGTCAAGCGAGAAGATTAGAGCTCGTATGTTGACAAATCGCAGCGCGGATGAGAGAGAGTTACGCCGATGTTCGGCGTCGGGATTTGGAGTTTGAGGTTGGTCAGCATGTATTCCTAAAGATCGCACCGATGCGAGGTGTTTTGAGGTTTGGCAAGCGTGGAAAGCTGAGTCCCCGTTTTGTTGGTCCATTTGAGATTCTGGAGAGGATTGGCAGAGTCGCTTATCGGTTGGCCCTACCTCCGTCATTGTCAGCTGTGCACAGTGTTTTTCATGTTTCGATGTTGAGGTAGTATGTGCCGGACCCATCGCACATTGTGGATTTTGAGCCTTTGCAGCTGAATGAGGAGTTGAGCTTCGAGGAAAAACCAGTGGGGATTCTTGCTTTTGAGACAATATCCCGAGCTATTTCAATCTTAAGTGACTTTCGAGGACGAAAGTCTTATAAGGGGGGAGTATTGTAACGGCCCGGAAATTTCATCCCGGTCTTCCCGGGAGGCCCAGGGGCATTTTGGTAATTTTGGGTCGGGCCGGCAGGGCCGGTTTTGAAATTGGAATTTGCCGGAATAATTACGAGTCAAGTTGAATAGGATTGGGATTTTTGGTGAAGGCATTTGGGCTTGGGAATGAGTAAAAATTAAATGAGGAATTAAATAGCGCGTCGAGGGATATTCAAACTAGGGACGTGTTGCGTGCTAGGCAAGGGCGCCACCAATGAGCCATCGGGCGTGTTTGTTAATCTACGCGCGCGATTTGGTATATATGCCGTGCGCAGTGGGATTTTCATATAAAAGTAGAGCTCGCCCGAAGCTTCTTCTTCCTCGCGATTTCTCCTTCGTTTCTCCTTCGACCGACTGGCGATCTCCGGCGATTTCTGCTTTCTCCAGCTCCGAATCGATCGTGGTTGTCTTCCCACTCCGAGGTCGATCCTTTTCCGGTTGAAGGTAAATTTTCCTTCCTTTCTTCTTCTCTTCTTCGCTTACGAGCCCTTTCTTCCGGCTTCGTTTCACGGCCATGGTGAAGTGATTTTCTCGGGTGGTTTGTGTGCGGCTAGTGTAGGAAGTTCTCCAACGAAGAATCGCTCGTCGAATCCCCGTGGATCGTTCGATTTCGGGTTGTCTCCTTCGCCCCTTTAACTGCTGTTTGCAGCGTGCCGCCGAAGTCTCACCTCGCGCGCGCGCCTCGCGCCTCTGCGCTCGCGCTGTGAAGCGACCCAGCCAGCAGCCATGTCCGCGCGCTGCCGCCGAGCCGTCCGCCGAGCCAGCCGCTGTCGCCAAGCCGCGCCCCAGCGCCGTGTCGCGTGTCCTGCTGCCGAGCCGAGCCGCCAAGCCAAGCCGAGCCGAGCCGAGCCAAGCCGAGCCGAGTGAGAGCCGAGCCGAATTATTTTATTTTTATTTTATTTTATTTAATTTAGATATTGTGTGTAATTTTGTTGTGCTTGTTAGGTTCCCGGTAGCTAGTTCGGGTTAGTTCGCGACCTCTAGGTTTCCGTGTATTCGTCCCCGACCAAGGTAAGGATTTCTTACCGGAGTTGTGTGGACCCTGCGATATTATATGTGATTGTTGATTGACTGCTTGTTTGTGTTTATTGACATGTGTAGCTAGGTAATCTATTCTGAATTCCCGATTAGCATGATTTTCCTGGTTTAATTCTTATGTTAATCCATGCTAGGTTGTTCCTCTCTAGCATGCTCGTATTTGTTCCTTGCTTCGTAGTATCATGCTAGGCTCGTTGTATTCTTATTGAGCACGTATTGGATTTTATAGAATTGTTTGCTGTTTGCTAGGGCAGGTTAGAAGTGCAGGTAGATAGCATCATCCGGGCCTGATGCATAAAGAACCTTGCATCCATGGCAGGGACGTCGAGCAAGTCATTCCGTCCCTGGACCCCGTGAGGGATTAGCTAACCCAAGCGGTAGGCCCTGCAATCTTGGGTGAGGGTGGAAGACTGTTAAATGCCCCAACGGTCGGGATGATGACTTGGCATTGCCTCGTCCCCGCACCGCATGTCCTCGGCATGTTTGGCGGAGCCCCGATTGCCACCGTTAAGGCAAGGACGACTTCTGGTGTAAGCCTACCACGACCGTTCCTTGGCCCCTGTGCGTGGGTTCAGCCGACATAGTTTACGTGTCCGTGTCTTACACCCCTATGTCGCTGACACCGATCCAAAGAATTAGTTAGGCGTGGTGATCGGATATGGGCGCTTGCCTCCGCACTCCGCAACCCCCATAGTCTGCAGAGCACGCGGTGCATGCTTACGCTCATTACAAATACCGATCGAGAGCTCCTTGGGATTGTGAGCCGATGTACCTTTCGTCGACGGAGATGAGCCGAGGCCGGGACTTGTTTCTCGTATAGGGCGACTTATATATTGGACTGTGTGGTGATGTTATTTCCGGACTAAGACCCTAGTTGGCATCCGAGGCCCAAGTATGGGCTAAGCTATGTGCTCCATTCTGTGTTTATATTCATAGCTTGCATACGCTCATCGAGATGACCATGTATATCGTATTGTACTTCGTTGGGGATTCTTACTCGAGTAATTCGTTACTCACCCTTATTCTCGTGGTTTTCCACAGGTAATCGTGGTGCGCGACAGGATGCCTGAAGGAGGAGCTGTGATCATGGGGCCCAGTCTTCCAACTCTGATTTTTGTATTATGACTCTCGTGTGTTTTGTTTTTCCCTGAATGCATGTAGTCGGGCACGGAGCCCTAGGATGTTTGTAAATATTTGTGGATTCCAGCATTTTGTATCTGAACAGGTTTTGAATGGCTTTTAGTAAATCTCTGATCAGAGTAAACTTTGGAAATGTATTTATCTTGGAATAGGTGCTTGGAAACAGGGACAGGTTCTAGGGAAATTGTCTAGTTTTTAAAGGAGTTATTTTGAATGTTTTTGTTTTAATTGGAATCCGAAATCATGTCTGTTTAAATGTCCTTTACATTGAATGCATGCATTGGGATAAGGGCCCATTTAGTGCCTCATTCGGGTCGGTCCCTTACAACCACCTAGCATGGATTAACATGAGAATTAAATCAGGAAAATCATGCTAATCGAAAATTCAGAATAAAATACCTAGCTACACATGTCAATAAACACAAACAAGCAGTCAATCAGCAATCACATATAATATCGCAGGGTCCACACAACTCTGGTAAGAAATCCTTACCTTGGCCGGGGACGATTACACGAAAACCTAGGTCATGAGCTAACCCGAACTAGCTATCCAGAACCTATCCATCACAACACAATTACACACAAAATTCTAAATTAAATTAAATATAATAAAATAAAATAAAATAAATAGGCTTGGCTCGGCTCTCACTCGGCTCGGCGTAGCTCGGCTCGGCTTGGCGGCTTGGCTCGGCAGCAGGACACGCGACACGGTGCTGGGGCACGGCTTGGCGACACGGCTCGGCGGCACGGCTCGGCGACAAGCGCCGCGGACACGCGGCGAGGTCGCTGCTCGCGCGAAGCGATGCAGAGGCGCGAGGGCGCGCGCGCGGTGTGCGGCGAAGCTCGGCGACACTGCGCAACGACAGAGCACGAAAATAGAGGCGATGGAGAAAACCCAAAATCGAGCGATCCACGGGGATTCGACGACCGATTCTTTGATGGTGAACTCCCCTACACTAGCTGCACACAAACCATCCAGAAATTCACTTCACCACGGCCGGGAAACGAAGCCCGGAAGCAGGGGGCTCGGATTGAAGAAGAGAAGAAGAAAGGAAGAAAAACTTACCTTCAGCCCAGAAAAGGATCGACCTTTTACATGTTAGTGCCATGCCAGGTTTGTTGCTAGCATGCTTATGATTCCTGCTTAAGTTGTAGTATCATGCTAGGTAATGTGATTTATGTCGGTCATTGCTTACTAGCCAGGAATCATTGATTTTTGCTGTGTACTCTTAGATAGAGTTGTAGGGTTTGTCATCATCTAGAGGCTGAGCGGACATAACGTACTTTGTCCCAACTAATTGGGAGTAAAGTGTGCGCAGCATAACGTATCTTGCTTTCCCCCCCGGTCGCCAAGGTGGATTTAGCTCATGTCGGGAGTAAAGTGTGCGAAGCATAACGTATCTTGCTACCCCCCCCCCCCGACCCGCCGGTTGTGGACTTAGCTACCCACTTCGGCAATAGCCTAGTTTGTAGCCTGCTAGAGCGGAACCCTGCCAACGGTGTAAGCCTACCTTGGCCGGTTCTTAGCTTCAGGTCGGTGGATCAGGCTGCACAGATGAGCGCCGAGGGCCTCGCGCTCTCGTGATCGGTGACACCGCTTCCGAGTCATAGGCATGCGTACCTGGCCCGCGTAGTTTGCCCTTAGGCCCCCGCACCGGTTGTAGAGAGCATGCGGTGTGCGCGCACACGCGTTAGTTGCCGGTTCGGAGAGCTTCCCCGGACTAATGTCGTGAGTACACCATTCTTTCCGTTAGAGCCTGACTTCGGGTACTCTTCTGTAAGTCCAGTTTAGTGCAAGGGCAAGGAGGCCCTTGAGGACATTCTAGGGATCAGTGTATTCCCCCCGAGTGACAGATTCCTCGGTGATGTCCCGGATTGGTCAGTGTATTCAATCCCTAAGCCGGAGGTAAGAGACTTCCGATGACTCCAGTTCTTGTATTATTGAGCTCGTTGAGCTATGATGTGTGTTGATAGCTATTTGCTTGCATGTTGAGGTGCTAGATGACTGATGTATCGTATTGTACCCCGGTTGGGGATTCTTACTGAGTATGTTTATACTCACCCTTATTTATCTTTCAGGTAACTTGGGACAACACCAGGAGGGCTAGCGGAGGGAGCTGATTGATCATGGGGAGCCGCCGGCACTCTGTCTTTTATTATTGCATTGTTTATTCAGCATGTAGATGGACAGGAGTCCTAGGGGAACATTGTTTAAAACGTTGTTTAAATTGTATTGTATATTTTTATAAATACTGGCCAGGATGTTTTACTTTGTTGGATGGTTAAATGAAAATTGTTGGTTATGTTTTAAGGGTTCCCCCTTCTCATATGTTTTGAAAGGTTTTTAAATATGAGCATTAAACCGCTTGATATCATATTTAATTGCATGCTGAGTGAGAACCCCGGTTTAGGACCATGTTTTGGGTCGGGTTCGTCACAGTTGGTATCAGAGCACAGAGTCATAGATTCTGTAGACTAACCTGCTTTGTAGGTTGTTGCTCCCATGATTATCAGCACTCCACGGCCGCCAGGTTTGTCTGAGTTCATTTAAGCTAAGGGTAAGAATTTACAATACTTTTCATCTAGCTTTTATGCCTTGTGTAGAGTTGTGGAACGGAGACGAGCAGGTTCTGACTCGTTGTTGGTTTGGGCTTAGAGAGCCATCATGCCAACTTTCCGCGATCGCGGCGCTTTGATGAGCGGTGAGAGCCCCAAGTGGGCCAAATTTATGCTTTGTGCGGTCGCCCAGTGTGTCGATCGCACCTGAGGAGGCGAGCTTAGACTCCCGTAGGCCATTTGTAGCCCAGTTGTTGCTTTTCCCCTAGTGAGAGGGTAGAGGTGCTTTGTGCAGATCATCAGTATGTTGATCGCACTCAGAGGAGCAGGATGCTTGGCATGTCCGACCGAGGAGTTGGACTGATTGTGTTGATGTTGAGGCCGCGTCCCAAGGTCATTTAGGCCCGTTGGCCAGAGTTGGCCTTGACAGTTGAGTTGCCAAGTGGAGAGGGTAGAGGTTAGCACGCCTCAGAGTGAGACTCCTTGAGCAGAGTGTGCTCCAGCCATGAGAGATTTGATGGCAGGTCTTTAGCTATCGAGAGCGCGAGACCAGCGCGCGCTTGTAGCGCATATCGAGGAGTCCTGGCATAGATAGCCCAAATGTGCAGTATTTCAAAGCAGCTTCCCCAGTAGCTCTTGTAGCCCCGGAGGTTCCCGGGAGGGCATGATCAGCAGGTTTATGCAGATGAGTTTGTTGGCGTGGATGGAGCCGCCCAGTTTGGCAAGTGGATGCATGTAGAGCTTGATGTTTAGAAAGTCCTACTGCTAGTAGTAAAGCAGTTGGCCAGGTTTGAGCTTTAGCATCCGTGTGTTGGGATGCCCTGCTGTTCAGAGGCCGAGATGTGCCGTTCTGTGCTGTTTGGTACAGCAGTTGGTGGTGGTAGTCCCTTGAGAGAGGTGGACTAGCTGAGTCTCCACCAGTCGCCCGATTGATTGGCAAGTTGCCGTGTTAGTGGCTTGAGGCAGATGTAGAGACATCTTTGCCCCCTTGCAAGCCTGCTGTCGTTGTACAACCAGTTCTTTCAGTGCCCTCATAGCCAGGGTGTGGTGTGGAATTTTCTTGCCAGGGTTTTATCCATTTGTGGATTTCAGCGGGCTAGTAGAGTGGAGCACTCTTTTGTTTGGATGTTCCTAGTGTGGAACAAGTTGTTGCCACCCGAGGAGTTGGCTTGAGCTTTTGTTGAGCATCGAGTGAGATGCAGGAGTTAGCCTGAGCTTTTGTTGAGCATCGAGTGGGATGCAGGAGTAGGCCTTGGCATGTCTGTTGGTCGAGATGCCAGAGATTAGGCTGCTCGAGTGTTTGGACTCTTGTGCTGAGTGCCATTGCCCCGTCACTTGGAGTGTGACCTTTCCTCAGAGGGGCATAAAGCTCGTTTAAGGCTGATTTGTGTTGTAAAGGATGTAGTGCCTGTTGGCACCAAGCTTTGAGGGGAGGCCTAGTTTGAGGCCAGTTGGCTCTGTTGTGCAGGTGGTTCCATGGCCGCCCGGAGTATAGCATCCCCGCTAGTCTTGTACCCATTTCCTGAGGTTGCACCTGTTTGGTTGCATAGGAGATCTAGCTCGGTGGTAGTCAGAGGACTACAAGTATGAGGTTTTTGAGGGAAAGTAGGAGCTTTCCTTGGTCACCGAGAGTTGGGTTCCAAAGGATGTTGTAGGCTGTTAAGTGCTAGCGCGTTTGAGTTCTCACGCCTGTGTTGTGAGCTTGTGAGCCAGCTTGATGGTAGCATGATTCGGCTACCCTTTGAGTTACCCTAGTATGGGTAGTGTTGGCATCGAGGATGCGTGGTTGATCCAGTGTTAGAGCCATGAGTTGGATGGCTGATCGGAGCGCTTAGTGAGCACATTGGCTTGAGGTATGTTAGCTTGGTGTGGTTGTGCTCTTGTAAGAGTGAGTTGGCCAATGTGGCTTCTCGTGGTGAGTTGGCCCTGAGAGGGTTTGAACTTTTGTTGCTCCCTGGTTAGTAGTGGCTTTGTTGGAGGCAAAAGTTGCCCTGTGTGAGAGTCCTTGTTGGCATTGGATCTTAAGGGATCAAGTTGGAGCCAGACACGCACTTGGTGTACTTTTGTGTAGCTCGTTCCGTGGTTTATGTTTGGAGAAACCACGAGAGGTTCGTGTTGAGGAGCCAGTGCTCAGTCTTTGGGTTGTCAAGGCTTTGGTTCTTGGCAAGTGCCCTAGCTTTGGTTGTAAGGATGTCGTGCTCGTAGCCGGGTTGTTGTTTAAGTAAGTTTTGCTTGTTGGTCCTTAGCCTGGTCAGAGTTCAGTTGGATCTGAACAAGAGCGGTGGTAGCAAAGCCGGGTAGTTTCTGATAGTCATGGCTGAGAGAGCTGTTCGGATCCTTACCTTGGGCAGAAGGTATGTTGTGGCTGATGCTTGAGTAGGAGGATGACGCATTCGGTAGCGTTTCCGGTCCTCTTGGTTTTCAAGAGTTGGTGTTGGCCAGCGTAGTTGAGATGCTGGAGAGGATTGTGCCCGTGTAGCCAGTTGTCTGTTAGATCGTTTGACGACCGTGTTTGTAAGAGGGTGATCGGAGAATCCCCTGGTTGTGGAGAGCCTCTCCAGAGCTCAGTTAGACCCAGGCAGTGTTCCTTGGGTGAGTTGCTTGCAGACTTGGTAGTCTAGCAAGCTAGTGCTTGTTTGGAGTAGAGTCCAGATTGGTTCCGGTTTGGAGGCTAGTTGGTTCTTAGTGTTGACCAAGATTTGGTTCTCTTGATTGTTTCAAGAGCTAGCTCGATTCGAGCAAGAGGGCGTTGCCCTGAGGATCTGTTCCTAGTCAGGATGTTTTGGGAGTTGACCCCTCCCTCGGTGGTTGAGTAAGTTCTGCTAGTTCTGGTTGGTGGTCCAATCAGTTGAGGTTTCCCTTGGGTGTTGCTTCCAAGAGAGTTGGTTGTTGTTGCCCTTGGGTTTGAGCTAGTCAGCGAGCATGTGTGATGTTTGCTGCCCTTCAGAGTTTGCTTGCTGGGAAATCGTTCCTGTTGAGGAGTCAGCGTAGCTCCTAAGTTGTGTAGTTGATTAGTGTAGCGCAGTGGTTAGCCCAACGAGAGGGTCCCTGCATTGTGTTGTTTAGCAAGCGAAAGTTGTTTGTCCCCGCAAGGGCGGTGTCCAGCCAGTTTAAGAGTTGAGCTTTTGCTGGAAAGTTGTTGGTTTTTGGGGTTTGAGGAACCCCTAGTTTCTATGGTGGTTGAGTTGCACCATGGATGCCAGCCTCGAGTATTAGCTTTGGAGATAGCCTCGCCAGTTCGTTTTCCTTGCGATGTTCCGAGTGTGGAGTTTCTAGTCGCAAGATGAGTTAGGCCTTGGCTAAAAAGGAAGAAGTCCTTTGAGTAGCCAGTTGGACTTAAGAGTTGAGTGGTAGCTTGGAGGCAAGCTTCGCTCGTTATGAGCTTGAGTTGAGTTTCTGCTGAGCAAGCCTTTCTCGGGCTTTGTTCCTGTTGTTGTTGTGCTTTAGCAGTTGGCCTTAGCGGAGCCTCAGTTGAGTGAGTTGGCACAGAGGTGCCGTGGCATTGGTTGGTTAGCCTTTGGGCTTTTCTCCTCAAGCTGTTGTGTGGCTAGTGGCTGCGTGATGGTTTAGTCCTTGCAGCCCGAGATTTTTTTTTTTCTTTCCATGAGAGGAACGTTGGTTGTTTCCTTGCCTGACAATGTTCTCTTTGCCCAGTTGCTAGTAGATTTTCATGGAAAAGTTTGTGTTCAGCCGTTGAGAGGCTCTAGTTTGTTGGCTTGGCCGAGTGGAGCCTGTGCCTGGTTTTGGCCATTTAGGGTTGGCCGTAGCTGAAGTTTCAGCTCGTGCTAGTTGGAAAAAGTTTTCCTTTTGGATCAATCGCCAGTTGGTGGTTCGATTGGATTTCGTTAAGGCTGTAGGCAAGCTTTGTGGTTCACTGGTCTCTTGTGAAGCAAGAGTAGGCCGTTTAGTTTCTGGAACCTGAGAGGTTCAGTTGTTTGGCCAGCATGGTGTCGAGTTGAGGCTGTTTGTTAACAGCTGTGGGCATTCAGAGAAGTTACGCCAGTGCGTGGCGTTGAGTTTTAGAGCTTGTGCCCAGTCTGCGAGTTTGCTGAGAGTAACACCGTAGAGAGGTGTTCAGTGTTGGATTAGCAGGGTTTTGATTGAGCCCCTGGTTTGTAAGGCCTTCTGAGATCCTTGAGCGGATCGAAGCAGTGGCCTTTCGGTTAGCTTTGCCCAGTCTTTGTTGAGATAGTTGTGGTAGACTGGATAGCATTGTTGAGCCTTTGAGAACCCAAGAGGGTTTGGTTCTCAAAGAAGGGCTAGTGTTGTCTTAGCCGAGAAGTTCAGTTAGCTAGGAATCAGTGGAGTTCCTAGATCCGTTTCGTCTTAGGACTTTCAAGGACGAAAGTCTTATAAGGAGGGAGTATTGTAACGACCCAGTTTTCTATCTCGGTTCTCGAGGAGCTTCCTGCCTGGGTTCAGATTGAGTGGTTCGGTTGGGCCGTTAGAGTTATTTTGACCCTTAGGGGTATTTTGGTCTTTTTGCTCCCGGCAGGATTTGTGGATTTTCGTGGCTTCGAGGCGCAAACGCCTTTGTTGAGGCTTGTTTGTTGTGGGCTGCGAGTCCCGAGATGTTTGGGCTATTCGTTTGGGAGTTCGGTTGTGATTTAGGTTTTGGGCAAAGTTATGGTTCTTTGGGTGTTTCCTTTGGGATTCGAGCCCGGCCCTCAGCGTTGATTTGGGAGGTTGTTTTAAGTGAGATTTATTGTTTGGAAATGGTTGCTTCAGTCAGGTCTCGAAGGAGGAAGCCGGGAAATGGGATTTAAGGATTTTAAGGATTTTTGGAAAATTGGATTTAAATGGATAAGTTTGAAAATGAGGATAAAATCCCATTTTTTCCAAAATCCCCATTTTTCCCTTTTTTCTCTCCTTTCTCTCTCCTCCAACCCGAGCACCCCAGCCCCCCTTGGTCGCCCATGCCCGAGCCAGCCCGAGCCAGCCCGAGCCCCAGCTCAACTCTCGTCGCCCAGCTCCCAGGCCGCCCAGCACGTGTCGCCCTCTCCCAGGCCCCGCGTCGCCCAGATCCGCCTCGCACAGCCGCCCCCAGCCACTTCGCCCAGTCCGTGTCGCAGATCAGTGCCCGAGCCACAAGACAATGCCGCGTTGCCCGGCCTCGCGACAATCTGCGCGCGGTCGAGCTCCCAAGCCCGTCGCGTCGCCTCGCCTCGCGCGTTCCCCTGTGCTTGCCGAGCTCGCGCCCTCGCCTCGCCCGGCTTCGCCCACCCAGCGCAGCTCAGCGCACGTGCTGCGCTGCGCGCCCGCGCGCCCTAGCGCCTAGCGCTCCTGCGCCACCGGCCGACTCCTGCGCCCGGCCTTTACTTTGTGTGTGCGGTTGGCCCGAACCTTGTGGCTTCTCGGATGGTATTTCCCGAGTCTTTTCTTCGTTGGGCCCGGATTTGTTGGCTACTGGTTATTGATTTATTTGGGCTGTTTTATGTATTTGATTTGGGTGCTTTGTTTAATGTTCAGGCTGTTCGGGATCGATTAGAGGCTCGAGGGTCGTTCGTTGATTTGTGATTTATTATTATTATTTTCTGCTTGTCCCAGGTAAGGATTTCTTACCGTGGTTGTGTGGACCCTGCGATATATCTCGATATGCCTTGCTTGTTTGCTGACTGTTATGAGCATGCTAGAGATAGAGCAGTTCAATTGATTTCTTGCTAGCATGTTTGCCTGATTTTACATGTTAGTGCCATGCTAGGTTTGTTCTGTCAGCATGCTTATGATTCCTGCTTAAGTTGTAGTATCATGCTAGGTAATGTGATTTATGGTCATTGCTTTGCTTGCAGCCAGAATCATTGATTTTTGCTCTGTACTCTTAGATAGAGTTGTAGGGTTTGTCATCATCTAGAGGTCGAGCGGACATAACGCATTTGTCCCCACCGATCGGGAGTAAAGTGTGCGCAGAGATAACGTATCTTGCTTTCCCCGATCGCCAAGGTGGATTTAGCTCAGGTCGGGAGTAAAGTGTGCGAAGCATAACGTATCTTGCTACCCCCTGACCCGCGGTTGTTGTGGACTTAGCTACCCACTTCGGCAATAGCCTAGTTTGTAGCTCGCTAGAGCGGAACCACGCCAACGGTGTAAGCCTACCTTGGCGGTTCTTAGCTTCGTGTCGGTGGATCAGCCGCACGATGAGCGCCGAGGGCCTCGCGCATCGTGATCGCGTGACACCGCTTCGAGTCATAGGCATGCGTACCTAGCCCGCGTAGTTTGCCCTTAGGCCCCCGCATTTACGCCGGTTGCAGAGAGCATGCGGTGTGCGCGCACACGCGTTAGTTGCCGGTTCGGAGAGCTCCCCCGGACTAATGTCGTGAGTACACCATTCTTTCCGTTAGAGCGACGACTTACTACTCCCGTAAGTCCGATTTAGTGCAAGGGCGAGGAGGGCCTTGAGGACATTCTAGGGATCAGTGTATTCCCCCCGAGTGACAGATACCTCGGTGATGTCCCGGATTGGTCAGTGTATCCAATCCCTAGGCCGGAGGTAAGAGACTTCCGATGACTCCAGATCTTGTATTATTGAGCTCGTTGAGCTATGATCTGTGTTGATAGCTATTTGCTTGCATGTTGAGGTGCTAGATGACTGATGTATCGTATTGTACCCCTTGGGGATTCTTCTACCGAGTATGTTTATACTCACCCTTATTTATCTTTCGTAACTTGGGACAACACCGGGAGGGCTAGCGGAGGAGCCGATTGATCATGGGGAGCCGCCAAGCACTCTGTCTTTTATTATTGCATTGTTTATTCAGCATGTAGATGGACAGGAGTCCTAGGGGAACATTGTTTAAAACGTTGTTTAAATTGTATTGTATATTTTTATAAATACTGGCCAGGATGTTTTACTTTGTTGGATGGTTTATATGAAAATTGTTGGTTATGTTTTAAGGGTTCCCCCTTCTCATATGTTTTGAAAGGTTTTTAAATATGAGCACTAAACCGCTTGATATCATATTTAACTTGCATGCTGAGTGAGAACCCCGGTTTAGGACCATGTTTTGGGTCGGGTTCGTCACATATTTATAGGATGGAATTTTGTGAACCGCAAGTAGATGTGAGCTGTACAAATTGTCATTAATGCATATTCCATGATTTCTGTCAGGATTTATTCGATTGTCATTGCCTTGATTGCATAATTGATTCTTTTGATTCTTTCCTTGTAGATGAATCTTTGTCGATCGTAATTCCTTCTTGGCTCAACATATCTTTATAATCCGCTCAGTGTTCGCGTCATTGCCTTTTCCTTAATGTTGCGCGAAATCCTGCTAAAAACATAAATTAGGCATAGTTGAATTGCGATTTGTGCTAAAGTGCAGATTCATGCTTTGGATGCTATATTATGAATGCATGCAGATTTTCTAAGTTATTTCTTCATATTTCCTCTAAGAATGCAGATATTTCTTTGCCTAATTATTAAATTAATGCATCCAAAACAGCCTAAAATATGCTATCTTTGAGAATTATCAATGAGCTTCCATTGTTGGCGTTTTAAGTTAAATGGTGTTTGAAAAAGAAGAGGGTTGTTTGTGTATGGGTCTAAAGTTATCTTAATTGGATTTAAGCATGTCTGGGTTTGGGTTCAAAGACATTTAAATGAGGTGTTGGGCTGTTTTTTTATAGATTAAAGTTATTAAAGTTTAGAATAAGCATGTTTGCTATTTGTTTTATGTCATTTTGTTGAGATTAAGCTTGTTTGGTTCAAGTTTATGTTATTTAAGTTGTGGATTAGGATGTTTGGATGCAAAATTATGTTATTCAAATAGTGGATTAATAGTGTTTGTTCGTTGGTTTAAGCTTACTTAATTTATGGGTTAGAGGTGTTTATTTGTAGGTTTATGGATATTTAAAATGTGAATTAAGGTTGTTTGGCTAGTGGTTTAAACTCATTTAAGTTGTGGGTTGAGCTTGTTTAGTTAGGGGTTAAGCTTATTTGCTTACTTGATTAAATGTGTTTGGCTTTGAATTTAGTAGCTATTTGGATATGAGTGTAAAGGCTATTTGGTTAAGATGTAAAAGGTGTTGGCTAGAGTTTAATAGTTGTTGGGCATATGTTCAATGGTGAATTTTGATCTCTTATTTTTCTATTGACTAGATTTGACATGAACTGTTATGCATTCATCGAGCCAAGTTTGTGAGGCGCGTGTAGTCGCCGAGAGTCACTAGAGCACGATTTTCAAGGTTCTTCACTATTTGATAAATTCGATATTCTAGGTTCGATTTTGATGGTCTGAGGTGTTAGTTTTGATTAGTTTGTTCGTTTTAGGGCTCGGAGTTGTGTTTGACTATATGGAGTTACTAGGAGATTCAGGAGCGATGATAGGGGGATTCAGCCAAGGTAAGTGACCATTTACCCCCTTCTTGAGGACTTGTGGTTAATACATGCACTGGTTTACTTGCATTAGTTGATTTGTCTGGTTGTAGCATGACCATGTGTATTGTATGTTGCATTTGATTGCATCAAAAGCATATACATTTCTTGCCTTGTCTCTTGTATAACTAGTGATGCATGTTAAATGTATGTTTGCGTGATATGGTCGAGTTGCATGTGATTGCATGATTTTCTTAATATGGTCTAACATGATGTTTGATGCACGACTTGGTGCCTCAGTTGGACCCAAATGAGGCATTGAGATCGGATAGAGGAGACTAGTAGGTGGGCGTGGGCGTGGACGATGAGATTCGAGCTCACATCCCTACTTGAGATGATATTCTCTCGCTCTGCAGAACTTTCGTGGATCGATCGGACAAGCTCACGGCCCTGGATGATTTCTACTAGTAGCCTAGGCACTCTCCAGGTATGTGGTATGGGCCAAATATGGTTCCTTCGTGATTGGCGTAACACCATCTATTACCGTGAGTATGAGGCCAACAGGATTCTCATCTTGTCGGATCCCTCTAGAGTAGGATGCTAGATTTCTCTCGAGTAAGAGGACTTTGGTGGGCTTTTGGTTTGAGTTTACGACCTTTAGACTCCTCTATGAGGTGCTCACCAAGGACGATGTTTATTGACCTAGCACCTAGGAGCTTGGGTTTTGTATACCCTTCGGTTATGTTGCTGATCATACTTGTTTTGCTGATGTTTATATTCTTGTGCATGTTTGTCCTAGAGTTAGGGAAGTCTTATTGAGTTTGCAAAAACTCACCCTTTCCACTATGGAATCCGCACAAGTACTAATAGTATAACCAACCAAAAAAATACTAATTAGGTTAAGTTGATAGGTTGAAGAATTAGTTTGATTGTTCAAATCAATTAATTAATATGCTGAACCTATTAATTACGGAGTTTAGTTTACTTTATTAAACTAATTAGTTAATCGATACATTAGATATATTAATATATTAATATTTCTTGGATAAATATAATTGGAAAGATAGTTCATTAATATATTGGATATAATAATAGATAAATATTTATTTGATATATATTAAAGAGAGAATAATTAATATATTTGATATATAAATTAGGAAACATTTATTGGATAAATATTTATTAAGGATTTTATTAAAATATAAGATATATTAATAAGCAGATTTAATTATAGCATAATTCAATTGACTAACGACATGTTCTCCTCCTATTGGACGAGAAAGAGGGAAATAAGTCTATAAATAGAGACCCTAGGTCTTTAGACTTCTCATCCCAACACAACTTGACCTAGCCTTCTAAAGTTTTCTCTCATTTCCTTCCATAAAGACCTTCCACCAGGCGATCGCGGAAGATCATTGGAGACGGTAAAAAAAGGTCCAAGAGATAATCCTTTCTAGAAGTAAGAGATAAATAATGTCGGAGTTGATCAACGACATCAAATGTAAATTCTTTATTGATTTGATGAGAAACAACTTTCGCCCAGGGATTATGCATGTAGATTAATTGGATTAACTAACTAAAAACAATAGTAAATTTTACTTTCCTATTGGCTTCTGTTGTGTAAGTGCATCAATTTCCAATAGTTGTTTTATCATCAACTGAAGATAAATTCATTACAGCATCTGAGGTTGTCAAAGAAGAAATGGGATCCTAAATGAGTTAGGATATGAACTAGTCACAATGGAACTAATGTGTGAAAATCAAAGTGCTATCCATCCCACCAGAAACTAACAAAAGGAATAATCATTATTCACATAGTTAAGACCAGGATAATTGTGATGCCTAAGGCCTAGGATATGGAATTCGGATTTTCCTTTATGGGCACTGGCATTCCTCTACGACCTTCCTAGAAGATTACCCAACCTAAGATTACTCCAAGATAAGCGCGCATAACTAGGAAGTTCCTTAGATTGAGTCACTGGAAAGGAAGGTTCACCTTGTTGGTATAGGTAGTGAAAATCATTTCTTTTAAGCCCTCACATTCAGATGTGGTGGGCATTGCAACAATGTTGTTGATATGCTAACTAAAACTGAGAAAAGAAGCAAGTTTGAACATTGCTTGAGTTTACTCACAGTAGTAGACTCTTCTATTAACTAAAGAGTCAAGGGAAGAAGAAAATAGATATTTAAAGATGCATTGGGTTAAAAGTGGAATTTTGTTTTAATTGTGAACACCAATACATAATTCATGAGGATTGGATCATATCCACACTTTAAGCAAGCTCAAAACAAGCTTGGCTCAGCTATTTGAAAGCACTAAAAATGGAAAGTTGTTGCAGCTAAGATAACAAACTTCAAACTGCTTAAAAAACATTCGAGCAAGGCTCTAAATGCATTCCCTAACAGTTCATTAGATTGTAGTCCGATTTAAACATCTATAAATGCATGTATCTAGTATGAACTAGGTTGGCTGAATTTATGTAAAGTATGAGTTAATGTATTTCTAAATGGTTTTTGTGAAAGATGAGTTTGAGAGAATCTCTAGATGCATGTGAGAAGTGTAAGGCTAAGAAACTTAACATAGATGAATAAAAGAATACATGTGTTCCCGTGGATGTAGATACTTGTGTCGGACCACATAAATCTCTGTGCAAGCCTCTCTTTCTCTCATACTTCCTTATATTCAAATCTAAGCGTATTTCTTGCTTGATGATTCCTCACACAACATAAAGAAAGAAGAGTTGGATTAACAATGTATGAGGTTTTGATCGATTATCAAAATGAAGAAGAAGCAAGAATAGAAAAGAGTTATGTTCCATATCTTGGTGAAGTTTTGAGCGAAGCTCTTGGTGAATAACTAGAGCTACACCATTGAGCAATCGCCCAACAAAAACTAGGAGAAAACAAAGCCCCCAACTTCATTCTTGAGTCCCTAACCTGACATAGCTTGCACGTGTTCGAAGCAGGCCTCTTGGGCTATGCTGTTGAAGTAGAAAAACAAAGTTTATCTAATCTACTATTTAGCTCACTCTGTTAACCAACGCTCCTTAAGTAATAGAACAATGCTTAGGTCAGTAGATGATAAAATTAATAACATGAAATCTAAACATCTCCTTTATCTACTCTTGATCAAGTTGCATATTAGATGCCTTTCAATATTCATAAATTCTTCTATATCATATATAGCTAATGAGATTCTTTATAGTCTAATCAATTGATGGATTGAATTGGAAGAGATGTATCAAATTTTACCTTTTAATTAATTTAGAGCCGAAACTTAGATTATGGTCATATTAATATATTGCATTCTCATGCTTTCCTCCTTTGCTCACAAAGAGAAATGGTCCAAATAAAAAAAATATTCCTTTTTTTCCTGAATTTTTTTTTTCAATTAGTAATTATGAGAATACTCAGCTAAAACTATAACATTTACTTATAATTCCAGCCGTTACTTGAAATGGCATCGTTTTATTTGTTTTTTTGTATTTTATATTTTTTATGCCTCTTTGTTATCTACACGTGTACGCTCCTGATTTATTCTCTTCCCTCTTTTTTAGACACATGGTTGTATATATGTGGGGATCTGTTAATTACTCACCCATTATACATTTTCTTCTTTGGAATATTTTCTTTTATTGTCTTTATTCAATTTCATTGACCAAAGGAGGGAATCACCAATAAAATTGAAAAGAATCAATATTTTATATGCATAATATAAATAATATGGAGGTGTCAAACGTTAAGATTTGATTCATAAATAATATAAAATAAGAACTATATTCCATTTTATGTAAGAAAAATTAAAATTTTCCAAAATTTGGAGATTGGTAGTCTTATAATGAAATAGATGGTATTAAAATAAAACTCGGTCTACTTTGATATAAAGTAACAAATTTCCTCGGTTCCATCAACTGCTCTTGCTCACTTGTGGGCATGGAAGTTTGATAGGAATTGAATTTAATTTAATTATAAAATAACAAAGACTAAGAAAGAACAAATTCTTCTATTTCTTATATATATACTCTATTTTATTTGTAAAACATTTTTTCAATGATTTAAGTTACAACAACCTTTAAATATGAAAATAACTAACGGAAAAGTAGCTTATTACATTTGAGTTATCATTTCTTGTTGATGGTTTTAGTTGCATAATCTATAAGTTTGTGAAGCTCAGCCTCACTGATAAGACCATCGTTATCAGCATCAGCATAAGCCAAAGCATAATGAGCTTTAAAGTGAGGAAGAATTGAGCCCATAAAGGCAAAAGCTTTTGTTAACTCTTTAATGTTGAGAAAACCATCCTTGTCGGTATCATGGTATTTGAAAATCTCCTTAATTGTCTCTCGACTAAGTTGAACATTAGATGACGGTGGCTCTCCATCAAGTGACTGCCTTTTGGATTTCTTATGATAGCTACACTCTAGCTTGTGCGCAAAATTGGTATAAGCTTTTGGAGTCATAGATTCTTGATTGTTGAAAACTTGTGTTGCACCTCGAGTTTTTTGGAGGAGGAAGTTCAGCTCTTCTTTATCTAGACAACCATCGCCATTTTTATCATACTCCTTGATGAGTCGATGCGCTTCATCTTCAGCCCATGCTTGGAGTTTGGAGGAAGACATTATGTTAAACTAAGGCTATGTGGATGAATCGTTTGTTGATGAAACAAATCTTAAACTAGTTCACTTATTTATAGGAACTTTCTAACAAATTTTGTTTAACTTTATACCCTTAACAATGTAGAACAAAATTATAATTATTTTTAAAACATTAGAATCTCATGCAAATAATTTGAAAAAACGGATGTTGCATGTATGGTCAAACATGAATAAAAGAGTTTTATGAATGATTTAAATTTCTTCCCTTTTTAAACACAGAAAAAAAATATGTTTCTTCACTTTAATATTGTTTACTTTTAGTTTTACATCTTTTACTTTTTCTTTTTACTAATTAAATATTCTACTTGTAAAATTATTTTTATGTATGACATAAGATTTAAATATAATTTTTTTAAAGTTTAGATGTCTTGTATTTTAAATTCAAAAGGAGTGATTTCCCATAATTTATTTATGGTTTCATTTATAAGACAATTCATATATTTACTTTATTATGTTTTCCGTGAGTGTCAATTAAATGCTATGCTCAATTTTTTTTAAATCTTCAGAATACAAAGTTTAGTTTTTGAAGTACATAGTAAAATAAAAAACAATAATATTTTTTTTTTGAGAAAAAAACAATAATCCATTTCAATCAAGAAGGTTTAGTATTTTTTTTTCTTGAATGTTGTAGCGAAGATTGAAAGCTATGATCTCTCAAATTTGGTCACATGTATCGGTTGAGTCGATCAAGAAAAGTTAAAAAAATCTCATAAACTTTTTTTTTTTAAACCAAGCAATGTATACCATGAATGTAGTAATATATTCCACTAGATATGAAAAGTAAAAAGAAAAGGAATAGAAGAAATTTGGTTCACTTACTTATAGCAACTCACTAACAAATTTGGTTTAACTTTATACCCTTATTAATCTAGAACAAAATTATAACTATTTTTTTAAAACTTTAGAATCTCATGCAATTAATTTGAAAAAACGGATGTTGCACGTGTGGCCAAACACATTCATAGAGCTTTATGAATGATTTAAGTTTCTTTCCTTTTCAAACACAGAAAAAATATGTTTTTTCACTCTAATATCATTTACTTTTGGTTAAAAAAAAGTAAATATATATATATATATATATCTTTTACTTTTTTTTCCTAATTAAATCTACTTATGTATGGCATGAGATTTAAATATAATTTTTTAAAGTTTAGATGTCTTGTATTTTAAATTTAAAAGGGGTCATTTCCCGTAGTTTATTTGTAGTTTCATTTATAAGAACAATGTTCATATATATATTTATTTTATTATGCAAGGCTATGCTCCATTTTTTTTAAAAAAAAATCTTCATAGTACAAAGATTAGTTTTCGAAGTATAAAGTAAAATAAAAACAATAATCCATTTAGATTAAGAAAGTTTAGTATCTTTTTTTTCAAGTGTTTTTGTGATTAAAATTGGTCTTTCGAATTTGGTGACATGTGTCAGTTGAGTTTATCAACAAAAGGTCAAAGAAATCTCATAAATTTTTTTTTTTAAAGCAAACAATATATACAATGAATGTAGGAATATATTCCACCAATATGAAAAGTAAACTAAAAAAGAAAAAAATCACTAAAATGGGCTTTTAATTATTATTATTATTATTGGAATGAGAAAGAATTGAAACAATTTTAATAATTTTCTTTTTGGTTGGACGTTCACGGTGATAATATAAGAAAACAAAAAGTTTACAAAAATTGGATTTTAATAAATCATTATTAGAAAATTAAAATATGACAAAGTTAAATAAATATTATTTTTCTCAAAGTTCTATGTAATTTTTTTAAAATCTTGTTATGTTATTCTTGTTCTGGACTATCTATTATAAGGGCTTCAATGCACGAGACATCTTGTAGTGCAAAAACATCATCGACTTTAGAGCCTATTTTGGTGCCCTTTGTGTTATTGCTCCAAAAAATCGATAGATCATCTACTTTTTATGGCATTTTTTCCTCTTCAGCTTTGGTTGCATTTGGATAATATGGATACTAATCAAGCTTTTGTTGACAAGCGTGGAGCTCAAGATATTTTCGATGTTGTCCTTAAAGTGAATCCCAACTTATATGGGGCTATTATATGGTATATTTGAAAAGAGATGAACTATAAAATATTTAAGGATGCTTTTAAATCAACAGCCTTCATTTGGGACGACATTGTGGTAAATGTTGCATTTTGGTGTAAAAAGTCGAATATATTTAAGGATTATGACCAGAACGTTATAGTTTATTACTAGAGATTCTTTTCTGTAATCCTGATCATTACTTGTAAGTGCCTTACATACTTGTTTAATGAAGTATCTTTTCACCAAAAAAAATCTTGTTTTTTTCGAAATCTTACTAACAAAATATTACTTTTTAGTTTTTTTTTATAAAAAAAAATCCATTTATGCATATAAATACTATATATATATTTTTTAACATGGAGAGGAGACTTCAAATCACGTAATTTCAACCAAAATAATTGAGCGACAAATTTAAGGTGCACCTTCATTTTCGATGGCTCAACTTAAGGAATTTCACAGTTAAGCGTGCTTAGCTTGGAGTAGTCTTAGGTTAAGTGACCTCTTAGGATGCACGAGTGATGACAAAACATGTTGAAAGGACCCGTTTTTTTTTTAGTTTTCGTTCTTAGAAGTAATGAAGGCTAGTTGCTAACGTGGTCAGGTCACTAGGGAATGCTAGTGCCTATAGCGGTGCCCCTAGGGGCGACTCCGGATTCCAAATCGTGGGCTTGGGGGCGTTACAAATAGTATTAGAGCCGAACCTCTCCCAATAAAATGTTGTTTGAGGATGAACCAAAGCGGAAGCAGGTCACCTTCCTTTTTTGGTGGCTCAATCTGAGGAACTTCATAGTCAAGTGTGCTTAGCTTGGAGTAGTCTTAGGTTGGGTGACCACCTAGGAATATTCACTTATTTATAGCAACTCTCTAACAAATTTGGTTTAACTTTATACCATTATTAATCTAGAACAAAATTATAATTATTTTTTAAAACATTAGAATCTCATGCAATTAATTTGAAAAAACGGATGTTGCACATTTGGTCAAACATGAATAGAAGAGTTTTATGAATGATTTAAATTTCTTCTTTTTTTAAACACAGAAAAAATATGTTTCTTCACTTTAATATCGTTTACTTTTAGTTTTATCTTTTACTTTGTTTTTACTAGTGAAATATTCTACTTGTAAACTTATTTTTATGTATGACATAAGATTTAAATATAATTTTTTAAAAGTTCAGATGTTTTGTATTTTAAATTCAAAAGGAGATATTCCGCGTAATTTATTTATGGTTTCATTTATAAGACAATTCACATATTTAATTTATTATGTTTTTAGTGAGTGTCAATTAAATTCTATGGTCAATTGTTTTTTAAATCTTCTGAATACAAAGATTAGTTTTTGAAGTACATAGTAAAATAAAACACAATAATGTTTTTTTTTTTTTTTTGAAAAAACCATAATCCATTTAAATCAAGAAGGTTTAGTATTTTTTTTTCTTGAATGTTGTAGCGAAGATTCAAATCTATGATCTCTCGAATTTGGTCACATGTGTCGTTTGAGTCGATCAAGAAAAATTAAAAAAAATCTCATAAAGTGATTTTTTTTTCTTAAATCAAGCAATATATACCATGAATGTAGTAATATATTCCACCAAATATGAGAAGTAAAAAGAAAAGAAAAAGTTTACTAAAATAGGCTTTTAATTTTTTAACTTTTGTTTAACTAATTAAATCTACTTGTAAATTTATTTTTATGTATGGCATAGGATTTAAATATAATCTTTTAAAGTCTAGATGTCTTGTATTTTAAATTCAAAAGGAGTCATTTCCCGTAATTTGTTTATGGTTTCATTTATAAGAAAAATCCTCATATATATATATAACTGTATACTTTATTATGTATGGCTATGCTCCATTTTTTTTAAAAAAAATCTTCATAGTACAAAGATTAGTTTTCAAAGTATTTAGTAAAATAAAAACAATAATACATTTCGATCAAGTAAGTTTAGTATTTATTTTTAAGTGTTGTAGTGAAAATTTAAAACTATGATCTCTCGAATTTGGTCATATGTGTTAGCTGAATCGATAAAAAAAAAGGTCAAAGAAATCTTATAATTAATTATTTTTTTAAAACAAAAAATATATACGATGAATGTAGGAATATATTCCACCAGATATGAAAGAAAAAAGAAAATGAAAAAGTTCACTAAAATGAGTTTTAAATTTTTTTTTTTTTTTGGAATGAGAGAGAATTTAAATAACTTTGATATTTCTCTTTTTGGTTGGGCGTTCACAGTGATATCATAAGATGACAAAAAGTTTACGAAAATTGAATTTTAATAAATCATTATTAGAAAATTAAAATACGACAAGGTTAAATAAATAAATTTTTTCTCAAAGTTCTATGTAATTTTTGTAAAATCTTGTTATGGACTATCTATAATAAGGGCCTCAATTCAGCAAATATCTATAGTGCAAAAACCCCATCGACTTTAGAGCCTATTTTGGTATCCTTTGTGTTATAGTTCCAAAAAATTGATAGATCATTTAATTTTTACGGCATTTTTTTCTCTTGAGCTTTGGTTGCATTTGGATAATATGGATACTAATTAAGCTCTTGTGGATAAGCGTGGAGCTCAAGATATTTTCGATAGTGTCCTTAAAGTGAACCCCAACAAATGCCAAGGATATCATGAGTTCCAACTTATATGGTGCTATTATATGGTGTATTTGGAAAGAGATTATAAAATATTTAAAGATGCTTTTAAATGGATAGCCCGCACTTGAGAAGGCATTGTGGTAAATGTTGCATTTTGATATAAAAAGTCGAATATATTTAAGGACTATGACCATAACGTTATAGTTTTGAACTGAAGATTTTTTCTATAATCCATTTATGCATATAAATACTATATTTTTTTTAACATGGAGAGGAGTCTGCAAATGAGGTCATTTCAGCCAAACTAATTGATGGACAAATTTTGAACTAAAATAGTGTTTCGATAAAAGTTAAGTGTTTCGATAAGGATTAAAAAAAATTACTCCTAAAAGAACTATAAATATGTTTATTAATTATTATGAATTTCATGTTAAAATTAATCCATGATGAGAGAAATAACTCATCTATCTTATAGATATTAGAGGTTTCTCCACTTTTTCGGTTTGAGATTGTAATGCCCGCTACATCTGAATAAGAGAGTTTAAAAATATGATTTGCACTACCTATCCCAATAAGGTGCACCTTCCTTTTCGATGGCTCAACTTAAGGAACTTCACGGTTAAGTGTCCTTAGCTTGAGTAGTCTTAGGTTGGGTGACCTCCCAGGATGCATGCGAGTGAGGACAAAGCATGTTGAAAGGATCTGCGATGGTTTGTGAGGGAAGTTTTCATTCTCAGAATCTATGATGGCTAGTTGGTAACGTGGTCACGTTGTTGGGAAATGCTAGTGCCTATAGGGGCTGCCCATAGGGCCGAATCCAGATTCGAAATCCTGGGCTTGGAGCGTTACAAATGGTATCAAAGTCGAACCTCTCCCAATAAGATATGGTTTGAGGATGAACCAAAGCGGAAGTTGGTGCACCTTCCCTTTTTCGGTGGCTCCACCTAACGAACTTCACAATTAAGCGTGCTTAGCTTGGAGTAATCTTAGGTTTGTGGGAACATATTGCATATAAGGGGCTGCCTATAGGTGAATATCCGAATTCTAAATCCTTGGACTTGGGCATTACAAAGATCCTCAACAAGTGTCTTTATTTAGTTATCAACATATTATTCAAGTGAAAATATTAACAATATCAAGTAATTTTATTTTTATGATTACAAAATGAAAAAGAAAATAATTTTATAGTTGGAGTATTTTGTTTTTAATTATTAGTGCAGTTGAGGAATGATTTTAATGCATGACCTGATATTTATGAGCTACTATTCTTATTTGCTTATAATTGGAGTTTATTGAGCCAAAGTAGTTGTGAATGAAAAGTGGAAAAATCATAATTTCTTATTATTCATCAACAATGAACCTCAATGTCCATTAAAATACAAGATGAAAATTACCTAAAACCTAGCTCAACCAATCCTCTACAACTAGATTAATAGCGCCTAAACAACTCATGATCCAATATTCCCTACTTAAGATGGGCCATAAGTATTTGTCATGTCCAAATTCGAATAAATGCAAAAGGAGGATGCTAGTAATGCCTTGATGAAAACATCCTCAAGGTTGTTGCTACTTCGAATAGGGAGGACTCACACATAAAACCCTTAATCACTTTGTCTCGTATAAAATGGCAGGCCAACTCCATGTGTTTGATACGATAGTAAAACATAAGTTTGGTAGTCAAGTGAAAGGGTGATAAATAGTCACCATACATGGTTAGTGCATTCTTGGTATCAGTTTGAAGATTTGTGAATAGGTAAGATAATCGTATCGTAGCTTGCATGTGTCTAGAGTAATTGCTATGTATTCTGAAACTAGTAAGGACTTTGAAACCATTGATTGTTTATTGACTTCCATGCCACTAAGGAATCTCCTAAACACACAAAATATCCTAATATTGAACGGCGAGTATCTAGGCATGTAACGGCCCAGAAATTTCATCCCGGTCTTCCCGGGTTGCCCAGGGGCATTTTGGTAATTTGGTCGGGCCGACAGGGCGGTTATGTCTTTTCTAATTGCCGGAAAAATTATGAGATGATTTGAATGGGATCGGGAAGTTTGGTGAAGATATTTGGGCTTGGTAGAATGTGGAAATAAATAGGGAATTAAATAGCGCGTCGAGTGAGATTCGAGCCAGGGTCGCGTGGGAAGCTAGGCGAGTGTCGTTGCCAATCGAGCCACCAGAAGTTTTTGTTAACTTAAACGCGTCAGCTTGTATTTAACCCTGTCTTCGTGCGTTTGGTTTAAAACAGCCCGCCCGAGAGTCTTCTTCTTCCTTCTCCTTTCTTCCTCGACCGACCCGAGCTTCCCCTCGCGATTCTTCCTCGCCGACCCCAGTTCAACTGAGCTCTTCCTCCCCCAAGTTCAAGGTCGATTTTCTTGTTCCGAGCAGCAGGTACGTGTTCTCTTCTCCTCTTCTTCTTCTTCTTCTCCCCCAATTCCTTCCCCTTCTCCCCTGTTTCCAATTTCGTTCTGCCGGCCGAGGGAGTGAGGAAAGTCGTGTGGGTTTTGTGCAGCAAGTGAAGAGGAGCTGACCCAGCAACAAATCGCTCTTCGAATCTTCTCCAATCACCCGAAATCGAGCTCGTTTTCTCTAATGCTCTGTTCGCCCCTGTTCGCGCAGCAGGCGCCCCAGCGCGCGTCGCGTGCCTCTCGCCGCGAGCCACGCGCGCGCGCGAGCGCCCTCAGTGTCGCCTCGCAACGCTCAAGTCCGTCCGCTGCTCTCGCCACCGAGCCACGCCGCCATCGCCGCTCGCTCGCTCGCGCGCACGCAGCCGCGCCCCCCATGCTATGCCGCCGCCCGCCAAAGACCCGGCTTTGCCCTATTGCTGCCCTGCTCGTGCAATCGACTCGTTCGTGTGTCCGTCGCGCCTAGTGAGTTGCTCCCGAGCTGAGCCCTGTTTATTTTATTATATTTAGGCCTATTGTGTGATTTTTGTTGTGATTGATAGGTTCTCGATAGCTAGTTCGGGTTTGTTCGCAGCTTAGGTTTTCGTGTAATCGTCCCCGACCAAGGTAAGGATTTCTTACCGGAGTTGTGTGGACCCTACGATATTATATGTGATTGTTGATTGATTGCTTGTTTGTGTTTATTGACATGTGTAGCTAGGTACTCTATTCTGAATTCCCGATTAGCATGATTTTCCTGGTTATTTCTCATGTTAATCCATGCTAGGTTGTTTCCTCTGGCATGCTCGTATCTGTTCTTGTTTCGTAGTATCATGCTAGGCTCGTTGTATTCTTATTGAGCATGTATTGGATTTTATGGAATTGTTTGCTGATTGTTAAGGCAGGTTAGAGTTACAGGTAGATAGCATCATCCGGGCCTGATGCATAAAGTACCTTGCATCCATGGCAGGGACGTCGAGACAGTTCTCCGTCCCTGGACCCCGTGAGGGATTAGCTAACCCTACCGGTAGGCCCTGCAATCTTGGGTGAGGGTGGCGGATCATTAAATGCCCCAACGGTCGGGATGATGACTTGGCATTGCCTCGTCCCCGGCAGTCGGCATGTCCTCAGCATGTTTGGCAGTAGCCCCTGATTGCCACCTGTTAAGGTAAGGACGGCTTCCTGGTGTAAGCCTACCACGACCCGTTTCCTTAGCCTCAGGTGCGGTGGTTCAGGCTGACATAGTTTACGTGTCCAGGTCTCACACCCCTATGTCAGTGACACCGATCCAAAGAATTAGTTAGGCGTGGTGATCGACATGGGCAAGCTTGCCTCTAGCCCGGCACCCCATAGTCTGTAGTAGCACGCGGTGCATGCTTACGCTCATTACAGCGCCGACCGGAGAGCTCCTCAGGATCTTGAGCCAGTGTACCTTTCGTCGACAGTAGACATGCTGAGGCCGGGACTTGTTTCTCGTATAGGGCGACTTGTGTGATGGTTTATGTGGTGGATATCATTCCGGACTAAGACCCTAAGTTGGCATCCGAGGCCCAAGTGTGGGCTAAGCTATGTGCTCTATTATGTGTTTATACTCATAGCTTGCATACGCTCATCGAGATGACCATGTATATCGTATTGTACCCCGGTTGGGGATTCTTACTGAGTAATTCGTTACTCACCCTTATTATTGTGGTTTTCCACAGGTAACCGAGTTGCGAGACAGGATGGCTGAAGGAGGAGCTGTGATCATGGGGCCTAGTCACCAAACTCTGATTTTGTGTTATGACTCTTTATGTTTTATTTTCCCCTGAATGCATGTAGCCGGGCACGGAGCCCTAGGATGTTTTCTAAATATTTTGTGGATTCCAGCATTATTGTATCTAGACATGTTTTGAATGATTTTAAGAAATCTCTGATCGGAGTATACTTTGGAAATGTATTTATCTTGGAACAGGTGCTTGGAGACAGGGACAGGTTCCAGGGAAATTGTCTAGTTTTTAAAGGGATTGTTTTGAATGTTTTGTTTTAATTGGAATCCGAAGTCATGTTTGTATAATGTCCTTTACTTTGAATGCATGCATTGGGGTAAGGGCCCATTTAGAGCCCCATTCGGGTCGGGTCTTTACAAGGCAAGATGTCCAATTAGAATCCAAAAAATCGCGTAAGTTGAAATTACTAGTTTGAATCAATAATTTTCCTAGTCCAAGACCATTCTTAAGATACTTCAGAAAGTTACGAGCTACTTTCAAAAGTTTAGTACATGGGGCTGCCACAAACTAATTCAATTTATTAACTGCAAAAGTAATGTATGGTCTTGCAATAGTATGGTATATTAATGTTCCTGTAATCCTTCTATACACGGTTGAACCGTTCAATCTTTCAGACATTTCATGTTGTATATTAATTTTAAGGTCCATTGGAAGAATTGTAGGTTTTTCTCCAACAAGTCCAGCTTCTTTTAATATATGTAATGTATAATTTTGCTGAAATATGTAAATGTCTTTGGTTGCCCTTACAAAGCTCAAGTCCAAGGAAGTACTTAAGGGGACCCGAGATTGTAAAGTTGAAAGTAGAATTCAAAACACTTTCCACAACATTAATTATAATGTTATCAATATTAGGTCTAGTTAATATAATATTTTCTGCATATATTAAAAGATCATGAAAACTAGACCCTTCAACGCGTATTTTTTTAGTACAAATTGAGAGGAGAGGGGCTAACAAACCCAACATAGAGGGCACTACTGCGCTTAAATAATATGAGAGCCAAATATTGACTTTTGGGCTAGAACTCATGACCGTGGAGTTGAAATGGATTAACACCAAACAAGATAACCAACCGCGCCACCGACCCATTCAACATTTGTGAAGAAAGAATAGTCCAACCTAGATTGAACGATTCCTAAAGGTCTCTCTATGAACGAAAGTGTTATTGACATTGAAATGGATTAGGGACCAACCTTTTGAAACAACTAAGACAAGAATAACTCTTATAGTTACGAGTATTGCAACAAGGGAAAAAGTCTCAACATAGTCTAAACCCTATTGTTGTGTAAATCCTTTTGCCACAAGGCGTGCCTTGTGCCTTCTATTGTTCCATCGTTCTTATACTTGATTTTAAAGATCAAATGACGTCCCATTACTTCTTTTTTCTTTCTTTTTTTGGGTAAGATTTCTATGCTCCAAGTATCGTTTAATTCCATTGCTTCTATCTCTTTTTTCATTGCCTCGCTCCATTTATCATGGTAAACAACTTAATAATAGTATTGAGGTTGCTTGGCCTAAGGACAGACGTGGTTACCCTTGTTTCAAAAAAAAGTTAATAGTGTTGGGGTTCTTCCAGAGATGAGATTTTTAAGAAATAGTCTAAAAATTACTTGTGAATTTATCATATTGATACGATACGAATGTGGTTTAATACTATAAGGATGAGTTCTAAGTGTAAGATGTTATTTAGGGCGGATCCAGTGCTTTACAAATGTAAATATAGAAAGGTGCATGTTGACTATTCTTACAAAACAAACTTTTTTCCCTACACTATTTAACTATCAATGAATTTTATATGAAATTAATTACTAGATAGATGATGATCATAAATTGAACTTACTTATTGTTTCACAAGAGTTACAAACCACGATGATTGTTGGCCGAGAATTATATTTTAAAATATAATAAAAAAGTTATCTCCAAATGTCAAAATTTTAACTTCACACACCTAAATTAATGTATCCGTAAACTTTCGATATATATTAGGTTCTTAAAAGTTATAATATTATAATTTCTTATAAAACAAAATATTAAAACTTATTTATTAATTATAAAGAAAACTATTTTAATAATATTTAAAAATATATTTAAATTATAAATATTATGTAGATGTAATTTTTGTAAGAAATTATCATTTATTATTTATAAAAATTAAGATAGATGTAAAAGATATAAAAATATGTAGAAATTTGTTCTTATAAATATTAGCACAAAGACAATATATGTGTAAGAATATAAAAATATAAACAAAAACTATCCACAAAATATTTATAGTGTAATAACTTTTAAAAATAATTTTATATATTTTATATATTTTAGAAAGGATCGTGTTAAATATATTTTTTAAAATTTTAAGAAAAAGTTGTAAAAACGTAATAGAAAAAACAAAAAAAAGTAAAAATAATATATACACACACATATTCAAAGGAAATAAAAAGAGAAAAATTTTGATAAAATAAAGGGAAAAAATATGAAAATAATAAATAAAGAAAGAAAGAAAATGCAGAAAAAATAAAAAGGATAAAAATATATTTCAAAAACTAAAAATGTACATTTAAAATATATAGAGAGAGAAAATACAAGGCACAAAATGAACATGATACAAAAAATTTAAAAGCAAATGACATTCTTTAGAAAATATTTGGTGAATAAATCATACTATCATAAAGTATGGCGTAAGGAGAAAATCATTTTTGAATGATTTTACCTATTAAGTCATACTCTAAATTACAAACATTACATCTATTGGAATATAAAAAAAAATGCAAATAAAGTTGAAAATATTTACAATATCATTTAGATTTTCAATCATCTTTATAACGTAGAAGATAAATATTTTTACTAAATCTCATAGATTTTATTTGACATTTTATATTTTAATTAAAAGAATACCATCAACATTTTCAAAAAATAATATAATAATACAATCAACTATATTCTAATAACGTCGATAAAATATTCACACGTATAAATATTATATCTTAATTTGTGTAAATATTCATTTATTTTCACGTCCATGTAATTATATTCAATTGATATTATCTTCTTAAATTTCATAACAACAATAATAAATTGAATTTTCCAATCCTATAAATAGTTCTCTACATTTTGTTTACAAGAACACTTACGTTTTCTGTTTGCTTGGATTTAACCTTTATTTGTTTCTTTTTGTTTTTTGTTTTATAATAAGTTATCTTATTTTTGTTGGATTATTTACCTTAACTTTCATCTAATTTTTCTTTTGTTGCAATAATTTTTGTAAGGATCTTTTTTGCATAATTGTTGTATTTCAAAAACAGACTTAAAGATGTGGAAAAAAGTTTGAAGAATGATAAAGATTATCATTTGAGGTTAAAGTGCATGAATTCTTTAGTTTCAAAGTATATATATATATATGATTCTCTGTATTTTGTTTAAAACACATTTGAAACTTTCTCTTTTCTCGAGGTTACCTTTCTTTGTTTCTTTTTATTTTTTGTTTTATAATAAAAAATTGTAGTCATTTTTTTGTTTTTTTGATTATATACCTTAACTTTCATCTAACTTTTCTTTTGTTGCAAAATTTTGTGTAGGGATCTTTTGTTGCTTAATTGTTGTCTTTCAAAAAAAGACTTGAGATGTGGATTTTTTTTTTTTTTTTTTAAGAATGATAAAACCATCATTTGAGGTTAAGTCCATGAATTCTTTAGGTAAGTTCATGGATGTATACTAATAAATATATTTAGCTTATGTATAATTATAATAATGATATAAACTATGTTTTTTTTACTATTCTCCTCATTGGTATAACGACCTTTACAAATCATGCCACTAATATGAATTAATTCCTCAAATTAAATAATTATTGAGTTAATTGATAATTAACCGAAACAACTCGATTATGTGTTGCTTTTGTTAATCAATTTGTAACATATATTTTTTCTAATACTAACCTTCCTTTGTTTCTTTTTGCATTTTCTTAAAAATATTTTTGCCTTTTTCCAATACTTAAAGTGTGCTTTCCTTCAAGGAATTTTGACACTTATCGATTTATAATTACTTATAAATATATTAATAATTATGAATATAAGCGGTTAAAAATAAACTGTTACGAGGTCGAGTTAGAATATAACTTTAACAATTAAATTTGCTTATCAATTTTTAAGATTACAATCGACGAATAATTGTGCTTATCAATTTTTTACACGAAAATAGATAAAAAAAAAAGTTTTTAAAATGAAATTGCGGCAAACTTTAAGATTCAAGACTGAATTCGTCTATGAATAGATAAATTGAGAAGATTAAGAGCATGAATTTGAAAAAAATAAGTTATAAAATTCAATTACATCCTAATATGTTGAAGTTTGATTGAATCTTCAAGGCATCCATGTATCAAATGAATATATTGAATTCGGTTTGAAACATCTCAAAATATTGTAATTATTCTATTATGTAAATACATTTTAATTTTTAAAATTTAGAGAATAAATATATAGTTAGAGACTTTTGTATATTTATATAACTATATTTAAAATATTGGTTAGAATATATTTATGAAAAAAAAAGTCATATATCATTTCTATCATTTATATCACAATTATTTTGAGAACTAGAAGTTGTCACAAAAAAAAAAAAAAAAAGAGAGAGAGAGAAAGGCATTTAAAAAAAAATCCTGTCAAATGTTAAGAAAACAATTGATCAAAATAAAAAAAATAAAATATAACACTTATAAATTTTATAATTCAAGAGTAATTGGTCTTTGAATAGATAAATTGAGAAAAAATTAAAAAGCATCGATTTTTAAAAATCAGTGATAAAATTTAACTTTAATGTGATAAATTTTATTATTTTTTAAATAATAACACCTATTATTTTTTTAAGCTCAAAACTAAATATTAATTATTTTTTAACATAAATGTAAATTTTAATAAATTTAACTAACATGAAAAAACGATTATAAAATTCAATTTTAGATTGAATTTATTATTTGATGATTTAAATTGAGTGTAAAAAATGTAGGAAACAATTTATAATTATAATTATATATATATAATTTATTATTTAAAAAATTATCACGTGCAACGCCCGTGCTAAAATTCTAGTATGTAAAAAGAAGGGAAAGAAAGATAAAGTGTAAAAGCAAATGACGTGGGGACGCACAGAGGAAAAAAAATATAAGGAAAAGAAATATAAAATATAAAAAGGAAGAAAACGTCGAGTTGGCCTCAAACCCAAACGAACGCCTAAAATTGAGGGGCTAAAACCAAATAAACTCGTGTAGAAATAATTTTAAAAAGTTCAAAATTTATCAAATATATAGTTTGTTTTTATATTTATAAAAGATCTAAACCACATTATAGTTATTTACTTCAAATATTTTGGGGGGCCATGAAGGTCTGCCTCTAACGTTATTGCCAAGTTCTAAGCATTGGAATTGCTTTCACGGAAGTATACGCGGTCGAAGATGCAACAAGTAATAAGTATTAAATATGATTCTCCACAGGGATTGATGTCCAGAACTAGTTCTAGGAACTTAAGAGTTGTACTAGAAATAAAGATTTAATGTGATGTGTCGTTGGGTTCATGTTGTCTAAAATGCGAATTAAACTAAGACTTAGGTTGAAGAACAAATGTGCAATAACAGTAGTTATACTTGTGCGATAAGGCATGCTTCGTGCTTTCCTAATCTTAATTATTATCTTTCTAACCTTTGTAGATTCGCCCTACGGATACAAAATGACTTAAGTCGAACTAGTCTTCGCTCTCATTAATTTACAGCAAACCTTACTCCTGCAGTGATTAACCATACCAACCGCAGAACAACGCATGCATTAGTAAGAAGGCTATTCCCAATTCCTCTTCAACTATACAAGAGATCTTGTATTAACGTAACGTATCATGTCATGTTCTCCCATTAGTTTCCCCTCTCAAGTTTACTATTGGTGAAACATATGTGGGTAGCTAATCGACAAATGCTCAGCAAGTTAATCAACGTGATAAAATCATCAACTACCAAGCATACTTAACACGTGTGCTACATTTATTAATTATTCTCCTTTAACTTAGTTAAACATAATGAATGATAGAGAAAATGTGATGAATAAAGTAATCAAATGCTATAAGGAAATAATTCTAAGCAAAGGGAAACTACAATAAACTCCTATACTACCGAAAATAAATAAATAGCGAAAGATAGAAATCGGCGGTTCCTTCAGATGCGAGGATTCCTTACCATGGGATACCACAAATGTCTCTCAATCATCATCTCAATGCGGCAGAATAACTTTTGGGGGCAGGCCATCGACTAGGGTTTCTGCTCATCTCTTTGTATATGGTTGGGTTACTTGAGAATCAAGTTTGAGAATGTTCTAGAATATATTCATTTTCCCTGGATCTCCGTTTATTTGATTGCCCTAGATTCGTGTAGCTTCCTATTTCCTTGGGCGCGCGACAACTCTTGTGGCAATTTCATTGCTGAGTGTTATTGCTTTTACTAGGGTGATGACATCTCACACTTTTCATAACCTGCGTGGCAATTAGTATGTTAGTGCAGTTAAAATTTCCTATTATTCAAATGAATGCGCTGTCTTTATTTTCTTAATTTGAATGCGTATGGATTTTACCTTTTTTCGTCCGTATTTTAGCATGTAATTCATTCAACTTTCCTAAAAAATGCCTAAATAGATTATCCAAATGATGCTCTGTCTAGGAGCTATCACATATTTTACACAATCTTCAAGTCCATATCTTGTGGAATATTTTTAAAGGAACTATCAAAGATAAGGACACAATGGTAGTCCTTAAGATTGTAGGTTGTTTGACATTTCTAGAATACCTACGAGTCATGAAAGGTATCTTTTTTACTATTGGTTCTTCTATTGCCATTTCCTTGATATTGTCCATTGGTCTATATTCTTGTTCATCAATTATACTAGTGTGTTGTTCATCTTCAAAGTTGAATGTAACAGCCCAGGTTTTTACTTCTGGTTCCCCAGGTACGTTCGGTTGTCTGGCAGTTAGTTGGTAAGGCTGTTAGAGCTTCTTGAGCATCTGGGGGCAGTTTGGTCATTTGGCCCTCAGGGGTATTTTTTTCATTTACCTTGCCGAAACAGTTCTTACAGTAAGTCAGGGCTTTAGGGCTATTTCTATCATAGTGGGCTCTGGTTATCCTTCGGTTTCAAGTTCCAAGCCAAGAGTTCCATTTATGGAAGTTTGGAGGCCTTCCCGGGTAAAGGAAGAAAAAAAAAAGAAAAGAAATTAATTTGTGTTGGAGCTAGGATTCGAACCTTGGTGATTTGGATGTTGGTTTTGAGCCAAGTGTAGAGAAAATAAAATAGTTTTAAAAAGTGCACTTGGTGGGATTTGAAGGTGGGATTTTTGGATGTATTTTATTATTAAAAAATAGGGAAAAATGCTTAGGGTTTTGTCTCATTCTCCTTCTCCTTCCTCTTGGCCGACCACACTAGCTCTCCTTCTCATCTCCTTGGCCGAAACTTCAAGCCTCATTGCTCAAGTTCTCGAGTTATCAATTGCTTGCTCTCAAGTGTTGCTCCTTAGTTCATCTTCTCCAAGGTAAGTCTTTGCATGAGCTTTTATTTTCTCTCCTTCTCCTTGCCATGGCCGAGACAAGCTCTAACCAAGAGGAGCTTGTGTTTTTCTTCTCCTCTCATTGTAGATCCGAGAAGCTTGCTTTGGGTAGGTAAGTTCTTGCTTGTTCTTCCTTGTTGAGTTTGATCCGAGACACTTCTTCTTCTCCCACCTCCATTGTCGAGAGCTTCAAGGTAGGTTTAATGGTGTTCTTGCTTTGATTTGAGTTGTGGTTTGTGTAGATCTAACTTACTCTTCTTCCTTGTGCAAATCCAAGCCCTAGCCGAATACATCCTTGTTGTTCATCCATCTTGGCCGAGACACCTAGTTCCATTGGGAAGCTTTGCCGAATCCACATAGGTGATTTGGTAAGTTGTTGTGTTTGGTTGCTTGTTGGGTGGAGTGGCCTAGAGCTCCATGTGTTGAGGAGGCCGAGAGCTCTATGTGTGTTGTGTGTATGTGTGTTTGCTTCTAGCCGAAACCTAACACGTGTTGGTTGTTGTGTTGTTTTGTGTTGTTTTGTATGCCCTAGCCAAGAGTAAAGAGGAAGAAGATTGGTGTTCCCTAGTTTGTGCTACCTTGGTCGAGACCACCCCCCTTGGAAGTTGAAGTCTTGCTCGGGTTTCGGTAAAGCCCTAACTCTTGTGTTTTGGTTGCTTAGGGAGTTTGTACTTTGGATTGTAATTGGTTGTTCTGTTGTTAGGGTAACCGTGTGGTGTTATGCAGCTTAAGGATTATTCTGGCGGTTGGATTCTTCTGTTGACAGGTAAGGGTTTCTTGTCGGGGTTGTGTGGGCCCTGCGCACCGCAATGATATCTCCTGGTTGTGTGTTGTTCAATATTAAACTATTAGTGGATAGGTTTTCTACAGGTTGTCTGGAACATATATATACTGTTAGTGGATAGGTTTTTTGCAGGTTGTCTGGAACACATATATATATATACTGTTAGTGGATAGGTTTTCTGCAGGTTGTCTGGAACGTATATATATATTGTTAGTGGATAGGTTTTCTACAGGTTGTTTGGAACATATATATATATATTGTTAGTGGTAGGTTCTTGCAGGTTTCCTGAAGGATATTGTGATGTTAATGATGTATGCTTCGGTTTGTCCTATGTTTGCCTGTTGACCTGAATTGTATGTTGTTGAACTGTTAGTGGATAGGTTGCTGCAGGTTGTGTGGAATGTATACTGATAGTGATAGGTTCTTGCAGGTACCCTAGAGGATAACTGTACTTGAGCATGTTTAGTTCTGTTGTTTCCTGTTGTATGTGAACTATTGTGTATGTTATGTATGTTCTGTGAGTATGTATGAACAAGCATGTTTGTAGTTAAGTTTTCCTGAGTTGCTGCTAGGATGTTGGCATGTAGAATGTTGTTCCTTCTTCTGCTCTTCCCTGTTTATCCACTGTCTATTCTGTCTGCATTATAATTCTTGTATCCTGAGCTAGTGTTAGTTATACTCTATAGACTTTGGTTGTTCTTTATGTTAGAGTCCTTAGGGAGTCCCGAGTGTCAGTTGAGTTACTTGCTGGCTCGGTTTGCTCAGGACAGCCTAGTGTGCTGCTGTCCCCTATTAGCCTAGTGTGTTGCTAATGAGGTTTGGAGCAGATCGCCCGATGTGTTGCGATCCAAGACTAGCCCAAAGCGTCGTCGACCCTTGTTGGCCCAGTGTGTGCCGACGATTCAGCGAGATCCCGAGTTAGCCCACTGTGTTGCTACTCGTGTTGCTCCAGGACTAGCCCAGTATGTTGTTGTCCCATGTTAGCCTCGTGTGTTGCTAATCAAGTTGAACAGAACTGCCCAGGGTGTTGCAGTTCAGAGCTACCCAGTGTGTTGCAGCCAGGACTAGCCCAGTGTGTTGTTGTCCTTAGTTAGCCCAATGTGTTGCTAATTAGGTTGGCGCAGAACTCGCCTGATGATGTTGCGATTGAGTAGCTGCCAGTGTGTTGCAGCCAAGACTAGCCCAGTGTGTTGTTGTTCTTAGTTAGCCCAGGGTGTGCTAATCTTGTTTAATGTGCTGCTACAGCTTAAGAATTGCTTCAATTGTACTCCTGTTAGTTAGCCCAGTGTGTGCTAACCTTGTCTGGCTGTGAGCTTAGACCTTATTGATGTTTATGTTTATCCTGCCATGTTCTGAACTGTTGTTTGTATGCTAGGGTGTTAAGTGATTTGTTGTGTGTATTGTACCCTGGTTGGGGAATCCTTACTGAGTGCAATTTGTACTCACCCTTTCTGTGGTTTTCTCCACCAGGTAACTTGGCACAGCATCGAGGTGGCTAGAGGAGGGAGCTGGTGGATCATGGGAAGGCCGCTGCATAGTCTAAGTCTTTATAATGCATCTTGAACGTGTTTTGGGAAAACATGTATTGTTGAACTTGGATTTATGTTATGGTTATTTGCAATGTTTTGTAAACTCTGGCCAGAGGATGTTTATTGTTTTCCTTTGAAGTATTTCCAACAAGATTTTATGTTCCATTATTTTTAATAAAGATGCTCTTTTCCAGCCCTTGAATGATTTTCACTGAATTTATATGTTGAGTAAGGGCCATTAGGGCTGTTTAGTGTCGGGTCCTTACATTGAATGTGTGACGTCACACTCAATGTGTTAGGAATAGAAGGTGGTGCGAATCGGCTATGATATACAATTTTCTAATGATTAATGCTAAGGGTGAGACTAGATCTTAAGCTTCGAATCACATTTTACAAAAATATACGCAGTTGTATGTAGCAAGTGATAAGTAGTTATTATTCTCCACAAGGACTTGGTAGTTAAAATCTGTTAACTCAAGAGTTGGTGCAGAATAGTAAATTGATTCAATTGAGTTTTGAGTTTGGTTTAAAACTAGTTATTGATTAAAATGCAAGAAGCTAAGATGGAGCAACAACTAAGGATTAGCACCAGGATAAATGATGGTAAGAAAATTAATTCATGCTATACTATAACTTAAATCTCCCTTTTGGAACACTTTACAACAACTCGTCGGTACATTGCCTGTGAGTTTATAATTTTAACAAGTGGTGTACATGCAACTAGTGGCATGATTATCTCTAATCCTTCTCTAATAATTTGCAAGATTCTCTTATAGGTTCTATTTGCATGAATATGATGAATATAGTAATCTAAGCTTATCCTATGCTTCACTATCCATAAGTAGAAATTCCCTTACGAAATAAAACATAAAGGTAAACTTATTGGTCATTAGGATCCTAAACTTGCTAGCCTACTTCCTTCATTGACACTAACTTCTTCCCCTTTCAGCTGACAAATTGAACACTCTTAAAGTTTATGTCTATGACATCGAAACAACTTAATCAACCCTTAAATTATCCTAAGTGTGCAAAACATTTTTTCCAAGGTTTCTATTTAGGTTTTCAAATCTCTCAAGGATTTTCGCTTTTGCTTTTATCGCATTCCTACTCGGGTTGCACTCATGTTCATAATTTCGTAGTTCATAAAATAGTCTGCTTGAGCATAAAGCATTCCTCAAAGGCCAATGGAATGTCTAAAGCTTGTGCTTTAGTAAATAAGGGAATACTTCGAGATCCTACGACTATTCGCTCTTTTGTGCCACTATTTTACCCATAATATGGTTTTTACACACTTTATAGCTATTACGATATCAACAACTATTTTGCAACAACAATTTTTCTTGCCCTTACCCCCAAACTTAAATTCTTCACTATCCTCAATGAAGGTAAGGCTTAGTTCCCCTAAACTTGAACTACTCTAAGACTTGACCTCATTACTTCTAGTTTTTGGTTTTAACTCCTAGAGACATTTAATCTCTCTTTCTACTTAAAGTTCTTGCTATTGCTAATGGCATTCTGACAACCTTGATCGCCTAAATAACTCTAAGCTACCTAAGTTTTTATTTTGTTTGAGAATTTACAACTTATGGAGTGTAAAGCTAGCATTAAGTATAAACTATTGTATCGTCATGGTAATTAAAGACTAATATCTAGAATCCAGTTTAAAATGTAAGTAAAGCATACAATTATAAAAATTGTGCATAAAATAGAGAATATAAAAAATGTAGAATTTAGAGATAGTGTTGGTTGATATAATTAAATTTACCTCAATTCATCAACTTAGACTTTTGGATTGATTGGTGGTTTAACATAATCCAACATGGTATTAGAGCTGAAGGTCATGAGTTCAAATTTCTGCCAAGTCCTTTTCTCCCCAATCTTGGGAACTAATATCCCCATCTCGCATCTTTTACTATGATTTTCTTCAGGCATGTTTCCAATTCTTCAGCTGATGATGACTTCACTATCCTGTTGTATTGTACTTCTTCATCATTTTTAAACCCAAGCAACTCATTCCACATTTCTGCATTCCAGTTTATTTTCGTTCCCTCCACCATTGTTTCGCAACGTCCATCCGTGTTTCCATTGCTATAAAACTCCCACACCCCGTCAGGGCAGGCTTCAATACTGGTCGATCAAACTTATCCCATCCTCTCCTTGTGATTGTGTCTTGGATAAGTTCTATTAAACCAACATATGTAAATCCCTACTTTTGCTAGAATTGTTTCTTCATTAGCTTTATGTACTTTTTCCTTGCTATCGCAGACACGAATCTATATGATTCTACTGACGAATTTCCCAAATCGAGCAACTTCTTCTTTTTCTTTGCTGCTGGGCCTTACACCACTTTCACCACAGATGAGCTTTTTCTTTTCTCAAGTTTCTCTTTTGCCAGCTCTACAAGTTCTTTGCCCTTATTCCGCTAAACTCTTCTTATTAGAAACACTTCTTCTTCTTCCCCATTCGGCCTTCTTGAATTGCTAGGTGCGATTCTTCTTTTCGCTTCCTCTTCGGCTCTATCTAGTCGTGTAGATAATTGTACGACTAGTTTGAGGTCTTCTACCTCTTTGGCTTGCTTCTCCATCTCCACTTCTTTCTCCATTTCCTTTTCCAGCTCCTCTGAGGCTTTGTTTATCCCATGACTATCTATAGTGACCTTGGCAGCATTGGATTCAATCTAGATTCAAACTCTTGCTCAGCCATCTCTGAGATTTCTTCTTCTTCTTCTCTCGCTGCTCCCACTTCTAATTAAAGGGTTAATACCTTTATTGGAGACATTTTTACAGAAGCGTGTTCATCTGTGATTACCATCGCCAACTCTGTTTCTGTGACCTCTGGCACTAGCTGTACGATCTTCATTGTATCGCTTCGTTTTCTTGCATGATATGTTGTTTTCAGGAATTATTTGGATGATCGAAGTTTTGGGAGGTGATTTATCATTAGAATCAAAGATAATTTTCTTGTTCACCCGTTTCGAAAAGATGGGAAAAGATGTTGAAGAGAAACTTTATGGAGTGGTTCCGACTTTTTTTATGGGTTCTTATAGTTTGATTATAGATTTCTTGGCAGTTTTATTGCTAGAAGATGCACATTTGGGGGCCAATAGAAGATTTTAGGGTTTTTGGAAAAGAATTCGTTAAACATTTAGGTACAGTTCACTTGCAAAAATCAAACAAATTTTAGTGTTTGCAGAAATTATGAACTCTTAAATGAAAACAACGAAGATGCTTGAACTTACAAGAAATGAATGTATCACAATGGATTTATGAGTAAACTTCATTACGCCTCTGCGATTATGGCTACAACGACTCTTTTTTTTTTTATCATTGTGAGTCATCGGATAGATTTGATTTACTGCAGATGTGCTAATTCACGTCTAAACGTTTTGCTTAATCAAACTTCCTATGCATTACATTATTCAATAATGCGGAATAAATAAATAAAAACACGAAACCTACAAAAGCAATAAGAAAACCTAAAAGTAATAGAAGTCCTAGACAACAAATAAAGATAGAAACTTCTTTTAGTAAGGAATATGAAATTTTTGCACTCGCACTTGTTTCGAATTAAATTTTTGCAATGTCCACTTTTTTTCTCAATTCTGAAACAATGCATTCCTTGCTGGGCAAGGTATTTGATATCCATTATTGGACGTCCGAATTCCAGGTATGCGCTTCGCTTTCCATGTCGCATATTATGCTACTTGACCTTGGTTGCCGGTATTATGAATGTTATTTACTTGATATCTAGTAATTGATTCATGCTTAGCTAATTATGTTTTTTCTTGTCTCCCATTCACAGTGCAAGCTAATACGGAATTGGATAAATGCTCTGATTCTTCTGATCTTTCTTCTTGGGTGGCATACTCTAGAATTTGAACATCCTCTCCATGACATTCGTCCAATTCCTATATCCAGTTCCTTGTGAATAAAGGTTGACAAGTTAGACTTTGTGAACCGAATGACTTCTCTTAAGTTAGCACCATTAATTAATCAATTCCTTGGCAATGACGCCAAAAACTTGGTGCAAATCGGTTGTGATATACAATTTTATAATGTTTAATTCTATGAAATTGTTCTATCAACTTAAGAGTCGTACTGTCAATCTCAAGGAATGATAAATACGGTATTATTGCTTTTAAAAAACTGTTGGGTAAAAAAAAACTGATAAAAATGATGTCAGACTTGCTGGTTCATTTGGTATCAATTACTTGGGTTTACTGGTCCTTGTAATTATATATTTAAGGGATTTGTTGATCTTTTGCTTTTATATTATTATTTTTGCAAACTTGTTGGTCTCGATAGATGATAAATACCTCTATTTTGCCAAGTGTGGATAAATATCCTTTTTTTTTTATACAACATGTATGAGCGTGTTATGTTTGTAATTTAATTATGACATGTATGGGCATGTCATGATTGGTAATGGTGACTATATCGTAAATGTCTTGTTTGAATTATTTTTATGGCGTAAGTTTGAAGATGGAAACTAGCAACATGGAGACTGCATTCCTTTCATTTTACAAGGGGGACCCAAATAGATCGAGGTAGCCTTTAATCTTGTTGGAGATCTCTCAATTTTGAACTTCTAATATGCATTTTGGAAATTGGTAGATTAAGATTTCAATCAGTTCAACTAATAGAAGTCAACCAGTTTTTTAATTAATACAAATCAATCAGTTTAACTGATATAAAAGTCAATCTAATTGACCTCTATCACTTAAAAAGCTAATAGAAGCCAATAAGTTCAACAGATAGAAATTAATCAGTTTTTTAAGTGATAGAAGTCATCAATTTTTTAAGTTACATAGTAATTGAAGACACAATGATTGAACAAAAACATGAAAATACGTAAAATCCGTAAAGGCATAGTTACATAGTGATTGAACTTGAAACATGAACATAAACATACTGAATGAATTTGAAACATGTAAGATACCTAAAATTTGTAATTGGGGTTGGAGCATTCAATTGTTGTTGTTCCATATTCATGCCTTGCGGCTGTACAAAATAATTGGAACATCAACCTAAGATGAATCATTTAATGGAGTTTGGTCCATTTAGTAACTCTTTTATAACTACATCACGTGCTCCCACACAACCACGAATTGTGCCATTTTATAACTGCATTTCCACACTCTACACATGGTTGCTACCTCGACCCAAAGCTTTGACACATGGTTGACCATGTCGATCTTGAGTTGTTGAACCTCTGCTTTTAGGTTCTTGATCTCGGTTTGAAGGTATTTTGTTGAAATTGCTTTGGTTGTAACCGGGAATCGCTTCATAACATTTGCTATGTTATAAGGTTCAAATGATTCGGTCCTTTTGGGCTTCTCTTGATTTTGAGTTGAATCAGTGGAATCAAGGGAGGCTTTAAGATCAGTAATGATCTTCTTTTGTAAATCTGGATCGTTGACTCTTTCGGCGATGACGAAAAGAGCTCTTTGATCTATTGTTAGGACATTGATAGAACTGCCACATGCATGCATGCCAATGTGGTTGATTGATCCATGCTTGCTTGAGGAGGAGGAGCTATCCATATCCTCATGGTCGTCGAGGATTTGGCCTACCTTCTGTTCACTGCTGTCTGAACTTTCAGATTTAGAGTCAGAGAGGACCATGTTTAGAATTTGATTTTTGAGCTCTTCTTCGATGTCGAGCTCGTTGATTTTGCTGCGAACGGGGCACCGGTTGGCGTAATGCCCTGGCGCTTGCATTTGTAGCACACTTCTTTCCCCTTTTGGGGAGTATGTTTCCCTTTGCCCTGATATCGGTTGGGATAGCGGGGCTTTTGATAGGAATCCTTATGACGATTGTCATAGGTCCTTTTTCCATGGTACTGGCGATTATTATATCGCGATAACTTTGAGGAATGGAAAGGTCGTTTGTGACTTTTTCGTCTTGAAGTAGAAGGTTGCGGACTGGTATGGCAACCATATTGATAACAGAAATCGCCGAGGATGGCTTTTCCTATCTTTGGATCGTCAATCTTGCGGCGGAGCTTTTGCTCTCCGCAGAGCTTGAGTGCTTCTCTAATGACAATGGTGCTGATGTCGCCATAAGACAGTAAATCCCATTTGACTGTACCACCGTCAAATTGTGCTGCAAGGGCTTCCTCAATCCTCTGAGAGAAATAGTTTGGAAGGGCTTCAACAAACTTTTGTTTCCAAACTGCTAAGGCGCAGTCTGTTCGGACCATGACCTTGGCTAGGTACATATCTTTGTACCATCTAAAATCGCCAAGAGATTTGCACTTCATCTTTAATAAAATGGAGGCAGATCTTTCTTGAAACAGTGTGGGATCACCGATGAAAAACTTTGTAATAGTATATACAAGTGTATATACCGCATCTTTCATCGCAATGCTTTCTAGCGGTTTGCCAATTTCTTGTTTTACCACGGTGGTTGAATGAGTAAGGATCTTGTGCTTATCCTCCTCGTCCATGTATTTGTCCCACCATTCTTTGAGGACTCCTGTGAAACCAGAGGCTAGGAGTTCGGCAGATTCCCAATCCGTTTTGCCCTTCATAGTGAAGGCACTAGAGGCCATCATCATATTATTGGCCATGTTTAGAATCGGATTGTCGGATAGGCCATCGAGATTCCATTAGTAAATCTCGATTCCGCTGAAGGCTATCGAGGTTATGATACCTCTTTCCTCGAATGTTGTATCTGGAAAAGAGGGTCTCTTGTAATATAAACGAGATTCAATACTCATTTCTGGGACTGATGAAACGCCGTGAACGGCGTTTGAAGTGTTGGCAGGGATCAAAGATAACGTTGATCCCTTGGCTTGTTGAAGGAGAATCAGGTCCTTGAGTTAGACCTTTCAACATCTTTTGAATGTTTTGGAGAGTATCAGCATCGTTGTCCAGAAGTATGCCTTTACTCAGGGTTGGAGGTTTGAATAAAGGTATGGATCTATCTACGGGGGGCACTCCCTCCCCTGATATAGGTAGACGGTTGCTTGAAACAGGATCTTGACTCTTTCTGGATTTTCTCCTCAATTTTGTCAACTTTCCTGGCGATTGTTGACAATATTTTGTTGGAGAAGTTGTTTTGATGCTGGATATTTTTTATATCCTTTAGAGAAGGTGGCTCATTCTCGTCTCTTGATATGGTTTTGAATGGAGATGCTATAATCTTATCTCCATATGTTGTTTCAATTTCCACTTCTTCAAATGGTGGATGAATAACATGGATGATACCACATCGGATGGTTTTTCAGTTTGAAGATGTGAGAATGTTAACTCTAAGTTCCATCCAAATAAAGAATGGAATGTTTTGTTGAGCGTCCTCCATATATGAGTACCACTAAGAACGGAGAGTGTCTCGTTTCTCCTCGGAGTACTCTTTGAAAAACCTGTCTCTCTTCTCCTTGTTTTCTCTGGAAAGAAACTCTTTCTTAAGAAGATCTTTGTTGACGGAGAAGGAGAGGATAACGTTGATCTGACTATCTACAATAGACTGGCTCTCCATATCTGATTGGGTTGGAGAATTAGCCTGATCAGCGTAATGAACCGTGGCATAGGCGTGGTCGTAATCAACCGACTGAACCCGGAGGGATTTAGATCTTTCGATTGATGTTGGAGGCCCATGGACTTCGGAGGTGCTGGGCCTGGATCTTAAGAACTCTTTTGTTCTTGGGAAGGTTTCTTGGGCATCCTCAAATTTTACTTCGACGCTTCCGTCGTTATGCTCAATGATTTGAGTAGGAGTCGGCTTCCTGATGACAGAAGGACAGACTTGCTTCAAATCCCAGGAAAAATTTCTAGTGATTTGTTCCCAAGTAAGGATCTTGGGGACATTGATGGTTGCCCTGCCCATATTTTCCTCTTCTTGTAAGAGCATGACCTTCGTATCTGAAAGAGACCATTTTTCCTTAAGTTGGTTGTAAGTTCTTCGAAATTGCTTAAAATCATCACCCTTACATGATTTTAGCAAGAACTCAACCAATACTCGCTCTCAAGATCTGTATCCAAACTTTTTAGCCAGTTGTAGGTGTTCACCATATGGGTAATATGTTCCTCCATTGACTGAACAATAGTGTACTCTCTATTTGATAAGTCATCAATAAGAGTAGCAACAACAGACTTATCCACAATGTCTGTCATAGTACACTTCTTAATTTCTGTCACAAATTCCCTTGCATTTTCAGTCTTGGGCTTGGAAGGTTTAACATTAGGCCCTATGCTAAGCTTAAGAAAGCTCATCATAAGCCAATTAGATCTTTCCTAGTTCTCCCACAGTTTCTTGTCTGCCTTTAAACTAGTATTTGTTGGTTTAGCGGGCTCTTCTATTAATAGAGCTTAATCGAGTCCCAAAAGGCCAGCATTAAGCTTGACATACTCAATCCAATCGTCATAGTTATGCCCATTAAACTTGATACCATTGGCGAATATTTGACATATTAGAGATCACTGCAACCATTTAAATCTTACATATTAATTGCTTTGAATTTAAACCACAATTCAGACCATAAAAAAACCAAAACATTACATTGAAATTCACCTTTGGGTTAAATTTAAACACAACCATCAACCACCAAACATCACATCATATATGTAACATATATAAGGTTATCACAAGGTTTAATCTAACATACAAGTCATCTTTGGATGCACATTATATATTAATTAAACAAAGTTTATAACCTACTGTAATTGTTATTAACATGAGTAAGATCTACCTTTGGGTAACTGTATAACTGCATGTTAAAAACTATAAATGTTTATTATTCTTAAATTGTCACTTATGATGTTATAACAAATAAACATTTATAATATAATTTAAATCAATGAATACCGAGTGGGCCACTTTGGTGACTAACACACTAACTGAAATATTAAAGACTTAAATTATTTAATTTAGTAATACAATATTAGAAGACCAAACTGGACTGTTCTGTTCTGATTCAAAACCAATTTCATTCATTAATTATACATGTTGCTTAATCTCTAATCTTAACTAAGACAAACAGCAACACTAAATTTATTTTATTTTATTTTTATTTCATGCACAGCACACAGTTGCACGCAACCAATTTAATTGAAATTGAGTCAATTATTATTTGGTCATTATCATTAATCATGTTGAAGACATAATTGATGAATCCAGTAAATTCAACATCAATTTCAAACAAATGCTGAAGCATTAAATTAACAATTCACTGTCAAATTTAATATAAATTTTGAACACCAATGCAACCTATTATAATTATGCCCACAAATTAATTAAGATTTACCTTCAATTTAACTAATTAACCTCAATTGAGAAAAAACCCAAATTCTCATAAACCCTAAAATTGGTAATTTAATTTCTATTAACCTGACTCTGATACCAATGTAATCAATAATCTCAAATGCGGAAGCGAGATTAACATTTATGATCATAATAGAATAATTAAATCAACCAAAATCTCGATTAGGCATAAATATAATAAATTCCAGAGTTGTAAATAAAAAACTTACTTGATGAATCCATGACCTGAATAATACCCAAATGATCTATGTTGCTTTCCCAGGCCCAAATCTGTATTCTCTAAAATTTACTGTTTTCCAATGCCAGATCTGTATCGCTAAAATTGACCAGTGATGATATCTGGAATTTTCTCTCGATGGATTGAATCAATCCATTTGGGTGGTTTTGTATTTAGTAAACAGAACATCAAAATGTGTCCCACTCCCAAAATAAATGTGGAAACATCGTGACTTTCCTTTTACAATTTGACACGTGTAATGTCAAATTACTAAAAGGTCCTTAAACTTTTCTAATATACAAAACACCCTAAAATACTTAAAATTTAACAAATTGGCACGGAGGGATTTACACCCGATAATTGTTTCTTAAACACTACACTAATCATCACCGTGTGTATGACAATAACAATTATCAATTACTTAAAATATATGAATCAACATTAGAAATTAATTAAAATTTCTAACACTAAATGCATTCCTTAACAGTTCATTAGATTGTAGTTCGATTTAAATATCTATAAATACATGAATCTAGTATGAACTAGGTATGTTGAATTTATGTAAAGTGTGAGTTAATGTATTTGTGAAATGTGAGTTTGATAGATTCTCTGGATGCATATGGGAAGTGTAAGGCTAAGAAACTTAACCGAGATTAATAACAAAATAAACGTGTTCCCATGGATGTAGATACTTGTGTCGGACTACATAAATCTTTGTTCAAGCCTCTCTTTCTCTTGTACTACCTTATATTCTAACCTTGGCGTATTTCTTGCTCGATGATTCCTCACACAACATAAAGAAAGAAGAGTTGGAAAAACAATGCATGAGATTTTGATCAATTATCAAAATGAAGAAGAAGCCAGAATAGAAAAGATCTATGTTGTTTCATATCTTGGTGAAGTTTCGAGCAAAGCTATTGCTGAATCACCAACTTCATTCTTGTTGGATAAGCTATACGTTTGTAAGGTTGAGTCCCTAAGCTGAAATAGCTATCCCTACATGTGTTCGAAGCGGGCCTCTTGGGCCATGCTGTTCAATATGCCAGGTAAGTGATTTTGATTTTAGTGTTTGTGTGTAAAATTGGGCCAGGAATATAAAAATTATCCATGCATTATTAAAGTAGCAAATCAAATGTTTTCCGATCAACTATTTAGCTTACTCTTTTAACCAAAATACATAAACAACTTAAATAATAGAACAATGCTTAGGTTAGTAGATGATAAAATTAATAACATGATATTTAAATGTCTCTTTTATCTACTCTTGACCAAGTTACATTTTAGATGCCTTTTCATATTCATAAATTCTTCTATATCATATATGGCTAATAGGATTCTTTGTAGTCTAATCAAGTAATGGATTGAATTGGAAGAAACTTATCAAATTTTACCTTTTGATTGATTTAGAGCTAAAACTTAATGGTCGTATTAATATGTTGCATTCTCGTGCTTTGATCGATTATTCACAAAGAGAAATGATCCAAATAAAAAAAATATATTACTTTTTTTCCTTAATTTTTTTCAATTAATAATTGTGAGAATACTCGGCTAAAATGATAACATTTTCTTATAATTCTAGCCGTTACTTGAAATGTCATCGTTTAATTTCTTTTTTTGTATTTTATATATTTTATACCTCTTTGTTACCTGATTTATTCTGCCCCCTCTTTTTTAAACACATGGTTGTATATATGTGGGGATCTATTTAATAAGAAATTACTCACGGATTATACATCTTCTTCTTTCGAATATTTCCTTTTACTTTCTTTATTTAATCTCATCGACCAAAAGAGGTGAATAAATAAAACTGAGTTAGTCAACCCATACTCTTACCCGGAGTCCTCAATAAAATTGGCAAGAAACACCATTTTATATGAATAATATAAATAATATGGAGGTGTCAAACGTTTAGAATCTCAATCTAGTCCTATATATGTTGACATAGATGGTATTAAATTAAACTGGGTCTACTTTGATATAAAGTAACAAATTTTCTGCTCTCCATCAATCCGCTCTTTGCTCACTTGTGGGCATGGATGTTTGATAAGAATTGAATTAAATTTAATTATATAATCACAAAGACTAAGAAAGAACCAATTCTTTTATTTCATATATATATACTCTATTTTATTTGTAAGACATTTTTTCAACGATTTACTAATTCAAGTTACAACAACCTTAAAATATGAAAATAATTAATGAAAAAGTAGCTTGTATTTGAACTATCATTTCTTGTTGATGGTTTTAGTTGCATAATCTATGAGTTTGTGAAGCTCAGCCTCACTGATAAGACCATCGTTATCAGCATCAGCATAAGCCAAAGCATAATGAGCTTTAAAGTGAGGAAGAATTGAGCCCATAAAGGCAAAAGCTTTTGTTAACTCTTTAGTGTTGAGAAAACCATCCTTGTCGGTATCATGGTATTTGAAAATCTCCTTAATTGTCTCTCGACTAAGTTGAACATTGGATGACGGTGGCTCTCCATCAAGTGACTTCCTTTTGGATTTCTTATGATAGCTACACCCTAGCTTGTGCGCAAAATTGGTATAAGCTTTTGGAGTCATAGATTCTTGATTGTTGAAAACTTGTGTTGCACCTCGAGTTTTTTGGAGGAGGAAGTTCAGCTCTTCTTTATCTAGACAACCATCGCCATTTTTATCATACTCCTTGATGAGTCGATGCGCTTCATCTTCAGCCCATGCTTGGAGTTTGGAGGAAGACATTATGTCAAACTAAGGCTATGTGGATGAATCGTTTGTTGATGAAACAAATCTTAAACTGGTTCACTTATTTATAGGAACTTTCTAACAAATTTTGTTTAACTTTATACCCTTAACAATGTAGAACAAAATTATAATTATTTTTTAAAACATTAGAATCTCATGCAAATAATTTGAAAAAACGGATGTTGCACGTATGGCCAAACATGAATAGAAGAGTTTTATGAATGATTTAAATTTCTTCCCTTTTTAAACACAGAAAAAAAATATGTTTCTTCACTTTAATATCGTTTACTTTTAGTTTTACATCTTTTACTTTTTCTTTTTACTAATTAAATATTCTACTTGTAAAATTATTTTTATGTATGACATAAGATTTAAATATAATTTTTTTAAAGTTTAGATGTCTTGTATTTTAAATTCAAAAGGAGTGATTTCCCACAATTTATTTATGGTTTCATTTATAAGACAATTCATATATTTACTTTATTATGTTTTCCGTGAGTGTCAATTAAATGCTATGCTCAATTTTTTTTAAATCTTCTGAATACAAAGTTTAGTTTTTGAAGTACATAGTAAAATAAAAAACAATAATATTTTTTTTTGAGAAAAAAACAATAATCCATTTCAATCAAGAAGGTTTAGTCTTTTTTTTTTCTTGAATGTTGTAGCGAAGATTGAAAGTTATGATCTCCCAAATTTGGTCACATGTATCGGTTGAGTCGATCAAGAAAAGTTAAAAAAATCTCATAAACTTTTTTTTTTTAAACCAAGCAATGTATACCATGAATGTAGTAATATATTCCACTAGATATGAAAAGTAAAAAGAAAAGGAATAGAAGAAATTTGGTTCACTTACTTATAGCAACTCACTAACAAATTTGGTTTAACTTTATACCCTTATTAATCTAGAACAAAATTATAACTATTTTTTTAAAACTTTAGAATCTCATGCAATTAATTTGAAAAAACGGATGTTGCACGTGTGGCCAAACACATTCATAGAGCTTTATGAATGATTTAAGTTTCTTTCCTTTTCAAACACAGAAAAAATATGTTTTTTCACTCTAATATCATTTACTTTTGGTTAAAAAAAAAGTATATATATATATATATATATATCTTTTACTTTTTTTTTCCTAATTAAATCTACTTATGTATGGCATGAGATTTAAATATAATTTTTTAAAGTTTAGATGTCTTGTATTTTAAATTTAAAAGGGGTCATTTCCCGTAGTTTATTTGTAGTTTCATTTATAAGAACAATGCTCATATATATATTTATTTTATTATGCAAGGCTATGCTCCATTTTTTTTTAAAAAAAATCTTCATAGTACAAAGATTAGTTTTCGAAGTATATAGTAAAATAAAAACAATAATCCATTTAGATTAAGAAAGTTTAGTATCTTTTTTTTCAAGTGTTGTAGTGATTGAAACTGGTCTTTCTAATTTGGTCACACGTGTCAGTTGAGTTTATCAACAAAAGGTCAAAGAATTCTCATAAATTTTTTTTTTTAAAGCAAACGATATATACAATGAATGTAGGAATATATTCCACCAATATGAAAAGTAAACTAAAAAAGAAAAAAATCACTAAAATGGGCTTTTAATTATTATTATTATCATTATTATTATTATTATTATTATTATTATTATTATTATTGGAATGAGAAAGAATTGAAACAATTTTAATAATTTTCTTTTTGGTTGGGCGTTCACGGTGATAATATAAGAAAACAAAAAGTTTACAAAAATTGGATTTTAATAAATCATTATTAGAAAATTAAAATATGACAAAGTTAAATAAATATTATTTTTCTCAAAGTTCTATGTAATTTTTTTAAAATCTTGTTATGTTATTCTTGTTCTGGACTATCTATTATAAGGGCTTCAATGCACCAGACATCTTGTAGTGCAAAAACATCATCTGACTTTAGAGCCTATTTTGGTGCCCTTTGTGTTATTGCTCCAAAAAATCGATAGATCATCTACTTTTTATGACAATTTTTCCTCTTCAGCTTTCGTTGCATTTGGATAATATGGATACTAATCAAGCTTTTGTTGACAAGCGTGGAGCTCAAGATATTTTCGATGTTGTCCTTAAAGTGAATCCCAACTAGGAAATCATGAATTCCAACTTATATGGGGCTATTATATGGTATATTTGAAAAGAGATGAACTATAAAATATTTAAGGATGGTTTTAAATCAACAACCTTCATTTGGGAAGACATTGTGGTAAATGTTGCATTTTGGTGTAAAAAGTCGAATATATTTAAGGATTATGACCAGAACGTTATAGTTTATTACAAGAGATTCTTTTCTGTAATCCTGATCATTACTTGTAAGTGCCTTACATACTTGTTTAATGAAGTATCTTTTCACCAAAAAAAATCTTGTTTTTTTCGAAATCTTACTAACAAAATATTACTTTTTAGTTTTTTTTTTTAAAAAAAATCCATTTATGCATATAAATACTATATATTTTTTTTTAACATGGAGAGGAGACTTCAAATCAAGTAATTTCAACCAAAATAACTGAGCGACAAATTTAAGGTGCACCTTCATTTTCGATGGCTCAACTTAAGGAATTTCACAGTTAAGCATGCTTAGCTTGGAGTAGTCTTAGGTTAAGTGACCTCTTAGGATGCACGAGTGAGGACAAAACATGTTGAAAGGACCCGTTTTTGTTTAGTTTTCGTTCTTAGAAGTTATGAAGGCTAGTTGCTAACGTGGTCAGGTCACTAGGGAATGCTAGTGCCTATAGGGCTGCCCCTAGGGGCGACTCCGGATTCCAAATCGTGGGCTTGGGGGCGTTACAAATAGTATTAGAGCCGAACCTCACCCAATAAAATGTTGTTTAGGATGAACCAAAGCGGAAGCAGGTCACCTTCCTTTTTTGGTGGCTTAATCTGAAGAACTTCATAGTCAAGCGTGCTTAGCTTGGGGTAGTCTTAGGTTGGGTGACCACCTAGGAATATTCACTTATTTATAGCAACTCTCTAACAAATTTGGTTTAACTTTATACCGTTATTAATCTAGAACAAAATTATAATTATTTTTTAAAACATTAGAATCTCATGCAATTAATTTGAAAAAACGGATGTTGCACATTTGATCAAACATGAATAGAGAGTTTTATGAATGATTTAAATTTCTTCTTTTTTTAAACACAGAAAAAATATGTTTCTTCACTTTAATATCGTTTACTTTTAGTTTTACATCTTTTATTTTTTTTGTACTAGTTAAATATTCTACTTGTAAACTTATTTTTATGTATGACATAAGATTTAAATATAATTTTTTAAAAGTTCAGATGTTTTGTATTTTAAATTCAAAAGGAGATATTCCGCGTAATTTATTTATGGTTTCATTTATAAGACAATTCACATATTTAATTTATTATGTTTTTAGTGAGTGTCAATTAAATTCTATGGTCAATTGTTTTTTAAATCTTCTGAATACAAAGATTAGTTTTTGAAGTACATAGTAAAATAAAACACAATAATCTATTTTTTTTTTTTTTTTTTTGAGAAAAAACCTATAATCCATTTAAATTAAGAAGGTTTAGTATTTTTTTTTTCTTGAATGTTGTAGCGAAGATTCAAAGCTATGATCTCTCGAATTTGGTCACATGTGTCGTTTGAGTCAATCAAGAAAAGTTCAAAAAAATCTCATAAAGTGATTTTTTTTCTTAAACCAAGCAATATATACCATGAATGTAGTAATATATTCCACCAAATATGAGAAGTAAAAAGAAAAGAAAAAGTTTACTAAAATAGGCTTTTAATTTTTTAACTTTTTTTTAACTAATTAAATCTACTTGTAAATTTATTTTTATGTATGGCATAAGATTTAAATATAATCTTTTAAAGTCTAGATGTCTTGTATTTTAAATTCAAAAGGACTCATTTCCCGTAATTTGTTTATGGTTTCATTTATAAGAAAAATCCTCATATATATATATATATAACTGTATACTTTATTATGTAAGGCTATGCTCCATTTTTTTTTTAAAAAAAATCTTCATAGTACAAAGATTAGTTTTCAAAGTATTTAGTAAAATAAAAACAATAATACATTTCGATCAAGTAAGTTTAGTATTTATTTTTATGTGTTGTAGTGAAAATTTAAAACTATGATCTCTCGAATTTGGTCATATGTGGTAGCTGAGTCTTGATAAAAAAAAGGTCAAAGAAATCTTATAATTAATTATTTTTTTAAAACAAAAAATATATACAATGAATGTAGGAATATATTCCACCAGATATGAAAGAAAAAAGAAAATGAAAAAGTTCACTAAAATGAGTTTTTAATTTTTTTTTTTTTTTTTTGGAATGAGAGAGAATTTAAATAACTTTAATATTTCTCTTTTTGGTTGGGCTTTCACAGTGATTTCATAAGAAAACAAAAAGTTTACGAAAATTGAATTTTAATAAATCATTATTAGAAAATTAAAATACGACAAGGTTAAATAAATAAATTTTTTCTCAAAGTTCTATGTAATTTTTGTAAAATCTTGTTATGGACTATCTATAATAAGGGCCTCAATTCAGCAAATATCTATAGTGCAAAAACCCCATCGACTTTAGAGCCTATTTTGGTATCCTTTGTGTTATAGTTCCAAAAAATTGATAGATCATTTAATTTTTACGGCATTGTTTTCTCTTGAGCTTTGGTTGCATTTGGATAATATGGATACTAATTAAGCTCTTGTGGATAAGAGTGGAGCTCAAGATATTTTCGATAGTGTCCTTAAAGTGAACCCCAACAAATGCCAAGGATATCATGAGTTCCAACTTATATGGTGCTATTATATGGTGTATTTGGAAAGAGATTATAAAATATTTAAAGATGCTTTTAAATGGATAGCCCGCACTTGAGAAGGCATTGTGGTAAATGTTGCATTTTGGTATAAAAAGTCGAATATATTTAAGGACTATGACCATAACGTTATAGTTTTGAACTGAAGATTTTTTCTATAATCCATTTATGCATATAAATACTATATTTTTTTTAACATGGAGAGGAGTCTGCAAATGAGGTCATTTCAGCCAAACTAATTGAGGGACAAATTTTGAACTAAAATAGTGTTTCGATAAAGATTAAGTGTTTCGATAAGGATTAAAAAAAAATTACTCCTAAAAGAACTATAAATATGTTTATTAATTATTATGAATTTCATGTTAAAATTAATCTATGATGAGAGAAATAACTCATCTATCTTATAGATATTAGAGGTTTCTCCACTTTTTCGGTTTGAGATTGTAATGCCCGCTACATCTGAATAAGAGAGTTTAAAAATATGATTTTCACTACCTATCCCAATAAGGTGCACCTTCCTTTTCGATGGCTCAACTTAAGGAACTTCACGGTTAAGTGTCCTTAGCTTGAGTAGTCTTAGGTTGGGTGACCTCCCAGGATGCATGCGAGTGAGGACAAAGCATGTTGAAAGGATCTGCGATGGTTTGTGAGGGAAGTTTTCATTCTCAGAATCTATGATGGCTAGTTGGTAACGTGGTCAGGTTGTTGGGAAATGCTAGTGCCTATAGGGGCTGCCCATAGGGCCGAATCCAGATTCGAAATCCTGGGCTTGGAGCGTTACAAATGGTATCAAAGTCGAACCTCTCCCAATAAGATATGGTTTGAGGATGAACCAAAGCGGAAGTTGGTGCACCTTCCCTTTTTCGGTGGCTCCACCTAACGAACCTCACAATTAAGCGTGCTTAGCTTGGAGTAATCTTAGGTTTGTGGGAACATATTGCCTATAAGGGGCTGCCTATAGGTGAATATCCGAATTCTAAATCCTTGGACTTGGGCATTACAAAGATCCTCAACAAGTGTCTTTATTTAGTTATCAACATATTATTAAAGTGAAAATATTAACAATATCAAGTAATTTTATTTTTATGATTACAAAATGAAAAAGAAAATAATTTTATAGTTGGAGTATTTTTTTTTTAATTATTAGTGCAGTTGAGGAATGATTTTAATACATGACCTGATATTTATGAGCTACTATTCTTATTTGCTTATTGGAGTTTATTGAGCCAAAGTAGTTGTGAATGAAAAGTGGAAAAATCATAATTTCTTATTATTCATCAACAATGAACCTCAATGTCCATTAAAATACAAGATGAAAATGACCTAAAAACTAGCTCAACCAATCCTCTACAACTAGATTGATAGCGCCTAAACAACTCATGATCCAATATTCCCTACTTAAGATGGGCCATAAGTATTTGTCATGTCCAAATTCGAATAAATGCAAAAGAAGGAGGATGCTAGTAATGCCTTAATGAAAACATCCTCAAGGTTGTTGCTACTTTGAATAGGGAGGACTCACACATAAAACCCTTAATCACTTTGTCTCGTATAAAATGGCAGGCCAACTCCATGTGTTTGATACGATAGTAAAACATAAGTTTGGTAGTCAAGTGAAAGGGTGATAAATTGTCACGATACATGGTTAGTGCATTCTTGGTATCAGTTTGAAGATTTGTGAATAGGTAAGATAATCGTATCGTAGCTTGCATGTGTCTAGAGTAATTGCTATGTATTCTGAAACTAGTAAGGACTTTGAAACCATTGATTGTTTATTGACTTCCATGCCACTAAGGAATCTCCTAAACACACAAAATATCCTAATATTGAACGGCGAGTATCTAGGCATGTAACGGCCCAGAAATTTCATCCCGGTCTTCCCGGGTTGCCCAGGGGCATTTTGGTAATTTGGTCGGGCCGACAGGGCCGGTTATGTCTTTTCTAATTGCCGGAAAAATTATGAGATGATTTGAATGGGATCGGGAAGTTTGGTGAAGATATTTGGGCTTGGTAGAATGTGGAAATAAATAGGGAATTAAATAGTGCGTCGAGTGAGATTCGAGCCAGGGTCGCGTGGGAAGCTAGGCGAGTGTCGTTGCCAATCGAGCCACCAGAAGTTTTTGTTAACTTAAACGCGTCACTTGTATTTAACCCTGTCTTCGTGCGTTTGGTTTAAAACAGCCCGCCCGAGAGTCTTCTTCTTCCTTCTCCTTTCTTCCTCGACCGACCCGAGCTCCCCCTCGCGATTCTCCCTCGCCGACCACAGTTCAACCGAGCTCTTTCTCCCCCAAGTTCAAGGTCGATTTTCTTGTTCCGAGCAGCAGGTACGTGTTCTCTTCTCCTCTTCTTCTTCATCTTCTCCCCCAATTCCTTCCCCTTCTCCCCTGTTTCGGATTTTGTTCTACCGGCCGAGGGAGTGAGGAAAGTCGTGTGGGTTTTGTGCAGCAAGTGAAGAGGAGCTGACCCAACAACAAATCGCTCTTCGAATCTTCTCCAATCACCCGAAATCGAGCTCATTTTCTCCAATGCCCTGTTCGCCCCCGGGCCATTCCAGTAAGCCGCCCTCAGCGCTGCCGCGTGCCCCGCCGCCTGAAGCCACGCACGCGGCGCGCCTCCATGTCGCCCGCGCAACGCTCCACGTCCGTCCGCGCGCCCAGCCGAGCCGCATCGCCATCGCCCTGCTCGCCCGCACGCAGCCTCGCCTCAGCGCTATGTCGCCCGCGCCCCAGCGCCCAGCCAGCCCTATTGCTGCCCCGCTCGTGCAATCGACTCGTTCGTGTGTCCGTCGCGCCTCGTGAGTTGCTCCTGAGCTGAGCCCTATTTATTTTATTATATTTAGGCCTATTGTGTGATTTTTGTTGTGATTGATAGGTTCTCGATAGCTAGTTCGGGTTCGTTCGCAGCTTAGGTTTTTGTGTAATCGTCCCCGACCAAGGTAAGGATTTCTTACCGGAGTTGTGTGGACCCTGCGATATTATATGTGATTGCTAATTGATTGCTTGTTTGTGTTTATTGACATGTGTAGCTAGGTACTCTATTCTGAATTCCCGATTAGCATGATTTTCCTGGTTATTTCTCATGTTAATCCATGCTAGGTTGTTTCCTCTGGCATGCTCGTATCTCTGCTCTTGTTTCGTAGTATCATGCTAGGCTCGTTGTATTCTTATTGAGCACGTATTGGATTTTATGGAATTGTTTGCTGATTGTTAAGGCAGGTTAGAGTTACAGTTAGATAGCATCATCCGGGCCTGATGCATAAAGTACCTTGCATCCATGGCAGGGACGTCGAGAGAGTTCTCCGTCCCCGACCCCGTGAGGGATTAGCTAACCCCTACCGTAGGCCCCCGCAATCTTGGGTGAGGGTGGCAGATCGTTAAATGCCCCAACGGTCGGGATGATGACTTGGCATTGCCTCGTCCCCGGCAGCCGGCATGTCCTCAGCATGTTTGGCAGTAGCCCCTGATTGCCACCTGTTAAGGTAAGGACGCCTTCCTGGTGTAAGCCTACCACGACCCATTTCCTTAGCCTCAGGTGCGGTGGTTCAGGCTGACATAGTTTACGTGTCAGTGTCTCACACCCTATGTCGCTGACACCGATCCAAAGAATTAGTTAGGCGTGGTGGATCGAACATGGGCAACTTTGCCTCTAGACCCGACACCCTCCATAGTCTCGCAGCAGAGCACGCGGTGCATGCTTACGCTCATTACAAACACGGCCGAGAGCTCCTCGGGATCTTGAGCTAGTGTACCTTTCGCCGACAGACAGCCGAGGCCGGGACTTGTTTCTCGTATAGGGCGACTTGTGTGATGGTTTGTGTGGTGGATATCATTCTGGACTAAGACCCTAAGTTGGCATCTGAGGCCCAAGTGTGGGCTAAGCTATGTGCTCTATTCTGTGTTTATACTCATAGCTTGCATACGCTCATCGAGATGACCATGTATATCGTATTGTACCCCGGTTGGGGATTCTTACTGAGTAATTCGTTACTCACCCTTATTATTGTGGTTTTCCACAGGTAACCGAGTTGCGAGACAGGATGGCTGAAGGAGGAGCTGTGATCATGGGGCCCAGTCACGAAACTTTGATTTTGTGTTATGACTCTTTATGTTTTACTTTCCCCTGAATGCATGTAGCCGGGCACGGAGCCCTAGGATGTTTTCTAAATATTTTGTGGATTCCAGCATTATTGTATCTAGACATGTTTTGAATGATTTTAAGAAATCTCTGATCGGAGTATACTTTGGAAATGTATTTATCTGGGAACAGGTGCTTGGAGATAGGGACAGGTTCCAGGGAAATTGTCTAGTTTTTAAAGGGATTGTTTTGAATGTTTTGTTTTAATTGGAATCTGAAGTCATGTTTGTATAATGTCCTTTACTTTGAATGCATGCATTGGGGCAAGGGCCCATTTAGAGCCCCATTCGGGTCGGGTCTTTACAGTTGGTATCAGAGCTCAGAGTCATAGATTCTATAGATTGACCTTTTGTTGTAGGTCGTTTTCCCATGATCATTAGCACTCCGACAGTCATCAGGTACGCCTAAGTTTACTATTTGTTGTAGAAAAGGGTTAAGAATTTACAATACCTGTCATCTAGTGTATGCCTTGTGTAGTGTTGTGGAGCGGAGACGAGCAGGTTCTGACTCGTTATTGGTTTGGGTTTAGAGTTCCATCATGCCAACTTCCCGCAGTGTGTGATGTATGTTGTGGCTTGTTGAGGTATCCAGATAGATTCGGATGCCCCTGGAACATCATTCCAGAGGAAGGCAGAGATTGGACTCCCATAGGCCAATTGTGGCCCAGTTGTTGGTTTTCCCCTAGTGAGAGGGTGGAGGTGCCTTGCCTTAGAGTGCCACTCTAAGAGAGGAGTTAGCTATGGTTGTGCTGATGTGGATGTTTGTGGAGCAGGTCCCCGTGTGGACTAGCCTGGGTAGCTCAAGTGTTGATCGTGAGCCTTAGTAGATTGTTTGATTGCCCAGAGAGTGGCTGCAGAGTTGGTAGCCTTCGAGGAGATTGATGAGGCATCTTTGTGCTTCTGTAAAGTGTTGTTGTTTGCAGCCAGTAAGCCGGAACCCTGTGGTTAACGGTGCAGCAAGCAGTGTTCCCTTCGGACTGGATCCGTTGGTGGTTTCCTCAGTTGTTTGGTAGAGTCGAACACTCTTCTTTTGGTAAGCCCCTAGAGTAGGGCTAGTCACTTGCATAATGAGAGCCTACGAGTTTGTTGAGCATCATGTGGGGATGCAAGAGTAGGCTGTGAGCCTTCAGCTTGATGAGATGCCTTAGGCATGGTTGTTGGAGTTGAGCCCTTGTATGCCTAGCCAGAGTTCGTGTCACTTGAGGTTGTGACCTTGTTGGCCCCGTTTGTAGTAAGATGTTGTTTTGGTAGTAGTGGCACTTGAGGTGCATTGGTTGGTGTGCCGCTTTGGCACTAAATCTGGTTCAGGCCTGAGTTTGGCATGGGTATAGCAGATGGTTCTATGACCCGTCCGGAGTTCAGCACACTCCTTTAGCCTTTGGATACGTTTGTGGCAGTTGCACCTGTTTAGGTCGTGCAAGAGAGCTAGTTCAGTGGTGGTCGAAGGACTACAAGAGAAAGGTTGTTCGAGAGGAGCTGGAGCCTCTTCCTAGTGCTACTGGAGGTTGAGTAAGTCAAGCAGGTTGGTGGTTGGTAAGTGTTAGTGCGCGTGCATCTCACGCTAGTGTTAAGGCCAAGAGATCCTTGTGGTTGGTAGTGCGGTCAACTACCTTCGAGTGCCTAAATCTGAGGAGAGTTGAGCATCGTAGAAGCAAGTTTGGGTCCAGCTGAGGGACCATGAGTTGGATGCCTATGAGGTGAGTAGGATGCCTTGTGAGAGGAGTTGGATGCCTTATGGGTAAGCACCCTTGGTAGAGGCATGGTATAAAGTAAGTTCGGTTCGGCATGGTTATGCTTTGGTAGAGCAAGGTTGCCACAGCTTTGAGCATCGTGCGGAGATGGGACTTTGGGTGTTCCGTTGATTGGTTGTATCTCTGCCAGGAGCTAGTGTTTCTTTTGGGAAAAGCGTTTGTTAGTCTTGGATCTCTAAATGAAGGTTGGGAGTTGTGCACACAATTGTGTTTTGTGTGGTTCGTTCTTTGGCGAGAGTTTCAGATCCATGTAGGGTTTGCTTTAGGGATCTGATGCTCAGTTCTTGGAAAAGTTGGACTCCAGGTGGATGTTGTAAGGCTTTAGTGAGGTGGTAAGGATACCATGCTCGTGGTATCAGGTTGTTGTTTAGGTAAGATTTGTTAAGTTAGACCTAAGCTTGGTTGGCGGATCTTCTTGTTGATCGTCATGACTGAGAGAGTTGTTCGGATCCTTCCTTGGGTAGAAGTTATGTTGTGGTTGACGTCTGAGTAGGAGGATGACGCATTCGGTAGCATTTCGGGTCCTCTTGGTTTCCAAGGAGTTGGAGTTGGCCAGCATGGTTATGATGCTGGGAAAATGGAGTTGTTGTTTGTTCAGGCAGTTGGTTGTAGGCCGTTAGTTGGCAGTGGGTGTCGAGGGTTGTCGGAGAACCCTAGGTTGTGGAGAGCCTCTCTAGAGCTCACCAGCCTGTAGTAGTGAGTTTCAGTTGGCAAGTTGAAGCCTTGTAGTTTGTAGCCTCGGGTGAGTTGCTGGCAGTCTTGGTAGCCTAGCAAGCTGGTATTTGTTTAGAGTGGAGTCCGGATTGGTTCCGGTGTGGTGGCAAGTTGATGCTTGGTATTGACCAAGGTGTGGATTGGAATTGCTAGGAGTTAGTTTTGCTCGTGGGGCGAATGGTTCGTGCCCTGTTGGTTGTCTTCCTGTTTCCAGGAAAGTTGAGAGTTGCCCCGCTGGTATTTGGAGGTTCAAAGTGGTGAACCCCCTCATTGCTACCCCGTGAGATTTTGATCTTGTTGCTTTAGTGGAGCAAGACAAAGAGTGTATGTGGAGCTCTCTCATCCTTCTGGCTGTCCGCTTGTAGAAGCCGTTTCTTTCTGGGTTTGGCAGTTTGCTACCGTCGGGTTGTTAAGGACTTTTCCGCCATAGCCTCGCCCCTCACTCGTCTGACGAAGAAGGGTGTCGAGTTTGTTTGGAACGGTAGGTGTGATGAGAGCTTTGCTGTGCTCAAGCGCAGCTTTGACTACAAAGACACTGATGTTGGCGATCCCAAAGGGGACAGTGGTTTCGTGGTTTACAAATGATGTTTCCAAGTTCGGGTTGGGTTGTGTGTTGATGCAAAGACGGGAAGGTCATTGCTTATGCTTCCCGCCACCGGCCATATGAGCGTAACTACCCGACTCATGATATGAAGTTGGCAGCAGTGGTGTTCGCATTGAAGATTTGGAGGCATTACCTGTATGGTGAGCGGATTCAGATTTTTACCGATCACCAGAGCCTCAAGTATCTGTTTACTCGAAAAGAGTTGAATATGAGGCAGAGGAGATGGTTAGAGTTGGTAAAAGATTATGATCATGAGATTTTGTACCATCCGGTAAAGCCAATGTTGTAGCCGATGCTTTGAGTAGAAAGACGTCGCACTCCGCGGTGTTGTTGAGTTCCCACCAGTTGCGCAATGAGAGTTGAGCGGGCCGAGGTTGCAGTGTTGTTGGGTGAGGTTACTGCCAGAGTAGCTCGATTGATGACCCGACCATCGATTAGACAGCGGATTATTGATAGTCAACTGAGTGACCCAGCTCTTAAGAGATTGTTTGACAGAGTTAGTGCTGACGGAGATTTTGACTTTGTATATTCACCTGGCAGTGGGCTGACATACAAAGGCCGGTTGTGTGTTCCGGATGTTGCAGGATTGCGAGCAGAGTTGCTCTCAAAGGCCCACATTTCTCCGTTTTCTTGGCACCCCGGGGGTACCAAGATGTATCAGGATCTTAAGCAGACATTCTGGTGGATGGGTATGAAAAGAGATGTTGCAGAGTTTGCCAGCCGGTTGTTGCAGCCGTTGTGTGTGCACCAGTGGAAATGGGAAGAGATCTCCATGGACTTTATTTCTGGTTTGCCGAGAACTCCGAGGAAGTTCTCTCAGATCTGGGTGATAGCGACCAATTGACTAAGAGCGCACACTTAATTCCCGGTAGAGACACTTATACCGTGGAACAGTGGGCGCAGTTGTTTTTAGAGCAGATCATTCGTTATCACGGTGTGCCTGTGAGGATTGTGTCTGACCGTCATTCGAGGTTCACTTCTCGTTTCTGGAGAGCGCTCTAGAAGGGTTTAGGCATTGAGTGCAGTGTCAGCACAGCTTTTCACCCTCAGACCGATGGACAGACTGAGAGGGTGAATTAGATTCTCGAGGATATGTTGAGGGCTTGTGTGTTAGATTTCCCGGGCAGTTGGGACCAGTACCTATATCTGATGGAGTTTGCATATAACAACAGTTATCAGTCGTCGATTCAGATAGCTCCATTCGAAGCTTTGTATGGTAAGCGTTGCCGATCTCCTGTGTTCTGGGAAGAGGTTGGTGATAGACAGGTTTTGGGTCCCGAGTTGCTGCAGTTGACTAATGGTGTCGTGCAGAAGATTAGAGCTCGTATGTTGACAGCTCAGAGCAGACAGAAGAGTTACGCCGATGTTCGGCGTCGGGATTTGGATTTTAAGGTTTGGCAAGCGTGGAAAGCTGAGTCCCCGTTTTGTTGGCCCGTTTGAGATTCTGGAGAGGATTGGCAAGGTTGCGTGATCGTTAGCCCCGCCTCCGCTGTGTCGTCGTGGTACGCGCGTGTTTTCCATGTTTCGATGTTGAGACAGTACGTGCCGGATCCGTCGCACATTGTTGACCTTGAGCCTTTGCAGCTGAATGAAGATTTGAGCTTCGAGGAGAAGCCAGTGGGGATTCTTGCTTTTGAGACAAAGACATTGTGAAACCGTGAAATTCGTTTGGTAAAGGTTCAGTGGAGGAGTCAGAGTTTAGAGGAAGCCACTTGGGAGCGGGAGGATGAGATGAGATTGCATTATCCCGAGCTGTTCCAGTCTTAAGGGACTTTCGAGGACGAAAGTCTTATAAGGGGGGAATATTGTAACGGCCCGGAAATTTCATCCCGGTCTTCCCGGGTTGCCCAGGGGCATTTTGGTAATTTGGTCGGGCCGACAGGGCCGGTTATGACTTTTCTAATTTCCAGAAAAATTATGAGATGATTTGAATGGGATCGGGAAGTTTGGTGAAGATATTTGGGCTTGGTAGAATGTGGAAATAAATAGGGAATTAAATAGCGCGTCGAGTGAGATTCGAGCCAGGGTCGCGTGGGAAGCTAGGCGAGTGTCGTTGCCAATCGAGCCACCAGGCGTTTTTGTTAACTACGCGCCAGCTTGTATTTAACCCTGTCTTCGTGCGTTTGGTTTAAAACAGCCCGCTCGAGAGTCTTCTTCTTCCTTCTCCTTTCTTCCTCGACCTACCCGAGCTCCCCCTGGCGATTCTCCCTCGCCGACCCCAGTTCAACCGAGCTCTTCCTCCCCCAAGTTCAAGGTCGATTTTCTTGTTCCGAGCAGCAGGTACGTGTTCTCTTCTCCTCTTCTTCTTCTTCTTCTCCCCCAATTCCTTCCCCTTCTCCCCTGTTTCCGATTTCGTTCTGCCGGCCGAGGGAGTGAGGAAAGTCGTGTGGGTTTTGTGCAGCAAGTGAAGAGGAGCTGACCCAGCAACAAATCGCTCGTCAAATCTTCTCCAATCGCCCGAAATCGAGCTCGATTTCTCCAATGCCCTGCTCGCACAGTAGCCGCCCCAGCGCTGTCGCGTGCCTCGTCAAGGCGACCCGCTTTCCTATTCCGCTTTTCGAGGTGCCTTCGGGTCAAGATTCGGTTGTTTGGTTGGGTTTTAGAGCCGTTTGGCCCCTTGGGGGTATTTTGGTCTTTTGGCTCTCCGGGCAGGATTTGTGGTTTTCAGGGCTTCGAGGTAGCTCCTGCCTTTGTCAAGGCTTGTTTGTTGGTGGCTGCGAGTCCCGTGGTGTTTGGGCTAGTCGGTTGGATGCTCGATTGTGGTTTGGGCTTTGGCAAAGTGTTGGTTGGTTGTGTGTTTCCTTTGGGATTCGAGCCCGAGCCTTAGTGTTGCTTTGGGAGTTGGATTTAAGTGAGTTTGATTTATTGGAAAAGATTGGTTCGGTCGGGTCTCGAAGGAGGAAGCCGGGAAATGGGATTTTTGAGGTTGTTAAGTGGATAAGGATGGAAATGGAATTAAAATCCCATTTTTTTCCCTTTTTCCCATTTTTCCTATTTATCTCCCTTTTTTCTTTTCTTTTTCCCAAAATTCATTTTTTTCATTTTTTTTTTCTCTCTCTCTCTCTCTCTCTCTCTCTCTCTCTCTCTCTCTCCCCGAGTTCCCACCTAGCCCAGCCCCCTTGGCTCGCCGACCCACCCAGTAGCCCTGCTCTCGCCTAGCCAAGCCCGACCTAGCCCACCCCAGTGTCGCCACGCGCTGTGCAGCCGCCAGCGCGCGCCTGCCTCGCCACTTCCCGAGCCGCCCGTCACCTCACCCGGCTGGCGTCGCGCCCTGCCTCGCCCGGCCGCGCGCCGCCGCCTGCCTTGGTCCTTGTCGCCCGGCCACGACTACGCCGAGCCACGCCGCGGTCTTTGCGTCGCGTCGCCGTGTCGTCCGCGCTCGAGTCACGCGCGCCCGCGTCGTGTCGCCTGCGCGCCAGCGCGCCCGTCCTCAGCCGAGGCCGCGCCATGCTGCTGCCGTTGCTCACCGAGCAAGCGCCCGAGCCGCGCGCCCAGCGTCGCTTCAGCGCCTATCCGCCCGCAACTCGCGCCCAGCGCCCGCTTCTACGCCCCAGCACGCGCCCAGCCCCTTTGGTCGCCTAGCCCTCCCGTCTGGCCGGCTTGTTCGCGTGTCAGCCGCGCGTCGTGAGTTGTTCCCGAGCCGAGCCCTGTATATTTTAGTGTATTTAGGGCTATTTATGTTTATTGATGTGTTTATTTGGCTCGATATAGGTTGCTCGGGTTCGATCGCAGTTATTTTATTGTGTGTTGTTGCCTCCCGACTAGGTAAGGATTTCTTCCGGAGTTGTGTGGGCCTCGCGATATATTCATGATTATGCCTTGCTTGTTTGTTGATCATTATGAGCATGATAATAATAGAGCAGCTTTGATTGATTTCTGCTAGCATGTTTGCTTGATATTACATGTTAGTGCCATGCTAGGTTTGTTCTCGCAAAGATGCTTGTGATTCCCGCTAAGCTCGTAGTATCATGCTAGGTAATGTGCTTGATGTCGGTCTTTGCTTGCTAGCCAGAATCATTGCTTTTTCTCTGTACTCTTAGATAGAGTTTTAGGGTTTGTCATCATCTAGAGGCCGAGCGACATAACGTACTTTGTCCCGATGAGCTCGTGTCGGGAGTAAAGTGTGCGAAGAATAACGTATCTTGCTACCCCCGGACCAGCCGGTTAGGGAATTAGCTACCCACTTCACTTCGGATAGCCTAGTTTGTAGCTTCGCTAGAGCGGAACCCCGCCATCGGTGTAAGCTCGCCACGGCCGGTTCTTAGCTTCGTGATTTGGTGGATCATGCCGCATGATGAGCGCCGAGGGCCTCGCGCATCGCGGATCCGTGACACCGCTTCCGAGTCATAGGCATGTGCACTGCCCGCCCGTGAGTTTGCCCTTAGGCCCCGCATTTACGCCGGTTGCGAGAGGAGCATGCGGTGTGCCCACACACGCGTTAGTTTCCGGCTCGAGAGCTCCCTGGGCTAATGTCGTGAGTACACCATTCCTTCCGTTAGAGCTCGACTTCGGTACTCTCCGTAAGTCCAGATTAGTGCAAGGGCAAGGAGGCCCTTGAGGACATTCTAGGGATCGGTGTATTCCCCCGAGTGACAGATATACCTCGGTGATGTCCAGATTGGTCGTTGTATCCAATCCCAGCTAGGCCGGAAGTAGGAGACTTCCGATGACTCCAGATCTTGTTTTATGAGCTCGTTGAGCCATGATCTGTGTTGGTAGCTGTTTGCTTGCATGCTTTGGTACTAGATGACTGATTATATTGTATTGTACCCCGGTTGGGGATTCTTACTGAGTAATTCGTTACTCACCCTTATTTCTGTGGTTTTTCCACGTATTCATGGTGCGAGACAAGATGGGTCGGGAGGAGGAGCTGTGATCATGGAAAACCCGTGTTCAACTCTTGAGTTTTATGTTTATGTTTTAAATGTTCTCTGAATGCATGTAGTTGGGCACGGAGCCCTAGGGTGTTTTCTGAATGTATTTCCGGATTCTAGCATTGTTTTAAAGATTGTATGTTTTAAATAAATCTCTGATCAGAGTAAGGTTTTGTAAATTTATTTGTCTTGGAACAGGTGCTTGGAAACAGGGACAGGTTTCAAGAAATTAAATGGATGTTTTATGTTTTAGTTTTTACTTAGAATCAACACACCGTCTTGCAAATTTTCTCAGATTTGTAATGCATGCATTGAGGTAACGGCCTAGTTAGAACCCCTTTCGGGTCGGGTCATTCTGAGTTGGTATCGAGCTCGAGTCATAGATTCTCAGAGACTCGACTTTTGTTGTAGGTCATTTTTCCATGATCATCAACACTCCGACAGTCATCAGGTACGCCTAAGTTTACTGTTTTAAGAAAGGGGTAAGAATTTACAATACTTTTCATCTAGTGTATGCCTTGTGTAGAGTTGTGGAGCGGAGACGAGCGGTTCTCGACTGTTGTTGGTTTGGGCTTAGAGAGCCATCATGCCAACTTTCTCAGCAGTCTTGAGCATGTTTTAGCAAAATTGTTGAGGTATCCAGATAGATTCGGATGCCCTGGGACGTAGTCCCCGAGGGAGGTAGAGCTTAGACTCCCATTGGCCATTTGTGGCCGAGTTGCTGCTTTTCCTCTAGTGAGAGGGTGGATGTGCTTTGTGCAGATCGCCAGTATGTTGATCGCACCCCGCAGGAGCAGACGCTTGCATGTCCGACCGAGGAGTTGGACCGATCGTGTTGATGTTGAGGCCGCGCCCGTGGTCGCTTTAGACCCGCTGGCCGAGAGAGTTGGCCCCGGCGCTTGAGTTGCCTAGAGGAGGGGGTAGAGGCTAGCGGCGCCTCTGCAGTGAGACTCCTTGAGCAGAGTGTGCTCCACCATGAGAGAGATTGGATGGCGTGTCTTTAGCTATCGAGAGCGGAGACCAGTGCGCAGCTTGTGCGCGCGTAGTGAGGAGTCCCGGGCACAGATAGCCCAGCTGGCAGAGTTTGTTTCAACATTTCCCCCCAGTAGCTCTTGTAGCCCCGGAGGTTCCCGAGAGGGCATGATCAGCATGTTTATGCCGATGAGGATGCTTGTGGAGCAGGTCCCCGTGTGGACTAGCCTGGGTAGCTCAAGTGTTGATCTTGAGCCTTAGCAGATTGTTGATTGCCTAGTGAGTAGCTGCAGAGTTGGCAGCCTTCGAGGAGATTGTTGAGGCATCTTTGTGCTCCTATAAAGTGTTGTTTGTTTTTGTAAGTCCTGCTGCTAGTAGTAAAGCAGTTAGCCAGGTTTGAGTTTAGCATCCGTGTGTGGGATGCCCTGCTGTTCAGAGGCCGAGGTGTGCCGTTCCTGTGTTGTTTGGTACAGCAGTTGGTGGTGGTAGTCCCTTGTGAGAGGTGGACTAGTAGAGTCTCCACCAGTCGCCCGATTGATTGGAAAGTTGCCGTGTTAGAGGCTTGAGGCAGATGTAGAGACATCTTTGCCCCCTTGCAAGCCTCTTTGTTGTTTAATGTTGTTCTGGGCTCCTCGAGATGTTTGGTAGAGTTGAGCACTCTTCCTTGGTGAGCTCCTAGAGTGGAGCTAGCTGCTGCTTGTTGAGAGATCCGACCAGAGTTTTGTCGAGCATCATGTGGAGATGCTAGTGTAGGCCGTGAGCCTTTGGTTTGATGAGATGCCATAGACATGGCTGTTTGAGTTGAGCCTTTGTATGCCTAGCCAGAGTTGTTGTCACTTGAGGTAGTGACCTTGTTGGCCCCATCTGTAGTATGATGTGGATTGGGTAGTAGTAGCACTTGAGGTGCATTGGTTGGTGTGCCACTTTGGCACTAAGTCTGGTTCAGGCTTGAGTTTGGCTTGGGCATAGCAGATGGTTCTATGCCGTTTTGAGTTCAGCGCACTCCTTTAGCCTTGGATTCGTTTATGGCGCTTGCACTGCTTAGGTCGTGCCGCAGGGCTAGTTCGGTGGTAGTCGATGGACTACAAGTGAAAGGATGCTCGAGAGGAGCCGGAGCCTCTTCCCAAAGTTTCCGGAGGGTTGAGTAAGTCAGCAGGTTGCCGGTTGGCAAGTGTTGGTGCGCGTGAGTCTCGCGCTAGTGTTAAGGCCAAAAGTTTCTTTGTGGTTGGTAGTGTGGTCAACTACCTTCGATGGCCTTATCTGAGGAGAGTTGAGCATCGTTGTTTCGAGTTTGGTCATGCAGAGGGACCCTGAGTTGGATGCTCATGAGGCGAGTTGGATGCTTTTGAGGCGAGATGAACTTATGCCTTGCGAGAGGATTTGGATGCCTTTTGGGTAAGCACCCTTGGTAGAGGCTTGGTATAAAGTGAGTTCGGTGTGGCATGGTTATGTCTTGGTAAAGCAAGGTTGCCTCAGCTTTTAGCATCGTGTGGAGATGGAACTTTTGGTGTTCCATAGGTTGGAGTTCAGTTGGAAACTGAACAAGAGCGGTGGTAGCAAAGCCGCTCAGTTTCGGATCGCCTTGGCTAAGAGAGTTGTTTGGATCCTTTCCTTGGGTAGTCGCCTTGTTGAGGCTGATGTTTAAGTAGGAGGACTACGCATTCGGTAGGGTTTCGGGTCCTCTTGGTTCCCAAGGAGTTGGAGTTGGCCTGCATTGTTGAGATGCTGGAGAGAGTTGTGCCTGTTCAGGCAGTTGGCTGTTAGCTCGTTTGTCGACCGTGTGTGTCGAGGGTGATCGGAGGATCCCTAGGTTGTGGAGAGCTTCTCCAGAGCTCAGTCAGGCCCAGCTAGTGAGTTTCAGTGGCTAGCTGGAGGCGTGTAGTTTGTAGCCTCGGTTGAGTTGCTAGCAGTCTTGGTAGACTAGCAAGCCAGAGTTTGTTTGGAGCAGAGTCCGGATTGGTTCCGGTGCGGTGGCAAGTTGATGCTTGGTGTTGACCAAGGTGTGGTTTGGAGCTGCTAGAGATTAGCTTTGCTCGTGGGACGAATGGTTCGTGCCCTGTTGGTGGCTTTCCTGTTTCCAGGATGTTGAGTTGCCCCGTTTGGCATTTGGAGGTTCAGTCTGAGATGGACCCATGTTGTTGCCCCGTGAGGTTTAGATGTTGTTGCTCTAGTGGAGCAAGACAGTGAGCGTATGTGGAGCTCTCTGTCCTTCGGTTGTCTGCTTGTAAGAGTCGTTTCCTTCTGGGAGTTGTCAGATTTCTCCCGTAGCCTTGAGTTGATGGTAGAGGTGCTAGCTTGAAGGAAAAGTTTGTTGGCTGCTTGGAAGCAGTTGTTTGTCAAGTTAAGTGGACTCTTGGATGGTGTTCTAGAGGCTGCAGTAAGGATTGTTTTGCCTCTTGTGAGTGTTGGGCCAAGGTTTGGTCCTCTTGTTGTTTCGAGAGCTAGTTCGGTTCTAGCCGAGGGCGGCGTTGCCACGAGGTCTTGTTCCTAGTCAGGAAGTTTTGGGAGTTGACCCCTCCCTCGGCAGTTGAGCAAGTGCTGTTGGTTTCGGATTGGTGATCCGATTGGTTGAGTTTTCCCTTGGTTGTTGCTTCCAAGAGAGTTGGTTGTTGTCGCCTTGGGTTTGAGCAAGTCAGCGAGCGCGTGTGGAGTTCGCTGCCCTTCTGGAGTTTGCTTGCTGGGAAAGTCGTTTCCCGTTTGGCCGGAGTCATCTTAGCTCCTGAGTTGTGTAGTTGGTCAAAGTAGAGCAGCGGTCAGCCCAGCGAGAGGGTCCCTGCTTTGTGCTGTTAGCAAGCAAGAGTTGTTTGTCCCCGCAAGGGCGGTGTGCCACCAAGAAGAGTTGTTTCTGGCAAGTTGTTGGTTCTTTGGGGATTGAAGATTTCCCTTCTCCCTAGTCTCAGTGGTGGTTTAGTTGCTCCCTGGATGTCAGCCTCGAGTGTTAGCTTCTGAGGTAGTCTTGCGGATTCGTGTGGCTCAGGATCCGTAAGCTTTGAGGTTGTCGTTATCCGTTTTCCTTGTGAGGTTTCGGGAGTGGAGCTTCTGGTTGAAAGTTGAGTAGTAGCTTTGAGGCGAGCGTTGCTCGTTATAGCTTGGTTTGAGTTCTGCTGAGCAAGCCCTTCTCGAGCTTTGCTCCTTGTTGTTGTGCGCTCGCAGTTGGCGTAGCGGAGCCTTGTTTGAGTGAGTTGGCACAGAGGTGCCGTGGCTTTGGTTGGTAAAGCCGTTGAGCTGCGTGATGGTTTAGTCCTTGCAGCCCGAGTTTTCCTTGAGAGGAATTTTTGTGGTTTCCTGGCCTGGCAGTATTTTCTTTGGCCAGTTGATGGTAGGTTTGCTCTGGAAAGTTTGCTTTCGGTCGTTGAGAGGCTGCAGTTTTTTGGCTTGGCCGAGTTGAGCCTGTGCCTGGCCCTTGTCTTTTAGAGGTGGCCGTAGTTGAAGTTTCAGCTGGTGTGAGTGTTGCAGGCCGTTTGGTTTTCTGGAACCTGGAAGGTTCAGTTGTTTGGCCAGTTTGTGTTGGGTTGAGGCTGCTTGTTAGCAGCTGTGAGCTTCTAGAGGAGTTCGCCAGTTCGTGGCGTTGAGTTTCAGAGCTTGTGGCCCGTCCTCGAGTTTGCTGGGAGTAGCACCCTTTGAGAGTTGGTGCGAGTTGAGGATGTGTTTTCCGTCTTTTTCCTTTGGAGTTCAGCGTATGCCCAGTCTGGATGGCATTGTGGCCTTGAGTTTTTTAGAACCCAAGAGGGTTTGGTTCTCGAAGAGGGCTAGTGTTGTTGGCCGAGAAGTTCAGTTGGCTGGATCAGTGGAGTTTTCCTGGAGCTGTTTCGTCTTAGGACTTTCGAGGACGAAAGTCTTAAAAGGAGGGAGTATTGTAGCAGCCTAGTTTCCTATTCCAGTTTTCGAGGTGCCTTCGGGTCAAGATTTGGTTGTTTGGTTGGGTTTTAGAGCCGTTTGGCCCCTTGGGGGTATTTTGGTCTTTTGGCTCTCCGGGCAGGATTTGTGGTTTTCAGGGCTTCGAGGTAGCTCCTGCCTTTGTCGAGGCTTGTTTGTTGGTGGCTGTGAGTCCCGTGGTGTTTGGGCTAGTCGGTGGATGCTCGGTTGTGTTTTGGGCTTTGGCAAAGTGTTGGTTGGTTGTGTGTTTCCTTTGGGATTCGAGCCCGAGCCCTTAGTGTTGCTTTGGGAGTTGGATTTAAGTGAGTTTGATTTATTGGAAAAGATTGGTTCGGTCGGGTCTCGAATGAGGAAGCCGGGAAATGGGATTTTTGAGGTTGTTAAGTGGATAAGGATGGAAATGGAATTAAAATCCCATTTTTTCCCTTTTTCCCATTTTCCCTTTTTATCTCCCTTTTTTCTTTTCTTTTTCCCAAAATTCATTTTTTTCATTTTTCTCTCTCTCTCTCTCTCTCTCTCTCTCTCTCTCTCTCTCCCCGAGCCCCCACCTAGCCCAGCCTCCTTGGCTCGCCCAAGCCCAACCCGAGCTAGCCCAGCCCCGTGTCGCCTGTGTGCTTGCCCACCGCCGCGCGCGCCTCGCTCGCCCAACCGCGCCGCGCCCGGCCACTGGTCCGTGTCGCCACCACGCCTTCAGTGCCGAAGCCACGCCGATCGCCGCTGCGTCGCGTCGCCGTGTCGTCCGCGCTCGAGTCGCGCGCCCCCGCATCGTGTCGCTCGAGCCCGCGCGCCGTCCTCTATGCCGAGCCGCGCCGCGCGTCGTCGCCCAGCCGAGCAGCGCCCGCGCCCGCGCGCCCAGCGTCGCCCCAGTGCCTGTCCGCGCCAGCTCGCGCCCAGCGCCCGCGCCCCAGCGCCCAGCCAGCCCCTTTGGCTGCCTAGCCCGTGCAGCCGGCTCGTTCGCGTGTCAGCCGGGCCTCGTGAGTTGCTCCCAGGCCGAGCCCTGTTTATTTTAGTGTATTTAGGGCTATTTATGTTTATTGATGTGTTTGTTTGGCTCGATATAGGTTGCTCGGGTTCGATCGCAGTTATTTTATTGTGTGTTGTTGCCTCTCGACTAGGTAAGGATTTCATACCGGAGTTGTGTGGGCCCTGCGATATATTCATGATTATGCCTTGCTTGTTTGCTGACTGTTATGAGCATGATAATAATATAGCAGCTTTGATTGATTTCTGCTAGCATGTTTGCTTGATATTACATGTTAGTGCCATGCTAGGTTTGTTCTGCCAGCATGCTTGTGATTCCTGCTTAAGCTCATAGTATCATGCTACGTAATGTGCTTGATGTCCGTCTTTGCTTGCTAGCCAGGAATCATTGCTTTTTCTCTGTACTCTTAGATAGAGTTGTAGGGTTTGTCATCATCTAGAGGTTGAGCGGACATAACGTACTTTGTCCCAGTAGCTCAGGTCGGGAGTAAAGTGTGCGAAGCATAAAGTATCTTGCTACCCCCCCGACCAGCCGGTTGTGGAATTAGCTACCCACTTCGGCATAGCCTAGTTTGTAGCTGCTAGAGAGCGGAACCACGCCATCGGTGTAAGCTCGCCTCGGCCGATTCTTAGCTTCAGGTCGGTGGATCATGCTGCACAGATGAGCGCCGAGGGCCTCGCGCTACTGTGATCAGTGACACCGCTTCCGAGTCATAGGCATGTGCACCTGGCCCGCGTAGTTTGCCCTTAGGTCCCCGCATTTACGCCGGTTGCAGAGGAGCATGCGGTGTGCGCGCACACGCGTTAGTTTCCGGTTCGGAGAGCTCCCCCGGGCTAATGTCGTGAGTACACCATTCCTTTCGTTAGAGCCTGACTTCGGGTACTCTCCCGTAAGTCCAGATTAGTGCAAGGGCAAGGAGGCCCTTGAGGACATTCTAAGGATCAGTGTATTCCCCCCGAGTGACAGATACCTCGATGATGTCCAGGATTGGTCAGTGTATCCAATCCCAGCTAGGCCGGAAGTAGGAGACTTCCGATGACTCCAGATCTTGTTTTATGAGCTCGTTGAGCCATGATCTGTGTTGGTAGCTGTTTGCTTGCATGTTTTGGTACTAGATGACTGATTATATCGTATTGTACCCCGGTTGGGGATTCTTACTAAGTAATTACACTCACCCTTATTTCGTGGGTTTTTCCACGGTATTCATGGTGCGAGACAGGATGGCTGGAGGAGGAGCTGTGATCATGGAAAACCCGTTGTTCAACTCTGAGTTTTATGTTTATGTTTTAAATGTTCTCTGAATGCATGTAGTTGGGCACGGAGCCCTAGGGTGTTTTCTGAATGTATTTCCGGATTCTAGCATTGTTGTAAAGATTGTATGTTTTAAATAAATCTCTTATCAGAGTAAGGTTTTGTAAATGTATTTGTCTTGGAACAGGTGCTTGGAAACAGGGACAGGTTTCAAGAAATTAAATGGATTTTTATGTTTTAGTTTTTACTTAGAATCCGAACACCGTCTTGCAAATTTTTTATAGATTTGTAATGCATGCATTGAGGTAACGGCCTAGTTAGAACCCCTTTCGGGTCGGGTCGTGTCGTTACACATGCCGCCGAGCCACGCCGCGCCCGAGCGCCCTTGTGTCGCCCTGCAACGCTCCGCGTCCGTCCGCGCGCCCAGCCGAGCCGCGTCGCCATCGCTTCGCTGCTCGCGACGCAATCGCGCGCCTTCAACGCTTATGTCGCCACGCGCCATCTCAACACCCTATTGCTACCCCGCTCGTGCAATCGACTCGTTCGTGTGTCCGTCGCGCCTCATGAGTTGCTCCCGAGCTGAGCCCTGTTTATTTTATTATATTTAGGCCTATTGTGCGATTTGGTTTGTGATTGATAGGTTCTCGATAGCTAGTTCGGGTTCGTTCGCAGCTTAGGTTTTCGTGTAATCGTCCCCGACCAAGGTAAGGATTTCTTACCGGAGTTGTGTGGACCCTGCGATATTATAAGTGATTGCTGATTGATTGCTTGTTTGTGTTTATTGACATGTGTAGCTAGGTACTCTATTCTGAATTCCCGATTAGCATGATTTTCCTGGTTATTTCTCATGTTAATCCATGCTAGGTTGTTTCCTCTAGCATGCTCGTATCTGTTCTTGTTTTGTAGTATCATGCTAGGCTCGTTGTATTCTTATTGAGCACGTATTGGATTTTATGGAATTGTTTGCTGATTGTTAAGGCAGGTTAGAGTTACAGGTAGATAACATCATCCGGGCCTGATGCATAAAGTACCTTGCATCCATGGCAGGGACGTCGAGACAGTTCTCCGTCCCTGGACCCCGTGAGGGATTAGCTAACCCTACCGGTAGGCCCTGCAATCTTGGGTGAGGGTAGCAGACTGTTAAATGCCCCAACGGTCGGGATGATGACTTGGCATTGCCTCATCCCCGGCAGCCGGCATGTCCTCAGCATGTTTGGCAGTAGCCCCTCATTGCCACCTGTTAAGGTAAGAACGGCTTCCTGGTGTAAGCCTACCACGACCCGTTTCCTTAGGCTCAGGTGCGGTGGTTCAGGCTGACATAGTTTACGTGTCCAGGTCTCACACCCCTATGTCAGTGACACCGATCCAAAGAATTAGTTAGGCGTGGTGACTGGACATGGGCAGCTTGCCTCTAGACCCGCACTTCATAGTTCGCAGAGCACGCTGCGCATGCATGCTTACGCTCATTACAGCGCCGACCGGAGAGCTCCTTGGGATCTTGAGCCAGTGTATCTTTCGTCGACAGTAGACAGGCTGAGGCCGGGACTTGTTTCTCGTATAAGGCGACTTGTGTGATGGTTTGTGTGGTGGATATCATTCCGGACTAAGACCCTAAGTTGGCATCCGAGGCCCAAGTGTGGGCTTAGCTATGTGCTCTATTCTGTGTTTATACTCATAGCTTGGATACGCTCATCGAGATGACCATGTATATCGTATTGTACCCCGGTTGGGGATTCTTACTGAGTAATTCGTTACTCACCCTTATTATTGTGGTTTTCCACAGGTAACCGAGTTGCGAGACAGGATGGCTGAAGGAGGAGTTGTGATCATGGGGCCCAGTCACCAAACTCTGATTTTGTGTTATGACTCTTTATATTTTATTTTCCCCTGAATACATGTAGCCGGGCACGGAGCCCTAGGATGTTTTCTAAATATTTTGTGGATTCCAGCATTATTGTATCTAGACATGTTTTGAATGATTTTAAGAAATCTCTGATCGGAGTATACTTTGGAAATGTATTTATCTTGGAACAGGTGCTTGGAGACAGGGACAGGTTCCAGGGAAATTGTCTAATTTTTAAAGGGATTGTTTTGAATGTTTTGTTTTAATTGGAATCCGAAGTCATGTTTGTATAATGTCCATTAATTTGAATGCATGCATTGGGGTAAGGGCTCATTTAGAGCCCCATTCGGGTCGGGTCTTTACAAGGCAAGATGTCCAATTAGAATCCAAAAAATCGCGTAAGTTGAAATTACTAGTTTGAATCAATAATTTTCCTAGTCCAAGACCATTCTTAAGATACTTCAGAAAGTTACGAGCTACTTTCAAAAGTTTAGTACATGGGGCTGCCACAAACTAATTCAATTTATTAACTGCAAAAGTAATGTATGGTCTTGCAATAGTATGGTATATTAATGTTCCTGTAATCCTTCTATACACGGTTGAACCGTTCAATCTTTCAGATATTTCATGTTGTATATTAATTTTAAGGTCCATTGGAAGAATTGTAGGTTTTTCTCCAACAAGTCCAACTTCTTTTAATATATGTAATGTATAATTTTGCTGAAATATGTAAATGTCTTTGGTTGCCCTTACAAAGCTCAAGTCCAAGGAAGTACTTAAGGGGACCCAAGATTGTAAAGTTGAAAGTAGAATTCAAAACACTTTCCACAACATTAATTATAATGTTATCAATATTAGGTCTAGTTAAATATAATATTTTCTGCATATATTAAAAGATCATGAAAACTAGACCCTTCAACGCGTATGTTTTTAGTACAAATTGAGAGGAGAGGGGCTAACAAACCCAACATAGAGGGCACTACTGCGCTTAAATAATATGAGAGCCAAATATTGACTTTTGGGCTAGAACTCATGACCGTGGAGTTGAAATGGATTAACACCAAACAAGATAACCAACCGCGCCACCGACCCATTCAACATTTGTGAAGAAAGAATAGTCCAACCTAGATTGAACAATTCCTCAAGGTCTCTCTATGAACGAAAGTGTTATTGACATTGAAATGGATTAGGGACCAACCTTTTGAAACAACTAAGACAAGAATAACTCTTATAGTTACGAGTATTGCAACAAGGGAAAAAGTCTCAACATAGTCTAAACCCTATTGTTGTGTAAATCCTTTTGCCACAAGGCGTGCCTTGTGCCTTCTATTGTTCCATCGTTCTTATACTTGATTTTAAAGATCAAATGACGTCCCATTACTTCTTTTTTCTTTCTTTTTTTGGGTAAGATTTCTATGCTCCAAGTATCGTTTAATTCCATTGCTTCTATCTCTTTTTTCATTGCCTCGCTCCATTTATCATGGTAAACAACTTAATAATAGTATTGGGGTTGCTTGGCCTAAGGACAGACATGGTTACCCTTGTTTCAAAAAAAAGTTAATAGTGTTGGGGTTCTTCCAGAGATCAGATTTTTAAGAAATAGTCTAAAAATTACTTGTGAATTTATCATATTGATACGATACGAATGTGGTTTAATACTATAAGGATGAGTTCTAAGTGTAAGATGTTATTTAGGGGCGGATCCAGGCTTTACACTCGTAAATATAGAAAGGTGCATGTTGACTATTCTTACAAAACAAACTTTTTTCCCTACACTATTTAACTATCAATGAATTTTATATGAAATTAATTACTAGATAGATGGTGATCATAAATTGAACTTACTTATTGTTTCACAAGAGTTACAAACCACGATGATTGTTGGCCGAGAATTATATTTTAAAATATAATAAAAAAAGTTATCTCCAAATGTCAAAATTTTAACTTCACACACCTAAATTAATGTATCCGTAAACTTTCGATATATATTAGGTTCTTAAAAGTTATAATATTATAATTTCTTATAAAACAAAATATTAAAACTTATTTATTAATTATAACGAAAACTATTTTAATAATATTTAAAAATATATTTAAATTATAAATATTATGTAGATGTAATTTTTGTAAGAAATTATCATTTATTATTTATAAAAATTAAGATAGATGTAAAATATATAAAAATATGTAGAAATTTGTTCTTATAAATATTAGCACAAAGACAATATATGTGTAAGAATATAAAAATATAAACAAAAACTATCCACAAAATATTTATAGTGTAATAACTTTTAAAAATAATTTTATATATTTTATATATTTTAGAAAGGATCGTGTTAAATATATTTTTTAAAATTTTAAGAAAAAGTTGTAAAAACGTAATAGAAAAAACAAAAAAAAGTAAAAATAATATACACACACATATTCAAAGGAAATAAAAAGAGAAAAATATTGATAAAATAAAGGGAAAAAATATGAAAATAATAAATAAATAAAGAAAGAAAGAAAATGCAGAAAAAATAAAAAGGATAAAAATATATTTCAAAAACTAAAAATGTACATTTAAAATATATAGAGAGAGAAAATACAAGGCACAAAATGAACATGATACAAAAAATTTAAAAGCAAATGACATTCTTTAGAAAATATTTGGTGAATAAATCATACTATCATAAAGTATGGCGTAAGGAGAAAATCATTTTTGAATGATTTTACCTATTAAGTCATACTCTAAATTACAAACATGACATCTATTGGAATATAAAAAAAAATGCAAATAAAGTTGAAAATATTTACAATATCATATAGATTTTCATCATCTTTATAACGTAGAAGATAAATATTTTTACTAAATCTCATAGATTTTATTTGACATTTTATATTCTAATTAAAAGAATACAATCAACATTTTCAAAAAATAATATAATAATACAATCAACCATATTCTAATAACGTCGATAAAATATTCACACGTATAAATATTATATCTTAATTTGTGTAAATATTCATTTATTTTCACGTCCATGTAATTATATTCAATTGATATTATCTTCTTAAATTTCATAACAACAATAATAAATTGAATTTTCCAATCCCATAAATAGTTCTCTACATTTTGTTTACAAGAACACTTACGTTTTCTATTTGCTTGGATTTAACCTTTATTTGTTTCTTTTTGTTTTTTGTTTTATAATAAGTTATCTTATTTTTGTTTGATTATTTACCTTAACTTTCATCTAATTTTTCTTTTGTTGCAATAATTTTTGTAGGGATCTTTTTTGCATAATTGTTGTATTTCAAAAAAAGACTTGAAGATGTGGAAAAAAGTTTGAAGAATGATAAAGATTATCATTTGAGGTTAAAGTGCATGAATTCTTTAGTTTCAAAGTGTATATATATATATATGATTCTCTGTATTTTGTTTAAAACACATTTGAAACTTTCTCTTTTCTCGAGGTTACCTTTCTTTGTTTCTTTTTATTTTTTGTTTTATAATAAAAAATTGTAGTCATTTTTTTATTTTTTTGATTATTTACCTTAACTTTCATCTAACTTTTCTTTTGTTGCAAAATTTTTTGTAGGGATCTTTTGTTGCTTAATTGTTGTCTTTCAAAAAAAGACTTGAGATGTGGATTTTTTTTTATTTTTAAGAATGATAAAACCATCATTTGAGGTTAAGTCCATGAATTCTTTAGGTAAGTTCATGGATGTATACTAATAAATATATTTAGCTTATGTATAATTATAATAATGATATAAACTATGTTTTTTTTTACTATTCTCCTCATTGGTATAACGACCTTTACAAATCATGCCACTAATATGAATTAATTCCTCAAATTAAATAATTATTGAGTTAATTGATAATTAACCGAAACAACTCGATTATGTGTTGCTTTTGTTAATCAATTTGTAACATATATTTTTTCTAATACTAACCTTCCTTTGTTTCTTTTTGCATTTTCTTAAAAATCTTTTTGCCTTTTTCCAATACTTAGAGTGAGCTTTCCTTCAAGGAATTTTGACACTTATCGATTTATAATTACTTATAAATATATTAATAATTTTGAATATAAGCGGTTAAAAATAAACTGTTACGAGGTCGAGTTAGAATATAACTTTAACAATTAAATTTGCTTATCAATTTTTAAGATTACAATCGACGAATAATTGTGCTTATCAATTTTTTACACGAAAATAGATAAAAAAAAAGTTTTTAAAATGAAATTGCGGCAAACTTTATGATTCAAGACTGAATTCGTCTATGAATAGATAAATTGAGAAGATTAAGAGCATGAATTTGAAAAAAATAAGTTATAAAATTCAATTACATCCTAATATGTTGATGTTTGATTGAATCTTCAAGGCATCCATGTATCAAATGAATATATTGAATTCGGTTTGAAACATCTCAAAATATTGTAATTATTCTATTATGTAAATACATTTTAATTTTTAAAATTTAGAGAATAAATATATAGTTAGAGACTTTTGTATATTTATATAACTATATTTAAAATATTGGTTAGAATATATTTATGAAAAAAAAAGTCATATATCATTTCTATCATTTATATCACAATTATCTTGAGAACAAGAAATTGTCACAAAAAAAAAAAAAAAAGAGAGAGAGAGAAAGGCATTTAAAAAAAAACCTGTCAAATGTTAAAGAAAACAATTGATAAAAAAAAAAAAATATATATAACACTTATAAATTTTATAATTCAAGAGTAATTGGTCTTTGAATAGATAAATTGAGAAAAAATTAAAAGGCATCGATTTTTAAAAATCAGTGATAAAATTTAACTTTAATGTGATAAATTTTATTATTTTTTAAATAATAACACCTATTATTTTTTAAGCTCAAAACTAAATATTAATTATTTTTTAACATAAATGTAAATTTTAATAAATTTAACTAACATGAAAAAACGATTATAAAATTCAATTTTAGATTGAATTTATTATTTGATGATTTAAATTGAGTGTAAAAAATATAGGAAACAATTTATAATTATAATTATATATATAATTTATTATTTAAAAAATTATCACGTGCAACACCCGTGCTAAAATTCTAGTATGTAAAAAGAAGGGAAAGAAAGATAAAGTGTAAAAGCAAATGACGTGGGGACGCACAGAGGAAAAAAAATATAAGGAAAAGAAATATAAAATATAAAAAGGAAGAAAACGTCGAGTTGGCCTCAAACCCAAACGAACGCCTAAAATTGAGGGGCTAAAACCAAATAAACTCGTGTAGAAATAATTTTAAAAAGATCAAAATTTATCAAATATATAGTATGTTTTTATATTTATAAAAGATCTAAACCACATTATAGTTATTTACTTCAAATATTTTGGGGGGCCATGAAGGTCTGCCTCTAACGTTATTGCCAAGTTCTAAGCATTGGAATTGCTTTCACGGAAGTATACGCGGTCGAAGATGCAACAAGTAATAAGTATTAAATATGATTCTCCACAGGGATTGATGTCCAGAACTAGTTCTAGGAACTTAAGAGTTGTACTAGAAATAAAGATTTAATGTGATGTGTCGTTGGGTTCATGTTGTCTAAAATGCAAATTAAACTAAGACTTAGGTTGAAGAACAAATGTGCAATAACAGTAGTTATACTTGTGCGATAAGGCATGCTTCGTGCTTTCCTAATCTTAATTATTATCTTTCTAACCTTTGTAGATTCGCCCTACGGATACAAAATGACTTAAGTCGAACTAGTCTTCGCTCTCATTAATTTACAGCAAACCTTACTCATGCAGTGATTAACCATACCAACCGCAGAACAACGCATGCATTAGTAAGAAGGCTATTCTCAATTCCTCTTCAACTATACAAGAGATCTTGTATTAACGTAACGTATCATGTCATGTTCTCCCATTAGTTTCCCCTCTCAAGTTTACTAATGGTGAAGCATATGTGGGTAGCTAATCGACAAATGCTTAGCAAGTTAATCAACGTGATAAAATTATCAACTACCAAGCATACTTAACACGTGTGCTACATTTATTAATTATTCTCCTTTAACTTAGTTAAACATAATGAATGATAGAGAAAATGTGATGAATAAAGTAATCAAATGCTATAAGGAAATAATTCTAAGCAAAGGGAAACTACAATAAACTCCTATACTACCGAAAATAAATAAATAGCGAAAGATAGAAATTGGCGGTTCCTTCAGATGCGAGGATTCCTTACCATGGGATACCACGAATGTTTCTCAATCATCATCTCAATGCGGCAGAATAACTTCTGGGGGCAGGCCATCGACTAGGGTTTCTGCTCATCTCTTTGTATATGGTTGGGTTACTTGAGAATCAAGTTTGAGAATGTTCTAGAATATATTCATTTTCCCTGGATCTCCGTTTATTTGATTGCCCTAGATTCGTGTAGCTTCCTATTTCCTTGGGCGCGCGACAACTCTTGTGGCAATTTCATTGCTGAGTGTTATTGCTTTTACTAGGGTGATGGCATCTCACACTTTTCATAACCTGCGTGGCAATTAGTATGTTAGTGCAGTTAAAATTTCCTATTATTCAGCGAATGCGCAGTGCTGCTTTTCTTAATTTGAATGCGTATGGATTTTACCTTTTTTCGTCCGTATTTTAGCATGTAATTCATTCAACTTTCCTAAAAAATGCCTAAATAGATTATCCAAATGATGCTCTGTCTAGGAGGTATCACATATTTTACACAATCTTCAAGTCCATATCTTGTGGAATATTTTTAAAGGAACTATCAAAGATAAGGACACAATGGTAGTCCTTAAGATTGTAGGTTGTTTGACATTTCTAGAATACCTACGAGTCATGAAAGGTATCTTTTTTACTATTGGTTCTTCTATTGCCATTTCCTTGATATTGTCAATTGGTCTATATTCTTGTTCATCAATTATACTAGTGTGTTGTTCACCTTCAAAGTTGAATGTAACAGCCCAGGTTTTTACTTTTGGTTCCCCAGGTACGTTCGGATGTCTAGCAGTTAGTTGGTAAGGCTGTTAGAGCTTCTTGAGCTTCTAGGGGCAGTTTGGTCATTTGGCCCTCAGGGGTATTTTTTTCATTTACCTTGCCGAAACAGTTCTTACAGTAAGTCAGGGCTTTAGGGCTATTTCTATCATAGTGGGCTCTAGTTATCCTTCGGTTTCAAGTTCCAGGCCAAGAGTTCCATTTATGGAAGTTTGGAGGCCTTCCCGGGTAAAGGAAGAAAAAAAAAAAAAAGAAATTAATTTGTGTTGGAGCTAGGATTCGAACCTTGGTGATTTGGATGTTGGTTTTGAGCCAAGTGTAGAGAAAATAAAATAGTTTTAAAAAGTGCACTTGGTGGGATTTGAAGGTGGGATTTTTGGATGTATTTTATTATTAAAAAATAGGGAAAAATGCTTAGGGTTTTGTCTCATTCTCCTTCTCCTTCCTGTTGGCCGACCACACTAGCTCTCCTTCTCATCTCCTTGGCCGAAACTTCAAGCCTCATTGCTCAAGTTCTCGAGCTATCAATTGCTTGCTCTCAAGTGTTGCTCCTTAGTTCATCTTCTCCAAGGTAAGTCTTTGCAAAAGCTTTTATTTTCTCTCCTCCTTGCCATGGCCGAGACAAGCTCTAACCAAGAGGAGCTTGTGTTTTTCTTCTCCTCTCATTGTAGATCCGAGAAGCTTGCTTTGGGTAGGTAAGTTCTTGCTTGTTCTTCCTTGTTGAGTTTGATCCGAGACACTTCTTCTTCTCCCACCTCCATTGCCGAGAGCTTCAAGGTAGGTTTAATGGTGTTCTTGCTTTGATTTGAGTTGTGGTTTGTGTAGATCTAACTTACTCTTCTTCCTTGTGCAAATCCAAGCCCTAGCCGAATACATCCTTGTTGTGCATCCATCTTGGCCGAGACACCTAGTTCCATTGGGAAGCTTTGCCGAATCCACATAGGTGATTTGGTAAGTTGTTGTGTTTGGTTGCTTGTTGGGTGGAGTGGCCGAGAGCTCCATGTGTTGAGAAGGCCGAGAGCTCTATGTGTGTTGTGTGTATGTGTGTTTGCTTCTAGCCGAAACCTAACACGTGTTGGTTGTTGTGTTGTTTTGTGTTGTTTTGTATGCCCTAGCCGAGAGTAAAGAGGAAGAAGATTGGTGTCCCTAGTTTGTGCTACCTTGGTCGAGACCACCCCCCTTGGAAGTTGAAGTCTTGCTCGGGTTTCGGTAAAGCCCTAACTCTTGTGTTTTGGTTGCTTAGGGAGTTTGTACTTTGGATTGTAATTGGTTGTTCTGTTGTTAGGGTAACCGTGTGGTGTTATGCAGCTTAAGGATTATTCTGGCGGTTGGATTCTTCTGTTGACAGGTAAGGGTTTCTTGTCGGGGTTGTGTGGGCCCTGCGCACCGCAATGATATCTCCTGGTTGTGTGTTGTTCAATATTAAACTGTTAGTGGATAGGTTTTCTACAGGTTGTCTGGAACATATATATACTGTTAGTGGATAGGTTTTTTGCAGGTTGTCTGGAACATATATATATATATACTGTTAGTGGATAGGTTTTCTGCAGGTTGTCTGGAACGTATATATATATTGTTAGTGGATAGGTTTTCTACAGGTTGTTTGGAACATATATATATATATATATATATATATATATATTGTTAGTGGTAGGTTCTTGCAGGTTTCCTGAAGGATATTGTGATGTTAATGATGTATGCTTCGGTTTGTCCTATGTTTGCCTGTTGACCTGAATTGTATGTTGTTGAACTGTTAGTGGATAGGTTGCTGCAGGTTGTGTGGAATGTATACTGATAGTGATAGGTTCTTGCAGGTACCCTAGAGAATAACTGTACTTGAGCATGTTTAGTTCTGTTGTTTCCTGTTGTATGTGAACTATTGTGTATGTTATGTATGTTCTGTGAGTATGTATGAACAAGCATGTTTGTAGTTAAGTTTTCTTGAGTTGCTGCTAGGATGTTGGCATGTAGAATGTAGTTCCTTCTTCTGCTCTTCCCTGTTTATCCACTGCCTATTCTGTCTGCATTATAATTCTTGTATCCTGAGCTAGTGTTAGTTATACTCTATAGACTTTGGTTGTTCTTTATGTTAGAGTCCTTAGGGAGTTCCGAGTGTCAGTTGAGTTACGTGCTGGCTCGGTTTGCTCAGGACAGTCCAGTGTGCTGCTGTCCCCTGTTAGCCTAGTGTGTTGCTAATGAGGCCGGCGGCAGATCGCCCATGTGTTGCGATCCAGACTAGCCCAGATGCGTCTTGTCCCCTTGTTGGCCCAGGTGTGTGCGACGAGCTTGCGATCCCGAGTTAGCCCACTGTGTTGCTACTCGTGTTGCTCCAGGACTAGCCCAGTATGTTGTTGTCCCATGTTAGCCTCGTGTGTTGCTAATCAAGTTGAACAGAACTGCCCAGGGTGTTGCAGTTCAGAGCTACCTAGTGTGTTGCAGCCAGGACTAGCCCAGTGTGTTGTTGTCCTTAGTTAGCCCAATGTGTTGCTAATTAGGTTGAGCAGAACTGCCTAGGATGTTGCAGTTCAGGGCTACCTAGTGTATTGCAGCCAAGACTAGCCCAATGTGTTGTTGTCCTTAGTTAGCCCAGGGTGTGCTAATCTTGTTTAATGTGCTGCTACAGCTTAAGAATTGCTTCAATTGTACTCCTATTAGTTAGTCCAGTGTGTGCTAACCTTGTCTGGCTGTGAGCTTTGACCTTATTGATGTTTATCCTGCCATGTTCTGAACTGTTGTTTGTATGCTAGGGTGTTAAGTGATTTGTTGTGTGTATTGTACCCTGGTTGGGGAATCCTTACTGAGTGCAATTTGTACTCACCCTTTCTGTGGTTTTCTCCACCAGGTAACTTGGCACAGCATCGAGGTGGCTAGAGGAGGGAGCTGGTGGATCATGGGAAGGCCGCTGCATAGTCTAAGTCTTTATAATGCATCTTGAACGTGTTTTGGGAAAACATGTATTGTTGAACTTGGATTTATGTTATGGTTATTTGCAATGTTTTGTAAACTCTGGCCAGAGGATGTTTATTGTTTTCCTTTGAAGTATTTCCAACAAGATTTTATGTTCCATTATTTTTAATAAAGATGCTCTTTTCCAGCCCTTGAATGATTTTCACTGAATTTATATGTTGAGTAAGGGCCATTAGGGCTGTTTAGTGTCGGGTCCTTACATTGAATGTGTGACGTCACACTCAATGTGTTAGGAATAGAAGGTGGTGCGAATCGGCTATGATATACAATTTTCTAATGATTAATGCTAAGGGTGAGACTAGATCTTAAGCTTCGAATCACATTTTACAAAAATATACGCAGTTGTATGTAGCAAGTGATAAGTAGTTATTATTCTCCACAAGGACTTGGTAGTTAAAATCTGTTAACTCAAGAGTTGGTGCAGAATAGTAAATTGATTCAATTGAGTTTTGAGTTTGGTTTAAAACTAGTTATTGATTAAAATGCAAGAAGCTAAGATGGAGCAGCAACTAAGGATTAGCACCAGGATAAATGATGGTAAGAAAATTAATTCATGCTATACTATAACTTAAATCTCCCTTTTGGAACACTTTACAACAACTCGTCGGTACATTGCCTGTGAGTTTATAATTTTAACAAGTGGTCTACATGCAACTAGTGGCATGATTATCTCTAATCCTTCTCTAATAATTTGCAAGATTCTCTTATAGGTTCTATATGCATGAATATGATGAATATAGTAATCTAAGCTTATCCTATGCTTCACTATCCATAAGTAGAAATTCTCTTACGAAATAAAACATAAAGGTAAACTTATTGGTCATTAGGATCCTAAACTTGCTAGCCTACTTCCTTCATTGACACTAACTTCTTCCCCTTTCAGCTGACAAATTGAACACTCTTAAAGTTTATGTCTATGACATCGAAACAACTTAGTCAACCCTTAAATTATCCTAAGTGTGCAAAACAGTTTTTCCAAGGTTTCTATTTAGGTTTTCAAATCTCTCAATGATTTTCGCTTTTGCTTTTATCGCATTCCTACTCGGGTTGCACTCATGTTCATAATTTTGTAGTTCATAAAATAGTCTGCTTGAGCATAAAGCATTCCTCAAAGGCCAATGGAATGTCTAAAGCTTGTGCTTTAGTAAATAAGGGAATACTTCGAGATCCTACGACTATTCGCTCTTTTGTGCCACTATTTTACCCATAATATTTTTTTTACACACTTTATAGCTATTACGATATCAACAACTATTTTGCAACAACAATTTTTCTTGCCCTTACCCCCAAACTTAAATTCTTCACTATCCTCAAAGAAGGTAAGGCTTAGTTCCCCTAAACTTGAACTACTCTAAGACTTGACCTCATTACTTCTAGTTTTTGGTTTTAACTCCTAGAGACATTTAATCTCTCTTTCTACTTAAAGTTCTTGCTATTGCTAATGGCATTCTGACAACCTTGATCGCCTAAATAACTCTAAGCTACCTAAGTTTTTATTTTGTTTGAGAATTTACAACTTATGGAGTGTAAAGCTAGCATTAAGTATAAACTATTGTATTCGTCAAGGTAATTAAAGACTAATATCTAGAATCCAGTTTAAAATGTAAGTAAAGCATACAATTATCAAAATTGTGCATAAAATAGAGAATATAAAAAATGTAGAATTTAGAGATAGTGTTGGTTGATATAATTAAATTTACCTCAATTCATCAACTTAGACTTTTGGATTGATTGGTGGTTTAACAAAATCCAACATGGTATTAGAACTGGAGGTCATGAGTTCAAATTCCTGCCAAGTCCTTTTCTCCCCAATTAATATTTAAATTCCACATAATTCAACAGATAGAGACTTCCTTCAACTTGAGGATGCAGCGTAGCCTAGACTGTGTAGGTTTACCGTATAAAGTGCAATGTCTGGCTTCGGCATTCTTCAGTTTGCCGTAGGATCTCGTCTCGAACTTCATAAGGGATTGGTACTCAGACAAGCAATGCATGTGAACTAGGTTAAGTTTCGGCAGGAGGGCTTTGTTGAAACGAAGCAACAGAGCTTGGAATGGCAAAGGTGTCGGTGATGACTATTTAGTGCTTTGACGTTTTTCTTTGTCGTGGCTGGAGGTGTTTGTTGAGCTAGTGGACTAATATCTACAGGTGGAACATGGGGGCTTATTAATGTTGGAGCCAGACATTGGAACTTGGGAACTAATATCCCCATCTCGCATCTTTTACTATGATTTTCTTCAGGCATGTTTCCAATTCTTCAGCTGATGATGACTTCACTATCCTGTTGTATTGTACTTCTTCATCATTTTTAAACCCAAACAACTCATTCCACATTTCTGCATTCCAGTTTATTTTCGTTCCCTCCACCATTGTTTCGCAACGTCCATTCGTGTTTCCATTGCTATAAAACTCCCACACCCCATCAGGGCAGGCTTCAATACTGGTCGATCAAACTTATCCCATCCTCTTCTTGTGATTGTGTCTTGGATAAGTTCTATTAAACCAACATATGTAAATCCCTACTTTTGCTAGAATTGTTTCTTCATTAGCTTTATGTACTTTTTCCTTGCTATCGCAGACACGAATCTATATGATTCTACTGACGAATTTCCCAAATCGAGCAACTTCTTCTTTTTTCTTTGTCTTTGGGCCTTACACCACTTTCACCACAGATGAGCTTTTTCTTTTCTCAAGTTTCTCTTTTGCCAGCTCTACAAGTTCTTTGCCCTTATTCCGCTAAACTCTTCTTATTAGAAACACTTCTTCTTCTTCCCCATTCGGCCTTCTTGAATTGCTAGGTGCGATTCTTCTTTTCGCTTCCTCTTCGGCTCTATCTAGTCGCGTAGACAATTGTACGACTAGTTTGAGGTCTTCTACCTCTTTGGCTTGCTTCTCCATCTCCACTTCTTTCTCCATTTCCTTTTCCAGCTCCTCTGAGGCTTTGTTTATCCCATGACTATCTATAGTGACCTTGGCAGCATTGGATTCAATCTAGATTCAAACTCTTGCTCAGCCATCTCTGAGATTTCTTCTTCTTCTTCTCCCGCTGCTCCCACTTCTAATTAAAGGGTTAATACCTTTATTGGAGACATTTTTACAGAAGCGTGTTCATCTGTGATTACCATTGCCAACTCTGTTTCTGTGACCTCTGGCACTAGCTGTACGATCTTCATTGTACCGCTTCGTTTTCTTGCATGATATGTTGTTTTCAGGAATTATTTGGATGATCGAAGTTTTGGGAGGTGATTTATCATTAGAATCAAAGATAATTTTCTTGTTCACCCGTTTCGAAAAGATGGGAAAAGATGTTGAAGAGAAACTTTATGGAGTGGTTCCGACTTTGTTTATGGGTTCTTATAGTTTGATTATAGATTTCTCGGCAGTTTTATTGCTAGAAGATGCACATTTGGGGGCCAATAGAAGATTTTAGGGTTTTTGGAAAAGAATTCGTTAAACATTTAGGTACAGTTCACTAGCAAAAATCAAACAAATTTTAGTGTTTGCAGAAATTATGAACTCGTAAATGAAAACAACGAAGATGCTTGAACTTACAAGAAGTGAATGTATCACAATGGATTTATGAGTAAACTTCATTACGCCTCTGCGATTATGGCTACAACGCCTCTTTTTTTTTTTATCATTGTGAGTCATCGGATAGATTTGATTTACTGCAGATGTGCTAATTCACGTCTAAACGTTTTGCTTAATCAAACTTCCTATGCATTACATTATTCAATAATGCGGAATAAATAAATAAAAACACGAAACCTACAAAAGCAATAAGAAAACCTAAAAGTAATAGAAGTCCTAGACAGCAAATAAAGATAGAAACTTCTTTTAGTAAGGAATATGAAATTTTTGCACTCGCACTTGTTTCGAATTAAATTTTTGCAATGTCCACTTTTTTTCTCAATTCTGAAACAATGCATTCCTTGCTGGGCAAGGTATTTGATATCCATTATTGGACGTCTGAATTCCAGGTATGCGCTTCGCTTTCCATGTCGCATATTATGCTACTTGACCTTGGTTGCCGGTATTATGAATGTTATTTACTCGATATCTAGTAATTGATTCAGGCTTAGCTAATTATGTTTTTTCTGTCTCTCCATTTCACGATTGCAAGCTAATACGGAATTGGATAAATGCTCTGATTCTTCTGATCTTTCTTCTTGGGTGGCATACTCTAGAATTTGAACATCCTCTCCATGACATTCGTCCAATTCCTATATCCAGTTCCTTGTGAATAAAGGTTGACAAGTTAGACTTTGTGAACCGAATGACTTCTCTTAAGTTAGCACCATTAATTAATCAATTCCTTGGCAATGACGCCAAAAACTTGGTGCAAATCGGTTGTGATATACAATTTTATAATGTTTAATTCTATGAAATTGTTCTATCAACTTAAGAGTCATACTGTCAATCTCAAGGAATGATAAATACGGTATTATTGCTTTTAAAAAACTGTTGGGTAAAAAAAAACTGATAAAAATGATGTCAGACTTGTTGGTTCATTTGGTATCGATTACTTGGGTTTACTAGTCCTTGTAATTATATATTTAAGGGATTTGTTGATCTTTTGCTTTTATATTATTATTTTTGCAAACTTGTTGGTCTCGATAGATGATAAATACCTCTATTTTACCAAGTGTGGATAAATATCCTTTTTTTTATACAACATGTATGAGCGTGTTATGTTTGTAATTTAATTATGACATGTATGGGCATGTCATGATTGGTAATGGGGACTATATCGTAAATGTCTTGTTTGAATTATTTTTATGGCGTAAGTTTGAAGATGGAAACTAGCAACATGGAGACTGCATTCCTTTCATTTTACAAGGGGGACCCAAATAGATCGAGGTAGCCTTTAATCTTGTTGGAGATCTCTCAATTTTGAACTTCTAATATGCATTTTGGAAATTGGTAGATTAAGATTTCAATAAGTTCAACTGATAGAAGTCAACCAGTGTTTTAATTAATACAAATCAATCAGTTTAACTGATATAAAAGTCAATCTGATTGACCTCTATCACTTAAAAAGCTAATAGAAGCCAATAAGTTCAACAGATAGAAATTAATCAGTTTTTTAAGTGATAGAAGTCATCAATTTTTTAAGTTACATAGTAATTGAAGACACAATGATTGAACAAAAACATGAAAATACGTAAAATCCGTAAAGGCATAGTTACATAGTGATTGAACTTGAAACATGAACATAAACATACTGAATGAATTTGAAACATGTAAGATACCTAAAATTTGCAATTGGGGTTGGAGCATTCAATTTTTGTTGTTCCATATTCATGCCTTGCGGCTATACAAAATAATTGGAACATCAACCTGAGATGAATCATTTAATGGAGTTTGGTCCATTTAGTGACTCTTTTATAACTACATCACGTGCTCCCACACAACCACGAACTGTGCCATTTTATAACTGCATTTCCACACTCTACACATGGTTGCTACCTCGACCCAAAGCTTTGACACATGGTTGACCATGTCGATCTTGAGTTGTTGAACCTCTGCTTTTAGGTTCTTGATCTCGGTTTGAAGGTCTTTTGTTGAAATTGCTTTGGTTGTGACCGGGAATCGCTTCATAACATTTGCTATGTTATAAGGTTCAAATGATTCGGTCCTTTTGGGCTTCTCTTGATTTTGAGTTGAATCAGTGGAATCAAGAGAGGCTTTAAGATCAGTAATGATCTTCTTTTGTAAATCTGGATCGTTGACTCTTTCGGCGATGACGAAAAGAGCTCTTTGATCTATTGTTAGGACATTGATACAACTGCCACATGCATGCATGCCAATGTGGTTGATTGATCCATGCTCGCTTGAGGAGAAGGAGCTATCCGTATCCTCATGGTCGTCGAGGATTTGGCCTACCTTCTGTTCACTGCTATCTGAACTTTCAGATTTAGAGTCAGAGAGGACCATGTTTAGAATTTGATTTTTGAGCTCTTCGTCGATGTCGAGCTCGTTGATTTTGCTGCGAACAGGGCACCGGTTGGCGTAATGCCCTGGCGCTTGCATTTGTAGCACACTTCTTTCCCCTTTTGGGGAGTATGTTTCCCTTTGCCCTGATATCGGTTGGGATAGCGGGGCTTTTGATAGGAATCCTTATGACGATTGTCATAGGTCCTTTTTCCATGGTACTGGCGATTATTATATCGCGATACCTTTGAGGAATGGAAAGGTCGTTTGTGACTTTTTCGTCTTGAAGTAGAAGGTTGCGGACTGGTATGGCAACCATATTGATAACAGAAATCGCCAAGGATGGCTTTTCCTATCTTTGGATCGTCAATCTTGCTGCGGAGCTTTTGCTCTCCGCAGAGCTTGAGTGCTTCTCTAATGACAATGGTGCTGATGTCGCCATAAGACAGTAAATCCCATTTGACTGTACCACCGTCAAATTGTGCTGCAAGGGCTTCCTCAATCCTCTGAGAGAAATAGTTTGGAAGGCCTTCAACAAACTTTTGTTTCCAAACTGCTAAGGCGCAGTCTGTTCGGACCATGACCTTGGCTAGGTACATATCTTTGTACCATCTAAAATCGCCAAGACATTTGCACTTCATCTTTAATAAAATGGAGGCACATCTTTCTTGAAACAGTGTGGGATCACCGATGAAAAACTTTGTAATAGTATATACAAGTGTATATACCGCATCTTTCATCGCAATGCTTTCTGGCGATTTGCCAATTTCTTGTTTTACCACGGTGGTTGAATGAGTAAGGATCTTGTGCTTATCCTCTTCGTCCATGTATTTGTCCCACCATTCTTTGAGGACTCCTGTGAAACCAGAGGCTAGGAGTTGGGCAGATTCCCAATCCGTTTTGCCCTTCACAGTGAAGGCACTAGAGGCCATCATCATATTATTGACCATGTTTAGAATCGGATGGTCGGATAGGCCATCGAGATTCAATTAGTAAATCTTGATTCCGCTGAAGGCTATCGGGTTATGATACCTCTTTCCTCGAATGTTGTATCTGGAAAAGAGGGTCTCTTGTAATATAAACGAGATTCAATACTCATTTCTGGGACTGATGAAACGCCGTGAACGGCGTTTGAAGTGCTGGCAGGGGTGGAAACCCCATGATTCAGATATTTTTCTCTGAATGTTTTGATATCATAATCCGAGGGTTCAAAGATAACGTTGATCCCTTGGCTTGTTGAAGGAGAATCAGGTCCTTGAGTTAGACCTTTCAACATCTTTTGAATGTTTTGGAGAGTATTAGCATCGTTGTCCAGAAGTATGCCTTTACTCAGGGTTGGAGGTTTGAATAAAGGTATGGATCTATCTACGAGGGGCACTCCCCTGATATAGGTAGACGGTTGCTTGAAACAGGATCTTGACTCTTTCTGGATTTTCTCCTCAATTTTGTCAACTTTCCTGGCGATTGTTGACAATATTTTGTTGGAGAAGTTGTTTTGATGCTGGATATTTTTTATATCCTTTAGAGAAGGTGGCTCATTCTTGTCTCTTGATATGGTTTTGAATGGAGATGCTATAATCTTATCTCCATATGTTGTTTCAATTTCCACTTCTTCAAATGGTGGAAGAATACCATGGATGATACCACATCGGATGGTTTTCCAGTTTGAAGATGTGAGAATGTTAACTCTAAGTTCCATCCAACTAAAGAATGGAATGTTTTGTTGAGCGTCCTCCATATATGAGTACCACTGAGAACGGAGAGTGCCTCGTTTCTCCTCGGAGTACTCTTTGAAAAACCTGTCTCTCTTCTCCTTGTTTTCTCTGGAAAGAAACTCTTTCTTAAGAAGATCTTTGTTGACGGAGAAGGAGAGGATAACGTTGATCTGACTGTCTACAATAGACTGGCTCTCCATATCTGATTGGGTTGGAGAAGTAGCCTGATCAGCGTAATGAACCGTGGCATAGGCGTGGTCGTAATCAACCGACTGAACCCGGAGGGATTTAAATCTTTCGATTGATGTTGGAGGCCCATGGACTTCGGAGGTGCTGGGCCTGGATCTCAAGAACTCTTTTGTTCTTGGGAAGGTTTCTTGGGCATCCTCAAATTTTACTTCGACGCTTCCGTCGTTATGCTCAATGATTTGAGTAGGAGTCGGCTTCCTGATGACAGAAGGGCAGACTTGGTTCAAATCCCAGGAAAAATTTCTAGTGATTTGTTCCCAAGTAAGGATCTTGGGGACATTGATGGTTGCCCTGCCCATATTTTCCTCTTCTTGTAAGAGCATGACCTTCGTATCTGAAAGAGACCATTTTTCCTTAAGTTGGTTGTAAGTTCTTCGAAATTGCTTAAAATCATCACCCTTACATGATTTTAGCAAGAACTCAACCAATACTCGCTCTCAAGATCTGTATCCAAACTTTTTAGCCAATTGTAGGTATTCACCATATGGGTAATATGTTCCTCCATTGACTAAGCAATAGTGTACTCTCTATTTGATAAGTCATCAATAAGAGTAGCAACAACAGACTTATCCACAATGTCTGTCATAGTACACTTCTTAATTTCTGTCACAAATTCCCTTGCATTTTCAGTCTTGGGCTGGGAAGGCTTAACATTAGGCCATATGCTAAGCTTAAGAAAGCTCATCATAAGCCAATTAGATCTTTCCTAGTTCTCCCACAGTTTCTTGTCTGCCTTTAAACTAGTATTTGTTGGTTTAGCAGGCTCTTCTATTAATAGAGCTGAATCGAGTCCCGAAAGGCCAGCATTAAGCTTGACATACTCAATCCAATCGTCATAGTTATGCCCATTAAACTTGATACCATTGGCGAATATTTGACATATTAGAGATCACTGCAACCATTTAAATCTTACATATTAATTGCTTTGAATTTAAACCACAATTGGACCATAAAAACCAAAACATTACATTGAAATTCACCTTTGGGTTAAATTTAAACACAACCATCAACCACCAAACATCACATCATATATGTAACATATATAAGGTTATCACAAGGTTTAATCTAACATACAAGTCATCTTTGGATGCACATTATATATTAATTAAACAAAGTTTATAACCTACTGTAATTGTTATTAACATGAGTAAGATCTACCTTTGGGTAACCGTATAACTGCATGTTAAAAACTATAAATGTTTATTATTCTTAAATTGTCACTTATGATGTTATAACAAATAAACATTTATAATATAATTTAAATCAATGAATACCGAGTGGGCCACTTTGGTGACTAACACACTAACTGAAATATTAAAGACTTAAATTATTTAATTTAGTAATACAATATTTAAAAGAAGACCAAACTGGACTGTTCTGATTCAAAACCAATTTCATTCATTAATTATACATGTTGCTTAATCTCTAATCTTAACTAAGACAAACAGCAACACTAAATTTATTTTATTTTATTTTTATTTCATGCACAGCACACAGTTGCACGCAACCAATTTAATTGAAATTGAGTCAATTATTATTTGGTCATTATCATTAATCATGTTCAATACATAATTGATGAATCCAGTAAATTCAACATCAATTTCAAACAAATGCTGAAGCATTAAATTAACAATTCACTGTCAAATTTAATATAAAATTTGAACACCAATGCAACCTATTATAATTATGCCCACAAATTAATTAAGATTTACCTTCAATTTAACTAATTAACCTCAATTGAGAAAAAACCCAAATTCTCATAAACCCTAAAATTGGTAATTTAATTTCTATTAACCTGGCTCTGATACCAATGTAATCAATAATCTCAAATGCGGAAGCGAGATTAACATTTATGATCATAATAGAATAATTAAATCAACCAAAATCTCGATTAGGCATAAATATAATAAATTCCAGAGTTGTAGATAAAAAACTTACTTGATGAATCCATGACCTGAATAATACCCAAATGATCTATGTTGCTTTCCCAGGCCCAAATCTGTATTCTCTAAAATTTACTGTTTTCCAATGCCAGATCTGTATCGCTAAAATTGACCAGTGATGATATCTGGACTTTTCTCTCGATGGATTGAATCAATCCATTTGGGTGGTTTTGTATTTAGTAAACAGAACATCAAAATGTGTCCCACTCCCAAAATAACTGTGGAAACATCGTGACTTTCCTTTTACAATTTGACACGTGTAATGTCAAATTACTAAAAGATCCTTAAACTTTTCTAATATACAAAACACCCTAAAATACTTAAAATTTAACAAATTGGCACGGAGGGATTTACACTCGATAATTGTTTCTTAAACACTACACTAATCATCACCGTGTGTATGACAATAACAATTATCAATTACTTAAAATATATGAATCAACATTAGAAATTAATTAAAATTTCTAACACTAAATGCATTCCTTAACAGTTCATTAGATTGTAGTTCGATTTAAATATCTATAAATACATGAATCTAGTATGAACTAGGTATGTTGAATTTATGTAAAGTGTGAGTTAATGTATTTGTGAAATGTGAGTTTGATAGATTCTCTGGATGCATATGGGAAGTGTAAGGCTAAGAAACTTAACCGAGATTAATAACAAAATAAACGTGTTCCCATGGATGTAGATACTTGTGTCGGACTACATAAATCTTTGTTCAAGCCTCTCTTTCTCTTGTACTACCTTATATTCTAACCTTGGCGTATTTCTTGCTCGATGATTCCTCACACAACATAAAGAAAGAAGAGTTGGAAAAACAATGCATGAGGTTTTGATCAATTATCAAAATGAAGAAGAAGCCAGAATAGAAAAGATCTATGTTGTTTCATATCTTGGTGAAGTTTCGAGCAAAGCTATTGCTGAATCACCAACTTCATTCTTGTTGGATAAGCTATACGTTTGTAAGGTTGAGTCCCTAAGCTGAAATAGCTATCCCTACATGTGTTCGAAGCGGGCCTCTTGGGCCATGCTGTTCAATATGCCAGGTAAGTGATTTTGATTTTAGTGTTTGTGTGTAAAATTGGGCCAGGAATATAAAAATTATCCATGCATTATTAAAGTAGCAAATCAAATGTTTTCCGATCAACTATTTAGCTTACTCTTTTAACCAAAATACATAAACAACTTAAATAATAGAACAATGCTTAGGTTAGTAGATGATAAAATTAATAACATGATATTTAAATGTCTCTTTTATCTACTCTTGACCAAGTTACATTTTAGATGCCTTTTCATATTCATAAATTCTTCTATATCATATATGGCTAATAGGATTCTTTGTAGTCTAATCAAGTAATGGATTGAATTGGAAGAAACTTATCAAATTTTACCTTTTGATTGATTTAGAGCTAAAACTTAATGGTCGTATTAATATGTTGCATTCTCGTGCTTTGATCGATTATTCACAAAGAGAAATGATCCAAATAAAAAAAATATATTACTTTTTTTCCTTAATTTTTTTCAATTAATAATTGTGAGAATACTCGGCTAAAATGATAACATTTTCTTATAATTCTAGCCGTTACTTGAAATGTCATCGTTTAATTTCTTTTTTTGTATTTTATATATTTTATACCTCTTTGTTACCTGATTTATTCTGCCCCCTCTTTTTTAAACACATGGTTGTATATATGTGGGGATCTATTTAATAAGAAATTACTCACGGATTATACATCTTCTTCTTTCGAATATTTCCTTTTACTTTCTTTATTTAATCTCATCGACCAAAAGAGGTGAATAAATAAAACTGAGTTAGTCAACCCATACTCTTACCCGGAGTCCTCAATAAAATTGGCAAGAAACACCATTTTATATGAATAATATAAATAATATGGAGGTGTCAAACGTTTAGAATCTCAATCTAGTCCTATATATGTTGACATAGATGGTATTAAATTAAACTGGGTCTACTTTGATATAAAGTAACAAATTTTCTGCTCTCCATCAATCCGCTCTTTGCTCACTTGTGGGCATGGATGTTTGATAAGAATTGAATTAAATTTAATTATATAATCACAAAGACTAAGAAAGAACCAATTCTTTTATTTCATATATATATACTCTATTTTATTTGTAAGACATTTTTTCAACGATTTACTAATTCAAGTTACAACAACCTTAAAATATGAAAATAATTAATGAAAAAGTAGCTTGTATTTGAACTATCATTTCTTGTTGATGGTTTTAGTTGCATAATCTATGAGTTTGTGAAGCTCAGCCTCACTGATAAGACCATCGTTATCAGCATCAGCATAAGCCAAAGCATAATGAGCTTTAAAGTGAGGAAGAATTGAGCCCATAAAGGCAAAAGCTTTTGTTAACTCTTTAATGTTGAGAAAACCATCCTTGTCGGTATCATGGTATTTGAAAATCTCCTTAATTGTCTCTCGACTAAGTTGAACATTAGATGACGGTGGCTCTCCATCAAGTGACTGCCTTTTGGATTTCTTATGATAGCTACACCCTAGCTTGTGCGCAAAATTGGTATAAGCTTTTGGAGTCATAGATTCTTGGTTGTTGAAAACTTGTGTTGCACCTCGAGTTTTTTGGAGGAGGAACTTCAGCTCTTCTTTATCTAGATAGCCATCGCCATTTTTATCATACTTCTTGATGAGTCGATGCGCTTCATCTTCAGCCCATGCTTGGAGTTTGGAGGAAGACATTATGTTAAACTAAGGCTATGTGGATGAATCGTTTGTTGATGAAACAAATCTTAAACTGGTTCACTTATTTATAGGAACTTTCTAACAAATTTTGTTTAACATACCCTTAACAATGTAGAACAAAATTATAATTATTTTTTAAAACATTAGAATCTCATGCAAATAATTTGAAAAAAAATATGTTTATTCACTTTAATATCGTTTATTTTTAGTTTTACATCTTTTACTTTTTCTTTTTACTAATTAAATATTCTACTTGTAATATTATTTTTACGTATGACATAAGATTTAAATATAATTTTTTTAAAGTTTAGATGTCTTTTATTTTAAATTAAAAAGGAGTGATTTCCCCTAATTTATTTATGGTTTCTTTTATAAGACAATTCATATATTTACTTTATTATGTTTTCCGTGATTGTCAATTAAATGCTATGCTCAATTTTTTTTAAATCATCTGAATACAAAGTTTAGTTTTTGAAGTACATAGTAAAATAAAAAATAATAATATTTTTTTTTTGAGAAAAAAACAATAATCCATTTCAATCAAGAAGGTTTAGTATTTTTTTTTTTCTTGAATGTTGTAGAGAAGATTGAAAGCTATGATCTCTCAAATTTGGTCACATGTATCGGTTGAGTCGATGAAGAAAAGTTAAAAAAATCTCATAAACTTTTTTTTTTTTTAAACCAAGCAATGTATACCATGAATGTAGTAATATATTCCACAAGATATGAAAAGTAAAAAGAAACGGAATAGAAGAAATTTGGTTCACTTACTTATAGCAACCCACTTACAAGTTTGGTTTAACTTTATACCCTTATTAATCTAGAACAAAATTATAACTATTTTTTTAAAACATTAGAATCTCATGCAATTAATTTGAAAAATGGATGTTGCACACGTGGCCAAACACATTCAAAGAGCTTTATGAATGATTTAAGTTTCTTTCATTTTCAAACACAGAAAAAATATGTTTTTTTCACTCTAATATCATTTACTTTTGGTTAAAAAAAAGTATATATATATATCTTTTACATTTTTTTTAAAGTTTAGATGTCTTGTATTTTAAATTCAAAACGGGTCATTTCCCATAGGTTATTTGTAATTTCATTTATAAGAACAATGCTCATATATATATTTATTTTATTATGCAAGGCTATGCTCCATTTTTTTAAAAACAAATCTTCATAGTACAAAGATTAGTTTTCGAAGTATATAGTAAAATAAAAACAATAATCCATTTAGATTAAGAAAGTTTAGTATCTTTTTGTTCAAGTGTTGTAGTGATTAAAACTGGCCTTTCGAATTTGGTCACATGTGTCAGTTGAGTTTATCAACAAAAGGTCAAAGAAATCTCATAAATTATTTTTTTTTAAAGCAAACAATATATACAATGAATGTAGGAATATATTCCACCAGTATCAATAGTAAACTAAAAAAGAAAAAATTCACTAAAATGGGCTTTTAATTATTATTTTTATTTTTATTTTTTATTTTTGGAATGAGAAAGAATTGAAACAATTTTAATAATTCTCTTTTTGGTTGGACGTTCACAGTGATATCATAAGAAAACAAAAAGTTTACGAAAATTGGATTTTAATAAATCATTATTAGAAAATTAAAATGTGACAAAGTTAAATAAATATTTATTTTTCTCAAAGTTCTATGTAATTTTTTTAAAATCTTGTTATGTTATTCTTGTTCTGGACTATCTATTATAAGGGCTTCAATGCACGAGACATCTTGTAGTGCAAAAACATCATCGACTTTAGAGCCTATTTTGGTGCCCTTTGTGTTATTGCTCCAAAAAATCGATAGATCATCTACTTTTTATGGCAATTTTTCCTCTTCAGCTTTGGTTGCATTTGGATAATATGGATACTAATCAAGCTCTTGTTGACAAGCGTGGAGCTCAAGATATTTTCGACGTTGTCCTTAAAGTGAATCCCAACAAATGCCAAGGAAATCATGAATTCCAACTTATATGGGGCTATTATATGTTATATTTGAAAAGAGATGAACTATAAAATATTTAAGGATGCTTTTAAATCGACAGCCTGCATTTGGGAAGACATTGTGGTAAATGTTGCATTTTGGAAGACATTCTGTAATCCTGATCATTACTTGTAAGTGTCTTACATACTTGTTTAATGAAGTATCTTTTCACCAAAAAAAATCTTGTTTTTTTCGAAATCTTACTAACAAAATATTACTTTTTAGTTTTTTTTTAAAAAAAAAAATCCATTTATGCATATAAATACTATATATATATTTTTTAACATGGAGAGGAGACTTCAAATCATGTAATTTCAACCAAAATAATTGAGCAACAAATTTAAGGTGCACCTTCATTTTCGATAGCTCAACTTAAGGAATTTCACAGTTAAGCGTGCTTAGCTTGGAGTAGTCTTAGGTTGAGTGACCTCTTAAGATGCACGAGTGAGGACAAAACATGTTGAAAGGACCCGTTTTTGTTTAGTTTTCGTTCTTAGAAGTTATGAAGGCTAGTTGCTAACGTGGTCAGGTCACTAGGGAATGCTAGTGACTATAGGGCTGCCCCTAGGGGCAACTCCGGATTCCAAATCTTCGGCTTGGGGGCGTTACAAATAGTATTAGAGCCGAACCTCTCCCAATAAAATGTTGTTTGAGGATGAACCAAAGCGGAAGCAGGTCACCTTCCTTTTTTGGTGGCTCAATCTAAGGAACTTCATAGTCAAGCATGCTAAGCTTGGAGTAGCCTTAGGTTGGGTGACCACCTAGGAATATTCATAGGATACATGCTTGTGACAACAAAGCATGCCGAAAGGACCCATGTTGGTTTGCGGGGACATATTGCCTATAAGGGGCCCCCTATAGGAGAAAATCTGGATTCCAAATCCTTGGACTAGGGCGTTACAAAGATCCTCAACGAGCGTCTTAATATTAACAATATCACGTAATTTTATTTTATGATTACAAAATGAAAAAGAAAATAATTTTATGGTTGGAGTATTTGTTTTTTTTAATTATAAGTACTGTTGAGGAATTATTTTAATCCATGACCTGTTATTCATGACCTACTGTTCTTATTAGCTTATGATTGGAGTTTATTGAGCCAAAGTAGTCGCGAATGAAAAGTGGGAAAATCATAATTTCTTATTATTCATCAATAATGAACCTCAATGTCCATTAAAATACAAGATGAAAATGAGTCAACTAAAAACAAAAAAAAGCCAACCCCTATAATTCAATAAGCTCAATTGAAACAACCAGTTTATAATATAATCCTCTACTGACAATCTATCAAGTAATCCTCTACAACTAGATTAATAGCACCTAAACAACTCATAATCCAATATTCCCTACTTAAGATTGGCCATAAGTATTTGCCATGTCCAAATTCGAATAAATGGGAAAGGAGGATGCTAGTAATGCCTTAGTGAAGACATCCTCAAGGTTGCTACTACTTCGAATAGGGAGGACTCACACATAAAACCCTTAGCCACTTTGTCTCGTATAAAATGGTGGGGAAACTCCATGTGTATAGTACGATCGTAAAACATAAAGTTGGTAGTCAAGTGAAAGGGTGATAATTGTCACCATACATGGCTAACTTGCTCTCAATTCGAAGATTTGTGAATAGGTAAGATAACCGTAGTGTAGCTCGCATGTGTCTAGAGTAATTGCTATGTATTCTGACTCTAGTAAGGACTTTGCAACTATTGATTGTTTCATTGACTTCCATGCCACTAAGGAATCTCCTAAACACACAAAATATCCTGATATTGAAGGACGAGTATCTAGGCAAGATGTCCAATTAGAATCCACAATGACATCGAAATGGATTAGGGACCAACCTTTTGAAACAACTAAGATAAGAAGAACTCTCTTATAGTTACGAGTATTGCAACAAGGGAAAAAGTCTCGACATAGTCTAAATCCTATTGTTGTGTAAATCCTTTTACCACAAGGTTGTCCTTGTGCCTTTCTATTCTTCAATCTTCCTTATACTTGATTTTATAAATCAAATGACATCCCATTACTTATTCTTTTTTTCTGGTAAGATTTCTATTCTCCAAGTATTGGTTTAATTCCATTGATTCTATCTCTTTTCTCATTGCCTCACTCCATTTACGATGGTAAACAACTTAATAATAGTATTGGGGTTATCTGGCCAAAGGACGGGCGTGGTTACCTGTAACGGCCCAGGTTTTCATCCCGGTCTTCCAGGTATGCCCAAGGGGTATTTTGGTAATTTGGTTGGGCCGTCAGGGCCGTTTATGTCTTTTTCCAGTTGCTAAAATTATTAGATGGTTTTATGTAGGTTTGTGAGAGGGTTGAGCAAGGTTTGATGCAAAAGTAAAAATAAAGGAATTTGTGTTGCAACTGGGTTTTGAACCCGAGTCTCCAGGAAAGCTTGTGGGGATGCGTGCCAGTTGAGCTATTGAGAGCTCTTGTTGCTCTTTCCGTGTCATTTTATGGTTAGCCTTGGATTTTGGGGTTTTGGTGCATTTGGTTAAATGGAAAAGAAAAGCTAGGTTTTGTTCTTCTTCTCCAACACATCCTCCTAGCCGTCCAAGCTTGTCTCCCCAACTTTCTCTAGCCGAATTTCATCCCCTTGCTGCTCCGTAGTTCGATCATCATTCCGGGTAGGTCTTCATCCTCTTCATCTTCTCGATAGGTTGTTTTGCTGGCCGAAGGTAAGAGGAGGTGCCCGTGTGTGTGTGTGTTGTTGCAGGTCTGCCAGGCGCCGGATCTGCCCACCAGCCGGCCAGACCGCCCGAGCAGCTCGCCCAGGTCGCACCAGTGAGCCCGTCGCGCGCCAACAGCCGTCCAGATCCGCCTGAGCGGCACGCCCAGATCGCACCAGTGAGCTCGTCGCGCGTCAGCAGCCGTCCAGATCCGCCCGAGCAAGCACGCGCCGAGCAACGCGCGGCCGGCCACCGCGCCGCACACCAAAGACCTCCCAGATCCGTCCCATCGCGACGCCCAGGCCATAAGCGCGAGCCCAAAGTCGCACTGATTCACGCGCAGCAGCAGATCGCCTGTGGTTCGCGCGCCGCTTCGCCAGCGCCGCGCGCCTTGGCTCCGAGCCGCTCGCCCGCACGCCCAGACGCTCGCTTGTGCCCACCACTGCTTCGCGCCCGCGCGCGCGCCGCCCGTGTTGCGTGCCCAAATACAGTGTCCAAGCAAGCATAGCGCGCCCTAGCGCTTTGCCAGCGCCAACCCAACCGCACCACTGCACTGCCGCAAGAAGATTCACTCCGTGTCGTCAGTGCCGTGTGAGTGCCCCGAGCCGAGCCTCGCTTGTTTTATTATATTTTTAGGGCTATGATTGTGATTTCTATTGTGTTTGTTAGGTTCTCGTTAGCTAGCTCGGGATCGATCGCACTTAGCATTTTGTGTGTAGTTGCCTCCCGCCGGTGTAAGGATTTCTTACCGGAGTAGTGTGGACCACTGCGATGTTCTTTGTGATTGTTGTTTGTATGTTTGTTTGTGATTATCAACATGTTTAGTTTAGGTGCTCTGCTCAATTCGACCGCATGACTTCGTATGTTGTTCTCTCATGTTAGTCCATGCTAGGTTGTTCCTTTCTCGCATGCTCAGATCTGTTTCTGCTCCGTAGTATCATGCTAGGTTCGTTGTATTCTTTTTAGCACGTATGGGATAGTATTGGACCGCTTTGTTGATTGTTAAGGCGAGTTAGAATTCGTAGATAGCATCATCCGGCCCGATGCATAAAGTATGTTGCATCCATGGCAAGGACGTTCGAGACGAGTTCTCCGCCCTTGGACCCCGTGAGGGATTAGCTATCCCAACCGGTAGGCCCCGCAATCTTGGGTGAGGGTGGTAGTCTAAGCGATGCCCCAACGGTCGGGATGATGACTTGGCAATGCCTAGTCCCCGGCAGGCCGCACGCCGTCCTCGGCGTTCGGCAAGCAGAGCCCTTGATTGCCACTGTTAAGGTAAGGACGGCTTCTGGTGTAAGCCTACCACGACCCGTTCCTTAGCCTCAAAAAGTGTGGTACAGCCGACATAGTTCACGTGTCCGTGTCTCACACTCCTATGTCGCGTGACACCGATCCGAGATTTAGTTAGGCGTGGTATCCGGATATGGGTAGCTTGCCACTAGACCCGCACCCCATAGTCTGTAGAAGCACGCGCGCGTGCATGCTTACGCTCATTACAAATGGCCGATCGGAGAGCTCCTCGGGATCTTGAGCTAGTGCACCTTTCATTATTCGTCGCAGAGGCCGTGGCCGGGCGGGACTTGTTTCTCGTATAGGCGATTTGTGTGGTTATGGTAGTTAATTCCTGACTAAGACCCCGAGTTGGCATCCGAGGTCCAAGTGTGGACTTATGCTATGTGCTCTATTCTGTGTTTATATTCATAGCTTGCATACACTCATCTAGATGACCATGTACATCGTATTGTACCCCTGGTTGGGGATTCTTATCGAGTAATTCATTACTCACCCTTATTTTGTGGTTTTCCACACGGTAACAAAGGTGCGAGACAGATGGTCAAGGAGGAGAGCCGTGATCATGGGAACTCTGTCGTCTCGACTTTTTATTTCTATGACTCTTGTCTTTTATTTTCCCCGAATGCATGTACGCACGAGCCCCTAGGATGTTTTTCTCTCAATGTTTTTATGGATTCCACTTTGTTGTATTTGAGGATTGTTTCAAATGTTTTAATAAATCTCTGATCGAGTATGCGTTTAGAAATGTATTTGCCTTGAAACAGTGCTTGGAAACAGGGATGTGTTTCAAAGAATCTATTTGATTTGATTGAATCTCTTTTGTTTTGTTTTAATTGGGAATCCAAAACTAAATTGCATATTGTTCTTTACTTTGAATGCATGCATTGGGGTAAAGACCTATTTAGAGCCCCCTTTTGGGTTGGGTCTTTACAGCTTGGTATCGAGCTCGTAGTCATAGATTCTCGTAGACTCGACCTTTTGTTGTAGGTCATTTTCCCCATGATCACCAAAGACTCAAGACAGTCATCAGTGCACGCCTAAGTTTACTGCTTTTTTAAAAGGGTTAAGAATTTACAATACCTTTCATCTAGTGTATGCCTTGTTTTGTGTTGTGGAGCGAGACGAAGCGTGTTCTCGACTTGTCGTTGGTTTGGGTTTAGAGCGCCATCATGCCAACTTCCCGCATGTAAGGAGTATGTTTGCAGCTTGTCGTCAGGGTATCTAGATAGATTCAGATACCACTAGGATATCGTCCCGCAGGGAAGTAGAGATTAGACTCCCGTGAGGCCCTTGTGGTGTGGCCCACTGTTAGTTTTCCCCAGTGAGAGGGTGGAGGTGTTTTGCCTTGGAGTACCACTCCAGGAGAGGAGTTAGCTTCGGCTTTGCTTATGATGATGCTTGTGGAGCAGGTCCTAGTGTGGACTAGTCTGGGTAGTTCAGGTGTGTAACTTGAACCTTAGCAGATTGTTTGATTGCCCAGAGAGTAGCTGCAGAGTTAGTGGCCTTCGTGGAGGAGGTAGAGACATCTTTGTTCTCTTATAAGTGTTGTTGTTTTGCACCAGTGAAGTCGGAACCCTATAGTTAAGGGTGCGCAATGAGCGTGTTCCCATCGGACTTGATCCGTTGGTGGTTCCTCAGTTGTTTAGTAGAGTTGAACACTCTTCTTTTGGAGAGCCCTAGAGTAGGGCTAGCTGCTGCATGTTGAGAGAGCCGGCTAGAGTTTTGTTGAGCATCATGTGGAGATGCAAGAGTGGGCCGTGAGCCTTCGGTTTGATGAAATGCCTTAGGCATGGTTGTTTGATTTGAGCTCTTGTATGCCTCGCCATAGTTTTTGTCACTTGAGGTTGTGACCTTGCTGGCCCCATTTGTAGTAAGGTGTGGATTTGGTAGTAGTGGCACTTGAGGTGCAATGGTTGGTGTGCCGCTTTGGCTCTACGTCTGGTTCAGACCTGAGTTTGGCATGGGTATAAGCAGATGGTTCTATGACCCATCCGGAGTTCAGCACACTCCTTTAGCCTTTGGTTCCGGTTGTGGCAGTTGCACCTATTTAGGTCGTGCAAGAGAGCTAGTTCAGAGGTAGTCGTAGGACTACAAGCGAAAGGATGTTCGAGAGGAGCCGGAGCCTCTTCCTGGTGTTACCAGGGGATGAGTTTGTCAACAGGTTGAAGGTTGATCAGTGTTAGTGTGTGTGAGTCTCACGCTAGTGTTAAGGCCAAGAGATCTTTGTGGTTGGTAGTGCGGTCCACTACCTTCGAGTGCCTAAACCTGAGTTGAGTGAGCATTCTAGATGCGAGTTCGGTCCAGCTGATGGACCATGAGTTGGATGCTCACGAGATGAGTCGGTTGTTCATGAGGTGAGTCGGATGCTCTCGAGATGAGTTGGGTGCCCATGAGATGAGTTGGTTGTTCATGAGGTGAGTTGGATGCCTATGAATCGAGTTGGATGCCTATGAGATGAGTAGGATGCCTTATGAGAGGAGTTGGACGCCTTATGTGTAAGAACACTTGGTAGGGGCTTGGTATAAAGTAAGGTCGGTTTGGCATTGTTATTCTTTAGTAGAGCAAGGTTGCCGCAGCTTCGAGTATCGTGTGGAGATGGAACTTTTGGTGTTCCTTTGGTTGATTGTATCTCTGCCAGAAGTTAGTGTTGCCTTTTGGAAAGCACCTGTTAGTCTTGGATCTCTGAAGGAAGGTTGAGAGTTGTGCACACAAGTGTGTTTCGTGTAGTTTGTTCTGGCGGCAAGAGTTCCAGAACCATGTAGGGTTTGCATTGGAGAACTGGTGCTCAGTTCTTGGAGAAGTTGGACTCCAGGTGGATGTTGTAAGGCTTTAGTTAAGGTTGTAAGGATATCGTGCTCGTAGTTGGGTTGTTGCTTAGGCAAGTTTGTTAAGTTGAACCTAAGCTTGGTTGGTGGAACCTCTTGTTGTTCATGGTTGGAGTTCAGATGGTACCGAACAAATGGTGGTTGTAGTGAAGCCGCGTAGTTCCCGCTCAGTAGTTGCTAAGAGTGTTGCTCAAAATCCTTACCCCGGGTGGAAGCTACGTTGTGGCTGATGCTTTGAGTAGGAGGAGGATGACACATTCAAGCGCGTTTACGTCTTTTTGGTTTCGAGGTTCGGAGCAGCCAGCGTGGTTGTGATGCTTTGGGAAAAAGAGTTGTTTGTTCGTGCAATTGGTTGTTAGACCGTTAGACGACAAGTGTGTCGAGGGTTGTCGAAGAACCCTAGTTGTGGAGAGCCTCACCAGAGCTCACCACTCCCTGTAGTGAGTTTAGTTGGCAAGCCGCAGTCGAGTAGTTTGTAGCCTCGGGTGAGTTGGGTTTGGCGCTTTGGTAGGCTAGCAAGCCGCAGTTTGTTTGGAGTAGGGTCCGGATTTGGTTCTCGTGTGGTGGCAAGTTGGTGCTTGATGTTGGCCAAGGTGTGGTTTTCGAGTTGCCAAGGAGTTAGCCTTGTTCGTGGGTAAGTGGTTTGCCTCAGAGGATGTCTCTCCTGCTCCCGAGTTTGAGAGTGCCCTCATTTGGTGTTGGAGGGCGAGTCCTTGCTTGTTCGTGGTCGGCGGTCCACTGCTGTGGACCCCCGTTGTTGCCTCGGTGAGAGAGTTGGATGTTGTGCTTAGTGAGCAAGTTAGCGAGCGTTTGTGGAGCTCCTGTTCTTCGGATGTCCGCTTGTAAGGATCTGCTTTCCTTTTTGAAGTTGTCGGATTATCCCTTGGTCTTGGACTTGGCGATAGTGGTGTTAGTAGGGGAAAGTCCATTGGCCACCGAAAGTAGTTGTTTGTCCAGCTTAAGCGGACTCTTGAGTGGTGTTCTCGAAGTTGCAGTAAGAGTTGTTCTGCCTCCTATGAGTGTTTGGCCTAGTTGGCTAAGGTTTGTGTGTTGGCTTGGAAGTCATTTGCACCTTTGTAGTTGAAGGCCCCTTTGTTTCATTGTGGATGAGGTTGCACCTTTGTGGTGGATTAGGTCCGGACGAGGATCCTTGTCGGCTAGTGTAGCTTGCACTCTGCCACCATTGTTGGTATTCTTGTTCTTGGTAGTTGGTGTTGACCGTAGTGTGGAGTTCCGCTTTATGAAGTTTCGGTGGGAAGGTGCATTAAGCCTAAGCTTGAGGGTTAAGCTCAGATGTGTTATCGTTTGGACTTGTGAGATGTGTTTCATATTTGAGGCGAGCTTTGTTCCGTTGTTTGCATGGAGGTAAGTTTAGTGGATGGAGCCCTCTCGGGCCTTGGTTGTTTGCAGTTGTCTTGCCCACTAGTGATTTGAGTCGAGCTAGAGATGAGTGGATTGGCATAGCTATGCGGTTTGTAGTTGTTTGAGCTTCCGAGCTCGTAGCACTCAAGTTGTTGGATTGTAAGTTTCTGTGTGGGAGCCGCCAGCTAGTTGAGGTTGTTGTGCGAGAATAGATTTTTGGAAGATTGGTTTCGATGGTGAGAGCTCGCACCTCGTTTCGTGTGCGTATGCCATTTCTATGGAGTAGAGGCATGTCGGGCCAGTCGAGTTGTTGTCACCAGGTGTGGCAACAAAGGTTTGTTCTAGGCGAGACGTGGATGAGCCGTGGCTCGAGAGCGTGGTTAAGAGGCTTATGAGCCGTGCGATTTCAGAGTGTTTTCACCCTCTCGACCGATGGTCTTTTGGGAGGAGTGATCCGTAACCTTTGGAGCTTGTTGCGAGTTGGTGTTTCCGTGATTAGGCAAATGGAAGACTAGAGTGGTTTTATGAGGTTGCCTTTGGTTGCGCTCTCGGCCGATCACTCTTGTGGTTCCATTGAGGCATTGCAAGGTAAGTATTGCGAGATTCCAGTGTTCTCGGGAAAAGGTTGGTGGCCATCAATTTTGTTTTGGGTCCCGAGTTGGTCGCATTTGACCGCAGGTGATGTGCGTGGAGTTTAGAGCTAGTGTTGTTAGCTCTGCAGCAGTAGAAAGTTACGCCCGATGTTCGGCGTCGAGTTTTAGAGTTTGAGGTTGGAAAATGCGTAGTTTTAAAGTTGTGCCGCTGTGAGTTGTGTTGAGGTTTGGTAAGCGAGGAGGACGGGATGAGATTTCAAGATCTTGTGTTTGCTTTTGAGTCTTAAGGACTTTCGAGGACGAAAGTCATAAAAAGGAGGGAATATTGTAACGGCCCGTGTTTTCATCCCGGTCTTCCGTGTATGCCCAAGGGGTATTTTGGTAATTTGTTGGGCCGTTAGGGCCGCTTTATGTCTTTTTCCAGCTTGCTAAAATTATTAGATGGTTTTATGTAGGTTTGTGAGGCTTTGTGGAAGGGTTGAGCAAGGTTTGATGCAAAAGTAAAAATAAAGGAATTTGTGTTGCACTGGTTTTTGAACCTGTGTCTCCAGAAAGCTCGTGGGGATGCGTGCAGTTGAGCTATTGAGAGCTCTTGTTGCTCTTTCCGTGTCATTTTATGGTTAGCCTTGGATTTTGGGGTTTTGGTGCATTTGGTTAAATGGAAAAGAAAAGCTAGGTTTTGTTCTTCTTCTCCAACACATCCTCCTAGCCGTCCCAAGCTTGTCTCCCCAACTTTCTCTAGCCGAATTTCATCCCCTTGCCGCCTCCGTAGTTCGATCATCATTCCGGTAGGTCTTCATCCTCTTCATCTTCTCGATAGGTTGTTTTGGCTTTGGCCGAAGGTAAGAGGAGGTGCCCGTGTGTGTGTGTGTTGTTGCAGGTCTGCCAGGCGCCGGATCTCCCCACCAGCCGGCCAGACCGCCCGAGCAACTCGCCCGTGTCGCACTGATGGTGAGCCCGTCGCGCGCCAAAGAAATCCATCCAGATCCGCCGAGCAAAGACGCCCGAGATCGCACCAGTGAGCCTGTCGCGCGCCAAGCAGCCATCCAGATCCGATTGAGCGAAGACGCCCGGATCGTACGGTGAGCCTGTCGCGCGTCCAGCCGGCCCGATCCGCCCGAGCAAAGACGCCCGTAACGCGCGCGGTCAGCCACCTGCTCGCCGTCGCACACCAAAGAAATACCAGATCCGTCCATCGCACGCCCGGGGCCAGACGTAGCAGCAGATCGCCGTGTCCGCGCCGCTGGCTCGACGCCAGCGCGCGCTTTCGCTCTGAGCCGCTTCTCGCCAGACGCCCAGACGCTTCGCTTGTGCCGGCCCGCTCGCCCAGCGCCGCGCGCGCGCTGTCACGTGCCCGCCACCCGGTCAGCGTGTCAAGTCGCTTGCCATGCGCCACAATGCTGCAACCGCACCACCAGGCGCAAGAAGCCAGACTTCAGCCGTGTCGTCGTTCCGTGTGAGAGCCCCGAGCCGAGCCTGCTTGTTTTATTATATTTTTAGGGCTATGATTGTGATTTCGATTGTGTTTGTTAGGTTCTCGTTAGCTAGCTCGGGATCGATCGGAGCTTAGGATTCTCGTGTGTAGTTGCCTCCCGGCCAGGTAAGGATTTCTTACCGGAGTTGTGTGGACCCTGCGATGTTCTTTGTGATTGTTGTTTGTATGTTTGTTTGTGATTTTCAACATGTTTAGTTTAGGTGCTCTGTTCTGAATTCCGACTGGCATGACTTCGTATGTTGTTCTCTCATGTTAGTCCATGCTAGGTTGTTCCTTTCTCGGCATGCTCGTATTCTGTTCTTGCTCCGTAGTATCATGCTAGGTTCGTTGTATTCTTTTTAGCACGGATGGGATTGTATTGGATTGTTTGGCTTGATTGTTAAGGCGGTTAGAATTCGTGAGATAGCATCATCCGGCTGATGCATAAAGTATCTTGCATCCATGGCAAGGACGTTCGAGACGATTCTCCGTCCTTGGACCCCGTGAGGGATTAGCTATCCCAACCGGTAGGCCCCGCAATCTTGGGTGAGGGTGGTAGTCTGCGATGCCCCAACGGTCGGGATGATGACTTGGCAATGCCTAGTCCCCTGCACCGCACGTCCTCGGCGTGTTCGGCAAGAGCCCTGATTGCCACCGTTGAGGTAAGGACGGCTTCTGGTGTAAGCCTACCACGACCCGCTCCTTAGCCTCGGTGCGGTGGTACAGTGACATAGTTCACGTCTGTGTCTCACACCCCTATGTCGGTGACACCGATCCGTAGATTTAGTTAGGCGTGGTATCCGGATATGGGCAGCTTGCCACTAGACCCGCACTTCCCCATAGTGCTGTAGAAGCACGCGGTGCATGCTTACGCTCATTACAACACACCGACCGAGAGCTCCTCGGGATCTTGAGCTAGTGCACCTTTCATTCGTCAGTAGACAGGCTGAGGCCGGAACTTGTTTCTCGTATAGGGCGATTTGTGTGGTTATGGTAGTTAATTCCGGACTAAGACCCTGAGTTGGCATCCGAGGTCCAAGTGTGGACTTAAGCTATGTGCTCTATTCTGTGTTTATATTCATAGCTTGCATACACTCATCTAGATGACCATGTACATCGTATTGTACCCCGGTTGGGGATTCTTACTGAGTAATTCATTACTCACCCTTATTTTGTGGTTTTCCACAGGTAACCAAGGTGCGAGACAGGATGGCTGAAGGAGGAGCTGTGATCATGGGAACCTGCTGTCGTCTCTGACTTTTTATTTCTATGACTCTTGTCTTTTATTTTCCCCTGAATGCATGTAGCCGGGCACGAAGCCCTAGGATGTTTTTCTAAATGTTTTTATGGATTCCAGCTTTGTTGTATTTGAGGATTGTTTCAAATGTTTTAATAAATCTCTGATCAGAGTATGCGTTTAGAAATGTATTTGCCTTGAAACAGGTGCTTGGAAACAAGGACAGGTTTCAGCAATCTATTTGATTTCTAATTGAATCTCTTTTGTTTTGTTTTAATTGGGAATCCAAAAACTAAATTGCATATTGTTCTTTACTTTGAATGCATGCATTGGGGTAAAGACCTATTTAGAGCCCCTCTTGGGTTGGGTCTTTACATTACCCTTGTTTAAAAAAATGATAATAGTGTTGGGGTTCTTCTAGAGATAAGATTTGTAAGAAATAGTGTGAAAATTACTTGTGAGTTTATCATATTGATACGATACGACCGTGGTTTAATACTATAAGGATGAGTCCTAAGTGTAAGGCGTTATTTATCTGCGTATCTAGGCTTCAAAGTTTGGGGGGCCAATTATTTATTATTTTTTTGTTTGGATATTTACGAGTGTACATATACAGGTGTCGTTGACTATTCTTATGCAACAAACTTTTTGCCCTACAATACTTAATTGTCAATGAATTTCATATGAAATTAATTACTAGATATATGGGGATCATAAATTGAACTTACTTTTTGTTCCACAAGAGTTACAAACCATGATGATTGTTAGCCGAGAATTATATTTTTAAAATATAATAAAAAAGCCATCTCTGTCAAAATTTTAACTTCATACACCTAAATTAATGTATCCATTGTATATTGGGTTCTTAAAAGTTATAATATTATAATTTCTTATAAAACTAAATATTAAAACTTATTTATTAATTATAAAGAAAACTATTTTAATAATATTTAAAAATATATTTAAATTATAAATATTATGTAGATGTAATTTTTGTAAGAAATTATCATTTATTATTTATAAAAATTAAGATAGATGTAAAGTATATAAAAATATGTAGAAATTTGTTCTAACAAATATTAGCACAAAAATCATATAAGTGTAAGAATATAAAATTACAAACAAAAACTATCCACAAAATATTTATAGTGCAAAAATTTTTAAAATAATTTTATATATTTTAAAATAAATTTTTACAAATGCATCATATAGAAAATGAAAAAAAAAATTAAAAAAAAAGGATTGTGTTAAATATATTTTTTAAAATTTTATGAAAAAGTTGTAAAAATATAATAGAAAAAGAAAAGTAAAAATAGCATATATATATATATAAAGGAAATAAAAAGAGAAAAAGATTGATAAAATAAAAGGAAAAACATATGAAGAAAATTAAATAAGAAAAGAAAGAAAATGCAGAAACAATAAAAAGGGATAAAAATATATTTCAAAAACTAAAAATGTACAATTAAAATATCGAGAGAGAGAGAAAATAAAAAGCAGCAAAATGAACCTGATGCAAGAATTTTAAAAACAAATGACATTCTTTAAAAAAAATTAGTGAATAAATATGTAAGAAGGGAAAGAAAGATAAAATATAAGCAAATGACATGGGGACGCTCCGAGAACAAAAATAAGGAAAAGAAAGATAAATATATAAAAAGGAAAAAAACTTAGAGTTGGCCTCAAACACAGGATGACACATGCATTAGTAAGAAGGATATTCCAACTAAACTCGTGTAGAATAATTTTAAAATGATCATACCAAGCGTAGGACGACGCATAACCTACTAAACTCGTGTAGAATAATTTTAAGAAGTTCAAAATTTATTAAATATATAGTATGTTTCTATCTTTATAAAAGATTTGAACCACATTATAGTATTAACTTCAAATACTTTTGGGGGCCATGAAGGTCTGCCTTTGACGTTATTGTTAAGTTTTAAGCTTTGGAATAGCTTTCATGCAAGTATATGCGGTCGAAAATGCAACAAGTAATAAATATTAAATATCATTCTCCACAGGGATTGATGTCTAGAACTAGTTATATGAACTTAAGAGTTGTACTGGAAATAAAGATTTAATGTGAGGTGTTGTTGGGTTCATGTTGTCTAAAATGCGAATTAAACTAAGACTTATGTTGAAGAACAAATGTAGAATAACAGTAGGTATACTTGTGCGGTAAGTCATGACTCCGTGCTTTCCTAATCTTAATGATTATCTTTATGACCTTTGTAGATTCGCCCCACACATACGGAATAACTTAAGTCGAACTAGTCGCCGCTCTCATTAATTTACAACAAACCCTACTCATGCAGTGATTAACCATACCAAGCGCAAGACGATGCATGCATTAGTAAGAAGACTATTCCTAACTCCTCTTCAACTATATAAGAGATCTTGTATTAACCAAACGTATCATGTCATGTTCTCCCATTAGTTTCCCCTTTCGAGTTTACTAATGGTGAAGAATATGTGGGTAGCTAATCAACAAATGCTTAGTAAGTTAATCAACATGATAAAATCATCAACTACCAAGCATAATTAACACATTCCCTACATTTATTAATTATTCTCCTTTAACTTAGTTAAACATAATGAATGATAGAGAAAATGAGATGAATTAAGTAATCAAATGCTATAAGGAAATGATTTTAAGCAAAGGGAAACTACAATCTACTCCTATACTACCAAAAAAAATAGCGAAAGATAGAAATTGGTTATTCCTTCAGATGCGATGATTCTTTGTCATCGGATACCACGAACGCTCTCAGTCATCATCTCTATGCAGCATAATAGCTTCTAGGGGCAGGCCATCGGCTAGGGTTTTTGCTCATCTCTTTATATACGATTGTGTTGCTTGCGATTCAAGTTTGAGAATGTTCTAGAATATATTCATTTTCCCTGGATCTCCGTTCATTTGATTTCCCTAAAATCGTGCGACTTCCTATTTATTTGGGCGCACGACAACTCTTGTGGCGATTTCATTGCTGATTGTTATCTATTCTTCCAGAGTGAAGGCATCTCACGCTTTTCATAACCTGTGTGGCAATTTATATATTAATGTAGTTAAAATTTACTATTATTCAACAAATGCAGTGTAACGACCCGACCCGAATGGGGTTCTAAATAGGCCATTACCTCAATGCATGCATACAAATCTACAGAAAATTTGCAAGGTGGTATTTGGATTCTAAGTAAAACTAAAACATGAAAACATCCATTTAAAAATCAACATAAATTCCTGAAACCTGTCCCTGTTTCCAAGCACCTGTTCCAAGACAAATACATTTCCAAAACATACTCTGATCAGAGATTTATTTAAAACATACAAGCTTTACAACAATGCTAGAATCCGGAAATACATTCAGAAAACACCCTAGGGCTCCGTGCCCAACTACATGCATTCAGAGGACATTTAAATCATAAACATAAACATAAGACTCAGAGTTGAACAACGGGTTCCATGATCACAGCTCCTCCTCCAGCCATCATGTCTCGCACCATGGTTACCTGTGGAAAACCACATAATAAGGGTGAGTAACGAATTACTCAGTAAGAATCCCCAACCGGGGTACAATACGATACACATGGTCATCTAGCAGAAAGATATGCAAGCTACGAATATAAACACAGAATAGAGCACATAGCTTAGCCCACACTTGGGCCTCGGATGCCAACTCAGGGTCTTAGTCCGGAAATAAATCACCACACAACACATCACACAAGTCGCCCTATACGAGAAACAAGTCCCGGCCTCAGCCTGTCTACTGTCGACGAAAGGTACACTAGCTCAAGATCTCGAGGAGCTCTCCGGTCGACGCTGTAATGAGCGTAAACATGCACCGCGTGCTACTGCAGACCATGGGGGATGCCGGGTCTAGAGGCAAGCTGCCCATGTCCAGTCACCACGTCTAACTAATTCTTTGGATCGGTGTCACTGACATAGGGTGTGAGACCTGGACACGTAAACTATGTCAGCCTAAACCACCGCACCTGAGGCTAAGGAAACGGGTCGTGGTAGGCTTACACCAGGAAGCCGCCCTTACCTTAACAGGTGGCAATCAGGGGCTACGGCCAAACACGCTGAGGACGTGCCGACTGCCGAGGATGAGGCAATGCCAAGTCATCATCCCGACGGTTGGGGCATTTAACAGTCTGCCACCCTCACCCAAGATTGCAGGGCCTACCGCTTGGGTTAGCTAATCCCTCACGGGGTCCAGGGACGGAATGACTTGCTCGGCGTCCCTCGCCATGGATGCAAGGTACTTTATGCATCGGGCCCTGATGATGCTATCTACCCGCAATTCTAACTCCGCCTAGCAATCAACACACAATTCCATAAAATCCAATACGTGCTCAATAAGAATACAACGAGCCTAGCATGATACTACGAAGCAAGGAATGAGATACGAGCATGCCGAAAAGGAACAATCTAGCATGGACTAACATGAGAAACAACATAGGAAATCATGCCACTCGGAATTCGAATAGAGCACTTATCAGAAACATGTCAATAAACACAAACAAGCATACAATCAAGAATCACATATAATATCGCAGGTCCACACAACTCCTGGTAAAAAATCCTTCCGGCCGGACCTCTAAACACAAGAAACCTAAGTCGCAATCGAACCCGAGCTAGCTAGCGAGAACCTAACAAAAACAACAATAATTACAATCATAAGGCCCAAATATAATAAAACAAACAGGGCTCACTGGGAGCAACTCACGAGGCACGGCCGACACTTGACGGGCCGGGTGCATTTGCCACGGCTAGGCAAATCTTGGCGCCGGCACGATCTCTAGGGCGCGCTGGGGCACGCTGGGGCACGCTGGGCGAGCAGGGCGCTCGGACGCGGACGCGGACAGCGCGGGCGAAGCCGCAGGCGCGCGGCGCGGCGCGCGCGCGCGGCTTCGGCACAAGGACGGCGCGCGCCTCGCACGCGGCGAGCTACTGAGGCGAGCGACTTCGAGCGGCTCGGCACAGGGGACAGCATGGGCTGGGCGACACGGAGGCCTGACGACACTGGGGCGCACGACAGGGACTGGGCTCGGGCTGGCGATGGCGCGCGACGCTCGGGCTGAGGCGATCTGGGCTGGGCGAGGGCGACGGCGCGACGGGTCAAATTGCTTTGCCGAGCTGGCGAGCCATGGGTTGCTCGGGCAAGGTCAGGCGAGCCAAGGCTGGGTCGGGCAAGGTGGGGGCTCGGGGAGAGAGAGAGAGAGAGAGAGAGAGAGAGAGAAAAATAAATGGATTTGGGGGAAAAATAAAAGAAAAAGAAAATAAAAAGGAAAATGGGAAAAATAAAAGAATAAATGGGATTTTAATCCATTTTTCCATCCTTATCCATTTTTTCCAATTTTCTAAAAATCCTTAAAATCCCATTACCCGGCTTCCTCCTTCGAGACCCGACTGAAGCAACCTTTTCCAATAAATAAATCTCACTTAAACCCCACTCCCAAAGCAACACTAAGGGCCAGGGCTCGAATCCCAAAGGAAGCACACAACCAACCATCACTTTGCAAAAATCCCAAATCACAACCGAACTTCCAAACGACTAGCCCAAACATCTCGGGACTCGCAGTCCAACCCAAACAAGCCACGACAAAGGCAAGAGCTACCTCGAAGCCCTGAAAACCACAAATCCTGCCCGAAGAGCCAAAAGACCAAAATACCCCCAAGGGGCAAAACCGCTCTAACGACCCAACCAACAACCGAAACTTGACCCAAGGCACCTCAAAAATCGGGATAGAAAACTGGTCATTACAATACTCCCTCCTTTTAAGACTTTCGTCCTCGAAAGTCCTAAGACGAACGACTCCAGAAAACTCCACGAAAAACCAAAGCACCAACCTTCTCCCGAAAACCAAACCCTCTTGGGTTCTCAAAAACTCAAGGCCACAAAGCCATCCAGACTGCCAAACACTGAACTCCGAAAGAAAACAAATGCGAAAACTAGACGGCAAACCACTTCCTCAACTTGCACCAACTCTCAAACGGTGCTACTCTCAACAACTCGAGGATCGCCACAAGCTCAAAACTCTACACCACGCACTGGCAAAACTCCTCTGGAAGCTCACGGCTGACAACAAAACAACCTCAACCCTACAACAAGCTGACCAAACAACTGAACCTCATAGGTTCCAGAAAACCAAACAACCTACTCTTACTTCACAAGAGACCAAATAACCTCAAATCTTGCCTCACACTTTAACGAGATCCAAGCGAAACACCACCGTGATTGATCCAAAAGGCAAACTTCTCCAACTAGAACACGACCACAACTCTTAAGCAACCATCTTATGGAGAAAACGCCGAACCAAAGGCAAGGGGCACCATCCTGGTACACCCGACGGCTAACAACACTCACACCAGCTGAAACTTCACTCACGGCCACCTCTAAAAGACAGGACCAAGCACAGGCTCCACTCGCCAAACCAACAAACTAGAGCTCCTCAACGGCCGAACGCAAACTTTCCAACGAAAACCTACCAAAGAATCGCCAAGGAGAACATCGCCAGGCAAGGAACAACCAACATTCCTCTCAAAATCTCAGGAAGCAAGGACTAAACCATCACGCAGCTCTCTGCGGCACAACACCTTGAGGAAAACAACTCAACAGCTTACCAACCAATGCCACGGCACCTCTGTGCCAACTCACTCAAACGCGGCTCTGCTAACGCCAACTGCGAACGCACAACAACTAGGAACAAAGCCCAAAAAGGGCTTGCTCAGCAGAACTCAACCCAAACTTATAACGAGCAACGCTCGCCTCCAAGCTACCACTCAACTTTTAAAATCCAACTGGCTACTCAAAAGACTTCTCCTTTTAGCCTAGGCCTAACTCAACTTCCAACCAGAAGCTCCACTCCCAAAACCTCACAAGGAAAACGGATGACGACAACCTCCAAGCTTACGGATCCTGAACCATACGAATCCGCAAGACTACCTCAGGAGCTAACACTCGAGGCTGGCATCCAAGGAGCAACTCAACCACCACAGAGGCTAGAGGAAAAAAGGAAATCTTCATTCTCCAAAGAACCAACGACTTGCCAGAACAACTCAACTCTTACTGGCTGGCCTCCGCCCTTGCGGGAACAAACAACTCTTGGAAGCAACACCCAAGGGAAAACTCAACCAATCGGACCACCAATCCAAAACTAACAGCACTTGCGCAACTGCCGAGGGAGGGGTCAACTCCCAAAACTTCCTGACTAGGAAAAAGACCTCAGGGCAACGCCCTCCAGCTAGAACCGAACTAGCTCTCGAAACAACAAAAGAACCAAATCTTGGCCAAACACTCACAAGAGGCAGAACAACCTTTATGCGGCCTCTAGAACACCATCCAAGAATCCGCTTAACTGAACAAACGACTACTTCCAAGCAGCCAACAAACTTTTCCCTCTTGCTAGCACCACAACCATCAATTCCAAGACCAAGGGAGTAACCTGACAACTCCCCGAAGGAAACGGCTCTTACAAGTAGACAACCGAAGGACAGAGAGCTCCTCATATGCTCACTGTCTTGCTCCACTAGAGCAACAACATCTAAATCTCACGGGGCAACAACAGGGGCCCATCTCAGACTGAACCTCCAAAAGCCAAACGGGGCAACTCAACATCCTGCAACAGGAAAACAACCAACAGGGCACAAACCACTCGCCCCACGAGCAAAACTAATCTCTAGCAACTCCAATCCACACCTTGGTCGACACCAAGCATCAACTTGCCACCACACCGGAACCAATCCGGACTTTACTCCAAACAACCACTAGCTTGCTAGTCTACCAAGACTGCTAGCAACTCAACCAAGGCTACAACCCACACGCCTCCAGCTGGCCAACTAAACTCACTACCTGGGCCTGACTGAGCTCTGGAGAGGCTCTCCACAACCTAGGGTTCTTCGACAACCCTTGACACACACACTGCCGGCAAACGATCTGACAGACAACTGCCTGAACAAACAACTCCAATTTCCAGCATCCTAACCATGCTGGCCAACTCCATCTCCTTAGGAACCTAGAGGACCCGAAACGCTACAGAATGCGTCATCCTCCTACTCAAAGCATCGACCACAACATAACTTCTACCCAAGAAAGGATCCGAACAACTCTCTTAGCCATGACGATCAGAAACCACGCGGCTTAGCTACCACCGCTCTTGTTCAGTTTCCAACTGAACTCCAACCAACGATCAACAAGAAGATCCGCCAACCAAGCTTAGGTCCAACCCAACAACACTTGCCTAAGCAACAACCTGATACCACGAGCACGGTATCCTTACCACCTCTACTAAAGCCTTGCAACAACCACCTGGAGTCCAACTTCTCCAGGAACTGAGCACTAGATCTCAAAAGCAAACCCTACATGGATCTGAAACTCTCGCCACAGAACGAACCACACAAAACACACTTGTGCACAACTCTCAACCTTCCTTCAGAGATCCAAGACTAACAAGCGCTTTTCCCAAAAAGCAACGCTAACTCCTGGCAGAGATACAAACAATCCAAGGAACACCAAAAGTTTCATCTCCACACGATACTTGAAGCTGAGGCAACTTTGCTCTACCAAAGCATAACAATGCCAAACCGAACTTACTTTATACCAAGCCTCTACCAAGGGTGCTTTCCCAAAAAGGCATCCGAAACCTCTCACAAGGCATCATCTCATCTCGCCTCATAGGCATCCAAATTCATCTCATGAGCATCCAACTCGAGATCCTCTGGCTGGACCAAACTCGCATCTACAATGCTCAACTCTCCTCAGATTTAGGCACTCGAAGGTAGTTGACCGCACTACCAACCACAAAGAAAATCTCTTGGCCTTAACACTAGCGCGAGAATCACGCCCACAAACAAATACCAACCGCCAACCTGCTGACTTACTCAACCTCCAGTAACACTGGGAAAAGGCTCCGGCTCCGGCTCCTCTCGAGCATCATCTCGCTTGTAGTCCATCGACTACCACTGAACTAGCCCTCTGGCACGACCTAAAGAGGTGCAACTGCCATAAACGGATCCAAGGCTAAAGGAGTGCGCTGAACTCCGGACGGCATAGAACCATCTGCTATGCCCAAGCCAAACTCAAGCCTGAACCAGACTTAGTGCCAAAGCGGCACACCAACCAATGCACCTCAAGTGCCACTACTACCAAAACCACATCTTACTACCAATGGGGCCAACAAGATCACAACCTCAAGTGACAAGAACTCTGGCTAGGCATACAAGGGCTCCAACTCAAAAACCATGCCTATGGCATCTCATCAAACCGAAGGCTCACCGCCTACTCTTGCACCTCCACATGATGCTCAACAAAACTCTGGCTGGCTCTCTCAACATGCAGCAGCTAGCTCCACTCCAGGAGCTCACCAAAGGAAGAGTGCTCAACTCTACCAAACATCTGAGGAAAACACCAACGGATCCAATCCGAAGGGAACATCGCCACCGCACCCTTAACCACGTGGTTCCGGCTATCGGGCTGCAAACAACAACACTTTACAGGAGCACAAAGATGCCTCAACAATCTCATCGAAGGTGCCAACTCTGCAGCTACTCACCGGGCAATCAAACAATGCGCTAAGGCTCAAGATCAACACTTGAGCTACCTGTGCTAGTCCACACGGGGACTCGCTCCACAAGCATCCACATAAGCACACCATAGCTAACTCCTCTCTTGGAGTAGTACTCCAAGGAAAAACACCTCCACCCTCTCACTAGGGGAAAACCAATATAATGGGCCACAAATGGCCTCACGGAGTCCAAGCTCGCTTCCCACGGGGGACGACGTCCCAGGGGCATCCGAATCTGTCTGGGATACCTCAACAAGCCACAACATACATCACACAATCGCGGGAAGTTGGCATGATGGCGCTCTAAACCCAAACCAACAACGAGTCGAACTCGCTGCGTCTCGCTCCACAACATCGCACAAGGCATACACTAGATGACAGTGTTGTAAATTCTTAACCCTTTTTCAACAACAAATAGTAAACTTAGGCGTACCCGATGACCGTCGGAAGTCGTGATGATCATGGAAAAACGACCTACAACAAAAAAAGGTCGATCTACGAATCTATGACTCGAGCTCGATACCAAGCTATAACGACCCGACCCGAATGGGGTTCTAAATAGGCCATTACCTCAATGCATGCATACAAATCTACTGAAAAAATTTGCAAGGTGGTGTTTGGATTCTAAGTAAAACTAAAACATGAAAACATCCATTTAAAAATCAACATAAATTCACAAAACTCGTCCCTGTTTCCAAGCACTGCTCCAAGACAAATACATTTCCAAAACATACTCGATCGTAGATTTATTTAAAACATACAAGCTTTACAACAATGCTAGAATCCGGAAATACATTCAGAAAACACCCTAGGGCTCCGTGCCCAACTACATGCATTTAGAGGACATTTAAATCATAAACATAAACATAAGACTCGAGTTGAACAACGGGTTCCATGATCACAGCTCCTCCTCCAAACATCATGTCTCGCGCACCATGGTTACTCGTGGAAAACCACATAATAAGGGTGAGTAACGAATTACTCAAGTAAGAATCCCCAACCGGGTACAATACGATACACATGGTCATCTAGCGAGAAAGATATGCAAGCTATGAATATAAACACGAGAATAGAGCACATAGCTTAGCCCACACTTGGGCCTCGGATGCCAACTCAGGGTCTTAGTCCGGAAATAAATCACCACACAACACATCACACAAGTCGCCCTATACGAGAAACAAGTCCCGACCTCAGCCTGTCTACTGTCGACGAAAGGTACACTAGCTCAAGATCCCGAGAAGCTCTCCGGTCGGCGCTGTAATGAGCGTAAACATGCACCGCGTGCTACTGCAGACCATGGGGGGTGCCAGGTCTAGAGGCAAGCTGCCCATGTCCAGTCACCACGCCTAACTAATTCTTTGGATCGGTGTCACTGACATAGGGGTGTGAGACCTGGACACGTAAACTATGTCAGCCTGAACCACCGCACCTGAGGCTAAGGAAACGGGTCGTGGTAGGCTTAAACCAGGAAGCCGCCCTTACCTTAACAGGTGGCAATCAGGGGCTACGGCCGAACACGCTGATGACGTGCCGACTACCGGGGACGAGGCAATGCCAAGTCATCATCCCGACGGTTGGGGCATTTAACAGTCTGCCACGCTCACCCAAGATTGCAGGGCCTACCGCTTGGGTTAGCTAATCCCTCACGGGGTCCAGGGACGGAATGACTTGCTCGACGTCCCTGCCATGGATGCAAGGTACTTTATGCATCAGGCCCGGATGATGCTATCTACCTGCAATTCTAACCTGCCCTAGCAATCAACACACAATTCCATAAAATCCAATACGTGCTCAATAAGAATACAACGAGCCTAGCATGATACTACGAAGCAAGGAATGATCACGAGCATGCGAGAAAGAAACAACCTAGCATGGACTAACATGAGAAACAACATAGGAAATCATGCCAGTCGGGAATTCAGAATAGAGCACTTATCAGGAAACATGTCAATAAACACAAACAAGCATACAATCAGGAATCACATATAATATCGCAGGGTCCACACAACTCCGGTAAGAAATCCTTACCTGCCCGGACCTCTAAACACAAGAAACCTAAGCTGCGATCGAACCCGAGCTAGCTAGCGAGAACCTAACAAAAACAACAATAATTACAATCATAAGGCCCAAATATAATAAAACAAACAGGGCTCAGCTCGGGAGCAACTCACGAGGCACGGCTGACACTCGGACGGGCCGGTTGCACGGGCTAGGCAGCTGCTGGGCGCTGGCACAGGCGCTAGGGCGCGCTGACACGGGCGCTAGGGTGCGCTGGGGCACGCTGGGCGAGCAGGGCACTCGGGCGCGGACGCGATCGCGCGGGTGCGAGCTCGGCACAAGGACGGCGCGCCTCGGCACGGCGAGCTACAGGGCGAGCGACTCGGAGCGGCTCGGCACAGGGGACAGCACGGGCTGGGCGACACGGAGGCCTGACGACACTGGGGCGCACGACAGGGACTGGGCTCGGGCTGGCGATGGCGCGCGACGCTCGGGCTGAGGCGACCTGGGCTGGGCGAGGGCGACGGCGCACGGGGCTAGGCTGCTCGTGCTGGAGCTGGGCGAGCCATGGGCTGCTCGGGCAAGGGGCTGGGCGAGCCAAGGCTGGGTCGGGCAAGGTGGGGGCTCGGGGAGAGAGAGAGAGAGAGAAAAAAAAAATGGATTTGGGGGAAAAATAAAAGAAAAAGAAAATAAAAAGGAAAATGGGAAAAATAAAAGAATAAATGGGATTTTAATCCCTTTTTCCATCCTTATCCATTTTTTCCAATTTTCTAAAAATCCTTAAAATCCCATTACCTGGCTTCCTCCTTCGAGACCAGACTGAAGCAACCTTTTCCAATAAATAAATCTCACTTAAACCCCACTCCCAAAGCAACACTAAGGGCCCGGGCTCGAATCCCAAAGGAAGCACACAACCAACCATCACTTTGCAAAAATCCCAAATCACAACCGAACTTCCAAACGACTAGCCCAAACATCTCGGGACTCGCAGTCCAACCCAAACAAGCCACGACAAAGGCAGGAGCTACCTCGAAGCCCTGAAAACCACAAATCCCGCCCAAGAGCCAAAGACCAAAATACCCCCAAGGGGCAAAACCGCTCTAACGACCCAACCAACAACCGAAACTTGACCCGAAGGCACCTCGAAAACTGGGATAGAAAACTGGGCTGTTACATGCAGTGCTGCTTTTCTTAATGTGAATGCGTATGGATTTTGCCTTTTTCCATCCGTATTTTAGCTTGTAATTCATTCAACTTTCCTAAAAAAATGCCTAAACAGATGATCCAAATGATGCTCTGTCCAAGAGCTATCACATATCTTACACAATCTTGAATTGGATATCTTGTGGACCATTTTTTAAAGGAGCTATCAGAGATTAAGCCACAATGGTAGTCCTTAAGATTGTCGGCTGTTTGACTTTCCTAAAATACTTATGAGTCATGAAAGGTGACTTTTTTACTGTTGGTTCTTCTGTTTCCATTTCCTTGATATTTTCCATTGGTCTATATTATTGTTAATTAGTTGTACTAGGGTGTTATTCATCTACAAAGTTGAATGTGCTACGTCACACTCAATGTGTTAGGAATAGAGGGTGGTGCGAATCGGCTATGATATACAATTTTCTAACGATTAATTCTAAGGGTAAGACTAGATCTTATGCTTCAAATCACATTTTACGAAAGTATACACAGTTGTATATAGCAAGTGATAAGTATTTATCGTTCTCCACAAGGAATTGGTAATTAAAATCTATTACCTCAAGAGTTGGTGCATAATAGTAAATTGATTCAACTGAGTTTTGAGTTTGGTTTAAAGCTAGTTAATTGATTAAAATGCAAGGATCTAAGATGGAGCAACAACTAAGGATTAACATTAGGATAAATGATGGTAAGAAAATTAGTTCATGCTATACTATAACTTAAAGCCCCCTTATGGAACACTCTATAATAACTCGCTGGTACATTGCCCGTGAGTTTGTAATTTTAACAAGTGGTCTACATGCAACTAATGAGATGATTATCTCTAATCCTTCCCTAAGAATGCATAAGACTAAACATTCCCTAGCAATTACGATTGGGTTAGTCTCTTGCCGCCCCCTATCTCAAGGTAGACAAAAAGTGGGCTTCAAGTGGGTTGTCAATCGACCCTTGCTAATATTAAACAACCACCATAAATATTAATACATCTTCCTTTACCCTAGACTTAACTTAGCTACTTGTTCATTTTGTAAGTCATGTTGATGCGTCTTAATTAAATACTATGCATGAAAATGCTAATAATGCTATAATCTCCAAAAGCAACATTCATAATATTAAATTCAAAGAGTAGTGTTACAACATACTCCAAAAAATTTAAATGCATAAAGCAGATAAGGTTCTAGCTATAAAGATGATAAATAAGCATGATAAAACAGGCTGCTGAAACGTCGATGCCGCTGTCACTTGCAACTTTTGAACTCCGACAGACACCATGGTACTAGCGTGCTAGGGTTCCACGAACAACAAACATGGTCGAGGGCTCAATTGAGACCACTCGGAGATCTCACAATACATTGGTGGCAAAACCTAACAGAACAGGCACACCTTAATCATCGATCCTTCACATTTTTATAGGTATCTGTCGTTCCTTATGATCCAAGTATGATCTTTGAGAGAATCTTTGGAGTTGTTATTTAATTTATTGACGAATCAAATGATCTTCGATTACTCAAGGCCAAATTGATGAAGTACAAGTAGAATGGGCAGAATTCATAGCTAGACATTTGATACAAAATTAGTGTTTGTTTTTTGTTTAGGTATATGGAGAATGAAATTTAGTGTTTATTCTTTGTTTTGTGCATATGTAAGTAGTTTCTCTAGAGGGACAAAGTCTCATTGTATATTGTATTTTGCATTCTGTTATATATAGGTGAAATGTTTGTTATATATAACAGGTAAAAGTTTTGTGAATCTTATTATTGTACTGTTATGCTGCCCAAATTTCTGGTGCATATGGGGCGAAGCGAAATTCACACAATGAAGAGTCGAGCAAGCAAAGCTAGCTCAAGTATTCGCCCAAGAATTGGCTAAAGCAAAGCCTGCCAAGCATTCCAGAGCAAAGCCAAGGGCAATGGCCAATGATTTCGCTAAGGCGAAGTTGATCCCAGCAAAGAATCATGCTCGAGGAAACATCTAAGTTATAGACACTTGTCAAAGATCCAAGCTTCATCCTTTAAATCTCATGCGTTGTTTGCCGACCACTTTTGCCGAAGATCGTCAACGAGGATTACAGAGTAGAGTATTTCAGACATGGTCCCAAGGGACAAGGCAGATCGTGGAGCAGGCTTGTCGCTCGAGGATGTGCATAAATAGAGCTTCCCCTCTTCATAGCAGAGGGTCACAAATTTGGAGAGACCCATTTGGGTCGTCTACCGGCGTAGCTTCCATTTCTAATCACCATTTCCTGAGTTTTAGCCGTAGTTTAGTTGTTTTTTTCAATTTCTCATTGTTTAATAGTTTAGCCTTAGCATAGTCGTAGTTAGCCAGAGTTGGAAAGATTTCGTCGGAGCCAAGTTAGAGTTGTTGTCTTTACGATTCCGACCAGGCTTCTTCTTAACTTTGTTTCTCCTTTTATTGCTTTTGTTTATTTTCGCTTAGCTTAGATTGTAATGAACGTTGATATTTTGGTGCTTCAATGAAGATGAATTTTTGCTTTACATTACTTTGGATTAAGTGTCATTATGAGTAGCTAAATTTTCGTTGGAAGGAAATAGGCAAGTAGGAACAGTTCGCCTAAGTGAAGCTATAGCGAGATGTCAAAATATTATGCATGTTGTGTTGAAATTTATATACATTCTGTTTGATCCACACTGTGTATGTCTTTATTTTGCTTCGAGAGAATATTAATAGAGCGAACTTACATGTATAACATTATAACTGTCTAGCTTGCTTAGAGATAAGATTGCTTGCGAATTAAAGAACTCATAGAGATAAGGTTCGCCTAGTGCTATTTTGCGTAGTTTTAGTGTTGTTTGAGTTCGAGAGAACTGCCCCAAGAGCTCGAGAGAGCCAGCTTTGAGAATTGCTGATGTGTCTTATTTTTCACAGGAAAGCGTTGCACAAGAAATGGATGAAACAAAAAAGGAAGTAAATAAAATTGTACAGAGGGAATAAAAGAGATGAGGAAAAGGAAAGACGATCAACAATCAAAGGAACCAAGAAGGAAACTCTTAAGGAAGAATCTTCGAGAAGAACGTGATCCGCAGGAAACTTGTGACGCCTATATAAGGAAGAAGATTCGAAGGAGAAAGTATGCTAGTTTAGAGAAGAAGCTACCACTGATGATCATTGAGACGCCATGGTCTCATTGGAGATCCTGGTGGCCTCCATTCATCTGTAGACCCTGAAGAATTGTGTGCCAACGCGGTGCTGTGGATGATGGTACCATTGCCAACAGTGTTGACCGAAACTCTACACCATAGATAGCTTTTACTTTTATTGTATTTTGCATTTTTAACTTTTTGAACACAGCATAGTCGATTTTTTTCTTTTATAAATCTACAAGTATTTCGTTCAGACTTGATCTCCTACAATTTGTATGAGTAGGGTAATTTAAAGAAAGTTATCAAGTTATATAATCTAGTTATGAATCTAAATCAAGATGTGGGGATTATGACTAAGGGCAGTGGTTGGGTTGTTTTACTCTGAGTTGACTGACAATCCATTTAGAAGGGCTTTGCATCTACCTTGGAAAAATGGATGTTAAGGGGTTAGTCCATCTGTTCTCACTAGGTAAGTTTATGCTTATACTAAGCACTTTTCAGAGGGGAGTTAGGAATAACCTCCTCACTAGTTGCATGCATACGACTTGTACTTAACAGCAAACCTACGGGCATTGTACCGGCAGTTTGCAGCCAAGTATTCCGAAAGAAAGCTTGGAGTTTAGTCCAGCATGTGTTTATTTTCTCACGACAACTCATCTTGCTTAGATACATTATTAGTTTATGTCTCTTAGGTTGCATTTTCATAGTGTCATAGTATCATGATTAATTGGAATTAGGAAACTCGAATGTGGGTGATCCAATTTATACTGTTGAATTTTAATTAAGTGTGCGTCGGCTCGCTACTCATGTATGCTAGCCTCCAGCTGACTCACGAGAGGAACCTGGCGGAAGACCCAGCAGGATACATTAGTATTGCACGAAGAATCCATCATGCTAAGCAATAGAAAGTTACGTAGTAACCCCGTTAACGCATGCGAAACCCAGAACTTAGTCATGTACCGTGCAGCGAAAGCTGAGTACTGCATTCCACAAATGCGCGGAAGCATTGTGAGGATTGGGAAACATGAATTCCACATCACCAAGAAACTCGTTTGTGTTTAACCGAATCTCTAATTAAGCCAAACCATTAGCATCAGCATTTACATTAGCATTAACATTAGAGTGAGCATAATGTTTGCATTATTCTTTTTATTATTTTGCATAAAACAAACACTCTTCCTAACCAATTCGTGTCTTTTATATTTTTTACATTTAATATGAATCAATCGCTTCAAATTCTTTGTGGGATCGATACAATTATATACTTATTACTGTTGCAATTTTCGACCGCGTATACTTGCGCGTATGTGATTCCAATAGCGTTTCACATAAGAATTAGTTATTGTTCAATGTATTTGCAGTGGAATCATGAAACCAAGTTTTTGGCGCCGTTGCTAGGGAATTTGCAAAGGAATTAGTGCATATTAAAGGTGGTTCTTAAAGCGGAAGACTAACTTGTTAAATTTTGCATGTAGGAACACGATGAAGCAGAAGCAACGTCAATGAGATCGTGTGAAAAAGAGCAATAGACTTCCACATCAACTATATCTGGAAAACACATGTGTCAGGTAACAAGTAGAAATATATATATACACACACACATCGCTTCTAGGTGCAGAATGCGTAATCGATGAAAATTAAGAAAGGAAAGCACATTCTTGGAATGCAGAAAGCATTGAGGTAGCATATGCTTCTGCTTTGCTTAGCAAAATTATTTATTGATTTGAATCTTCCAATAAAAATACACACAAGTTGAATCATGCATATCTCTTACTAAGAAGAATCTATGTTTACATGTTTTCTAGGATTAGATGAATTAGGAAGTAGTAAATTTGAATTAGAATTTCGTTCAAAAAAAAAAAACCTTCATTCATGATTACAAAAGAACTTGCGATGTAAGGGCATAAACCCAAGAGTCGGCACGCATCATTTAATTAAAATCTAAGCGTTGGGGGGGAGGGGGGGCGTTATATCTATCAGGGGTAAATCAGTCATTTCAGTTGTCAAAATTTCGTCTATAAAAGAATCGATAGCGTCGTTTGAATGCACAAAAACTCATGAAATCTCTCTGAAACCCTAGCATCTGAAACGATCGAATTTCCTTTTACCGCACAATATTTTGTTTCGTTGTTTTCTTGTTTCTTGTTTTCTTTTGTTTTCAACTAACCTTGCAGGAACGGATTCTATGGTATCCAACAACAACATGATTGAAACCTCTGGGGGAAAGAAGCAAGTTGCCCTGAGGCAACTTGTCAAACAAGAAACTTCTTAAGAACAACACTTAACAGGGTTTTCACTTTAAGACATTGCCGCATTAGGGCAAACCATTTGTACAGAGATTGATGAAGTAACCATAGCTGCATGCAAAAGGTCGAACCCACAGGACCAGAACACGTAAGAGCCAAGGCTGGCTCAAGTAATGGCTATGTCAGGAATGTCAGAAGCATCTCAGATAGCAAAGTTCGCCAGAAAGCTTGAGGAAGAAGAAGAAAAATATAAAAAGGAGCTAGAAGCAAAAAATGCATAGTTCGCTAGAAAGCTTGACGAAGAAGAAAAGGGAAAAGGTTCAAAGAAAGCCAAGAAATTGACGCAAAAGGAAAAGGGGAAAGGAATTGCTAATCCGTCAGAAGAATAACCTCGATCACAGCCAAAAAGGGCGAACCGAGAATGCGGCGACAATGCGATAGAAATAATCGAAGCCAAAAAGAGGGAATTTCTACAAGAGCAAAGCTTCGCAAAAGCAATGCTCAATGACAACATCCAAGCAACCATTACAGCACGAGGATGGGACAATTGCTACAGGCCGAGCATTGACGCAAACCCGACGTGGGTGAAAGAATTCTATAAGATCTGAATGGGAGACGAAAGTTGCAGCACTACAGTTGCAAGAAAGCCAATTAACTGGAGTGCGGAGATGTGGAACGAACTGTTTGGATTCCAAGGTTACGAAGAAGCACAGATCGACAAGCTAATAAAGGAGCCTACTTCAGCGGATTTGGAAGCATGCCTACGCATAGTGGCTTTACCAAACACTGAATGGGGAAGGAACAAACCACTCTCACGCTCCGTCCTCAACTTCCAGGGACATCACTGGAATAACTTCATCAATACCAGCATTATGCCAACAACACATGATACAACGCTGTCCCATACACGGATGCTCCTAATATATGTAGGTCTAACAATTGATATAGGGCGAATCATCGAAGAAAAAGTAAGAAAGCACATGGGGAGCAGGACAAAGAAAAAGTTCTTCCCATATTCCATCACAACGCTATGTCTTCACCAAGGGTTGCGCTGCGAAAGAAGGGAGTAGATGTTGAAGGTCCGAGGAGTCTTCCAAATGGCAAGAAACAAATGGGGACCCAAGGATTTGACAGTGAATGAGCAAATAATGCGGATCAGGGAAAATTTGAGTGCAAAATTGCTGGCAAAATTAGATGCTAAAAACTAGCAAAGACGAAGAAAGCAAAGAGTACGGCATGTATAGTAGTTAATGCAGCCTACCTCAACACCAGTAACTTATGAGCCAACACCACAACAGCATGACAATTACGCTAGTGATTCAGAGATTGAGGTCATACCGCTACTAAAAAGAAGAAGGAGGGCAACTAGGAATGTCGAAGAAGTAATTACTTCGCTACTAGAGCAGCAGGCACCTCCAGAGTAGAGTGACGAGCAACATACACATCAATCATCACAGTAGACACCGACAGAAATTGAGGAGCAATCTCCGCCCAGAATGCCAGAAAATATAGACTTCACACCACCACCACAGCCAGTAGAAGCATCCACGTAAAGAACCCCAAGCACACCAGAAGATGCATTACAAAGGCTAATCAGCCTATGGAATGCAGCAGACAGAAGAAATGCAGAATTCCAAAGCCAGATGCTGCACTTCGCTAGACAAGCGCGAACCGCCTGAACATATATGCAGGCACGGGATAGCAGCATCAGAAGAGAGCTACAAAGGAGGAATCCAGACTTCCACCTATCTCCCTTCCCAACAGAAGTACTTCAAGAATGGATATCACCTACGGACTCCCCCAAAGACAACGAGGACGCAGAAAACTAAACGAAGTATTTAATTTTTTGTGATCTGCATTAAGTAATTTCTTTCAGTCTTCTCTAGCTAGATTTTACTTAGCATACGCATATACTTATATAGGTAGAATAATTCCATTACTTTAAAATTTTGCAATCCATGGATCACTGTTTTATGGATAAACGACATTAGGTAAATTAGAAGTACCGGGAAAGCGGGTTAACTAGTAACAGTGTAGAATAAGAAATAGTGGGTGCTATGAGTAGGGAGGAGGATAGAATGTTTCGAGAAGGAATTCTGAAGGCTCTAAGCAAGAAATAAGTTTGGGGGAAATCAGGTATCATCTTCATTGGGACAATGAAGAATTTAAGTTTCGGGGTGAGAAGTGCCCATATCAACTTAAAATATTCTGGGCAAACGAAACGATGAATAAGCGAATAAGCCATGGGTGATCTAAGTATTCTGTTAGCACTGCTACTCAACCTTATAGCAGCTAGCAAAACATTTTACTTAGAGATACCCAAAAAATAAACAATCGGTGGACAGGATATTGTGAGGATAATTAAAAAAAAAAAAAAAAAGCTTTGCATCCATAGGTAGAAATTCTTGAGATATCTAATCTAACAACCAAAAGTAGAGGAAACTAGCGCTAATTAGATAAGCACACTAGTTAACCCTGCGATTCTGTGCACTAACAAGGAACCTAATGTACTAATTAGAAGTAAAATAGCGACTAGCAGATTTCTGTTTTTCAAAGTTGGGAATTTATTCTTACACCTATATTGCTCAGGGCGAGCAATAAGTAAGTTTGGGGGTCTGATAATGCTAAATAATAACGCTATTTAGTCCTAAAAACGCGCGCTAAAAAAAGAAAAGAAAAGCAAACGACAGCGTAATGGGTAAAAGAAGCGCATTACTTGGTCATACGTGCTATTAGCACCACATGACGTCACCTTTGTGACATATTGATATTTTAGTTAATAAATGCGCAAATAAAAGCGGGAATAGGATGATTAAGAAAGTATTGCTGATGTGTTCTATTTTCCATACGAAAGCGTTGCACAAGGAATGGCTGAAACAAAAAAGGATGGAAAAAAAAGGCAATCAAGCCGTCATACATAGGGAATAAAAGAGAAGAGAAAAAGGAAAGACGATAAGTAATCAAATTGAGTAATCAACGAACCAAGAAGAAAAATCTTAAAGAAGAATCTTCGAGAAGAACGTGGTCAGCAAGAAACTTGTGACGGCTATATAAGGAAGAAGATTCAAAGGAGAAAGTGTGCCAGTTTAGGAGGGAAGCTACTATTGATCAGCATTGAGGCGCTGTGGTTTCATTAGAGATCCCAGTGGCCTCCGTTCATCTGTAGACCCTGAAGAATTGCGTGCCAATGAGGTGCTGCGGATGAGGATACCATTGGCAACAGTGTTGACCGAATCTTTGCACCATAGATAGCTTTTACTTTTATTGTATTTTGAATTTTTAACTTTTCGAACACAACATAGTCGTTTTCTTTCTTGAATAAATCTACAAGTATTTCATTCAGACTTCATATCCTACAACTTGTATGCGTAGGTTAATTTAAAGGAAGATAGCAAGTTATATAATCTGGTTGTGAATCTAAATCAAGATGTGGGGATTATGAATAGGGTAGTGGTTGTGTTATTTTACTCTGAGTCCATTGGCAATCCACTTAGAGGGGCTTTGCATCTACCTTGGAAAAGGGGATGTTAAGGTGTTAGTCCATCTGTTCTCACTAGGTAAGTTTATGCTTATACTGAGCACTTTTCAGAGGGGAGTTAGGAATAACCTCCTCAATAGATGCATGCATACGACTTGTACTTAACAGCAAACCTACGGGCATTGTACCGGCAGGTTGCAGCCAAGTATTCCGGAAGGGAGCTTGGAGTTTAGTCCAGCATGTGTTTATTTTCTCACGACAACTCATCTTGCATAGATACATTATTAGTTTATGTCTCTTAGGTTGCATTTCATAGTGTCATAGTAGAATGATTAATTGGAATTAGGAATCTCGAATGTGGGTGATCCAATTTATACTGTTGAATTTTAATTAAGTGTGCGTCGGCTCGCTACTCATGTATGCTAGCCTCCAGCTGACTCGGAAGAGGAACCTGGTGGAAGAGCCAACAGGATACGTTAGTATTGCACGAAGAATCCATCGTGCTAAGCAATGGGAAGTTACGTAGTAACCCCGCTAAAGCATGCGAAGCCCAGAACTTAGTCATGTAAGCGCTCAGCGAAAGCTGGGCACTACATTCCACAAATGCAGAAGCATTGTGAGGATTGGGCAGCATGAATTCCACATCACCAAGCAACTCATTTTTGTTTAACCAAATCTCTAATTAAGCCAAGCCATTAGCATCGACATTTACATTAGCATTAGCATTAGCATTAAAGTTAGCATAGTGTCTGTATTATTCTTTTTATTATTTTGCATAAAACAAACACTCTTCCCAACCAATTTGTGTCTTTTATATTTTTGACCTTTAATATGAATCAATCGCTTTAAATTCTCTGTGGGATCGATAAAATTATATACTTATTGCTTGTTGCAATTCTCGATCGCCTATACTTGTGCATAAGTGATTCCAATTATGTTTCGCATAACAATTAGTTTCTGTTTAATATATTAGCAGTGGAATCGTGAGACGAATCATCTTCTTCTCGTGTCCATTTTCGTTCAGCCTCTGCATGCGCCGCATACTAGGTTTCCTTCTCTAGTGTGCTTGTTCGTCGTCGTGCAGTGTGTGTGGTTCGTGGCTGCAAGGTTGAGTTGTGTTGGTTCATGAAGCCATGGGTTGTCTTCTTCAGCGAATTCGTCGCAGCTTGGGTTTGTGGTCACGACGTGTAGTGCATGTGTGGGTTCGAGTTGGGGCTACTCGTGTCAGTGAGCGTCGTCTTTCAGTCTAGGTTTGCTGTCGTGGGGTTCAAAGTTGTGAGAGGTGTGGGTTCACCGTAGGTTCCGTTGAGCTGCCGCCGTTTGCCAAGATCTTCCTCAAGTTGAGTGACCTCGCGATTCCACTGCTATTATATTGAAAAGTAACTAATTCTTATGCGAATGCAATAGGAATCACTTACGCGCAAGTATACTCGGTCAAGATTTACAACAAGTAATAAGTATATAATTTTATCGATCCCACAGAGATTGATGTCTAGAGTAAATACCACTTAAGTTAGAGTCCTGCGAAAAGTAAAATAGAATGTATAAAAGTGGTTTTTTGTTTAATGCGATCTGACAAAATGCAAAAATAAAATGCATGGAATGAGTAATGCTAACTATATATTCCTAGTGAATGCTAAGAGTGTGGACTAGCTAGTGAATGTCGTACTTCTCTAACAACTATCACTTCCATGACTCATGATTTATGAGTGAACCAGCTTCCGCTGGGAACACCATACTAAGCACAGGGCGACGTAAGCAGTAGTGGGGTTATTCCTAACGCCGTAAATGATGAATAGATGTTCAGTCAATCCTAAAGTAGCGTACTAGGTCAACATGCGATTCCTCTTCCGATTCTTTGCACGGTACATTTGTTGGTAGCTAATCGACCCATATGTATATAAGTAAATATTCAACAGTGTAAAATTCAAAGACCTACATCAATAACATACTCTATTCATACGTAATCATCATAATGCCTATAACGCAATCATAGTCAATTAACATCAAACAGAAGTTTAAATAAGAAGATTTTATTACGATTAGAATAATGTCTAAATACTATAATTACTCCTAATAAAAACAATAAATGGAATGGGCACGGTTGAAGGTGAGTAGTCTCCTGGTATGAATGCGCATATTCCATGATTTTCTTGAGGATTTATTAGATTGCCATTGCCTTGAATGCGTAATTGATTCTTCTTATTCTTTCCTTGTAGATGAATATTTTTCGATCGTAATTCCTTCTTGGTTTAGCATATCTTTGTAATCAGCTCAGTGTTCGCGTCATTGCCTTTTCCTTAATGCGGCGTGAAATCCTGCTAAAAATGTAAATTAGGCATAGTTGAATGCGATTTGTGCTAAAGTGCAGATTCATGCTTTGGGTGCGATATTATGAATGCATGAAGATTTTCTAATTTATTTCTCTATATTTCCTCTAAGAACGCATATATTTCTTTGCCTAATTATTAAAGTAAGACATCCTAAACAGCCTAAAATATGCTCTCTTTGAGAGTTATCACACCCTCAAACTTACATCATTGCTTGTCCTTAAACCATGCTTATTTGCTTAAGATGATTATTTTTTGAACTTAGCATTTCTATACTTTTTTTTCTTCTACTTTCATGATTTTTAATACACATCTTATTTTCAGGAAGAAACTTCATCTCCTTGAAGTTTTCAAACTTTCTAATAGATTCAGTTTAAACCTTAAAATCTTCCTTATCATGACTGACAAATTACTCCCCATCGCAGGTACTCCATAATGTTCAACCCATGGTTTTACAATCGCATCTAATCAAAGTTTACCCAACTTACTCTCCGAAGGTATCTGTTTCAGTCCTTGTATCTTTTGAGGATTTTTTTCTATTATGCTTTTTGCATTCCTCGTAAGTTGCACTAATATCTACTAAATTCTATAGTTCTTAACGTAAATCGTTTGAGCATAAAACAATTTTGCTTAGCAAAGGAATTTCAAGCTTGCACTAATGTAGACAGCACAATACTTAAGGTATCCTTGGACTCATACGCCAGTAACGACTTTCTTATTTTTGCCAGAGTAGGTTGATTTTTTTGTTTTAATGCTAATGTAATAAATGGGCTGCCCTCACCCCCAAACTTAAATTCTTCATTGTCCTCAATGAAGGTGAGGCTTAGTTCCCCCAAACTTATCTTTTGACGCGATTTCTCTAGGCTATTGTGAGTTTCTTTGGCTTCTTGGAAAATTTTTGGTGCTTTAGGCTTATTCTAGCATTAGGTTTGAATCGGAGGGAACTTAAGAATTCTACAACTTGAACTAATATTTCTGCTATATTTAATTATTGTTATTAAAACACTTACTCGACTTCCAAAAGAAAAGAACTACTGGATTAAAGAAATAGCATGAAAATAAAGTCAATAGTGTTCTAAATGCATGATCCTAATAAGCATCTAATCATGAAGTGCATGCGAAAGTAAAACAAAATATAAAAAAGCGCAATAAAAAGGGAGCGAGATTTCCATCTACTTTGTTGCTCTGCCGCTTTTCTTCCCCTGCTTCAGATATTTCTGCATAGCCTCCTCGAGTCTGGCTATCCTCTTTTCTAAGTTTGTTTATGTGGTTTTGTCCTTACTTCCTTTCCTTTCTCTTTCTATGCTTCTTCTTGATGGAAATACGCTCAAGGATCTATCATATGGATGCGGTCGGATTCCTTGGTATGCGCATAGCTGAGTAATCGCAAATGGATAGTACATGTGCTCTTCACAAGCATAGATTCGCACTTGTGTTTCAAGAAGCTTTCCCAGATTAATGCGAACTCCAAGATTTATTGCTACTAGTAGCATAGCTTGATCTTTTCGGATTAGCGTTTTATTTGTTGATGGTAGAAGTGCAGTATTTATTATCTTTAGCCATGCTTGCAGATCTTCTCGAATCATTTTCCTTTGTATCGACGTTCGATCATTCCATTCTGCTCCTATTATTCCTATTACTGATAGTCTTTCTTTCATGTGCTCTGCTGTTGGGGAGTTGATCAACTGTTGAAGGAATTATGTCGGTGCATCTGGTGCTGCTAAGGCCTTATTCCATGCAGCTACTCGACAGTCAATTAGCTGACCCTTGACTCTTGAGAACGCTGGTACTTACTCGTTCAGATTTGCATAAAATTGACATATACCCAATCTGCTCTTGCATCCATTCTAGGGAAGAAATATTTTAGCCATCCAAAATGATGAAGAACAATCTTAATGTCATCTGGTACATTCAAGTCCACTTCTCGCATAAATCCTTTGTTTAGTAACTCGAGAAATTTCCTCTCAGCATAGATGGATGAAAAAGTTGCATCATTTCTGACTTTTATCTCTAAGTTCGATTGTGGTTGCTTGACCCTTAGGAATGCTCTTGCCCATAGTTTCCTCATAGATTCTATCCGAATGCTAGTGAACCTTGGGTGTTGTGACTCTGTTTCTGTTGCATCCCTTCATCGTTGGCACCTCCCTCATCACATGGTTCTATCTCTTTTGGATCTTCCTCTATTGATTCCTCCTTTTTCTTCTCTTGAACTTACTCCTTCATGTTTAGTTTGTTCTTCCCTGTCCGATGATTCCAAGTGTGGTAATTCTTTTGGGTTTCTGCATCACTATTTAGTACGATAAAAGAGGCAGAAGTATCCTTTTTTTTCCCTTATCTTACCAAAGAACCTCCCGCTCCTCGTTTGCCGCTGGTGCGAACTTTCTCCTATATCTGCTTCGGGCTTTCCTTCGGATACTCTCCTTGTTCTTCTTCGTGAATATGGGGTGTCCAGAGAGGTTGAGTTAGTGCTCACCTTTTTACCAGACATCCTTCGGGTTGGAGTGTTTCGAGAGTGTTACTGATTTTGGAGGTGTTGTGAATGGTCTTCTTTGAACCGAGTTTCTATAGAGGATTGCTTATTCAATTTAGAATCCTCAAATAAGAAAAACAATCAATGTTCAAGGAAAGTATCTCAATTTATTCGTTCCAATTCATTGCTGAATGAAAAACTATAAAAATGGAAAATTTAGAAAATCGAAATAATTCCTAAAATTACGAAATAAAATAAAATTTCCTAAAAAAAAATTGCCAAAATTCAGAGATACCAGATTTTCGCATTCCAGGAATGTTGTTGAGTAGATATGGGTGGAATTTTTGGGCTAATTCTGTCCAGCATAATAAATCCATATTTTGGCCATATTATTATTGTATGGGCGATGCCATCATTAGCTGTTTTCTTCTGCCTTTCTTCTCCATGCGCCTGAATCCGTAGAACTCCTATCACATATAGGACTGATAGAATGTAAATTATGCGAAACTTGGTTGAATTGCCCATGTGTCGCTGCTTCGACGAATCAATTCCTGCGATGTGTGCTCTGTTGTTAACGAGAAAGAACTCAGTTACCATGAGTGGTAAATTGAGGTCTTCAACGTTTTATTCTTCTTCCTGCAGATGGATGGAGTCCCCATCTTCCCTTTTGAGTTGATGCATACTTGCTTTTACAAGTTCATCACCCAGTATGCCCTCTTGTTCGCTGGTTTCACCTTCAGTCGTCTTTTCAACATCGGTGGTGGAGCTTTCTTCGCCGTTCTCTTAAGCACCTTCTGTTTCATCTGCTTCAGAGGTTGCTGGGGTGGCAAACCACGCCCAAGCCTCTTCTTGTTCCCCGTATCGTCTCTCCTCCTCTCTTTCTATTTTTGCAAGTTGTAGTTCCCTGACCTCTTGTGCCTTAGCTATAGTGGCTGCTCGGAAATCCTCCCATGAGAGATCATTCTCATAGAGAAAATCCAATGCCTCCTCGTTAAGTATGTCGGCCTCAAAATATGATCTTTCGGCTTTCCTACTGTTTGCTACATAAGTTCCTTCTGGTTCCCGCAGAGAGTACTGGTTTGTGTTATGGGGTTGTTGAGGTCCTGATATGATACCATTGTCCCTCAACCATCGTGTTCTCCATAGTTGTTCTTCTTCCTCTGTAGTCATATCCATCGAAGATTGCCCAGAAGTATACATGTGATTCCTAAGTTCATGACTCCTGGAATCCCACGTATAACCTCTGTTGCTGCGATCTCCTTGCGAATTTAACTGTTGCTGATAGAAGTTACTATTGTCTTCCCAATATTGCAACTGGAAAATTTCATTTGTATGAAGATGTGCTCCATTAAACACCTCCATATAGCCTTGTTTCTGTAAGTTGTATAAATAGTGCGGAATATAGTATTGCGTCCATTGCTGATTAGTAAATTGATTAGACTCCATTAATTAGTCGTGGTGATGAATTTCTCTAGGACTCTGTTCCCTATTGATCAAACTAATTTGGACTTCACGTTTCCTTGAAATTAAAAAGACTTTAATCTTTAAACAATTAAGAACTACTCCTTCCTAAGTATATTAACTCTAAATAGCCAATCCCCGGCAGTGGCCCCAAAAACTTGACCTTGCGATTCCACTGCTGATATATTGAACAATAACCAATTCTTATGCTAATGCAATAGGAATCACTTACATGTAGATATACGCGGTCGGGATTTGTAGCAAGTAATAAGTATATAATTTTATCGATCCCACAGAGATTGATGTCTAAAGTAAATACCACTTAAGTCAGAGTCGTGCGAAAAGTAATATAGAATGTATAAAAGTAGTTTTGTTTTGTTTAATGCGATAAGACAAAATGAAGAAATAAAATGCATGCAATGAGTAATGCTAACTATGTATTCCTAGAGAATGCTAAGAATGCAGACTAGCTAGTGAATGTCTTACTTCCCAAAAAATTATCACTTTCGTGACTCATGATTTATGAGTGAACCATCTTCCGCTGCGAACATCATACTAACCACAGGGCGGCGTAAGCAGTAGTAGGGTTATTCCTAACGCCCTAAATGATGAACAACTATTCAGTCAATCCTAAAGTAGCATACTGGGTCAACATGCTATTCCTCTTCCAATTCTTCGCAAGGTACATGCGTGGGTAGCTAATCGATGCATATGTATATAACTAAATATTCAGTAGTGTAATATTCAAAGACCTACACCAATAACATGCTCTATTCATATGTAATCATCATAACTCCTATAATGCAATCATAGTAAATGAACATCAAACAGAAGTTAAAATCAGATGATTTTATTACGACTAGAATAATGTCTAAATACTATAACTACTCCTAATAAAAACAATAAATGGAATTGGCACGGTTGAACGTGAGTAGTCTTCTTGTCATCAGTTCCCACAGCACCGCCATTAACTTCTTCGTAGCAGACTCACATCCCTCGATTGGCTTATGGCCAACCGACCAGCTCGATGAATTCCGCTCCTTGCTTTGGTATTTATAGGATGGAATTTTGTGAACCGCAAGTAGAGGTGATCTGTACAAATTGTCATTAATGCATATTCCATGATTTTCGTCAGGATTTATTCGATTGTCATTGCCTTGATTGCATAATTGATTCTTCTGATTCTTTCCTTGTAGATGAATCTTTGTCGATCGTAATTCCTTCTTGGTTCAACATATCTTTATAATCCGCTCAGTGTTCGCGTCATTGCTTTTTCCTTAATGTTGCGAGAAATCCTGCTAAAAACATAAATTAGGCATAGTTGAATTGCGATTTGTGCTAAAGTGCAGATTCATGCTTTGGATGCTATATTATGAATGCATGCAAATTTTCTAAATTATTTTTCCGTATTTCCTCTTAGAATGCAGATATTGCTTTGCCTAATTATTAAATTAATGCATCCAAAACAGCCTAAAATATGCTATCTTTGAGAGTTATCAATGAGCTTCCATTGTTGGCGTTTTAAGTTAAATGGTGTTTGAAAAAGAAGAGGGTTGTTTGTGTATGGGTCTAAAGTTATCTTAATTGGATTTAAGCATGTTTGGGTTTGGGTTCAAAGTTATTAAAGTTTAGAATAAGCATGTTTGCTGTTTGTTTTATGTCATTTTGTTGAGATTAAGCTTGTTTGGTTCAAGTTTATGTTATTTAAGTTGTGGATTTGGATGTTTGGATGCAAAATTATGTTATTCAAATAGTGGATTAATAGTGTTTGTTTGTTGGTTTAAGCTTACTTAATTTATGGGTTAGAGGTGTTTATTTGTAGGTTTATGGATATTTAAAATGTGAATTAAGGTTGTTTGGCCAGTGGTTTAAACTCATTTAAGTTGTGGGTTGAGCTTGTTTAGTTAGGGGTTAAGCTTATTTGCTTACTTGATTAAATGTGTTTGGCTTTGAGTTTAGTAGCTATTTGGATATGAGTGTAAAAGCTATTTGGTTAAGATGTAAAAGGTGTTGGCTAGAGTTTAATAGTTGTTGGGCATGTGTTCAATGGTGAATTTTGATCCCTTATTTTTCAATTGACCAGATTTGACATGAACTGTTATGCATTCATCGAGCCAAGTTTGTGAGGAGCGTGTAGTCGCGGAGAGTCACCAGGGCACGATTTTCAAGGTTCTTCACTATTTGATCAATTCGATATTCTAGGTTCGATTTTGATGGTCTGAGGTGTTAGTTTTGATTAGTTTGTTCGTTTTAGGGCTCGGAGTTGTGTTTGACTATATGGAGTTACTAGGAGATTCAGGAGCGTTGATAGGGGGATTCAGCCAAGGTAAGGGACCATTTACCCCCTTCTTAAAAACCTGTGGTTAATACATGCACTAGTTTACTTGCATTAGTTGATTTGTCTCGTTGTAGCATGACCATGTGTATTGTATGTTGCATTTGATTGCATCAAAAGCATATACATTTATTGCCTTGTCTCTTGTATAACTAGTGATGCATGTTTCATGTATGTTTGCATGATATGGTCGAGTTGCATGTGATTGCATGATTTTCTTAATATGGTCTAACATGATGTTTGATGCACGACTTGGTGCCTCAGTTGGACCCAAATGAGGCATTGAGATCGGATAGAGGAGACTAGTAGGTGGGCGTGGGCGTGGACGATGAGATTTGAGCTCACACCCCTACTTGAGGTGATATTCTCTCGCTCTGCAAGACTTCCGTGGATGGTCGATCGGACAAGCTCACGGCCCTGGATGATTTCTACTAGTAGCCTAGGCACTCTCCAGGTATGTGGTATGGGCCAAATATGGTTCCTTCGTGATTGGCGTGACACCATCTATTACCGTGAGTATGAGGCCAATAGGATTCTCGTCTTATCTGATCCCTCTAGAGTAGGATGCTAGATTTCTCTCGAGTAAGAGGACTTTGGTGGGCTTTTGGTTTGGGTTTACGACCTTTAAACTCCTTTGTGAGGTGCTCGTCAAGGACGATGTTTATTGACCTAGCACCTAGGAGCTTGGGTTTTGTATACCCTTTGGTTATGTTGCTGATCATACTTGTTTTGCTGATGTTTATATTCTTGTGCATGTTTGTCCGAGAGTTAGGGAAGTCTTATTGAGTTTTCAAAAACTCACCATTTCCACTATGGAATCCGCACAAGTACTAATAGTATAACCAACCAAAAAATACTAATTTGGTTAAGTTGATAGGTTGAAGAATTAGTTTGATTGTTCAAATCAATTAATTAATATGTTGAACCTATTAATTAGGGAGTTTAGTTTACTTTATTAAACTAATTAGTTAATCGATACATTAGATATATTAATATATTAATATTTCTTGGATAAATATAATTGGAAAGATAGTTCATTAATATATTGGATATAATAATAGATAAATATTTATTTGATATATATTAAAGAGAGAATAATTAATATATTTGATATATAAATTAGGAAACATTTATTGGATAAATATTTATTAAGGATTTTATTAAAATATAAGATATTTTAATAAGCAGATTTAATTATAGCATAATTCAATTGACTAACGACATGTTCTCCTCCTATTGGACGAAAAAGAGGGAAATATGTAAAGAACCGACCCGAATGGGGCACTAAATGGGCCCTTACCCCAATGCATGCATTCAAAGTAAAGGACATTAAACAGACATGATTTCGGATTCCAATTAAAACAAAACATTCAAAATAACCCCTTTAAAAACTAGACAATTTCCCTGGAACCTGTCCCTGTTTCCAAGCACCTATTCCAAGATAAATACATTTCCAAAGTTTACTCTGATCAGAGATTTACGAAAAATCATTCAAAACCTGTTCAGATACAAAATGCTGGAATCCACAAAACATTTAGAAATCCATCCTAGGGCTCCGTGCCCGGCTACATGCATTCAGGGGAAACACAAAACATAAAGAGTCATAACATAAATTCAGAGTTGGAAGACTGGGCCCCATGATCACAACTCCTCCTTCAGCCATCCTGTCTCGCAACTTGGTTACCTGTGGAAAAACCACAGTAATAAGGGTGAGTAACGAATTACTCGGTAAGAATCCCCAACCGGGTACAATACGATATACATGGTCATCTCGATGAGCGTATGCAAGCTATGAATATAAACACAGAATAGAGCACATAGCTTAGCCCACACTTGGGCCTCGGATGCCAATTTAAGGTCTTAGTCCGGAATAATATCACCACACAGTCCAATACATAAGTCGCCCTATACGAGAAACAAGTCCCGGCCTCGGCTGTCATCTCATCATCGACGAAAGGTACACTGCTCAAGATCCCGAGGAGCTCTCGGTCGTGTTTGTAATGAGCGTAAACATGCACCGCGTGCTCTACTGCAGACCATGGGGGTGTCGGGTCTAGAGGCAAGCTGCCTATGTCCGATCCTGCACGCCTAACTAAATCTTTGGATCGGTGTCACCGACATAGGGGTGTGAGACACGACACGTAAACTATGTCACCTGAACCACCGCACCGAGGCTAAGGAAACGGGTCGTGGTAGGCTTACACCAGAAGCCGCCCTTACCTTAACAGTGGCAATCGGGGGCTACGGCCGAACACGCCCGAGGACGTGCCGATCGCCGGGACGAGGCAATGCCAAGTCATCATCCCGACGGTTGGGGCATTTAACGATCGCCACCCTCACCCAAGATTGCGGGGCCTATCGCTTGGTTAGCTAATCCCTCACGGGTCGGGACGGAATGACTTGCTCGGCGTCCCCGCCATGGATGCAAGGTACTTTATGCATCGGGCCGGATGATGCTATCTACCGCAATTCTAACTCGCCTAGCAAACGACAAACAATTCCATAAAATCCAATACGTGCTCAATAAGAATACAACGAGCCTAGCATGATACTACGAAGCAAGGAAGTCATACGAGCATGCTAGAAAGGAACAACCTAGCATGGATTAACATGAGAATTAGTCAGGAAAAACATGCTAATCGGGAATTCAGAATTGAGTACCTAGCTATACATGTCAATAAACACAAATAAGCAGTCAATCAGCAATCGCATAATATATCGCAGGGTCCACACAACTCCGGTAAGAAATCCTTACCTTGGTCGAGGACGATTTGACACGAAAACCTAAGTGGCGAACAAACCCGAATTAGTTATCGAGAACCTATCAATCACAACAAAAATCACACAATAGGCCTAAATATAATAAAATAAGCAAGGCTCAGCTCGGGAGCAACTCACGAGGCGTGACGAACGCACGAACGAGCCGATTGCACGAACGGGGCAGCAACGGGGCTGGCTGGGCACGCTGGGGCGCAGTAATGGGCGCGTGGGCGCGCGCGGACGGCGTTAAGGTGCGAGCGCGGGCGCGACGCAACAGAGCGTTAGCGATGCGGCTCGGTGGCGGCGCTGGCGAGGCGCGCGCGCGCGGACGCGAGCGGCACTGGGCGATGCGGCACGACTTGGCGAGCAGGGGCTCGGGCGACGCGATGCGGCTGGGCGCTGAGGCGAGCTTCTGCGCGCGTGCGACCATGCGAACAGGGGCTCTATTTTTGCGCGCGAACAAGGGCGAAGGAGAACCCGAAATCGAACGATCCACGGGGATTCGACGAGCGATGCTTTGATGGTGAACTCCCCTACACAAGCTGCACAAAACCCATACCTCAAATTACCTCGACTCGGCCGAAAATGGCGAAGCCCGAAACAGGGGAGAACTTCGACGGAAAAGGGAAGGAGAAGAAGAAGAGAAGAAGAAGAAGAAGAAAAGGGGAAGGAAAACTCACCGGAAAGGAGACGATCGGCGAGGGAGAACGGCGAGGGAAAGCTCGGTCGGTCGGGGAGAAATGGAGAAGGAAAATCGCGAGGAAGAAGAAGGAGGAAGAAACTTCGGGCGAAAATTTCCTTTTAAACCAAAACGCGCATCAAACAGGCATATGTATTAGATCGCGCGTTTAGATTAACAAACACGCCCAGTGGCTCGGCTGGCAGCGCCCCCTGCCTAGCACGCGACACGTCCTTGACTCAAATCTCACTCGACGCGCTATTTAATTCCAAATTACCAAAATGCCCCTGGGCCTCCCGGGAAGACCGGGATGAAATTTCCGGGCCGTTACAAAATAAGTCTATAAATAGAAACCCTAGGTCTTTAGACTTCTCATCCCAACACAACTTGACCTAGCCTTCTCAAGTTTTCTCTCATTTCCTTCCATAAAGACCTTCCACCAGGCGGTCGCGGAAGATCATTGGAGACGGTAAAAAAAGGTCCAAGAGATAATCCTTTCTAGAAGCAACAGATAAATAATGTCGAAGTTGATCAACGACATCAAATGTAAATTTTTTATTGCTTTGACGAGAAATAACTTTCGCCTAGGGATTATGCATGTAGATTAATTGGATTAACTAACTAAAAACAATAGTAAATTTTACTTTCCTATTGGCTTCTGTTGTGTAAGTGCATTAATTTCCAATAGTTGCTTTATCATCAACTGAAGATAAATTCATTACAGCATCTGAGGTTATCAAAGAAGCAATGGGATCCTAAATGAGTTAGGATATGAACTAGTCACAATGGAACTAATGTGTGAAAATCAAAGTGCTATCCATCCCACCAGAAACTAACAAAAGGAATAATCATTATTCACATAGTTAAGACCAAGATAATTGTAATGCCTAAGGCCTGGGATATGGAATTTGGATTTTCCTTTATGGGCATTGGCATTCCTCTACGACCTTCCTAGAAGATTTCTCAACCTAAGATTACTCCAAGATAAGCACGCATAACTAGGAAGTTCCTTAGATTGAGTCACTGGAAAGGAAGGTTCACCTTGTTGGTATAGGTAGTGAAAATCATATCTTTTAAGCCCTCACATTCAGATGTGGTGGGCATTGCAACAATGTTGTTGATATGCTAACTAAAACTGAGAAAAGAAGCAAGTTTGAACATTGCTTGAGTCTACTCACAGTAGTAGACTCTTCTATTAACTAAAGAGTCAAGGGAAGAAGAAAATAGATATTTAAAGATGCATTGGGTTAAAAGTGGAAATTTGTTATTATTGTGAACACCAATACATAATTCATAAGGATTGGATCATATCCACACTTTAAGCAAGCTCAAAACAAGCTTGGCTCAGCTATTCGAAAGCACTGAAAATGGAAAGTTGTTGCAGCTAAGATAACAAACTCCAAACTGCTTAAAAAACATTCAAGCAAGGCTCTAAATGCATTCCCTATCAGTTCATTAGATTGTAGTCCGATTTAAACATCTATAAATACATGTATCTAGTATGAACTAGGTTGGCTGAATTTATGTAAAGTATGAGTTAATGTATTTCTAAACGGTTTTTGTGAAAGATGAGTTTGAGAGAATCTCTAGATGCATGTGAGAAGTGTAAGGCTAAGAAACTTAACATAGATGAATAAAAGAATACACGTGTTCCCGTGGATGTAGATACTTGTGTCGGACCACATAAATCTCTGTGCAAGCCTTTCTTTCTCTCATACTTCCTTATATTCAAATCTAAGCGTATTTCTTGCTTGATGATTCCTCACACAACATAAAGAAAGAAGAGTTAGATCAACAATGTATGAGGTTTTGATCGATTATCAAAATGAAGAAGAAGCAAGAATAGAAAAGAGTTATGTTCCATATCTTGGTGAAGTTTTGAGCGAAGCTCTTGGTGAATAACCAGAGCTTCGCCATTGTGCAATCGCCCAACAAAAACTAGGAGAAAGCAAAGCCCCCAACTTCATTCTTGAGTCCCCAACCGGACACAGCTTGCACGTGTTCGAAGCAGGCCTCTTGGGCTATGCTGTTGAAGTAGAAAAACAAAGTTTATTTAATCTACTATTTAGCTCACTCTGTTAACCAACGCTCCTTAAGTAATAGAACAATGCTTAGGTCAGTAGATGATAAAATTAATAACATGAAATCTAAACATCTCCTTTATCTACTCTTGATCAAATTGCATATTAGATGCCTTTCAATATTCATAAATTCTTCTATATCATATATAGCTAATGAGATTCTTTATAGTCTAATCAATTGATGGATTGAATTGGAAGAGATGTATCAAATTTTACCTTTTAATTAATTTAGAGCCGAAACTTAGATTATGGTCATATTAATATATTGCATTCTCATGCTTTGCTTCTTTATTCACAGAGAGAAATGGTCCAAATAAAAAAAAATATTCCTTTTTTTCCTGAATTTTTTTTTTCAATTAGTAATTATGAGAATACTCAGCTAAAACTATAACATTTACTTATAATTCCAGCCGTTACTTGAAATGGCATCGTTTTATTTGTTTTTTTGTATTTTATATTTTTTATGCCTCTTTGTTATCTACACGTGTACGCTCCTGATTTATTCTCTTCCCTCTTTTTTAGACACATGGTTGTATATATGTGGGGATCTGTTAATTACTCACCCATTATACATTTTCTTCTTTGGAATATTTTCTTTTATTGTCTTTATTCAATTTCATTGACCAAAGGAGGGAATCACCAATAAAATTGAAAAGAATCAATATTTTATATGCATAATATAAATAATATGGAGGTGTCAAACGTTAAGATTTGATTCATAAATAATATAAAATAAGAACTATATTCCATTTTATGTAAGAAAAATTAAAATTTTCCAAAATTTGGAGATTGGTAGTCTTATAATGAAATAGATGGTATTAAAATAAAACTCGGTCTACTTTGATATAAAGTAACAAATTTCCTCGGTTCCATCAACTGCTCTTGCTCACTTGTGGGCATGGAAGTTTGATAGGAATTGAATTTAATTTAATTATAAAATAACAAAGACTAAGAAAGAACAAATTCTTCTATTTCTTATATATATACTCTATTTTATTTGTAAAACATTTTTTCAATGATTTAAGTTACAACAACCTTTAAATATGAAAATAACTAACGGAAAAGTAGCTTATTACATTTGAGTTATCATTTCTTGTTGATGGTTTTAGTTGCATAATCTATAAGTTTGTGAAGCTCAGCCTCACTGATAAGACCATCGTTATCGAGCATCGCATGATAAGCCAAAGCATAATGAGCTTTAAAGTGAGGAAGAATTGAGCCCATAAAGGCAAAAGCTTTTGTTAACTCTTTAATGTTGAGAAAACCATCCTTGTCGGTATCATGGTATTTGAAAATCTCCTTAATTGTCTCTCGACTAAGTTGAACATTAGATGACGGTGGCTCTCCATCAAGTGACTGCCTTTTGGATTTCTTATGATAGCTACACTCTAGCTTGTGCGCAAAATTGGTATAAGCTTTTGGAGTCATAGATTCTTGATTGTTGAAAACTTGTGTTGCACCTCGAGTTTTTTGGAGGAGGAAGTTCAGCTCTTCTTTATCTAGACAACCATCGCCATTTTTATCATACTCCTTGATGAGTCGATGCGCTTCATCTTCAGCCCATGCTTGGAGTTTGGAGGAAGACATTATGTTAAACTAAGGCTATGTGGATGAATCGTTTGTTGATGAAACAAATCTTAAACTAGTTCACTTATTTATAGGAACTTTCTAACAAATTTTGTTTAACTTTATACCCTTAACAATGTAGAACAAAATTATAATTATTTTTTAAAACATTAGAATCTCATGCAAATAATTTGAAAAAACGGATGTTGCATGTATGGTCAAACATGAATAAAAGAGTTTTATGAATGATTTAAATTTCTTCCCTTTTTAAACACAGAAAAAAAATATGTTTCTTCACTTTAATATTGTTTACTTTTAGTTTTACATCTTTTACTTTTTCTTTTTACTAATTAAATATTCTACTTCTAAAATTATTTTTATGTATGACATAAGATTTAAATATAATTTTTTTAAAGTTTAGATGTCTTGTATTTTAAATTCAAAAGGAGTGATTTCCCATAATTTATTTATGGTTTCATTTATAAGACAATTCATATATTTACTTTATTATGTTTTCCGTGAGTGTCAATTAAATGCTATGCTCAATTTTTTTTAAATCTTCAGAATACAAAGTTTAGTTTTTGAAGTACATAGTAAAATAAAAAACAATAATATTTTTTTTTGAAAAAAAAACAATAATCCATTTCAATCAAGAAGGTTTAGTATTTTTTTTTTTCTTGAATGTTGTAGCGAAGATTGAAAGCTATGATCTCTCAAATTTGGTCACATGTATCGGTTGAGTCGATCAAGAAAAGTTCAAAAAATCTCATTAACTTTTTTAAAGTTAATTTTTTTTTTTAAACCAAGCAATGTATACCATGAATGTAGTAATATATTCCACCAGATATGAAAAGTAAAAAGAAAAGGAATAAAAGAAATTTGGTTCACTTACTTATAGCAACTCACTAACAAATTTGGTTTAACTTTATACCCTTATTAATCTAGAACAAAATTATAACTATTTTTTTAAAACTTTAGAATCTCATGCAATTAATTTGAAAAAACGGATGTTGCACGTGTGGCCAAACACATTCATAGAGCTTTATGAATGATTTAAGTTTCTTTCCTTTTCAAACACAGAAAAAATATGTTTTTTCACTCTAATATCATTTACTTTTGGTTAAAAAAAAGTAAATATATATATATATATATATCTTTTACTTTTTTTTCCTAATTAAATCTACTTATGTATGGCATGAGATTTAAATATAATTTTTAAAGTTTAGATGTCTTGTATTTTAAATTTAAAAGGGTCATTTCCGTAGTTTATTTGTAGTTTCATTTATAAGAACAATGTTCATATATATATTTATTTTATTATGCAAGGCTATGCTCCATTTTTTTAAAAAAATCTTCATAGTACAAAGATTAGTTTTCAAGTATAAAGTAAAATAAAAACAATAATCCATTTAGATTAAGAAAGTTTAGTATCTTTTTTTTCAAGTGTTTTTGTGATTAAAATTGGTCTTTCGAATTTGGTGACATGTGTCAGTTGAGTTTATCAACAAAAGGTCAAAGAAATCTCATAAATTTTTTTTTTTTTTTAAAGCAAACAATATATACAATGAATGTAGGAATATATTCCACCAATATGAAAAGTAAACTAAAAAGAAAAAATCACTAAAATGGGCTTTTAATTATTATTATTATTATTGGAATGAGAAAGAATTGAAACAATTTTAATAATTTTCTTTTTGGTTGGACGTTCACGGTGATAATATAAGAAAACAAAAAGTTTACAAAAATTGGATTTTAATAAATCATTATTAGAAAATTAAAATATGACAAAGTTAAATAAATATTATTTTTCTCAAAGTTCTATGTAATTTTTTTAAAATCTTGTTATGTTATTCTTGTTCTGGACTATCTATTATAAGGGCTTCAATGCACGAGACATATTGTAGTGCAAAAACATCATCGACTTTAGAGCCTATTTTGGTGCCCTTTGTGTTATTGCTCCAAAAAATCGATAGATCATCTACTTTTTATGGCATTTTTTCCTCTTCAGCTTTGGTTGCATTTGGATAATATGGATACTAATCAAGCTTTTGTTGACAAGCGTGGAGCTCAAGATATTTTCGATGTTGTCCTTAAAGTGAATCCCAACCAGGAAATCATGAATTCCAACTTATATGGGGCTATTATATGGTATATTTGAAAAGAGATGAACTATAAAATATTTAAGGATGCTTTTAAATCAACAGCCTTCATTTGGGACGACATTGTGGTAAATGTTGCATTTTGGTGTAAAAAGTCGAATATATTTAAGGATTATGACCAGAACGTTATAGTTTATTACTAGAGATTCTTTTCTGTAATCCTGATCATTACTTGTAAGTGCCTTACATACTTGTTTAATGAAGTATCTTTTCACCAAAAAAAATCTTGTTTTTTTCGAAATCTTACTAACAAAATATTACTTTTTAGTTTTTTTTTATAAAAAAAAATCCATTTATGCATATAAATACTATATATATATTTTTTAACATGGAGAGGAGACTTCAAATCACGTAATTTCAACCAAAATAATTGAGCGACAAATTTAAGGTGCACCTTCATTTTCGATGGCTCAACTTAAGGAATTTCACAGTTAAGCGTGCTTAGCTTGGAGTAGTCTTAGGTTAAGTGACCTCTTAGGATGCACGAGTGAGGACAAAACATGTTGAAAGGACCCGTTTTTTTTTAGTTTTCGTTCTTAGAAGTAATGAAGGCTAGTTGCTAACGTGGTCAGGTCACTAGGGAATGCTAGTGCCTATAGCGGTGCCCCTAGGGGTGACTCCGGATTCCAAATCGTGGGCTTGGGGGCGTTACAAATAGTATTAGAGCCGAACCTCTCCCAATAAAATGTTGTTTGAGGATGAACCAAAGCAGAAGCAGGTCACCTTCCTTTTTTGGTGGCTCAATCTGAGGAACTTCATAGTCAAGCGTGCTTAGCTTGGAGTAGTCTTAGGTTGGGTGACCACCTAGGAATATTCACTTATTTATAGCAACTCTCTAACAAATTTGGTTTAACTTTATACCATTATTAATCTAGAACAAAATTATAATTATTTTTTAAAACATTAGAATCTCATGCAATTAATTTGAAAAAACGGATGTTGCACATTTGGTCTAACATGAATAGAAGAGTTTTATGAATGATTTAAATTTCTTCTTTTTTTAAACACAGAAAAAATATGTTTCTTCACTTTAATATCGTTTACTTTTAGTTTTATCTTTTACTTTGTTTTTACTAGTGAAATATTCTACTTGTAAACTTATTTTTATGTATGACATAAGATTTAAATATAATTTTTTAAAAGTTCAGATGTTTTGTATTTTAAATTCAAAAGGAGATATTCCGCGTAATTTATTTATGGTTTCATTTATAAGACAATTCACATATTTAATTTATTATGTTTTTAGTGAGTGTCAATTAAATTCTATGGTCAATTGTTTTTTAAATCTTCTGAATACAAAGATTAGTTTTTGAAGTACATAGTAAAATAAAACACAATAATGTTTTTTTTTTTTTTGAAAAAAACCATAATCCATTTAAATCAAGAAGGTTTAGTATTTTTTTTTCTTGAATGTTGTAGCGAAGATTCAAATCTATGATCTCTCGAATTTGGTCACATGTGTCGTTTGAGTCGATCAAGAAAAATTAAAAAAAATCTCATAAAGTGATTTTTTTTTCTTAAATCAAGCAATATATACCATGAATGTAGTAATATATTCCACCAAATATGAGAAGTAAAAAGAAAAGAAAAAGTTTACTAAAATAGGCTTTTAATTTTTTAACTTTTGTTTAACTAATTAAATCTACTTGTAAATTTATTTTTATGTATGGCATAGGATTTAAATATAATCTTTTAAAGTCTAGATGTCTTGTATTTTAAATTCAAAAGGAGTCATTTCCCGTAATTTGTTTATGGTTTCATTTATAAGAAAAATCCTCATATATATATATATATATAACTGTATACTTTATTATGTAAGGCTATGCTCCATTTTTTTAAAAAAAAATCTTCATAGTACAAAGATTAGTTTTCAAAGTATTTAGTAAAATAAAAACAATAATACATTTCGATCAAGTAAGTTTAGTATTTATTTTTAAGTGTTGTAGTGAAAATTTAAAACTATGATCTCTCGAATTTGGTCATATGTGTTAGCTGAATCGATAAAAAAAAGGTCAAAGAAATCTTATAATTAATTATTTTTTTAAAACAAAAAATATATACGATGAATGTAGGAATATATTCCACCAGATATGAAAGAAAAAAGAAAATGAAAAAGTTCACTAAAATGAGTTTTAAATTTTTTTTTTTTTTTTTTGGAATGAGAGAGAATTTAAATACTTTGATATTTCTCTTTTTGGTTGGGCGTTCACAGTGATATCATAAGAAGACAAAAAGTTTACGAAAATTGAATTTTAATAAATCATTATTAGAAAATTAAAATACGACAAGGTTAAATAAATAAATTTTTTCTCAAAGTTCTATGTAATTTTTGTAAAATCTTGTTATGTTAATCTTGTTATGAACTATCTATAATAAGGGCCTCAATTCAGCAAATATCTATAGTGCAAAAACCCCATCGACTTTAGAGCCTATTTTGGTATCCTTTGTGTTATAGTTCCAAAAAATTGATAGATCATTTAATTTTTACGACATTTTTTTCTCTTGAGCTTTGGTTGCATTTGGATAATATGGATACTAATTAAGCTCTTGTGGATAAGCGTGGAGCTCAAGATATTTTCGATATTGTGTCCTTAAAGTGAACCCCAACAAATGCCAAGGATATCATGAGTTCCAACTTATATGGTGCTATTATATGGTGTATTTGGAAAGAGATGAACTATAAAATATTTAAAGATGCTTTTAAATCGATAGCCCGCACTTGAGAAGACATTGTGGTAAATGTTGCATTTTGGTATAAAAAGTCGAATATATTTAAGGACTATGACCGTAACGTTATAGTTTTGAACTGAAGATTTTTTCTATAATCCATTTATGCATATAAATACTATATTTTTTTTAACATGGAGAGGAGTCTGCAAATGAGGTAAATTCAGCCAAACTAATTGAGGGACAAATTTTGAACTAAAATAGTGTTTCGATAAAGATTAAAAAAAAATTACTCCTAAAAGAACTATAAATATGTTTATTAATTATTATGAATTTCATGTTAAAATTAATCCATGTTGAGAGAAATAACTCATCTATCTTATAGATATTAGAGGTTTCTCCACTTTTTCGGTTTGAGATTGTAATGCCCGCTACATCTGAATAAGAGAGTTTAAAAATATGATTTGCACTACCTATCCCAATAAGGTGCACCTTCCTTTTTGATGGCTCAACTTAAGGAACTTCACGGTTAAGTGTCCTTAGCTTGGAGTAGTCTTAGGTTGGGTGACCTCCCAGGATGCATGCGAGTGAGGACAAAGCATGTTGAAAGGACCTACGATGGTTTGTGAGGGAAGTTTTCATTCTTAGAAGCTATGATGGCTAGTTGGTAACGTGGTCAGGTTGTTGGGGAATGCTAGCCCCTATAGGGGCGAATCCAGATTCGAAATCCTGGGCTTGGAGAGTTACAAATGGTATCAAAGCCGAACCTCTGGGTGAAGTCATGCTGAAAGGACCCTTGATGGTTTGTGGGGACATATTGCCTATAAGGGGCTGCCTATAGGTGAATATCTGAATTCTAAATCCTTGGACTTCGGCATTACAAAGATCCTCAACAAGTGTCCTTGGACTTCGGCATTACAAAGATCCTCAACAAGTGTCTTTATTTAGTTATCAACATATTATTCGAGTGAAAATATTAACAATATCAAGTAATTTTATTTTTATGATTACAAAATGAAAAAGAAAACAATTTTATAGTTGGAGTATTTTTTTTTTAATTATTAGTGTAGTTTTTTTTTTTGATAGAGTAATTATTAGTGTAGTTGAGGAATGATTTTAATACATGACCTGATATTTATGAGCTACTGTTCTTATTTACTTATAATTGGAGTTTATTGAGCCAAAGTAGTCGTGAATGAAAAGTGGAAAAATCATAATTTCTTATTATTCATCAACAATGAACCTCAATGTCCATTAAAATACAAGATGAAAATGACCTAAAAACTAGCTCAACCAATCCCAACTAAAAACCCAAAAAGCCAACCTCTATAACTCAATAGCTCAATTGAAACGACCTCTTTATAATATAATTTTCTACAGACAATCTATCCAGTAATCCTCTACAACTAGATTAATAGCACCTAAACAACTCATGATCCAATATTCCCTACTTAAGATGGGCCATAAGTATTTGTCATGTCCAAATTTGAATAAATGCAAAAGAAGGAGGATGCTAGTAATGCCTTAATGAAAACATCCTCAAGGTTGTTGCTACTTCGAATAGGGAGGACTCACACATAAAACCCTTAATCACTTTGTCTCGTATAAAATGGCAGGCCAACTCCATGTGTTTGGTACGATAGTAAAACATAAGTTTGGTAGTCAAGTGAAAGGGTGATAAATTGTCACCATACATGGCTAGTGCATTCTTGGTATCAATTTGAAGATTTGTGAATAGGTAAGATAATCGTATCGTAGCTTGCATGTGTCTAGAGTAATTGCTATGTATTCTGAAACTAGTAAGGACTTTGAAACCATTGATTGTTTATTGACTTCCATGCCACTAAGGAATCTCCTAAATACACAAAATATCCTAATATTGAACGTCGAGTATCTATGCAAGATGTCCAATTAGAATCCAAAAAAAATCACGTAAGTTGAAATTACTAGTTTGAATCAATAATTTCCCTAGTCCAAGACCATTCTTAAGATACTTCAGAAAGTTACGAGCTACTTTCAAAAGTTTAGTACATGGGGCTGCCACAAACTAATTCAATTTATTAACTGCAAAAGTAATGTATGGTCCTGCAATAGTATGGTATATTAATGTTCCTGTAATCCTTCTATACACGGTTGAACCGTTCAATCTTTCAGACATTCCATGTTGTATATTAATTTTAGGGTCCATTGGAAGAATTGTAGGTTTTGCTCCAACAAGTCCAGCTTCTTTTAATATATGTAATGTATAATTTTGCTGAAATATGTAAATGTCTTTGGTTGCCCTTACAAAGCTCAAGTCCAAGGAAGTACTTAAGGGGACGCAAGATTGTAAAGTTGAAAGTAGAATTCAAAACACTTTCCACAACATTAATTATAATGTTATCAATATTAGGTCTAGTTAATATAATATTTTCTCCATAGATTAAAAGATCAAGAAAACTAGACCATTCAACACTTGTTTTTTTAGTACAAATTGGGAGGAGAGGGACCAAACCCAACTTTAGTGCTCCTTTGTCTAGCTCCAAAGATTATCCAGCAGTGGATAAATCCCAACCCTTATTCAGGCCCCCAACCCTGAATAAGAATATCAGGCTTGACAAGGGTAAAGATACTCTTGACAACATTAAAAAAATGCTCAGAAAATTAAAGAAGGGCTATACCCCTTCTCCTTCGGCAGATCAGGGAATCAATGTCATTTTCGAACCTTCAGAATATGATATCGAAAGGTTCAGAAAAAAAATATTTGAATCACGAAGTCTCTGCTCTCAAAGATACCACAGTACTTCGTGATCAAAGACAATATTACAAAAGGCAGTCTTTCCCAGACGTATCATTTAAAGAGAAGTCTCAAATGACATCCGTCGCCTATAGTGGTGACTCCATCTATGAATGGAACATAGATGGTCTGTCAGACTATCTCATCATGAATGTCGTCAATGAGATGCTAATGGCTGCAAGCGCCTACAAACTGAAGGACAATTCGGATCATGCGATTGCCCAATTACTGGCCTCGGAATTCTGAGGAATTCTTAAGGACTGGTTGGACAAATTTATGGCTGCAGCCAACAAAGCCATCATTCTTTCTCATATGGCCATAGTTGTCAAATGGGAGGAAGGTAAACCCGATACTTTAGAAGGTATTCCAGATGCGGTCAACACGCTCTTCTATACCATGACAAAGTTTTTCATTGGAGATCCAGCCCTGTATCAGGAAAGATCAGCCACTATTCTTCTAAAGATGAAATGCAAATCTCTTGGAGATTTCAGGTGGTACAAAGACATGTACATAACCAAAGTCATGATACGCACGGATTGTGCACTGCCAATTTGGAAACAAAAGTTTGTCGAAGGACTCCCTAATCATTTCGCCCAAAGGATTGAAGAAGGCCTTCGGGCTCAAGCCAGAGGATCCATCGATTGGGATGCTCTAACCTACGGACACATAAGTTCTTTCGTAATCTAAGAAGGAATCAAATTTTGTGGAAAACAAAAACTCCGACAAAAGATTGATAATCCAAAGGTAGGAAGAGCTATCTTAGGCTCTTTCTATGACCAATATGGTTGCAAAGAGGTTGATCAACCTTCAACCTCAAGATATAAAAGTCATAAGAAACATTTCAGATCTTCACGACCAGCTAGGTACAACAACCGAGCCTATCAGAAGAGAAATTCTTATGATCAAAACCGAAAGCTCCGCTATCAAAATCGATATCAGGGTAAAGGTAAATATGTTCCCCGTTAGGGAAAAGATGTTTGTTTCAAATGCAAGCGTCTAGGCCACTTCGCAAATAGGTGTTCGGTTTGCAGCAAAATCAATGAGCTCGACATTGATGAAGAGCTCAAGAATCAAATACTAAATCTTGTCCTCATCGATTCCGAATATGGGGGATATGACAGTAGTGATCAAGCAGTAGATTAGATCCTCGAAGATCATGAGGACTCTGATGATGATTCAAGCGAGGATGATTCTGATGACCACGATGGCACAAGGGAATACGGTGGTTGTATCAATGTCCTCACAGTGGATCAACGAGCTCTCCTTGACATTGCAGAGAGAGTCAACGATCCAGAGATATAAAAGAATATCATAGCTGATCTTAAAATATTCATCGATGCTTCAGAACAAACCCAGAAGACGAAGCATGACAAGACGAAACAAAAATAATCGTATAACCGAGGTTAAGAATCTCAAAGTAGAGGTCCAACAACTCAAGGTAGACATGGTCAACCATGTTTCAAAACTATGGGTAGAAGTTTCCACCCTTAGAAGCGCACCAATCATCTGGGAGGATGATCAAGAGGCTGAGGTCCCTTAGGACCAGCAGTCCTTCGTTGGCCAGATCACTAAGGTGCCTTATCAAAAGTGGTACACCCATGTTACCCTAAAGGTACAAGATTTCAAAACAAATTTGATCGCCCTGTTAGATTCAGGTGCAGATCAAAATTGCATTCGTGAAGGTAGAATACCTTCAAAATATTTTGAAAAGACTCAAGTCGAGCTAAAAAGCGCTAATAGCGGACAGCTCGAAATTGACTACAAATTGTCAAATGCTCACATTTGCAAAGACGGTATTTGCTTCGTAAATACCTTCATGTTAGTCAAGGATCTTAATATGGAATTTGTTGCATTTATGCCTTGAACGCACTAATGCTCGGTCAGCGAGTGGGGATGCAGGGGCAACGCCCCCGTGGCGAAAACGTAAATTAGCATTATGTAATTAGGTTTTAATTAGAGCGCATATATAAGCTCGAATTAAAACCCTAGTCGTTTTTATGACATTTTACCTATGTAATTCGCCTCTCAAATAAACTCATTCTCCTCTCTCTGCCCGTGGACTAGCCAACACAACGTTGGTGAACCACGTAAATCCTTGTGTGATTTCTGCTTCTCTTCCTCTTTTACGATTTCTTTGTCTTCGTTATTGATTGTTGATTTCCGTTTTATAACAGAAATCATATTAGGAACACCATTCTTGACTCAATTATACCCATTTCAAATTACTGAAAAGGGTCTAGAATCAAGCATCCTTGATTCTAAAATCATTTTTAAATTTACTCAACCCGTGAAAACTCACGTTGTTGATGTATTTCAAATAAAAGAAAACCAAATCAATTTTCTTAAGGAAGAAATAACTTATAAGAAAATTGAAGATCAATTGCTCAGTCCGAGAATCAAAATTAGGATTGGTCAATTTCAAAATAAGATTGAACAGGATGTCTGTTCAAACTTCCCTAATGCATTCTGGGAAAGAAAACGCCATGTCGTTTCTCTCCCTTATACAAAAAACTTTAAGGAAGAGTTAATTCCAACGAAGTCGAGACCGATTCAAATGAATGTTAATCTTCTTGCTATATGCAAGAAAGAAATTGATGATTTGTTACATAAGAATTTGATCAAGCCTTCAAAAAGCCCGTGATCTTGTGCAGCATTTTACGTCAACAACCAAGCTCAGAAGGAATGAGGTGTCCTGTAAGGGACCGACCCGAATGGGGCACTAAATGGGCCCTTACCCCAATGCATGCATTCAAAGTAAAGGACATTAATCAGACATGATTTCGAATTCCAATTAAAACAAAAACATTCAAAATAACCCCTTTAAAAACTAGACAATTTCCCTAGAACCTGTCCCTGTTTCCAAGCACCTGTTCCAAGATAAATACATTTCCAAAGTTTACTCTGATCAGAGATTTACTAAAAACCATTCAAAACCTGTTCAGATACAAAATGCTGGAATCCACAAAACATTTACAACACATCCTAGAGCTCCGTGCCCGGCTACATGCATTCAGGGGAAACAAAACATAAAGAGTCATAATACAAAAATCAGAGTTGGAAGACTGGGCCCCATGATCACAGCTCTTCCTTCAGCCATCCTGTCTCGCAACTTGGTTACCTGTGGAAAAACCACAGTAAGGGTGAGTAACGAATTACTCGAAGAAGAATCCCCAACCGGGTACAATACGATATACATGGTCATCTCGATGAGCGTATGCAAGCTATGAATATAAACACAGAATAGAGCACATAACTTAGCCCACACTTGGGCCTCGGATGCCAATTTAAGGTCTTAGTCAAGAATAATATCACCACACAGTCCAATACATAAGTGGCCCTATACGAGAAACAAGTCCCGGCCTCAGCCTGTCTACAGTCGACGAAAGGTACACTGGCTCAAGATCCCGATGAGCTCTCGGTCGGCGCTGTAATGAGCGTAAGCATGTACCTCGTGCTACTGCAGACTATGGGGGGTGCCGGGTCTAGAGGCAAGCTGCCCATGTCCAGTCACCACGCCTAACTAAAGCTTTGGATCGGTGTCACTGACATAGGGGTGTGAGACCTGGACACGTAAACTAAGTCAGCCTAAACCACCACACCTGGGCCAAGGAACGGTCGTGGTAGGCTTACACCAGGAAGCCGTCCTTGCCTTAACAAGTGGCAATCAGGAGCTACTGCCAAACATGCTGAGGACATGCCGGCTGCCTGGGACGAGGCAATGCCAAGTCATCATCCCAACCGTTGGGGCATTTAACAGTCTGCCACCCTCACCCAAGATTGCAGGGCCTACCGGTAGGGTTAGCTAATTCCTCACGGGGTCCAGGGACGGAGCACTGTCTCGACGTCCCTGCCATGGATGCAAGGTACTTTATGCATCAGGCCCGGATGATGCTATCTACCTGCAACTCTAACCTGCCCTAGCAAACAGCAAACAATTCCATAAAATCCAATACGTGTTCAATAAGAATACAACGAGCCTAGCATGATACTACGAAGCAAGGAACAGATACGAGCATGCTAGAAAGGAACAACCTAGCATGGATTAACATGAGAATTAATCAGAACAACATGCGAATCGGGAATTCCAGAATTGAGTACCTAGCTATACATGTCAATAAACACAAACAAGCAATCAATCAGCAATCACATATAATATCGCAGGGTCCACACAACTCCGGTAAGAAATCCTTACCTTGGTCGGGGACGATTTGACACGAAAACCCTAAGTGGCGAATGAACCCGAACTAGCTATCGAGAACCTATCAATCACAACAAAAATCACACAATAGGCCTAAATATAATAAAATAAATGAGGCTCAGCTCTGAAGCAACTCATGAGGTGCGACGAACGCACGAACGACCCGATTGCACGAACGGGGCAGCAATGGGGCTAGCTGGGCGCGCTGGGGCGCAGGAGTGGGCGCGAGCTGCGCGCGGACGAACAGAGCGTTGGCGATGCGGCTCGGCTGGGCGCTGGCGAGGCCGCGCGCTCGCGGATGCGAGCGGCACTGGGTGATGCGGCACGACTCGGCGAGCAGGGGCTCGGGCGACGCGATGCGGCTGGGCGCTGAGGCGAGCTTCTGCGCGATAGTGCGACCGGGCGAACAGGGGCAAACAGAGTACTAGAGAAAACAAGCTCGATTCCGGGCGATTGGAGAGGATTCGACGCGCGATTTACTGCTGGACCACTTCCCCTTGGCTGGCCGAAAGAACAAGCCACTCGCTTTAATTCGGCCGGCAAGGAAGAAATCGGAAGCAGGGGAGAACGGGAAAGAATTGGGGGAGAAGAACAAGAAGAAGAGAAGAGAACACGTACCTACTGCTCGGAACAAGAAAAACGACCTTGAAAAGGAGAAGAAGCTCGGTTGAACTGGGGTCGGCGAGGGAGAATCGCGAGAGTGAGTTCGGTCCTGCAGAGAAAGAAAGAGAGAGGAAGAAGAAGGCTCTCGGGCGGGCTGGCCTTTTAAACCAAACGCCTTCGAAAACACGCATATGTATTAGATGGTGCGCTTAGAATAGCGAAGACGCTCAGTGGCTCGGCTAGCAGCCCCCTCCGCCTAGCACGCGACACGTCCTTGGCTCGAATCTCACTCGACGCGCTATTTAATTCCCTATTTATTTTTACCTTTTCCCAAGCCCAAATGTCTTCACCAAAATTCCCGATCCCATTCAAATCGACTCATAATTTTTCCGGCAATTAACAATTACATAACCGGCCCTGTCGGCCAGACCCAAAATTACCAAAATGCCCCTGGGCCTCCCGGGAAGACCGGGATGAAATTTCTGGGCCGTTACAATATTCCCCCCTTATAAGACTTTCGTCCTCAAAAGTCACTTAAGATTGGAACAGCTCGGGATACTGCAATCTCATCTCATCCTCCCGCTCCCAAGTGGCTTCCTCTGAACTCTGACTCCTCCACTGAACCTTTACCAACCGGATTTCACGATTACGCAGTGTCTTTGTCTCAAAAGCAAGAATCCCCACTGGCTTCTCCTCGAAGCTCAATCCTCATTCAGCTGCAAAGGCTCAAAATCACCAATGTGCGACGGGTCCGGCACGTGCTGTCTCAACATCGACACATGAAAAACAATGTGCACTGCCGACAATGACGGAGGCAAGGCTAATAGATAAGCAACCTTGCCGATCCTCAGAATCTCAAATGGACCAACAACACGGGGACTCAACTTTCCACGCTTGCCAAACCTCAAAACACCTCGCATCGGTGCGACCTTTAGGAATACATGTTGACCAACCTCAAACTCCAAATCCCGACGCCGAACATCGGCGTAACTCTTCGCTCTCGAAATACAACAACATACGAGCTCTAATCTTACGCACGACACCATTAGTCAATCAGAGCAACTTCGGGGACCCAAAACCGCCTATCACCAACCTCTTGCGAACACGGGAGAACGGGCAACGCTTACCATACAAAGCCTCGAATGGAGCCATCTCAATCGCCGATCGATAATCGTGTTGTTATATGCAAACTCCATCGAATCAGATCATCGGTCCCAATCGCCCGAAATCCAACACACAAGCCCTCGAATCACGGTCGACACAATCCTCACAGCACACCGTGATAACAAATGACCGATCCAAAAACAATCTGCGCCACTTGTTCCACGGTATAAGTGTCTCTACCGGGAATGAAGTGTGCGCTCTTAGTCAATCGATCGACTATCACCCAAATCGAGAGAACTTCCTCGAGTCCTCGGCAAACCGTAAATAAAGTCCATGGAGATCTCTTCCCATTTCCACCGAGGTATACTCGTGCCGCAACAAACAAAACGGGGTCTCTCTGCACAGGTGCCTTCACTTGGCGACAAGTGAGACATCGATGACAAATTCTGCAATATCTCTTTTCATACCCATCCACCAGAATGTCTGCTTAAGATCCTGATACATCTTGGTACCCCCGGGGTGCAAAGCAAACGGAGAACTGTGGGCCTCTCGAGAGCAACTCGTTCGCAATCTCGCGACATCCGGAACACACAACCGCCCTCTGACGTCACCCACCGCCTCGTGAATACAAAAGTCAAAATCTCCATCAAGACTAACTCACAAATAATCTCTTAAGTGCGGGGTCACTCAGCTGACTATCAATAATCCGTTGTCTAATCGATGGTTGGATTGCCAACTGAGCTACTCTGGCAGTAACCTCACCCAACAACACTGCAATCTCAGCCCGCTCGAACTCTCTCTGTAATCTGGGCTGGGAACTCAACAACACCGCGGAGTGCGACGTCTTCCTACTCAGAGCATCGACTACAACATTGGCTTTACCCGGATGGTACAGAATCTCGCAGTCATAATCTTTCACTAACTCTAACCATCTCCTCTGTCTCATATTCAGCTCCTTCGAGTAAACAGATACTTGAGGCTCGGTGATCGGTAAACATCCGGATCCGCTCACCATACGTGTATGCCTCCAAATCTTGATTGCAAACACCACTACGCCAACTCCATATCATGAGTCGGATAGTTCTCGCTCATATGGCTTCAAATGACGGGAAAGCATAAGCAATGACCTTCCGTCTTTGCATCAACACACACCCAACCCGAACTTGGAAGCATCGGCAGTAAACCACGAAACCACTGTCCCCTTCGGACCGCCAACACTAGTCTTTGAAGTCAAATCTGCGCTTGAGCACGCAAAGCTCTCATCACACTTACTGTTCCAAATAAACTCGACACCCTTCCTCGTCAGACGAGTGAGGGGCGAGGCTATGGCGGAAAGATCCTTAACAAACTGACAGTAGTAACCTGCCAAACCAAGAAAGAAACAGCTCCTACGAGCAAACCACCGAAGAACAGAGAGCTCCACTTACACTCACTGTCTTGCTCCACTAAAGCCAGAAGATCAAAATCTTACGGGGTAGCAACAGGGGTTCACCACGGACTGAACCTCCAAATACCAACGGGGCAACTCTCAACTTTCCTTGAAACAGGAAAACAACCAACAGGGCACGAACCATTCGCCCCACGAGCAACTGACTTCTAGCAATTCCAATCCACACCTTGGTCAACACCAAGCATCAACTTGTCACCATACCGGAACCAATCCGGACTCTACTCCAAACAAATACTAACTTGCTAGGCTACCAAGATTGCCAGCAATTTCCCCGAGGCTACGAACTACACGGCTCCAGCTTGCCAAATGCAACTCACTACTTGGCCTGACTGAGCTCTAGAGAGGCTCTCCACAACCTAGGGTTCTCCGGCAACCTTCGACATCCACTGCCAACTAACGGCCTACAACCAACTGTCTGAGCAAACAACAACTCCATTTTCCAGCAACACAACCATGCTGGCCAACTCCAACTCTTTGGAAACCAAGAGGACCCAAACGCTCATCATAACGGCCTGTGTTTTCATCCCGTCTTCCGTATGCCCTAGGGTATTTTTGGTAATTTGGTCGGGCCGTCAGGGCCGTTTATGTCTTTTCCAGTTGCTAAAATTATTGGATGGATTTATGTAAGTTTTTTAGGCTTTGTGGATGTGTTTGGGCATGGGGAGATGCAAAAGAAAAATTAGGAGTTTAAAGTGTGTTTGGTGGGTTTCGAACCCAGGTGGTCTGGGAAGTCAGGTGGGTGGTGTGGCCAGTTGAGCCACCAGGTGTTTTTGTTACTCTCTCCGCAACATATCTTGGTTAGCCTTGAGTTCTTTTGGTTTTGGTGCATTTGATTAAATGAAAGAAAATTAGGTTTTGTTATGTCTTCTTCTCCAAACCCCTATGGCCGCCCAACCCTCTTCTCTCTAGCCATCTTGCATGAGTCTTCTCCCGAGAGTCGTTCGAGTGTCGTTCCGGCCAGCCAAGCAACCCAGCCAGCAGCCCGATCGAGCAAATTTCCCAGCGATAGCACCAGAGCCCGGCGCCCAGCAGCAAGCGCGCGCCAGCAGCGCCTAGGCGCCCAAAGCCGACGCAGCCCAGCGCCCAGCGAGAGGCCGCCGCGACGCACCAGCCGCGCCCGCCGCCGTCGCAATCGCCGCGCGCGCGCGCGCTTCGCGTTGCTCGCCCGCGCTCGTCCGCCAGCGCCCGCTCCTCCTCTGCGCGTCGCGCCCACGCGGCCGTCGTCGTCCCAGTGCGCCCGCGTGCGCGCGTCTGCGCCCAGCGCCGTGCCAGCGCGCCCATCCGCGGCCCAGCGCCCAGCTCTGCCGCCCATCTGCGCCCAAAGCCAGCCTCCCGCCGTCTTTGCTGCCGTCTGCGTGTCAGCTGAGCCGCGTGAGTTGCTTCCGAGCCGAGACTTGTTTATTTTATTATATTTAGGCTTATGGATTGTGATTATCATTGTTTTTGTTAGGTTCTCGGTAGCTAGCTCGGGTTCGATCGCATCTTAGGTTTTTGTGTGTAGTTGCCCCCGGCCAGGTAAGGATTTCTTACCGGAGTTGTGTGGACCCTGCGATGTTCTTTGTGATTGATGTTGTATGTTTTTTTGTGATTATCGGCATGTATAGTTTAGGTGCTCTGTTATGTATTCGTGACTGGCATGACTTCGCATATTGTTCTTTCATGTTAGTCCATGCTAGGTTGTTCCGTTCTGGCATGCTCGTGTTTATTGTTGCTCCGTAGTACCATGCTAGGTTCGCTGTACTATTTGAGCACATGTTGGATTATATCGCTTGTTTGCTGATTGTTAAGGCAGGTTAGAGTTCAGGTAGATAGCATCATCCGGGCCTGATGCATAAAGTATCTTGCATCCATGACAAGGACGTTCGAGACAGTTCTCCGTCCTTGGACCCCGTGAGGGATTAGCTATCCCAACCGGTAGGCCCTGCAATCTTGGGTGAGGGTGGTAGTCTAAGCGATGCCCCAACGGTTGGGATGATGACTTGGCAATGCCTAGTCCCCTGCGGCCAGCACGCGTCCTCGGCGTGTTCGGCGGAGCTTTGATTGCCACTGTTAAGGTAAGGACGGCTTCTGGTGTAAGCCTACCACGACCCGCCTCCTTAGCCTCAGTGCGGTGGTACAGTGACATAGTTCACGTGTTCGGTCTCACACCCATATGTCGGTGACACACCGATCCGAGAGATTTAGTTAGGCGTGGTATCCGGATATGGGCGACTTGCCACTAGACCCGGCACCCCCCCATAGTCTGTAGAAGCACGCGGTGCATGCTTACGCTCATTATAGCGTCGACCGGAGAGCTCCTCGGGATCTTGAGCTAGTGCACCTTTCATTCGACGAGAAGCGGTGAGGCGGAACTCGTTTCTCGTATAGGGCGTATTGTGTGGTGATTTATCTCCGGACTAAGACCACGAGTTGGCATCCGAGGTCCAAGTGTGGACTTAAGCTATGTGCTCTATTCGTGTTTATATTCATAGCTTGCATACACTCATCTAGATGACCATGTGCATCGTATTGTACCCCGGTTGGGGATTCTTACTTGAGTAATTTGTTACTCACCCTTATTTTGTGGTTTTCCACGGTAACCAAGGGGCGAGACAGGGATGGCTGAAGGAGGAGCTGTGATCATGGGAACTCGCTTATCTCTCTCGACTTTTTATTTCTATGACTCTTGTCTTCTATTTTCCCTGAATGCATGTAGTCGGGCACGGAGCCCTAGGATGTTTTCTCGAATGTTTTTGGGATTCCCGCTTTATTGAATTTGAGGATGTTTCAAATGTTTTAATAAATCTCGATCGTGAGTGTACGTTTTGGAAATGTATTTGCCTTGAAACAGTGCTTGGAGACAGGGACGGAGTTTCAACAAACTATATTGATTTACGATTGAACCTTGATTGTTTTGTTTTAATTGGGAATCAAAAATTTATTTTCATATTGTCCTTTACTTTGAATGCATGCATTGGGGTAAAGGCCTATTTAGAGCCCTTTTTGGGTCGGGTCTTTACAGTTGGTATCAGAGCTCAGAGTCATAGATTCTGTAGACTGACCTTTTGTTGTAGGTCATTTTCCCCATGATCACCAAAGACTTCCGACGGTCATCAGTGCGCCTAAGTTTCCTGTTTTTAAAAAGGGTTAAGAATTTACAATACCTTTCATCTAGTGTATGCCTTGTTTTGTGTTGTGGAGCGGAGACGAGCAGGTTCTGACTCGTCGTTGGTTTGGGTTTAGAGCGCCATCATGCCAACTTCTCGCATGTGAGTCAGTATGTTGTGGTTTCTTTGAGATATCCGTGATAGATTCGGATACACCGGGACATCGTTCGAGAAGGAGGCGAGAGGTTAGACTCCCGTAGGCCACGTGTGGCCCAGTTGTTGGTTTTCCCCTAGTGAGAAGGTGGAGGTGATTTGCCCTGGAGTACCACTCCAGGAGAGGAGTTAGCTATGGCTTTGCTTAATGTGGATGCTTGTGGAGCAGGTCTCCGTGTGGACTAGCCTGGGTAGCTCAAGTGTTGATCTTGAGCCTTAGCAGATTGTCTGTTTGCCCAATGAGTAGCTGCAGAGTTGGTAGCCTTCGAGGAGGTTCTTTGAGACATCTTTGTTCTCTTATAAGCGTTGTTGTTTGCGGCCGATGGCCAAAACCACAGTAGTTAAGGGTGCAATGAGCAGTGTTCCCATCGGACTTGATCCGTTGGCGCTTTCTCGATTGTTTTGTAGAGTTGAGCACTCTTCTTTTGGTGAGCCCCTAGAGTAGGGCTAGGCTGCTGCATGTTGAGAGAGCTAGCCAGAGTTTTGTTGAGCATCATGTGGAGATGCAAGAGTAGGCAGTGAGACTTCGGTTTGATGAGATGCCTTAGGCATGGTTGTTTGAGTTGAGCTCTTGTATGCCTCGCCATAGTTTTTGTCACTTGAGGATGTGACCTTGCTGGCCCCATTTGTAGTAAGATGTGGATTTGGTAGTAGTGGCACTTGAGGTGCAATGGTTGGTGTGCCGCTTTGGCTCTAAGTCTGGTTCAGACCTGAGTTTGGCATGGGTATAAGCAGATGGTTCTATGACCCATCCGGAGTTCAACACACTCCTTTAGCCTTTGGTTCCGGTTGTGGTAGTTGCACCTGTTTAGGTCGTGCAAGAGAGCTAGTTCAGAGGTAGTCGTAGGACTACAAGCAAAAGGATGTTCGAGAGGAGCCGGAGCTTCTTCCTGGTGTTACCAGGGGATGAGTTTGTCAACAGGTTGAAGGTTGATCAGTGTTAGTGTGTGTGAGTCTCACGCTAGTGTTAAGGCCAAGAGATCTTTGTGGTTGGTAGTGCGGTCCACTACCTTCGAGTGCCTAAACCTGAGTTGAGTGGGCATTGTAGATGCGAGTTCGGTCCAGCAGATGGACCATGAGTTGGATGCTCACGAGATGAGTTGGTTGTTCATGAGGTGAGTTGGATACTCTCGAGATGAGTTGGATGGCCATGAGATGAGTTGGTTGTTCATGAGGTGAGTTGGATGCTCATGAGATGAGTTGGATGTCCAGGAGGTGTGTTGGATGCTCATGAGGTGAGTTGGACGCTCATGAGGTGAGTTGGATGCTTATGAGATGAGTGGGCTGCCTTGTGTGTAAGCCCCTTTGGTATGAGGTAAGTTCGGTTTGGCATTGTTATGCTTTAGTAGAGCGAGGGTTGCCACAGGCTTCGAGTATTGTGGGGGGTTGGAACCCTTGGGTGTTCCTTTGATTGGTTGTATCCTGCTTGGAAGGTAGTTGTTGCTTTTCTTTTAGAAAGCGCCTGTTAGCCTTGGATCCCTAAAGGAAGGTTGGGAGTTGTGCACACAAGTGTGCTTTTGTGTAGTTCGTTCTGGTGGCGAGAGTTTCTGAAGCATGAAGGGTTTGCATTGGAGAACTGGTGCTCAGTTTTTGGGGAAGGTGGACTCCAGGTGGATGTTGTAAGGCTTGTTGAGATTGTAAGGACATCGTGCTCGTAGTCGGGTTGTTGCTTAGGCATGTTTGTTTAGGTTGGACCTAAGCTTGGTTGGTGGAACCTCTTGTTGTTCATGGTTGGAGTTCAGATGGTACTGAACAAATGGTGGTTGTAGCAAAGCCGTGTAGTTCCTAATCGTTGTTGCTAAGAGTGTTGCTCGAAATCCTTACCTTGAGTGGAAGCTACGTTGTGGCTTATGCTTTGAGTAGGAGGATGACACATTCTAAAGCGTTTCTGGTCTTTTTGGTTTTCGAGGTTCGGAGTAGGCCAGCATGGTTGTGATGCTGAGAAAAGGAGTTGTTTGTTCAGGCAGTTGGTTGTTAGACCGTTAGACGACAGTGTGTGTCGAGGGTTGTCGAAGAACCCTAGTTGTGGAGAGCCTCACCGAGAGCTCGGTCGGACCAGTAGTGAGTTCGGTTGGCAAGCCGCAGTCGAGTAGTTTGTAGCCTTGGGTGAGTTCTTTGGCGATTTTGGTAGGCTAGCAAGCCGGAGTTTGTTTGGAGTAGAGTCCGGATTTGGTTTCGGTGTGGTGGCAAGTTGGTGCTTGGTGTTGACCAAGGTGTGAATTGGAGTTGCTAGAAGTTAGTTTTGCTCTGGGGATAGTGGTTCGTGCCCTGTCGGTTGTTTTTCCTGTTTCCAGGATGTTGAGAGTTGCCCTCCTTGGGTTGTTGGAGGTGAGTCTTGGCTAGTTTGTGGTTGGCGGCTCGATGCGGGTGGAACCCCGTTGTTGCCCCGTGAGTTTTAGATGTTGATGCTTTAGCGAACCAAGACAGCGAGCGTGTGTGGAGCTTTCTATTCTTTGGATGTCTGCTTGTAAGGATCTGTTTGCTTTTTGGAGTTGTCGGATTATCTCTTGGTCTTGGACTTGGTGGTGGTGGTGTTAGTAGGTGGAAAGTCATTGACCGCTTTGAAAGCGTTGTTTGTTCGATTAAGCGGACTCGTGAGTGGTGTTCTGAAGTTGCGATGAGGATGGTGCTGCCTCCTATGAGTGTTTGGCCTAGTCGGTTAAGATTCGTGTGTGTTTGGCCCAGGAGTCGTTGCACCTTTGTAGTTGAGGACCCTTTGTATCGGTTGTGGATGAGGTTACACCATTGTGTGCGGATTAGGGTCTTGATCTATTGAGGGATCCTTGCTTGGTTAGTGTAGCTTGCGCTCTGCCAGACCATTGTTGGTATTCTTGTTCTTGGTAGTTGGTGTTGACCGGTAGTGGAGTTCCGTTTATGAAGTTCGGTGGGTAGGAGCAATGAGCTTAACCTAGAGGGTATAAGCTTGGTTGTGTTATCATTTGGACTTGTGAGATGTGTCTCTTAAGGGGACGAGCTTGGTTCCGTTGTTTGCATGGAGGTAAGTTTAGTGGAGGGAGCCCTCTGGGGCCCTGGTTGCTTCTTGGTGTCTTGCCCAATCAGTGATTTAAGTCGAGCTAGAGTTGAGTGGATTGGCATAGCTATGCGGTTTGTAGTTGTTTGAGCTTCCTAGTTCGTAGCACTCAAGTTGTTGGATTGTAAGTTTCCGTGTGGGCCGTCGGCTAGTTGAGGTTGTTGTGTGAGTTCGGATTTTTGGAGGATTGGTTTGATGAGCTAGAGCTCGCACCTCGTTTAGTGTGTAGATGCCATTTCTATGGAGTAGAGGCATGTCGATTTAATGCTGGAGTTGTTGCCATTAGGGTGTGGCAACAAAGGTTTTTCTAGGTGGTGCGTTGATGGACCGTGGTTTTGGAGAGCATTTTCGAGGCTTATGAGCCGAGTGCAGTTCCTGTAGTGTTCTCACCCTCTCGACCGATGGTCTTTTGGGAGGAGTGAGCCAGATCCGTTGGAGCTTGTTGTGAGTTGGTGTTTCTGGTTAGGCGGTGAAAACCATGATGGATTTTATGAGGTTGCCTCGGATAGCGCTTCCGGTGCTAGTTCTTTGGTTTCGTTGAAGCATAGTATGGTAGCGTTGCGAGTTTCGGTGTTACGAAAAAGGTTGGTGGCCATCAGTTTTGTTTTCGGGTCCTGAGATGCTGCATTTGACCAGAGGTGTTGTGCAGGAGATTAGAGCTCGTATGTTGTCAGCTCGAGGCAAGCAGGAGAGTTGCGCCGAGGTTCGACGTCGAGATTTGGAGTTTGAGGTTGGACAGTTCGTGTTTCAAGGTTGCACCGATGCTAGGTGTGTTGAGGTTTTGAAAGCGAGGAAAGTTGAGTCCCAGTTTGTTGGTCCGTTTGGAGATTCTCGAGAGGATTGACAGAGTTGCATATCGGATCATCTTTCCTCCGTCATTGTCAGCTGTGCACAGTGTTTTTATGTATCGATGTTGGGGGCAGTATGTGTCGGACCCATCGCTCAATATGGATTTTGAGCCTTTGCAGCTGATTGAGGGTTTGAGCTTCGAAGGGAAGCCTGTGAGTATTCTGGTCTTGAGGCGAAGACGTAAGATTCATTTGGTAAAAGTTCAGTGGAGGAGTCAGAGTTCAGAGGAGGCCGCTCGTAAGCGGGAAGGACGGGATGAGATTGCGAGATCTCCGAGCTGCTTTTGATCTTAAGGACTTTCGAGGACGAAAGTCATAAAAAGGAGGGAATATTGTAACGGCCCAGGTTTTCATCCCGGTCTTCCAGGTATGCCCTAGGGGTATTTTGGTAATTTGGTCGGGCCGTCCGGGCAGTTTATGTCTTTTCCAGTTGCTAAAATTATTGGATGGATTTATGTAAGTTTTTGAGGCTTTGTGGATGTGTTTGGGCATGGGGAGATGCAAAAGGAAAATTAGGAGTTAAAAGTGTGTTTGGTGGCTTTCAAACCCAGGTGGTCTGGGAAGTCAGGTGGGTGGTGTGGCCAGTTGAGCCACCAGGTGTTTTTGTTACTCTCTCCGCAGCATATCTTGGTTATGGTGCATTTGATTAAATGAAAGAAAATTAGGTTTTGTTATGTCTTCTTCTCCAAACCCCTATGGTCGCCCAACCCTCTTCTCTCTAGCCATCTTGCATGAGTCTTCTCCCGAGAGTCGTTCGAGTGTCGTTCCGGCCAGCCAAGCAACCCAGCCGAGCAACCCAGCCAGATCGCACTGCGCCCCCATGCGCCAGCAGAAGCAGGCCGCCAGACGCCAGCGCGCCAAGCGGACGCGCAGCCTAGGCACCTGTGCCGTCGCAGCGCCCAATGAGGCCGCCGTCGCGACGCACCAAAGCCGCGCGCCGCCGCCGCAGCAATCGTCGCGCGCCCGCCGCTCGCGTTGCTCGCCCGCTCCTCGTCTGCGCGCCGCTCCCACGCGCCCGTCGTCGTCCCAGTGCGCCCGCGCGCGTGTCACGCTGCTTCGCCAAGCGCGCGCGCGCCAGCGCCAGTGCAGCGCAGCGCCCATCCGCGCTGCCCAGCGCCCGGCTCTGCCGCCCATCTCTGCGCCAAGCAGCCAGCCCCGCCGCCGTCTTTGCCTGCCCGTCGTGCGTGTCGGTGAGCCGCGTGAGTTGCTTCCGAGCTGAGACTTGTTTATTTTATTATATTTAGGCTTATGGATTGTGATTATCATTGTTTTTGTTAGGTTCTCGGTAGCTAGCTCCGGTTCGATCGCATCTTAGGTTTTTGTGTGTAGTTGCCCCCGGCCAGGTAAGGATTTCTTACCGGAGTTGTGTGGACCCTGCGATGTTCTTTGTGATTGATGTTGTATGTTTGTTTGTGATTATCGGCATGTATAGTTTAGGTGCTCTGTTATGTATTCCTGACTGGCATGACTTCGCATATTGTTCTTTCATGTTAGTCCATGCTAGGTTGTTCCGTTCTGGCATGCTCGTGTTTATTCTTGCTCCGTAGTACCATGCTAGGTTCGCTGTACTCTTTGAGCACATGTTGGATTATATCGCTTGTTTGCTGATTGTTAAGGCAGGTTAGAATTCAGGTAGATAGCATCATTCGGGCCTGATGCATAAAGTATCTTGCATCCATGGCAAGGACGTTCGAGACAGTTCTCCGTCCTTGGACCCCGTGAGGGATTAGCTATCCCAACCGGTAGGCCCTGCAATCTTGGGTGAGGGTGGTAGTCTAAGCGATGCCCCAACGGTCGGGATGATAACTTGGCAATGCCTAGTCCCCGGCAGTAGCCCTTGATTGCCACCTGTTAAGGTAAGGACGGCTTCCTGGTGTAAGCCTACCACGACCCGCCCTTAGCCTCAAAGCGGTGGTACAGTGACATAGTTCACGTGTCCGTGTCTCACACCCCTATGTCGGTGACACCGATCCGAGATTTAGTTAGGCGTGGTATCCAGATATGGGCAGCTTGCCACTAGACCCGCACCCCCATAGTCCGTAGAAGCACGCGCGGTGCATGCTTACGCTCATTACAAATACGTCGGCCGGATAGCTCCTCGGGATCTTGAGCTAGTGCACCTTTCATTCGACGATGAGACAAGTGAGGCGGGACTCGCTTTCTCGTATAGGGCGTATTGTGTGGTGATTTATCTCCTGACTAAGACCCCGAGTTGGCATCCGAGGTCCAAGTGTGGACTTAAGCTATGTGCTATATTCGTGTTTATATTCATAGCTTGCATACACTCATCTAGATGACCATGTGCATCGTATTGTACCCGGTTGGGGATTCTTCTTGAGTAATTTGTTACTCACCCTTATTTTGTGGTTTTCCACAGTAAAACCAAGGGGCGAGACAGGATGGTGAAGGAGGAGCTGTGATCATGGGAACTCATTGCTGCCGTCTCTGACTTTTTATTTCTATGACTCTTGTCTTCTATTTTCCCCTGAATGCATGTAGTCCGACACGGAGCCCTAGGATGTTTTCTGAATGTTTTTGGGATTCCCGCTTTATTGAATTTGAGGATGTTTCAAATGTTTTAATAAATCTCTGATCAGAGTGTACGTTTTGGAAATGTATTTGCCTTGAAACAGGTGCTTGGAGACAGGGACAGGTTTCAACAAACTATATTGATTTCTGATTGAACCTTGATTGTTTTGTTTTAATTGGGAATCCGAAAATTTATTTGCATATTGTCCTTTACTTTGAATGCATGCATTTGGGTAAAGGCCTATTTAGAGCCCTTTTTGGGTCGGGTCTTTACAGCTACCGAATGCGTCATCCTCCTACTCAGACATCAACCACAACATAACTTCTACCCAAGGAAGGATCCGAACAACTCTCTCAGCCATGACGATCAACAAGAAGATCCGCCAACCAAGCTTAGGTCCAACTTAACAAATCTTACCTAAGCAACAACCTGATACCTCGAGCATGGTATCCTTACCGCCTCACTAAAGCCTTACAACATCCACCTGGAGTCCAACTTTTCCAAGAACTGAGCACCAGATCCCCAAAGCAAACCCTACATGGATCTGAAACTCTCGCCACAGAACGAACCACACAAAACACACTTGTGTGCACAACTCCCAACCTTCATTTAGCGATCCAAGACTAACAAATGCTTTTCCCAAAAGCCACACTAGCTCCTGGCAGAGATACAACCAATCAACGGAACACCCAAAGTTCCATCTCCACACGATGCTCGAAGCTGTGGCAACCTTGCTCTACCGAAGCATAACCATGCCAAACTGAACTTACTTTATGCCATGCCTCTACCAAGGGTGCTTACCCATAAGGCATCCAACTCTTTTCACAAGGCATCCAACTCTTTTCACAAGGCATCCTACTCACCTCATAGGCATCCAACTCATGGTCCCTCAACTGGACCCAACTTGCTTCTACGATGCTCAACTCTCCTGAGATTTAGGCACTCGAAGGTAGTTGACCGCACTACCAACCACAAGGATCTCTTGGCCTTAACACTAGCGTGAGATACACGCGCACTAACACTTACCAACCTACAACCTGCTTGACCTAGTAAACCTCCAGTAACACTGGAAAAAGACTCTGGCTCCTCTCGAACATCCTTTCGCTTGAAATCTTTCGATTACCACTAAACTAGCCCTGTTGCACGACCTTCACAGGTGCACTACCATAAACGGATCCAAGGCTAAAGGAGTACGCTGAACTCCGAATGGCATAGAACCGTCTGCTATGCCCATGCCAAACTCAGGCCTGAACCAGATTTAGTGCCAAAGCGGCACACCAACCAATGCACCTCAAGTGCCACTACTACCAAATCCACATCTTACTACCAACGGGGCCACAAGGTCACAACCTCAAGTGACACGAACTCTGGCTCGACATACAAGGGCTCAACTCCAACAACCATGCCTAAGGCATCTCATCAAGCTGAAGGCTCACATCCTACTCTTGCATCTCCACATGATGCTCAACAAACTCCGGCCGGCTCTCTCAACATGCAGCAGCTAGCCCTACTCTAGGGCTTACCAAAAGAAGAGTGTTCATTTTTACCAAACAACTGAGGAAACCACCAACGGATCCAGTCCGTAGAGAACACTGCTTGATGCACCCTTACCCACAGGGTTCCGGCTTACTGGCTGCAAACAACCACACTTCACAAAAGCACAAAGATGCCTCATCAACCTCCTCGAAGGCTACCAACTTTGCAACCACTCTCTGGGCAACCAAATAATCTAACAAGGCTCAAGATCAACACTTGAGCTACCCAGGCTAGTCCACACGGGGACCTGCTCCACAAACATCCACATCAGCACATCCATAGCGAACTTCTCTCTTGGAGTGGCAGTCCAAGGCAAGCACCTCCACCCTCCCACTAGGGGAAAACCATCAACTGGGCCACAGTTGGCCTATGGGAGTCCAATCTCTACCTCCCTCTGGAACGATGTCCCAGGGCATCCGAATCTATCTGGATACCACAACAAGCCACAACATACATCACATACTGCGGGAAGTTGGCATGATGGCGCTCTATACCCAAACCAATAACGAGTCAGAACCTGCTCGTCTCCGCTCCACAACACTACACAAGGCATACACTCGATGACAGGTATTGTAAACTCTTAACCCTTTTTCTACAACAAATAGTAAACTTAGGCGTACCTGATGACCGCTGTCCAGTGCTAGTGATCATGGGAAAACGACCTACAACAAAAGGTCAATCTACAGAATTTATGACTCTGAGCTCTGATACCAACTGTAAGGGACCGACCCGAATGGGGCACTAAATGGGCCCTTACCCCAATGCATGCATTCAAAGTAAAGGACATTAATCAGACATGATTTCGGATTCCAATTAAAACAAAAACATTCAAAATAACCCCTTTAAAACTAGACAATTTCCACGGAACTCTGTCCCTGTTTCAAGCACTGCTCCAAGATAAATACATTTCCAAAGTTTACTCTGATCGAGATTTACTAAAAACCATTCAAAACTCATTTCGATACAAAATCTTTGGAATCCACAAAACATTTACAACACATCCTAGGGCTCGTGTCTGCCTACATGCATTCAGGGGAAACAAAACATAAAGAGTCATAATACAAAAATCGAGTTAGAAGATCTGGGCCCCATGATCACAGCTCTTCCTTCACCATCCTGTCTCTCGCACTTGGTTACTGTGGAAAAACCACGATGGGGTGAGTAACGAATTACTCGGTAAGAATCCCCAACCGGGTACAATACGATATACATGGTCATCTCGATGAGCGTATGCAAGCTATGAATATAAACACGAATAGAGCACATAGCTTAGCCCACACTTGGGCCTCGGATGCCAATTTAAGGTCTTAGTCCGGAATAATATCACCACACAGTCCAATACATAAGTCGCCCTATACTAGAAACAAGTCCCGGCCTCGGCTGCTCTCATCGTCGACGAAAGGTACACTGCTCAAGATCCCGATGAGCTCTCCGGTCGGCTACGCCAGAATGAGCGTAAGCATGTCTTTGCGTGCTACTCGCAGACTATGGGGTGTGCGGGTCTAGAGGCAAGCCGCCCATGTCCATCCACCATGCCTAACTAAATCTCTCGGATCGGTGTCACCGACATAGGGTGTGAGACTGGACACGTAAACTATGTCGGCTGAACCACCGCACACGGGGCCAAGGAACGGTCGTGGTAGGCTTACACCAGAAGCCGCCCTCCCTTAACAGTGGCAATCGGGGGCTACCGCCAAACATGCCGAGGACATGCCGGCCTGCTGGGGACGAGGCAATGCCAAGTCATCATCCCGACCGTTGGGGCATTTAACGATCCGCCACCCTCACCCAAGATTGCAGGGCCTACCGGTAGGGTTAGCTAATCCCTCACGGGGTCTAGGGGCGAGCACTGCCTCGACGTCCCCGCCATGGATGCAAGGTACTTTATGCATCGGGCCCGGATGATGCTATCTACCGCAACTCTAACTCCGCCCTAGCAAACAAAGAAACAATTCCATAAAATCCAATACGTGCTCAATAAGAATACAACGAGCCTAGCATGATACTACGAAGCAAGGAACAGATACGAGCATGCTAGAAAGGAACAACCTAGCATGGATTAACATGAGAATTAATCAGGAACAACATGCTAATCGAGAATTCAGAATTGAGTACCTAACTATACATGTCAATAAACACAAACAAGCAATCAATCAGCAATCACATATAATATCGCAGGGTTCACACAACTCCGGTAAGAAATCCTTACCTTGGTCGGGGACGATTTGACACGAAAACCCTAAGTGGCGAGCGAACCCGAACTAGCTATCGAAAACCTATCAATCACAACAAAAATCACACAATAGGCCTAAATACAATAAAATAAACGAGGCTCAGCTCGGGAGCAACTCACGAGGCGCGACGAACGCACGAACGAGCCGACTGCACGAACGGGGCAGCAATGGGGCTAGCTGGGCACACTGGGGCGCAGGAGTGGGCGCGTGGACGGGCGCGAGCTGCGCGCGGACGAACAGAGCGTTGGCGATGCGGCTCAGCTGGGCGCTGGCGAGGACGCGCGCGCGCGGACGCGAGCGGCACTGGGCGATGCGGCACGACTCGGCGAGCAGGGGCTCGGGCGACGCGATGCGGATGGGCGCTGAGGCGAGCTTCTGCGCGCGTGCGACCGGTCCAACAGGGGCGAACAGAGTACTGGAGAAAACGAGCTCAATTTCGGGCGATTGGAGAGGATTCGACGCGCGATTTGCTGCTGGACCACTTCCCCTTGGCTGGCCGCACGAAACCTACAAGCCACTCGCTTCAATTCGGCCGGCAAGGAAGAAATCGGAAACAGGGGAGAACGGGGAAGAATTGGGGGAGAAGAAGAAGAAGAAGAGAAGAGAACACGTACCTGCTGCTCGGAACAAGAAAAACGACCTTGAAAAGGAGAAGAAGCTCAGTTGAACTGGGGTCGGCGAGGGAGAATCGCGAGAGGGAGCTCGGGTCGGTCGAGGAAGAAAAGAGAAGGAAGAAGAAGGCTCTCGGGAGGGCTGGCCTTTTAAACCAAACGCCTTCGAAAACACGCATATGTATTAGATGGTGCGCTTAGAATAGCAAAGACGCTCAGTGGCTTGGCTGGCAGCGCCCTCCGCTTAGCAGGCGACACGTCCTTGGCTCGAATCTCACTCGACGTGCTATTTAATTCCCTATTTATTTTTACCTTTTCCCAAGCCCAAATGTCTTCACCAAAATTCCCGATCCCATTCAAATCGACTCATAATTTTTCCGGCAATTAACAATTATATAACCGGCCCTGTCGGCCCGACCCAAAATTACCAAAATGCCCCTGGGCCTCCCGGGAAGACCGGGATGAAATTTCCGGGCCGTTACATGTCCCCAGGCTGGTAATCAACTACAAACCCTTAAACAAAGTTTTAGAGTGGATTCGATATCCGATCCCCAATAAAGCGGATTTAATCAAAAGCATTTCAAGTGCGAAAGTATTTTCAAAATTTGATCTTAAGTCTGGTTTTTGGCAAATCCAAATTGCAGAAAAGGATCGATACAAAACTGCTTTCAATGTCCCGTTTGGACAATATGAATGGAACATAATGCCATTTGGCCTAAAAAATGCTCCATCTGAATTTCAAAAAATCATGAATGACACTTTCAATGGTTTTCAAGAATTTTCAATAGTCTACATTGACGATGTTTTGGTCTTTTCACAAAACATTGATCAACATTTCAAACACCTTCAAACATTTTACAATGTTATAAAAAAAAATGGCCTAGTTGTTTCGGCCAAGAAAATTAAACTTTTTCAAATCCAAATCCGCTTTCTCGGATTTGACATTAATTTGGGCCTCATTAAGCCCATTTTTTATCTGTGCAATTGTATTGTGCGTACAGAAATTTCAAGGAGATCTGATTAACAAATTTTTTTTTTATCAAAACTGATTCCAGGGCATCTAAATTCATTTTGGAAAACGATGTACAAAATTTGGTTTCAAAGAAACTTTTTGCCAAATGGCAAGTGATTTTATCATTCTTCAATTTCTAGGTTTTGCCTATAAAAGGGACGGAAAGCGCTCTGACAGATTATCTCTCAAGAGAGTTCCTCTCTCCTCTCTCTCAATCCTCTCTTTCTCTCTCTACTGATGAGCGAAAGAAGAAGCACTAGAGGCAGAAATGCCTCCGCCTCAAAACAGCCTTCTACTGCAACCAAGCAGCCTTCTACTGCATCTTCAAAGCAATCCTCAGGTGCTAAGATGACGCCTGATTCATATGCCATCGACTCGATTTCACCCTTGTGAACAGGTCAAAAAGCAAAACCAAAGCTGGGTCATCCACCTAGATCCCACCTTCACCTTCGGTGAGGCCGATACAAAACACGTCGACGAGTTCTTCGAACCCTACAAAGTTTTCCAACGCTGTCGTTCCCGACAGATTCATTCCAAAACCCGAAATCAAGGGTTATTTAAAAAAGAACACTCCTTACGGAGAGTTCGTCATAGAACTGGAGTTCGACGACCCCAATATTTCAAAAATCGTCGACAAGATTTATTCAACTGGCTTTTTCTTCATGCCGGAACTTCATAAAAAAACCCGACGGTTTTATGAATTCATCTTAGTTGACACAAAATCAGCTGAGATTATTCATACCGTCGATCAAAAAGATCCAACTCGGATCGCTTACTCCAAACTCAAAATTTTCAAAGTTTTAAATCCTACGGCGTGGAATCAAAGTATCCACACCGAGAAGTCTTTCTCAAAGACTTTCATTCCTCAAACTTACTCATACCGAGACTATGTTAAAGCATGGTATAACGCTTTGTTCTACCAAAACTTTAAACATTCTTGGTTTATTCATTTCTACCCAAATGCACAGAGGGTATCCTTCCCTTTGTGGTTCATAAACTGGTGGAATATGTTCAGTCTTACTACCAACATCTTCCTCGTTCCAATTCAAGAATCGTACTACTATTTTTTTAGAAACATCTTTAAAACTAGTTTTCCGATTACAATGACTTTCAGCATGTACTTTCAAATACCATGGATCCTATCCTGGAATTTCGAAGTCCGTGTATCAACCCTTTTAAAGAGCTTAGTGAAAGTCATTAACATCAAATGGTGGGATAAATTCAACACCTCCCACTCAGACCTCCAATTCATAAAAGCTTGGTTCGCCAAGAAAGGTCACCTCCAAGACCTTTCTTGTCAAAAGAATCAAGAATTTTTAAACAAAAAATCAAAGCTAATCGCTGCTTTAGCTCAAACCTCATCCGAATCTGATTTCCTGGAGCGGTGGAGCGAGCTCACAGAGTTAGCAGATAGTTCTATCTCATCCATTCGTTTAGAGGAGGAATCTGACGACTAAGAGATAGAATACATTATTGATCTCAATGAACCGTAATTGTTCTAAAACTACAATGATTCAATCAACCGAGAAGTTGTAAAACTAAGATACTTCATAGACTGAGAAGTCGTTAAACTATCATGAGACCGAAAAGTAGTTAAACTACCAAGGACCGCAATTGTCATTAAACTACAACTACTCAAGTAATATAAAAATTCAAGGGCCGTAATGGTCCAATTAAAAAATGACTCAAGGGCCGTAATGGTTAAAAAAAAAGTAAAAACAAAGAGTGTTTATTATGTTTTGTATATTATTAATTTTATGTACCTGTACATCACAGAAAAAGCCATTCAAGACGGAGACGAAAAATTGCAGAGTTTAGTAGACCCAAAGCCTACTTTTGGCTTGGAAAATACTTGTATTTTCAACATCCGAGAATTAGATTTCCAAAAGCAACAGCTTAAGGCTACAGGTTCCGGTGCGAAGTACCAGGCAGTAAGGCGCGGAGTTAGCGTGGTGAGTCCATTGGTCGTCGGCGTAGAATACGGCTGAAGTGTACGTGAAAATATTGAATTCGTTCGATGCCTACTTTGGATATGCATCCAAAGTGGAAGGGGGTATGCTCAATAATGCAGATTTGAAGATTCGACCTATCGGCTTGTCATCTCATCTTTTATATTTTGTCGTTTTGTAATAATTTAGATTCCCTGTACTGTTTACTGTTTACTTTAATTTGTCTGTTTGTAATAATTTAGTTTGCTTTTTCTAAAGTGGTTTCGAGTGCAAAGGTCATGTCTTGCCTCCCACTTCTAATCTTTTAATTTTCCAGTTTCAATTTTCGTTTCAATTCGTAGTCTATTTAAGACTGCGAGTTTGTAAGTTCAAAATATCAAAGTCTTCCGCTATCTACTTCTCTCTGAAGCTAGATTGTAAAGCACTTTGAGTTTTTGGATACCCGGTTGTAAAGATCCCCCCTCACTTGTTTTTTCTAGAGATAAGATTTTTAAGAAATAGTCTGAAAATTACTTGTGAGTTTATCATATTGATACGATACGACTATGGTTTAATACTATAAGGATGAGTTCCAAGTGTCAAATGTTATTTATGGGCGGATCCAAGCTTCAAAGATTGGGGGGCCAATATATACATACATACATACATACATACATACATACATACATACATACATACATACATACATACATATACATACATACATATTTATACATACATACATATTTATACATACATACATACATATTTATACATACATACATACATATTTATACATACATACATATTTATACATACATACATATATATATACATACATATACATACATATATATATACATACATATATATATATATATATATATATATATATTATATTTACGAGTGTACATAGAAAGGTGCACGTTGACTATTCTTACGAAACGAACTTTTTTCCCTAGAGTATTTAATTTTCAATGAATTTCATATGAAATTAATTACTAGATAGATGGTGATTATAAATTGAACTTACTTTTTGTTTCACAAGAGTTACAAACCATGATGATTGTTGGCCGAGAATTATATATTAAGTATAATATAAAAGTTATCTCCAAATGTAAAAATTTTAACTTCACACACCTAAATTAATGTATTCATAAACTTTCACTATATATTAGGTTCTTAAAAGTTATGATATTATAATTTCTTTTGAAACAAAATATTAAAACTTATTTATTAATTATAAAGAAAACTATTTTAATAATATTTATAAATATATTTAATTTATAAATATTTTAGATGTAATTTTTGTAAGAAATTATCATTTATTATTTATAACAATTAAGATAGATGTAAAATATATAAAAAAAAATATGTAAAAAACAGTATAAGTGTGTAAGAATATAAAAATATAAACAAAAACTATCAACAAAAAATTTATAGTGTAATAACTTTTAAAAATAATTTTATATATTTTAAAATAACTTTTTACAAATGCATTGTATAGAAAATGAAAAAATAAATAAATAAAATGAGAAAGGATTGTGTTAAATATATTTTTTAAAATTTTAAGAAAAAGTTGTAAAAACATAATAGAAAAAAAAAAGTAAAAATAATATATATACATTCAAAGGAAATAAAAAGAGAAAAAAATTGATAAAATAAAAGGAAAAAAATATGAAGATAATAAATAAAGAAAAGAAAGAAAATGCCGAAACAATAAAAAGGATAAAAATATATTTCAAAAACTAAAAATGTACATTTAAAATATAGAAAGAGAAAATAAAAAGCACAAAAATGAACATGTTGCAAAAATTTTAAAAGCAAATGACATTCTTTAGAAAAAAAAAATTTGGTGTATAAATCATACTACCATAAAGTGTGGGAGAAAATCATTTTTTGACGATTTTACCCCTTAAGTCATACTCTAAATTACAAACATGCCACCTATTGAAATATAAAAAAATTAAATAAAAAAAAACGTAAAAAATATTTACAATATCATTTAGATTTTCATCAACTTTATAACAAGATAAGATATTTTTATCAAATCTCATATATTTTATGACTAAGTTAGAAGATTAGAGATTCCACAGTATATTATCAACAATCAAATAACGTATAAGATATTACAATATCATTTAGATTATCATCATCTTTATAACGTAGAAGATAAATATTTTTACCAAATCTCATAGATTTTATTTGACATTTTATATTCTAATAAAATAATACAATCAACTATATTTTAATAATGTAACACCCTAGTTAATTCCAAAATCATTTAAGTGATTTTATTGAATTTATTTTTATAATATTATAACACTATAGATAATTTTTAAGTATAGTTAGTGTTTTATTGAATAGGCTAATAAATCTCAAACTAATTATATTATTTAATGTTACATGAGATTTAAGTTATTAGTTACCTTGATAGGTTATTTAGAAATTTATAGTAATAAAAGCTAAAATGCAAAAGTTATTTTGGGTTATGGAATTTGGAGTTTTAAAGTTAAATTAAGGTTTATGGATTTAAATGGAAAGAAGGTTTTATTTATATTTTTTTTTATTTGGCCACATTTTCTCTCTCTTCTTCATTCAATCCCAACAACCACCACCACCTAAAACTCACCCCTTCTTTCTTAGTTTCACGGAGTTAGAGAGCTCCGTTTGCGATTCCGAGACCAGATCCGTGCTCAGAGAGTCGAGAGCTTCGTAACATGGTAAGATTTGTTGGTTTTCGTGGAGTTTTCTAGCGAGAGAGTTTTGAAACCCGTTTCTTCTTTCGTAGTTTCGCAGAGCTAGAGAGATCCATTTGAGATTCCGAGACCAGATCCGTTCTCAAGGAGCCGAGAGCTTCGAAACATGGTAAGATTTGTTGGTATTCGTGGAGTTTTCCGGCGAGAGGGTTTTGAAACCCTTTCTCCTTTTGTAGTTTCTGGGAGCTAGAGAAGTCCGTTTGCATATCCGAGACTTGTTCCGTAATCCTGAGCTCGAGACCTTTCCAACGAGGTATGACCCGCCCCATTCGGTGACGACGCGCCGCTGCCGCTGCCGCCGTGCTCCGGCGATGTTTTTTCGGACAAAAGGTTCCCCTCGTTCTCGTGATGTTAACCCCATTTGTGGCATGTTTAGTGTAACGGCCCGGAAATTTCATCCAGGTCTTCCCGGGAGGCCCAGGGGCATTTTGGTAATTTTGGGTTGGGCCGACAGGGCCGGTTTTGTATTTGTTAATTGTCGAAAAAATTATGAGTCGATTAGAATGGGATCGGGAATTTTGGTGAAGACATTTGGGCTTGGGAAAAAGTAAAAATAAATAGGGAATTAAATAGCGCATCGAGTGAGATTCGAGCCAAGGACGTGTCGCATGCTAGGCGGAGGGCGCTGCCAGCCGAGCCATTGGGCGTGTTTGTTATTCTTTGCGCGCGATCTCGTATATATGCCGTGCGCAGTGGTGTTTTTTTATAAAGGCAGAATTTCCGCCCGAAACTTCTTCTTCCTCGCGATTTTTCTTCTTCTTCTCCCTCGACCGACCAGCGATTCGCCAGGTTTTCCACCCCAATTCTAAGCCGGTTCTCATCCCGAGCTGCCGGAGGTCTGATCTTCTTCATCCCGGTAAGCTTCTTCTTCTTCCTTTCCTTCAAGTTTGATTCTTCTCCCCTGTTTCGGGCTGTGCCATTTCCGGCCGATTCGAGGTGATTTGAGGTATGGGTTTTGTGCAGCTAGTGTAGGGGAGTTCGCCATCAACAAATCGCGCGTCGAATCCTCTACAATCGCTCGGAATCGAGCTCGTCTTCTCCAATGCTCTGCTCGCCTGTTCGCCTGCTTTGCGCTGCGTGAGCGGCCCGCCATGGAGCCACGCCGCATATCGACCGTGCTCGTGCGCTGTCCTCGCCAGCTCCGCAACGCGTCGCTCGAGCCCCCGCCGCCGAGTCGAGTCGTGCCGCGCTCGCCCAGCCGCCGCTTCGGTCTCAGCGTCGTCGCGCGTCCTCCAGCCAGCGCCACCGTCCGCATCGCCGCCCGCGTTCGTGCAATCGGCTCATTCGTGCGTTAAATCGCGCGCCGTGAGTTGCTGCTCCGGTGAGCCTCATTTATTTTATTATATTTAGGCCTATTTTGTTGTGATTGATAGGTTCTCGATAGCTAGTTCGGGTTCGTTCGCCGCTTAGGTTTTCGTGTCAATTCGTCCCCGACCAAGGTAAGGATTTCTTACCGAGTTGTGTGGACCTGCGATATATTATGCGATTGCTTTGATTGATTGCTTGTTTGTGTTTATTGACATGTGTAGCTAGGTATTCTATTCTCGAATTCCCGATTAGCATGATTTTCCTAATTTAATTCTCATGTTAATCCATGCTAGGTTGTTCCTTTCTAGCATGCTCGTATCTGTACCTTGCTTCGTAGTATCATGCTAGGCTCGTTGTATTCTTATTGAGCACGTTTTGGATTTTATGGAATTGTTTGCTGATTGCTAGGGGCGGTTAGAGTTGCGGTGTAGATAGCATCATCCGGCCCGATGCATAAAGTACCTTGCATCCGTGGCGGGGGACGTCCGAGACGCTTCTCCGCCTCGACCCCGTGAGGATTAGCTAACCCAAGCGGTAGGCCCCGCAATCTTGGGTGAGGGTGGCGCTTGTTAATGCCCCAATGGTCGGATGATGACTTGGCATTGCCTCGTCCGGCGATCGGCACGCCTCGCCGTGTTCGGCCGTAGCCCCCGATTGCCACTGTTAAGGCAAGGACGGCTTCTGGTGTAAGGTTACCACGACCGCCTCCTTGGCCCAGTCAGCGTGTGGTTCAGCCGACATAGTTTACGTGTCCGTGTCTCACACCCCTATGTTAGTGACACCGATCCAAAGATTTAGTTAGGCGTGGTGGACCGGACATGGGCAAATTTTGCCTCAGACCAGCAGCCCCATAGTCTGCGAGCACGCGCGGCATGCTTACGCTCATTACTGAGCCGATCGAGAGCTCCTCGGGATTGTGAGCCATTGTACCAGAACGAACGGTCAGTTTTTCATCCCGATCTTCCAAGTATGCCCTAGGGGTTTTTTGGTAATTTGGTAGGGCCGTCGTGGGCGTTTATGTCTTTTTTCCATTGCTAAAATTATTGGATGGATTTATGAAGGTTTTTGAGGCTTTGTGGTTTGGTTTAGAGCATGGTAGATGCAAGAGTAAAAATAAAGGAATTTGTGTTGCACTGGGATTCAACCCGGGTCTCCGGAAAGCTGTGAGGATGCGTGCGATTGAGCTATGGAGAGCTTTTGTTACTCTTTCCGCGTCATATCTTAGTTACCCTTGGATCTTTGGAGTTTTGTGCATTTGGTTAAATGAAAAGAAATTAGGTTTTGTGTTTTCTTCCCCAAAACTCCATGGCCGCCCAACCCTCTTCTCTCCCCCAAGCCCTTGCCGTGATTTTCTTCCCTTGCAGCCCCGAGCGCCCGCTCCGCCAGCCAGCGATCCAAATGACCAGCCCGGCCGAGCAAATTTCACCGAGATCGCACCAGCCGACCCTAGCGACCGAAGCAGCGAAGAAGTCGCCCAGAGACGCCCAGCGCGCCAAAGAAGACGCAGCCAGCGCCCGGCCGTCGCAGCCGCCAATGCAGAGGCGTCGCGGCAGACTAGTCCATACGCGTCCGTCGCGTCGCAGCCGCCGCATCGCACCGCCGCGCGCGCCCAGCCCTCTCGCCATCGCAGCCGAACTCGCGTCTGCGTCGCAGCCTAGCGCCCGTCGTCCACGTTTGCGCGCCGCGCGCCTCTTTCTGCGCTGCGCGCCGTGCGTTCGCGTGCCGTCCCCGCAGCGCGTCGCGCTTAGCGCGCAATCCGCGCCAGCGGCGGTCTGTCGTCGCGCCGCCAGCCTGATGCGCCCATTTACCGCCCATCAGCGCCCATTCGCGCCCAAGCCCGCAGCCCCGCCCGTCTTTGCTGCCCGTCAGCGTGTGTCGTGCATCGCGTGAGTTGCTCCCGAGCCGAGCCCTATTTATTTTATTATATTTAAGCCTTTAGAGTGTGATTATCATTGTTTTTGTTAGGTTCTCGGTAGCTAGCTCGGGTTCGATCGCAGCTTAGGATTTTGTGTGTAGTTGCCTCCCAGCCAGGTAGGATTTCTTACCGGAGTTGTGTGGACCCTGCGATGTTCTTTGTGATTGATGTTGTATGTTTGTTTGTGATTATCGGCATGTATAGTTTAGGTGCTCTGTTATGTATTCTGGATCGGCATGACTTCGCATATTTCTTCTTTCATGTTAGTCCATGCTAGGTTGTTCCGTTCTGGCATGCTCGTGTTTATTCTTGCTCCGTAGTACCATGCTAGGTTCGCTGTACTCTTTGAGCACGTGTTGGATTATATCGCTTGTTTGCTGATTGTTAAGGCAGGTTAGAGTTCAGGTAGATAGCATCATCTGGGCCTGATGCATAAAGTATCTTGCATCCATGGCAAGGACGTCCGAGACAGTTCTCCGTCCTTGGACCCCGTGAGGGATTAGCTATCCCAACCGGTAGGCCCTGCAATCTTGGGTGAGGGTGGTACTCTAAGCGATGCCCCAACGGTCGGGATGATGACTTGGCAATGCCTAGTCCCGGCGACGGCCGACGTCCTCGGCGTGTTCGCGAAGAGCCCTTGATTGCCACTGTTAAGGTAAGGACGGCTTCCTGGTGTAAGCCTACCACGAACCGTTCCTTAGCCTCAGGTGCGGTGGTACAGGCTGACATAGTTCACGTGTCCAGGTCTCACACCCCTATGTCAGTGACACCGATCCAGAGATTTAGTTAGGCGTGGTATCCGGATATGGGCAGCTTGCCACTAGACCCGGCACCCCTCCATAGTCCGTAGAAGCACGCGGTGCATGCTTACGCTCATTACAGCGTCGACCGGAGAGCTCCTCGGGATCTTGAGCTAGTGCACCTTTCATTCGACAGTAGACAAGCTGAGGTCGGGACTCGTTTCTCGTATAGGGCGTATTGTGTGGTGATTTATCTCCGGTTTAAGACCCTGAGTTGGCATCCGAGGTCCAAGTGTGGACTTAAGCTATGTGCTCTATTCTGTGTTTATATTCATAGCTTGCATACACTCATCTAGATGACCATGTGCATCGTATTGTACCCCGGTTGGGGATTCTTACTGAGTAATTCGTTACTCACCCTTATTTTGTGGTTTTCCACAGGTAACCAAGGGGCGAGACAGGATGACTGAAGGAGGAGCTGTGATCATGGGAACCTGCTGTCATCTTTGACTTTTTATTTCTATGACTCTTGTCTTCTATTTTCCCCTGAATGCATGTAGTCGGGCACGGAGCCCTAGGATGTTTTCTGAATGTTTTTGTGGATTCCCGCTTTATTGAATTTGAGGATGTTTCAAATGTTTTAATAAATCTCTGATCAGAGTGTACGTTTTGGAAATGTATTTGCCTTGAAACAGGTGCTTGGAGACACGGACAGGTTTCAACAAACTATATTGATTTCTGATTGAACCTTTATTGTTTTGTTTTAATTGGGAATCCAAAAATTTATTTGCATATTGTCCTTTACTTTGAATGCATGCATTGGGGTAAAGGCTTATTTAGAGCCCTTTTTGGGTCGGGTCTTTACAGTTGGTATCAGAGCTTAGAGTCATAGACTTTGTAGACTGACCTTTTGTTGTAGGTCGTCTTTCCCATGATCACCAAGACTGACAAGCGATCATCAGTGCGCCTAAGTTTTCTGTTTTAGAAAAGGGTTAAGAATTTACAATACCTTTCATCTAGTGTATGCCTTGTTTTGTGTTGTGAAGCGGAGACGAGCAGGTTCTGACTCGTCGTTGGTTTGGGTTTAGAGCGCCATCATGCCAACTTCCCGCAGTGTGAGCTGTATGTTGTGGTTTGTTGAGATATCCAGATAGATTCGGATACCGCTGGGACATCGTTCCAGATGGAGGTAGAGGTTAGATTCCCGTAGGCCACGTGTGGCCCAGCTGTTAATTCCCCTAGTGAGAGGGTGGAGGTGTTTTGCCCTGGAGTACCACTCCTGGAGAGGAGTTAGCTTTGGCTTTTGCTCATGTTGATGCTTGTGGAGCAGGTCCCAAGTGGGCTAGCCTGGGTAGTTCAGGTGTGGATCTTGAACCGTAGCAGCATTGTCTGCTTGCCCATTGAGTAGCCTGCAGAGTTGGTAGCCTTCGAGGAGGTTCTTTGAGACATCTTTGTTCTCTTATAAGTGTTGTTGTTTGCAACGAGTTTGGCGGAACCACTGTAGTTAAGGGTGCAAATGCGAGCGATGTTCCCATTGTACTTGATCCGTTGGCGGTTTCCTCAGTTGTTTTGTAGAGTTGAACACTCTTCTTTTGGTGAGCCCTAGAGTAGGGCTAGCTGCTGCATGTTGAGAGAGCCGGCCAGAGTTTTGTTGAGCATCATGTGGAGATGCAAGAGTAGGCCGTGAGCCCCAGGGCCATGAGATGCCATAGTCCGGTTGTTTGAGTTTTGAGCCCTTGTATGCCTAGCCATAGTTTTTGTCACTTGAGGTTGTGACCTTGCGGGCCCCATTTGTAGTAAGTTGTGGATTTGGTAATAGCGGCACTTGAGGTGCATTGGTTGGTGTGCCGCTTTGGCACTAAGTCTGGTTCAGGCTTGAGTTTGGCATGGGTATAGCAGATGGTTCTATGACCGTCCGGAGTTCAGCACACTTCTTTAGCCATTGGATTCCATTTATGGGAAATGCACTTGTTTAGGTCGTGCAAGAGGGCTAGTTCAGTGGTAGTCGGAGGACTACAAGTGAAAGGATGTTCGAGAGGAGCTGGAGCCTCTTCCCAGTGTTACTGGGGGTTGAGTAAGTCAGCAGGTTGGCGGTTGGTAAGTGTTAGTGCGTGTGAGTCTCACGCTAGTGCTAAGGCCAAGAGATCTTTGTGGTTGGTAGTGCGGTCCATTACCTTCGGGTGCCTAAACCTGAGTTGAGTGAGCATTGTAGATGCGAGTTCGGTCCAAAGAGAGGGCCGTGAGTTGGATGCTTATGAGATGAGTTTGGTGCTTATGAGATGAGTTGGATGCCTATAAGATGAGTAGGATGCCTTATGAGAGGCGTCGGACGCCTTATGTGTAAGAACACTTGGTAGGGGCTTGGTGTAAAGTAAGTTCGGTTTGGCATTGTTATGCTTTAGTAGAGCAAGGTTGCCGCAGCTTCGAGTATCGTGTGGAGATGGAACTTTTGGTGTTCCTTTGGTTGATTGTATCTCTGCCAGAAGTTAGTGTTGCCTTTTGGAAAGCACCTGTTAGTCTTGGATCTCTGAAGGAAGGTTGAGAGTTGTGCACACAAGTGTGTTTAGTGTAGTTTGTTCTGGCGGCAAGAGTTCTAGAACCATGTAGGGTTTGCATTGGAGAACTGGTGCTTAGTTCTTGGAGAAGTTGGACTCCAGGTGGATGTTGTAAGGCTTTAGTTGAGGTTGTAAGGATACCGTGCTCGTAGTTGGGTTGTTGCTTAGGCAAGTTTGTTAAGTTGAACCTAAGCTTGGTTGGTGGAACCTCTTGTGGCTCTTGGTTGGAGTTCAGATGGTACTGAACAAATGGTGGTTGTAGTGAAGCCGCGTAGTTCCTGATCGCAGTTGCTAAGAGTGTTGCTCGGAATCCTTACCCTGGGTGAAAGCTACATGGTGGCTGACGCTTTGAGTAGGAGGATGACACATTCTGAAGCGTTTCTGGTCTTTTTGGTTTCGAGGTTTGGAGCAGGCCAGCGTGGTTGTGATGCTGGGAAAAGGAGTTGTTTGTTCAGGCAGTTGGTTGTTAGACCGTTAGACGACAGTGTGTGTCGAGGGTTGTCGAAGAACCCTAGTTGTGGAGAGCCTCACCAGAGCTCAGTCAGACCCAGGTAGTGAGTTTAGTTGGCAAGCCGAGTCGAGTAGTTTGTAGCCTCGGGTGAGTTCTTTGGCGCTTTTGGTAGGCTAGCAAGCCAGAGTTTGTTTGGAGTAGAGTCCGGATTTGGTTCCGGTGTGGTGGCAAGTTGGTGCTTGATGTTGGCCAAGGTGTGGTTTTCGAGTTGCCAAGGAGTTAGCCTTGTTCGTGGGTAAGTGGTTTGCCCTGTAGGATGTCTCTCATGTTCCCAGAGTTTGAGAGTGCCCTTATTTGGTGTTTGGGGGTGAGTCTTCTCTTGCCCATGGTTGACGGTCTAGTCTGTGGTGGACCCCCTTGTTGTTGCCTCTAGGAGAGTTGGATGCCGTGCTTAGCTAAGCAAGACAGCGAGCGGTTGTGGAGCTCTCTGTCCTTCGGTTGTCCTCTTGTAAGGATCTGTTTCTCCTTGGGAGTTGTCAAGTTATTCCTTGGTCTTGGAATTGGTAGTAGTGGTGCTAGTAGGAGGAAAAGTTTGTTGGCTGCTTGGAAGCAGTTGTTTGTCCAAGTTAAGCGGACTTGAGTGGTGTTCTGGAAGTTGCAGTAAGGGTTGTTCTGCCTCTTATGAGTGTTTGGCCTAGTTGGTTAAGATTTTTGTGTGTTGGCATGGAAGATGTTGCACCTTTGTAGTGTAAGAACCCCTTTGTTTCAGTTGTGGATGAGGTTGCACCTTTGTGGCTGGATTAGGGTCTGGACTTATTGAGGGATCCTTGCTGGCTAGTGTAGCTTGCACTCTGCCAGCCATTGTTGGTATTCTTGTTCTTGGTAGTTGGTGTTGACCAGGTAGTGGAGTTCCGTTTATGAAGTTTCGGTGGGAAGGTGCATTAAGCCTAAGCTTGAGGGTTAAGCCTGTATGTGTTATCGTTTGGACTTGTGAGATGTGTTTCATATTTGAGGCGAGCTTTGTTCCGTTGTTTGCATGGAGGTAAGTTTAGTGGATGGAGCCCTCTAGGGCCTGGTTGTTTGCAGGTTGTCTTGCCCAGCTAGTGATTTGAGTCGAGCTAGAGATGAGTGGATTGGCATAGCTATGTAGTTTGTAGTTGTTTGGGCTTCCGAGATCGTAGCACTCAAGTTGTTGGTTTGAAGGAGTTCGTGTGGAAGCTGGCGGTTTGTCGAGGTTGTTGTGTGAGTTCGGATTTTTGGTGGACTGGTTTCTGTAGCTAGAACTCGCACCTCGCCCAGGTGAAGATGTCATTCTGTGGAGTAGTGGCATGTTAGTTTCAGGCTGGAGTTGTTGGCTCCAGAGTGTGGCAACAAAGATTTTTCTAGGTAGTGCGTGATGAACCGTGGTTCATGAGAGTGTTCTTAGAGGCTTATGAGCCGAGTGCAGTTTCTGTAGTGTTTTCACCCTTTTTGTCCGATGGTCTTTTGGGAGGAGTGAGCCAGATCCTTCGGAGCTTGTTGTGAGTTGGTGTTTCCGTGATTAGGCAGCGGGAGACCAGTGTGGTTTTAGGAGGTTGCCTTGGGTTGCAGTTCTCAGCAGTCAGTTCTTGTGGTTCCATTGAGGCATTGTATGGTAAGTGTTGCAGGTCTCTAGTGCTGTGAGAAAAGGTTGGTGGCCGTCAGTGTTGTTTTGGGTCCCGTGTTCTTTGCGATTGACCGGAGGTGTTGTTGCGAAGAAGGTTGAGCTCGTTTGTGGTTAGCTTCGCAGCAGCAGAAAGTTTCACCGATGTTCGGCGTCGAGTTTAGAGTTTGAGGTTGGGCAAAGGCGTGCTTTTAAGGTTGTGCCGTTGTGAGTTGTGTTGAGGTTTGGTAGCGGGAGAAGTGGAGTCTCTTGTTGTTGGACCATTTGAGATTCTCGAGAGGATTGGCGAGTTGCATATTGGTTAGCTTTTTTGTCATTGTCACCGTGTGCGGTGTTCTCATGTATCGGTGTGGCGGTATGTGTCGGACCCATCGCTCGGTGTGGACTTTGACCCTTTGCACGGTGATTGAGGATTTGAGCTTGAGAGGAAGCCTGTGAGTATTCTCGTCTTTGAGACGAAGACGTTGCATAATCGTGAGATCCGTTTGGTAAAAGTTCGGTGGAGGAGTCGAGTTCAGAGGAGGCCGCTTGTGAGCGGGAAGACGGGATGAGATTGCGATATCCGTCTTTGCTTTTGATCTTAAGGACTTTCGAGGACGAAAGTCATAAAAAGGAGGGAATATTGTAACGGCCCGTGTTTTCATCCCGCCTTCCGTGTATGCCCTAGGGGTATTTTGGTAATTTGGTCGGGCCGTCAGTGGCCGTTTATATCTTTTTCCAGCTTGCTAAAATTATTGGATGGATTTATGAAGGTTTTTAGGCTTTGTGGTTTGGTTTGAGCATGGGTAGATGCAAGAGTAAAAATAAAGGAATTTGTGTTGCAAACTGGATTCGAACCCGGGTCTCCGGAAAGCTGTGAGGATGCGTGCGATTTGAGCTATGGAGAGCTCTTGTTACTCTTTCCGCGTCATATCTTAGTTACCCTTGGATCTTTGGAGTTTTGTGCATTTGGTTAAATGAAAAGAAATTAGGTTTTGTGTTTTCTTCCCAAAACTCCATGGCCGCCCAACCTCTTCTCTCCCAAGCCCCTTGCCGTGATTTTCTTCCCTTGCGGCCCCGAGCACCGTTCAGCCAGCCAAGCGATCCAGCCGAGCAGCCCGGTCGAGCACCCAGCCAGATCGCACCAGCGGCCAGCGCGCCAAAGAAGAAGTCGCCCAGACGCCAGCGCCAAAGAAGACGCAGCCAGCGCCAGAGCCGTCGCGCAGCCGCCAGCGAGAGGCGTCGCGAAAGACCACCCGGCCTTCCGCTCGCGTCGCCGCTGCCGCGATCGCACCGATCGCGCGCGCGCCAGCCTGGCCTCGCGCCATCGCCCCGCCGAACTCGCGTCGCGCGCGCGCCCGAGCGCCCGTCGTCGCGTCGCGCGCGCGCCGCCTCGCCGCGTCTGCGCGCGTGTCGTTCGCGTTGCCGTCCCAGCGTGTCGCGCGCCTAGCGCGCCATCCGCGCCAGCGCTGTCCGTCTCTCGTGCGCAGCCAGCGCCAGTGTGTGTGCCCATTTGCCGCCCATCAGCGCCCATCCGCGCCCAAGCCAGCCCCGCCGTCTTGCCCGCCGCCCGCCCATCAGACGCGCCGCGTGAGTTGCTCCCGAGCCGAGCCCTATTTATTTTATTATATTTAAGCCTTTAGAGTGTGATTATCATTGTTTTTGTTGCTTTTGTGTGTAGTTGCCTCCCGGCCAGGTAAGGATTTCTTACCGGAGTTGGTGGACCCTGCGATGTTCTTTGTGATTGATGTTGTATGTTTGTTTGTGATTATCGACATGTATAGTTTAGGTGCTCTGTTATGTATTCTCGATGGCATGACTTCGCATATTGTTCTTTCATGTTAGTCCATGCTAGGTTGTTCCGTTCTGGCATGCTCGTGTTTATTCTTGCTCCGTAGTACCATGCTAGGTTCGCTGTACTCTTTGAGCACGTGTTGGATTATATCGCTTGTTTGCTGATCGTTAAGGCAGGTTAGAGTTCAGGTAGATAGCATCATCCGGGCACGATGCAAAAAGTATCTTGCATCCATGGCAAGGACGCGTCGAGACAGCTTCTCCGTCCTTGGACCCCGTGAGGGATTAGCTATCCCAACCGGTGGGACTGCAATCTTGGGTGAGGGTGGTAGTCTAAGCGATGCCCCAACAATCGGGATGATGACTTGGCAATGCCTAGTCCCCAAAGCGGCCGCACGCGTCCTCGGCGTGTTCGGCAAAGAGCCCTGATTGCCACTGTTAAGGTAAGGGCGGCTTCTGGTGTAAGCCTACCACGAACCGTTCCTTAGCCTCAAAGTGCGGTGGTACAGCCGACATAGTTCACGTGTCCGAGTCTCACACCCCTATGTCGCGTGACACCGATCCGTAGATTTAGTTAGGCGTGGTATCCGGATATGGGCAGCTTGCCACTGGACCCGGCACCCCATAGTCTGTAGAAGCACGCGGTGCATGCTTACGCTCATTACTGGCGTCGACCGGAGAGCTCCTCGGGATCTTGAGCTAGTGCACCTTTCATTCGGCGATGAGACAAGCCGAGGTCGGGACTCGTTTCGTATATAGGGCGTATTGTGTGGTGATTTATCTCCTGGACTAAGACCACGAGTTGGCATCCGAGGTCCAAGTGTGGACTTAAGCTATGTGCTCTATTCTGTGTTTATATTCATAGCTTGCATACACTCATCTAGATGACCATGTGCATCGTATTGTACCCCGGTTGGGGATTCTTACTGAGTAATTCGTTACTCACCCTTATTTTGTGGTTTTCCACAGGTAACCAAGGGGCAAGACAGGATGATGAAGGAGGAGTTGTGATCATGGGAACTCTTTGTGTCATCTCGACTTTTTATTTCTATGACTCTTGTCTTCTATTTTCCCCTGAATGCATGTAGTCGGGCACGGAGCCCTAGGATGTTTTCTGAATGTTTTTGTGGATTCCCGCTTTATTGAATTTGAGAATGTTTCAAATGTTTTAATAAATCTCTGATCAGAGTGTACGTTTTGGAAATGTATTTGCCTTGAAACAGGTGCTTGGAGACACGGACAGGTTTCAACAAACTATATTGATTTCTGATTGAACCTTGATTGTTTTGTTTTAATTGGGAATCCGAAAATTTATTTGCATATTGTCCTTTACTTTGAATGCATGCATTGGGGTAAAGGCTTATTTAGAGCCCTTTTTGGGTCGGGTCTTTACAGTACCTTTCGTCGACAGTAGACAGGCTGAGGCCGGGACTTGTTTCTCGTATAGGGCGACTTATGTATTGGACTGTGTGGTGATATTATTCCGGACTAAGACCTTAAATTGGCATCTGAGGCCCAAGTGTGGGCTAAGCTATGTGCTTTATTCTGTGTTTATATTCATAGCTTGCATACGCTCATCGAGATGACCATGTATATCGTATTGTACCCCGGTTGGGGATTCTTTATGAGCAATTCGTTGCTCACCTTTTTTTCTTGTGGTTTTTCCACAGTAACCAAGTTGCGAGACAGATGGTCAAGGAGGAGCCGTGATCATGGGGCCCAGTCTTCCAACTCGATTTTTGTATTATGACTCTTTATGTTTTGTTTCCCTGAATGCATGTAGCCAGCACGAGCCTAGAATGTTTTGTAAATGTTTGCGATTCCAACATTTTGTATCCGAACAGTTTTGAATGGTTTTTTAGTAAATCTCGATCGAGTAAACTTTGGAAATGTATTTATCTTGGAACAGTGCTTGGAAACAGGGGGCAGTTCCAGGGAAATTGTCTAGTTTTTAAAGGGGTTATTTTGAATGTTTTTGTTTTAATTGGAATCCGAAATCATGTCTGTTAATGTCCTTTACTTTGAATGCATGCATTGGGGTAAGGGCCCATTTAGTGCCCCATTCGGGTCGGTCCCTTACAGTTGGTATCAGAGCTTAGAGTCATAAATTCTGTAGATTGACCTTTTGTTGTAGGTCGTTTTCCCATGATCACTAGCACTCCGACAGTCATCAGGTACGCCTAAGTTTGCTCTTTGTTTTAAGAAAAAGGGTTAAGAATTTACAATACCTGTCATCTAGTGTATGCCTTGTGTAGTGTTGTGGAGCGGAGACGAGCAGGTTCTGACTCGTTATTGGTTTGGGTTTAGAGCGTCATCATGCCAACTTCCCGCAGTGTGTGATGTATGTTGTGGCCTGTTGTGGTATCCAGGTAGGTTCGGATGCCCTGAGACATCGTTCCAGAGGGAGGTAGAGATTGGACTTCCATAGGCCAACTGTGGCCCAGTTGATGGTTTTTCCCTAGTGAGATGGTGGAGGTGCTTTCCCTTGGAATGCCACTCAAAGAGAGGAATTAGTTGTGGTTGTGCTGATGTGGATGTTTGTGGAGCAGGTCCCCGTGTGGACTAGCCTGGGTAGCTCAAGTGTTGATCTTGAGCCTTGATAGATTAATTGGTTGCCCAGAGAGTGGTTGCAAAGTTGGTAGCCTTCAAGGAGGTTGATGAGGCATCTTGGTGCTTCGTAAAGTGTTGTTGTTTGCGGCCGATGTTTTAACCCCGTGATTAAGGGTGCAAAGAAGCGTTGTTCCCTTCTGATTTGGATCCGTTGGTAGTTTCCTCAGTTGTTTGGTAAAAATGAACACGCTTCTTTTGGTAAGCCCTAGAGTAGGGCTAGCTGCTACATGTTGAGAGAGCCGGCCAGAGATTGTTGAGCATCATGTGGAGATGCAAGAGTAGGCCGTGAGCCTTCTGCTTGATGGATGCCTTAGGCATGGTTGTTGGAGTTGAGCCCTTGTATGCCGAGCCAGAGTTCGTGTCATTTGAGGTTGTGACTTTGTTGGCCCCGTTGGTAGTGAGATGTGGATTTGGTAGTAGTGGCACTTGAGGTGCATTGGTTGGTGTGCCGCTTTGGCACTAAATATGGTTCAGGCCTGAGTTTGGCATGGGCATAACAGATGGTTCTATGCCGTCAGGAGTTTAGCATACTCCTTTATCCTTGGATCCGTTTATGGTAGTTGCACCTGTGGAGGTCGTGCAAAAGGGCTAGTTCGGTGTGTCGAGAAGGACGTCAAGCGAAAGGAGGTTCGAGAGGAGCCGGAGCCTTTTCCCAGTGTTACTGGAGGTTGAGTAAGTCAAGCAGGTTGACGGTTGGTAAGTGTTAGTGCGCGTGCATCTCACGCTAGTGTTAAGGGCAAGAGATCTTTGTGGTTGGTAGTGCGGTCAACTACCTTCGAGTGCCTAAATCTCCGGAGAGTTGAGCATCGTAGAAGCAAGTTTGGGTCCAGTTGAGGGACCATGAGTTGGGTGCCTATGAGGTGAGTAGGATGCCTTGTGAGAGGAGTTGGATGCCTTATGGGTAAGCACCCTTGGCAGAGGCTTGGTATAAAGTAAGTTTGGTTGGCATGGTTATGCTTTTGTAGAGCAAGGTTGCCACAGCTTCGAGCATCGTGTTGAGATGGAACTTTGGGTGTTCCATCGATTGGTTGTATCTCTGCCAGGAGCTAGTGTGGCTTTTGGGAAAAGCATTTGTTAGTCTTGGATCGCTAAATGAAGGTTGGGAGTTGTGCACACAAGTGTGTTTTGTGTGGTTCGTTCTGTGGCGAGAGTTTCAGATCCATGTAGGGTTTGCTTTGGGGATCTGATGCTCAGTCCTTGGAAAAGTTGGACTCCAGGTGGATGTTGTAAGGCTTTAGTGAGGTGGTAAGGATACCATGCTCGTGGTATCAGGTTGTTGCTTAGGTAAGATTTGTTAAGTGGACCTAAGCTTGGTTGGCGGATCTTCTTGTAGATCGTCATGACTAAGAGAGTTGTTCGGATCCTTCCTTGGATAAGAGTTATGTTGTAGTTGATGTGTAACGGCCCAGGTTTTTCATCCTGATCTTCCAGGTATGCCCTAGGGGTAATTTGGTAATTTGGTCAGGCCGCCAGGGCCGTTTGTGTCTTTTCCAGTTGCTAAAATTATTGGATGGATTTATGTAGGTTTTTGGAAGGATTTGTGGTTTGGTTCGGGCATGAGTTGATGCAAAAGTATAAATGTGGAGTTTTGTGCTGCAGTTGGGTTTTGAACCCGGGCCTCCTGGAAAGCTTGTGGGGATGTGTGCCTGTTGAGCCATGGAGAGCTCTTGTTGCTCTTTCTGCATCACATCTTAGTTAACCTTGGATCTTTGGTGTTTGGTGCATTTGGTTAAATGAAAAGAAATTAGGTTTGTTGTGTCTTCTTCTCCAAAAGTGTTGTGGCCGCCCAAGCTATCCTCCCTAGCCCTTGCCGATTTCCAACACCTTTGCAGCTCTTTGGTTCGTTCATCATCATTCCGGGTAGGTATCGATCTTCTTCTTCTTCTTCTCATCCGTTTGGTGTGCTGTTTGGCCGAGTGTTTAGAAGTAGATGTGTGTTTGTGTTAGGTTGCAGCCAGCCGAGAGAAGCCCCATCCAGCGAAATTTCACCGTCGCGCACCACCAGCTCCATCGCCGGCAGCCCCCGTCGCACCAGATCGCCCCTGCCGTCGCACCAGATCGCCCCTACCGTCACAGCCCGTCGCGCCCAGATCTCGCCGCAAGCCGGCCCACCAGACGACGCGCATCGCCACCGGGACGACGTCACGCCAGATCGCGCGCGAGACGCCGACGCCGCGCGCGCCTTCGCCCCTCAATGTCGCTTGCCGAGCCGCTCACCCACGCGCGAGACCGCTCGCTGCGCGCGCGTCCGTGCCGAGCGGCTCGCCGTGTCTGCGCATCGCACGCCGCGCCCAGCTCCTATCTGCGCAGCGCAGAGCGCAGCGCCAGCCATGCCGGGTGCAGCAGCAGCAGCCAGCGCCAGCTTCAATGTGCCAGGCTGCCAGGTAGCGCCTTTGCCTCGTGTCGCCGTGCCGTGTGAGTGCTCCTGAGCCGAGCCTCTTTGCTTTTTATTATATTTTTAGGGATATGGTTGTGATTGTTACTATGTTTGTAGGTTCTCGATAGCTAGCTCTCAAGTGTTCGCAGCTTAGGAATTTGTGTGTAGAAGTCTTCCACCAAGGTAAGGATTTCTTACCGGGGTTGTGTGGACCATGCGATGTTCTATGTGATTGATGTTGTATGTTTGTTTGTGATTATCGGCATGTATAGTTTAGGTGCTATGTTCAATTCTGATCGGCATGACTTCGTATGTTGTTCTTTCATGTTAGTCCATGCTAGGTTGTTCCGCTTACGCATGCTCATATTCATTCTTGTTCCGTAGTACCATGCTAGGTCCATTTGTATTCTTTTAAGCACGTATTGGATTGTTTGCTAATTGTTAAGGCGGAGTTAGAATTCGTAGGTAGCATCATCCGGCTCGATGCATAAAGTATCTTGCATCCATGGCAAGGACGATCGAGACGATTCTCGTCCCTGACGCCGCGTGAGGGATTAGCTATCCCAACCGTAGGCCCCGCAATCTTGGGTGAGGGTGGCGGTATTAAATGCCCCAACGGTCGAGATGATGACTTGGCATTGCCTCGTCCCCGGCAGTCGGCGCGTCCTCGGCGTGTTCGGCCGTAGCCCTGATTGCCACCGTTAGGCAAGGACCGCTTCTGGTGTAAGCCTACCACGACCGGTTCCTTAGCCTCGGTGTGCGGTGGTTCAGGTGACATAGTTCACGTGTCTAGGTCTCACACCCCTATGTCGGTGACACCGATCCGAGATTTAGTTAGGCGTGGTGGATCGGACATGGGCGGCTTGCCACTAGACCCGCACTTCCCATAGTTCTGCAGTAGCACGCGGTGCTTGCTTACGCTCATTACAGCGCCGACCGGAGAGCTCCTCGGGATCTTGAGCTAGTGTACCTTTCGTATCGACAGTAGACAGGCTGAGGCCGAGACTTGTTTCTCGTATAGGACGTATTGTGTGGTGGATTTATTTCCGGACTAAGACCCTGAGTTGGCATCCGAGGTCCAAGTGTGGACTCAAGCTATGCGCTCTTTTCTGTGTTTATATTCATAGCTTGCATACACTCATCTTGATGACCATGTGCATCGTATTATACCCCGGTTGGGGATTCTTACTGAGTAATTCGTTACTCACCCTTATTTTGTGGTTTTCCACAGGTAACCAAGGAGCGAGACAAGATGGCTGAAGGAGAAGCTGTGATCATGGGCACCTGCTGTCACCTCTGACACTTTTGTTCATTTTATGACTCTTTAACTTTATATTTCCCCTGAATGCATGTAGACGGGCACGGAGCCCTATGACGTTTTCTCATGTTTTATGGATTCCAGCATAGTCGTACCTGAAAAGGTTTTTGAATGGTTTAAATAAATCTCTGATCAGAGTATACTTTTAGAAATGTACTTTTTCTGAAACAGGTGCTTGGAAACAGGGACTTTTAATGTTTTAGTTTTACTTGGAATCCGAAAGTATGTTGCATATTGTTTTATTTTGAATGCATGCATTGGGGTAAAGGCCCATTTAGAACCCCATTCGGGTCGGGTCTTTACAGTTGGTATCAGAGCTCAGAGTCATAGATTCTGTAGATTGACCTCTTGTTGTAGGTCATTTTCCCATGATCACCAGCACTCCGACAGTCATCAGGTACGCCTAAGTTTACTAATTGTTGTAGAAAAGGGTTAAGAATTTACAATACCTGTCATCTAGTGTATGCCTTGTATAGTGTTGTAGAGCGGAGACGAGCAGGTTTTGACTAGTTATTGGTTTGGGTGTAGATCGCCAGCATGCCAGTTACCCGCGCCGGAAGAGGACGCCCGAGAGGAGGCCGGGGTGTCAGGATCGGATCTGATGTTGCAGGGACATCGTCCCAAGCTGAGGCTGATGGCATTCCACCAGTAGCTCCCCCTGTTGCGCCTAGAGGAGGCGTTGAGGCGACTGAGCGCCGTGAGACTGCTCCTGGAGTAGAATTTGCTGATTCTATGAGGGCTATGATGGTCAGCCTGTTGAGTGACCAGAGGTCAGAGACCCGAGTGCCTTGTTGGCGCCCGGGCGGGAAGAGTCCCGAGCTCAGATTGAGCAGTTGACCCGCATGTTTCAGCAGGGCACAGCAGCACCCCCAACTCCACAGGAGCAAGTAGCCCTAGAGGCAGATGTTGCAGAGGGTGCCGAGGAGTTGGGTAGATGGTTGAAAGACTTCGTGAAGTGGAAGCCTGAGAAGTTTGATGCCTCAGGAGATGCTTTAGCGGCAGCCAGATGGATTGCCCATTTGAAGTACACCTTTCTGATTATGGTGTGTCCCGATGTTCAGAGGCCGAGGCGTGCAGCGCATGTGCTAGGAGGCACAGCGAGATGGTGGTGGGAGTCCACCTTGAGTGAGAGACCAGCTGGGTCACCACCTGCTACTTGGGAGTTCTTCAAGTCGGAATTCAAGGTCAAGTTCATTAGTGATGAGGCACAAGAGAAGATGGTGGAGCTCTTCCAGAACCTGAAGCAGGGTTCTGATTCTATTGAGGAATATGAGCGAAAGTTCTCGGAGTATGGATACTTTGCTCCGCAGTTGATAGCCACCCCTGAGTTGAAGATTCAGAAGTTCATATCCGGTTTGAGGCAGGGTGTTTCTCAGGATGTCAGGGCTCAGGCTCCTGACACTTATGCCAGGGCAGTTCAGTTAGCCACTATTTATAATGGGAAGTATCCTGTTGAGCGGATTGTTGCCTTTCCGGTTCAGCGTCCTGTCCCAGCTGCCGTGGGGCAGAAGAGGAAGTTTGATTTCCGAGGAGGCGGCCAGCGCCGCCAAGGGCAGTATCAGAACCGTGACCAGCGAAGAGTTCCGGCCCGTTTCCAGCCTCGCCAGCAGGGCGGTCCCAGGCAAGTTCCCGCATGTGCCACTTGTGGGAAAGTCCACGATGGAGCTTGTCAGACTGGACCCAGATTGTGCTTTCGTTGTGGTAGAGAGGGGCACATGGCCCGTTTTGTGATCAGCTAGCTATGGCAAACTCGGCCAGTAGCAAGCAGCAGGTCGGGTGTTTGCTCGACGACCGTCGAGGCCGAGCGTACGGATGCCGCTGTGGCAGGTACGCTTCTTGTTTTAGATCACTGCGCATTTGTCTTGTTTGATTCTGGTTCTACGCATTCATTTGTATCTGTGTTGTTTGCTGAGCATGCTAAGTTAAGATTAGAGCCTCTAGGTTTTGAGTTGACTGTTGCAACTCCTTCGGGAGTTAATATGTTAGCTAGAGATAAGATTAGGGATGGCCGGATCGAGATATCCGGAGAGTTGCTTGTGGCTACGCTCATAGTTCTGCCTATGAGCGGTTTTGATGTGATTCTTGGTATGGAGTGGTTAGTCGCTAACCACGCGCTTGATTGACCGCCACCGGAAAGAAGTAGTGTTCAGGCCGCCAGTCGCCCCAATTTTTAAGTTTCGTGGAGTCCAGGTGTGGAGTTTGCCCGCCGATGGTGTCACCGTGAAAGCTCGTCGTTTGCTAGCTCATGGAGATTGAGGCTATCTAGCCAAGTTGTGCGGGAGAGCCGCCCCTCGCTGTCGGTTGATCAGTGCCGGTCGTGCGGGGAGTTTGCGGACGTGTTTCTGAGGAGTTACCGGGTTACCCTCGAAGAGAGAGGTTGACTTCACAATTGAGCTCGAGCCGTGGACCCTCCCTATCTCGAAGGCTCCGTGACGCATGGCGCCAGCCGAGTTAAAGGAATCAAGATTCATTGCGGGAGATATTAGATCGAGGGTTCATCCGTCCGAGTGTGTCCCCGTGGGGAGCACCAGTTCTGTTTGTGAAAAAGAAGGATGGTTTTATGCGCTTATGTATTGATTATCGCGAGCTTAATAGGGTGACAGTAAAGAATAAGTACCCGTTGCCCCGTATTGATGACTTGTTCGACCAGCTTTAGGGAGCTTCCGTGTTCTCCAAGATAGATTTGAGATCCGGTTACCATCAGTTGCGGATCAGGGATACCGACATTCCTAAGACGACTTTCGTGTCTAGATATGGTCACTATGAGTTTGTGGTCATGTCGTTTGATGATAGACCAATGCCCCAAACGTTCATGGACATGATGGATAGGGTGTTCAAATCATTTTTGGACAAACCGTCATCGTGTTCATTGACGATATTCTGATGTATTCAAGGTCTAAGGAGGATCAAGCAGAGCATTTGAGGCGAGTATTGGCAGCTTTGAGGGAAAACCAACTTTATGCGAAGTTTTCCAAATGTGATTTCTAGTTGGAGCAGGTGGCCTTCCTAGGCCACGTGGTTTCGAGATGGTATAGCCGTGGACCCCGCGAAGATTGAGGCCGTGAGTTCGTGGGCCAAGCCGACTTCAGATGCCGAGATACGCAGCTTTTCTGGTTTGGCGGTTTACTACCGCTTCGTTAGTTATGACTTTTCTCATGATAGCCTCGCCCCTCACTCGTCCGACGAGGAAGGGTGTCTAGTTTGTTTGGGACAACAAGTGTGATGAGAGCTTTGCTGTGCTCAAGCGCAGCTTTGACTTCAAAGACGTGTTGGCGATCCCGAGAGGACCGTGGTTTCGTGGTCTCATGATGATGCTTCCAAGTTTGGATTAGGTTGTGTGTTGATGCAAAGACGGGAAGGTCATTGCCTATGCTTCCCGTCACCGGCCCGTATGAGCGAACTACCCGACTCACGATATGGAGTTAGCGCAGCGGTGTTTGCAATCAAGATTTGGAGGCATTACCGTATGGTGAGCGGATTCGGATGTTTACCGATCACCGAGCCTCAAGTATCTGTTTACTCGTAAGGAGTTGAATATGAGGCAGAGGAGATGGTTAGAGTTGGTAAAGGATTATGATCATGAGATTTTGTACCATCCGGGTAAAGCTAATGTAGTGGCTGATGCTTTGAGTAGGAAGACGTCGCACTCCGCGGCGTTGTTGAGTTCCCAGCCTGGATTGCGGAAGGAGTTCGAGCGGGCCGAGGTTGCCGTGTTGTTGTTGGTGAGGTTACCGCCAGGTAGCTCGATTGATGATTCACCATCGATTAGACAAATGGATTATTGATAGCCGCTTGAGTGACCTCGCACTTAAGAAATTGGTTGACAGAGTTAGTCTTGACGGAGACTTTGACTTCGTATATTCACGCATGATGGGTTGGGTTGACTTATAGAGGCCGGTTGTGTGTTCCGGACATTGCGGGATTGCGAGCGAGTTGCTCTCGAGAGGCCCACGATTCCCATTTTCTTGGCACCCCGGGTACCAAGATGTATCGAGACCTTGGCGCACCTTCGGTGGATGGGAATGAAGAGAGATGTGGCGAGTTTGTCACCGTGGTGTCTCACTTGTCGCCAAGTGAAGGCACCCGAGCAGAGGCCACCGGTTTGTTGCAACCACCGAGTGTGCCTCGGTGGAAATGGGAAGAGATCTCCATGGACTTTATTGCTGGTTTGCAAAGGACTCCGAGGAAGTTCTCTCAGATCTGGGTGATAGTCGATCGGTTGACCAAGAGCGCACACTTCATTCCCGGTAGAGACACTTATACCGTGGATCGATGGGCGCGCGATTGTTTTTGGAGCGAATCATTCGTTACCATGGTGTGCCCGCGAGGATTGTTTCGCACGTGATTTGCGGTTCACTTCTCGTTCGAGAGCGCTCCAGAGGGGTTTAGGCACCGAGTGCGCTTTCATCACACTTTTCACCCTCGCATGATGGGCGATCGAGAGGTGAACCAGATTCTCGAGGATATGTTGAGGGCTTGTGTGTTGGACTTCCCGCGATTGGGACCAGATATCAGATGTCGATGGAGTTTGCCTATAACAACAACTATCGATCGACGATTCGAGATGGCTCCATTCGAGGCTTTGTACGCAGTGGCGTTGCGGGTCCCCGTGTTCGGGAAAAGGTTGGTGATAGGCGTGTTTTGGGTCCCGAGTTGCTGCAGCAGATTGACTAATGGTGCAGTCAGCGAGAAGATTAGAGCTCGTATGTTGACATTTCAGGCGCAGCAGCGAGAAGAGTTACGCGGATGTTCGGCGCCGAGATTTGGAGTTTGAGGTTGGTCGACATGTGTTCCTAAAGGTTGCTCCGTCGCGAGGTGTTTTGAGGTTTGGTAAGCGAGGAAAGTTGAGTCCCGCTTTTGTTGGCCCATTTGAGATTCTCGAAAAGGATTGGCGAGTTGCTTATCGGTTGGCTCTACCTCCGTCATTGTCAGCGGTGCACAGTGTTTTTCATGTATCGATGTTGAGGCAGTATGTGCCGGACCCGTCGCACATTGTGGACTTTGAGCCTTTGCAGCTGAATGAGGATTTGAGCTTCGAGGAGAAGCCAGTGGGGATCCTTGCCTTTGAGACCAAGACGTTGCGTAATCGCGAGATTCGTTTGGTAAAGGTTCGATGGAAGAGTCGTGGTTCTCGAGGAAGCCACTTGGGAGTGGGAAGACAAGATGAGATTGCATTATCTCCGAAATGCTTTGATCTTAAGAACTTTCGAGGACGAAAGTCATAAAAAGGAGGGAATATTGTAACGGCCCAGGTTTTTCATCCCGATCTTCCAGGTATGCCCTAGGGGTAATTTGGTAATTTGGTCGGGCCGCCAGGGCCGTTTATGTCTTTTCCAGTTGCTAAAATTATTGGATGGATTTCCAACACCTTTGCAGCTCTTTGGTTCGTTCATCATCATTCCGGGTAGGTATCGATCTTCTTCTTCTTCTTCTCATCCGTTTGGTGTGCTGTTTGGCCGAGTGTTTAGAAGTAGGTGTGTGTTTGTGTTAGGTTGCACCACCGAGAGAAGCCCCCCACCAGAGCGGCCCCGTCGCACCAGTCGCCGCCGCCAATCCGCCGGTCGCGCCCGGATCTCGCAGACAAAGCCCGACCCACCTGCACGGCCATCGCCCGGCCGCACCTCGGATCGCGCGCGCAGCGCGAGCGCCAGACGCCCGCGCGCGCCGCCGCCGTGTCGCTTGCCGAGCCGCTCGCCCGCGACGCTCGAGACGTTACGCGCGCAAGCGCGCGCTCCTGCCCGAGCAGCTTCGCCGTCGTCCGCATCGCACACCACGCCGCGCCCAGCGCCCATCCACGCGCGCCAGACGCGCCCAGCTTTCGGGCCAGTCGTGCCAGCCACCATGCGGCGCTTTGCTTCGTGTCGTGTCGCCGTGTGTGTGTGTGCTCCCGAGCCGAGCCTCTTTGTTTATTATATTTTTAGGGATATGGTTGTGATTGTTACTATGTTTGTAGGTTCTCGATAGCTAGCTCTGGAAGTGTTCGCAGCTTAGGAATTTGTGTGTAGAAGTCTTCCACCAAGGTAAGGATTTCTTACCGGGTTGTGTGGACCTGCGATGTTCTATGTGATTGATGTTGTATGTTTGTTTGTGATTATCAGCATGTATAGTTTAGGTGCTCTGCTCGAATTCTGGATGCATGACTTCGTATGTTGTTCTTTCATGTTAGTCCATGCTAGGTTGTTCCGTTCGCATGCTCATATTCATTCTTGTTCCGTAGTACCATGCTAGGTCTGTTGTATTCTTTTGAGCACGTATTGGATTGTTTGCGATTGTTAAGGCGAGTTAGAATTGTAGGGTAGCATCATCCGGGCTCGATGCATAAAGTATCTTGCATCCATGGCAAGGGCGATCGAGACGATTCTCCGTCCTTGGACCCCGTGAGGATTAGCTATCCCAACCGTGAGGCCCCGCAATCTTGGGTGAGGGTGGCGGTCGTTAAATGCCCCAACGGTCGGGATGATGACTTGGCATTGCCTCCTCCCGGCAGATCGGCACGTCCTCGGCGTGTTCGGCCGTAGCCCTTGATTGCCACCGTTAGGGCAAGGACCGCTTCTGGTGTAAGCCTACCACGACCGGGTTCCTTAGCCTCGGTGCGATGGTTCAGCCGACATAGTTCACGTGTCTAGGTCTCACACCCCTATGTCGGTGACACCGATCCGAGATTTAGTTAGGCGTGGTGGATCGGACATGGGCAAACTTGCCACTAGACCCGCACCCCCGCATAGTCTGCGCAGAGCACGCGGTGCATGCTTACGCTCATTACAAATACGACCGGAGAGCTCTCGGGATCTTGAGCTAGTGTACCTTTCGTATCGACGAGAGACAGCCGAGGCCGAGACTTGTTTCTCGTATAGGACGTATTGTGTGGTGGATTTATGTCCGGACTAAGACCCTGAGTTGGCATCCGAGGTCCAAGTGTGGACTCAAGCTATGCGCTATTTTCTGTGTTTATATTCATAGCTTGCATACACTCATCTTGATGACCATGTGCATCGTATTGTACCCTCCCGGGGGGGGCTTCTTCTTCGAGTAATTCGTTACTCACCCTTATTTTGTGGTTTTCCACATGTAACCAAGGAGCGAGACAGGATGGCTGAAGGTGGAGCTGTGATCATGGGCACCTGCTGTCACCTCTGACACTTTTATTCATTTTATGACTCTTTAACTTTATATTTCCCCTGAATGCATGTAGACGGGCACGGAGCCCTAGGACATTTTCTCATGTTTTATGGATTCCAGCATAGTCGTACCTGAAAAGGTTTTTGAATGGTTTAAATAAATCTCTTATCAGAGTATACTTTTAGAAATGTACTTTTCTCAAAATGTGCTTGGAAACAGGGACTTTTAATGTTTTAGTTTTACTTGGAATCCGAAAGTATGTTGCATATTGTTTTATTTTGAATGCATGCATTGGGGTAAAGGCCCATTTAGAACCCCATTCGGGTCGGGTCTTTACATGATGTCTGAGTAGAAGGATGACGCATTCGGTAGCGTTTCGGGTCCTCTTGGTTTCCAAGGAATTGGAGTTGGCCAGCATGGTTGTGTTGCTGGAAAAAGGAGTTGTTGTTGTTCAGGCAGTTGGTTGTTAGTCTGTTAGTTGGCAGTGGGTGTCGAGGGTTGTCGGAGAACCCTAGGTTGTGAAGAGCCTCTATAAAGCTCAGTCAGGCCAAGTAGTGAGTTGCAGTTGGCAAGCTAGAGCCGTGTAGTCCGTAGCCTCGGGGGAATTGCTGGCAGTCTTGGTAGCCTAGCAAGTTAATATTTGTTTGGAGTAGAGTCCGGATTGGTTCCGGTATGGTGACAAGTTGATGCTTGGTGTTGACCAAGGTGTGGATTGAAATTGCTAGAAGTCAGTTTGCTCGTGGGGGGAATGGTTCGTGCCCTGTTGGTTGTCTTCCTGTTTCCAGGGAAGTTGAGAGTTGCCCCGTTGGTATTTGGAGGTTCAGTCCGTGGTGAACCCCTGTTGCTACCCCGTGAGATTTTGATCTTGTGCTTTAGTGGAGCAAGGCAGTGAGTGTAGGTGGAGCTCTCTGTCCTTCGGTTGTCTGCTCGTAGGAGCCGTTTCTTTCTGGGTTTGGCAGTTTGCTGCCGTCGGTTTGTTAAGGACTTTTCCACCATAGCCTCGCCCCTCACTCGTCTGACGAGAAAGGGTGTCGAGTTTATTTGGAACAGTAAGTGTGATGAGAGCTTTGCCAGGCTCAAGCGCGCGGTTTGCCTCCAAAGACACGATGTGTTGGCAGTCCTGGAGGGGACAGGTGGTTTCTTGATTTACAGCGATGCTTCCAAATTCGGGTTAGGTTGTGTGTTGATGCAGCACGGGAAGGTCATTAGTTATGCTTCCCGCCAGCTGAAGCCATATGAGCAGAACTATCCGACTCATGATATGGAGTTGGCAGCAGTGGTGTTTGCACTGAAGATTTGTAGGCATTACCTGTATGGTGAGCGGATTCAGATGTTTTCCGATCACCAGAGCCTCAAGTATCTGTTTACTCAGAAGGAATTCAATATGAGGCAGAGGAGATGGTTAGAGTTGGTGAAAGATTTTGACTGCAAGAGTTTGTACCATCCGGGTAAAGCAAATGTTGTAGCTGATGCTTTAAGTAGGGAGACGTAGCACTCCGCGGTGTTGTTAAGTTCCCAGCCCAGATTGCAGCGAGAGTTTGAGCGGGCTGAGGTTGCAGTGTTGTTGGGTGAGGTTACTGCCAGAGTAGCTGAGTTGACAGTCCAGCCATCAATTAGACAGCGGATTATTGATAGTCAGCTGAGTGACCCCGCACTTAAGAGATTGTTTGACAGAGTTAGTGCTGACGGAGATTTTGATCTCGTATATTCACCAGACAATGGGCTGACGTACAGAGGTCGGTTGTGTGTTCCGGATGTTGCAGGATTGCGAGCAGAGTTGCTCTCAGAGGCCCGCAGTTCTCCGTTTGCTTGGCACCCCGGGGGTACCAAGATGTATCAGGATCTTAAGCAGACATTCTGGTGGATGGGTATGAAAAGAGATGTTGCGGTGTTTGTCAGTCGATGTCTCACTTGTCAGCAAGTGAAGGCACCCAGGCAGAGACCAGCCGGTTTGTTGCGTGCACCGAGTGTACCTCAGTGGAAATGGGAAGAGATCTTCATGGACTTTATTTCTGGTTTGCCGAGGACTCCGAGGAAGTTCTCTCAGATTTGGGTGATAGTCGATCGATTGACTAAGAGCGCACACTTCATTCCCGGTAGAGACACTTATACCGTGGAACAATGGGAGCAGTTGTTTTTGGAACAGATTGTTCGTTATCACGGTGTGCCTGTGAGGATTGTGTCTGACCGTGATTCGAGGGCTTGTGTGTTGGATTTCCCAAGCAGTTGGGACCAGATGACTCAGTCCGATGGAGTTTGCAAATAACAACGATTATCGGTCGACGATCGAGATGGCTCCATTCGAGGCTTTGTATGGTAAGCGTTGTCGATCTCTCGTGTTCAGGAAGAGGTTGGTGATAGACGGTGCTTTGGGTCCCGAATTGCTGCGCAGCTTGACCAATGGTGCCGTGCGAGAAGATTAGAGCTCGTATGTTGACAAATTAGAGCGACGAGAAGAGTTACGCCCGATGTCCGGCGTCGGGATTTAGAGTTTGAGGTTGGTCGACATGTATTCCTAAAGGTCGCACCGATGCGAGGTGTTTTGAGGTTTGGCAAACGTGGAAAGCTGAGTCCCCGTTTTATTGGTCCGTTGTGATTCTGGAGAGGATCGGCAAGGTTGCTTATCGATTAGCCTTGCCTCCGTCATTGTCAGCGGTTCACAGTGTTTTTCATGTTTCGATGTTGAGGCAGTACGTGCCGGACACGTCGCACATTGTTGATTTTGAGCCTTTGCAGCTGAATGAGGAGTTGAGCTTTGAGGAGAAGCCAGTGGGGATTCTTGCTTTTGAGACAAAGACACTGCGTAATCGTGAAATCCGGTTGGTAAAGGTTCAGTGGAGGAGTCAGAGTTCCGAGGAAGCCACTTGGGAGCGGGAGGATGAGATGAGATTGCAGTATCCCGAGTTGTTCCAATCTTAAGGGACTTTCGAGGACGAAAGTCTAATAAGGGGGGAATATTGTAACGGCCCGGAAATTTCATCCCGGTCTTCCCGGGAGACCCAGGGGCATTTTGGTAATTTTGGGTCCGGCCGACAGGGCCGGTTTTGTATTTGTTAATTGCCGGAAAAATTATGAGTCGATTAGAATGGGATCGGGAATTTTGGTGAAGACATTTGGGCTTGGGAAAAAGTAAAAATAAATAGGGAATTAAATAGCGCGTCGAGTGAGATTCGAGCCAAGGACGTGTCGCATGCTAGGCGGAGGGCGCTGCCAACCGAGCCACTGGGCGTGTTTGTTATTCTTTGCGCGCGATCTCGTATATATGTCGTGCGCAGTGGTGTTTTTTTATAAAGGCAGAATTTCCGCCTGAAGCTTCTTCTTCCTCGCTATTTTTCTTCTTCTTCTCCCTCGACCGACCAGCGATTCGCCAGGTTTTCCACCCCAATTCTAAGCCGGTTCTCATCCCGAGCTGCCGGAGGTCCGATCTTCTTCATCCTGGTAAGCTTCTTCTTCTTCCTTTCCTTCAAGTTTGATTCTTCTCCCCTGTTTCAGGCTGTGCCATTTCCGGCCGATTCAAGGTGATTTGAGGTATGGGTTTTGTGAAGCTAGTGTAGGGGAGTTCCCCATCAACAAATCGCGCGTCGAATCCTCTCCAATCGCTCGGAATCGAGCTTGTCTTCTCCAACTCTCTGTTCGCCCTGTTCGCCCCTGTTTGCGCGCAGAGCAGCCCAGCCCGCCGAGCCACGCCGCACATCGACCCGTGCTCGTGCGCGCGTCCTCGCCCAGCTCCGCAACGCGTCGCTCGAGCCCCTGCTCGCCGAGTCGTGCCGCATTGCCCAGCGCCGCTCGCGTCCGCGCGCGCGCGCGTCCTCGCCAGCGCCCACGCGCCCATTTCTGCGCCCGAGCGCGCCTAGCCAGCCCCGTTGCTGCCCCGTTCGTGCAATCGGCTCGTTCGTGCGTTCGTCGCGCCTCGTGAGTTGCTCCCGAGCTGAGCCTCGTTTATTTTATTATATTTAGGCCTATTGTGTGATTTTTGTTGTGATTGATAGGTTCTCGATAGCTAGTTCGGGTTCGTTCGCCGCTTAGGTTTTCGTGTCAATTCGTCCCCGACCAAGTTAAGGATTTCTTACTGGAGTTGTGTGGACCCTGCGATATATTATGCGATTGCTTGTTTGTGTTTATTGACATGTGTAGCTAGGTATTCTATTCTGAATTCCAGATTAGCATGATTTTTCTGATTTAATTCTCATGTTAATCCATGCTAGGTTGTTCCTTTCTAGCATGCTCGTATCTGTTCCTTGCTTCGTAGTATCATGCTAGGCTCGTTGTATTCTTATTGAGCACGTTTTGGATTTTATGGAATTGTTTGCAGATTGCTAGGGGCGGAGTTAGAGTTGCGGTAGATAGCATCATCCGGCCTCGATGCATAAAGTACCTTGCATCCATGGCGGGGGCGTCGAGACGATTCTCGCCCGGACCCCGTGAGGGATTAGCTAACCCAAGCGGTAGGCCATGCAATCTTGGGTGAGGGTGGCAGTTGTTAATGCCCCAACGGTCGGGATGATGACTTGGCATTGCCTCGTCCCCGGCAGTCGGCACGTCCTCAGCATGTTCAGCCGTAGCCCCTGATTGCCATCTGTTAAGGCAAGGACGGCTTCCTGGTGTAAGCCTACCACGACCGTTCCTTGGCCCCAGGTGCGGTGGTTCAGGCTGACATAGTTTACGTGTCCAGGTCTCACACCCCTATGTCAGTGACACCGATCCAAAGATTTAGTTAGGCGTGGTGACTGGACATGGGCAGCTTGCCTCTAGACCCGGCACCCCCCATAGTCTGCAGTAGCACGCGGTGCATGCTTACGCTCATTACAGCGCCGACCGGAGAGCTCCTCGGGATTGTGAGCCAGTGTACCTTTCGTCGACAGTAGACAGGCTGAGGCCGGGACTTGTTTCTCGTATAGGGCGACTTATGTATTGGACTGTGTGGTGATATTATTCCGGACTAAGACCTTAAATTGGCATCCGAGGCCCAAGTGTGGGCTAAGCTATGTGCTCTATTCTGTGTTTATATTCATAGCTTGCATACGCTCATCGAGATGACCATGTATATCGTATTGTACCCCGGTTGGGGATTCTTACTGAGCAATTCGTTGCTCACCCTTATTACTGTGGTTTTTCCACAGGTAACCAAGTTGCGAGACAGGATGGCTGAAGGAGGAGCTGTGATCATGGGGCCCAGTCTTCCAACTCTGATTTTTGTATTATGACTCTTTATGTTTTGTTTCCCCTGAATGCATGTGGCGGGCACGAGCCCCTAGGATGTTTTGTAAATGTTTGCGGATTCCAGCATTTTGTATCTGAACAGGTTTTGAATGGTTTTTAGTAAATCTCTGATCAGAGTAAACTTTGGAAATGTATTTATCTTGGAACAGGTGCTTGGAAACAGGGACAGGTTCCAGGGAAATTGTCTAGTTTTTAAAGGGGTTATTTTGAATGTTTTTGTTTTAATTGGAATCCGAAATCATGTCTGTTAATGTCCTTTACTTTGAATGCATGCATTGGGGTAAGGGCCCATTTAGTGCCCCATTCGGGTCGGTCCCTTACATTTAGTTTATCCCTAACGAACGCCCGGCGTTGTTTGTGTTTAGGTGCTCTCGGGTTTCATCGTTTCGGTTCGCCGTTTAGCTCGTGGGTTCCCGTGGTGTTTCGGTCAAGTCGTCGAAAAGGTAAGGAGCTTCATTATGATTCGGGTTTGTGGATTAAAGCATGTGAATAGTGGCATGATAGGATTTGAGAGAATTTTAGGTTGGATGACTTGTCGCATGTATGTTTTGATGTTGTTCACTATTTGAACTTATTTGTACTCGTGGTAGCATGAAATCGTGTGTAGCTCGTAAACTGTTAAATCTCTATAAATGTGTATCTTGTGATCGTATCATCATTTACCCTATGTGTATCTCTGCGCCTATACGTGATGCCATTATTATGCTCAGTTTCTTTGTTCGTTACCTAAAGGGTTGTCCATATATTGTTTTGGCATTAGAATAGCTCGGCCTGGTTACCGTGTTGACCAACTAGAGAAGCAGCTAGCTCACACATTTTAGGGCTCGAGATTGCATGATTGATATCTTGTTGTTGTTATGACTTGCTAGAGCCCCTTAGGAACCAAGTGGGGATATGAATCCTCTTTGCTTCGAGGCATGTGGTTGGGATGCATTAGCCTATAGGTTGACTTTTGCATCTAACCAAGGGTTCGGATCTCACCTACGTGTCACCTTGTGTGCGGAATAACAGATTCCTTGGTTGTGAGCAAACGTTGCGGGCCGTGCCAACCCTCGGGTGGGTCGGGTGCACTCGCCTAGGCTAGGCTAGATCTCGTGAGATGAAAGCGCGGAGGAATGCCTGTCGGTGAGCCTGCATGCATTAGTGGGGATGTGGGATGTTGTCTGCAGGCAGGTCGGTCCTCCCGCATGCTAGGGGTTAGCAGTTGGCACCCTAAGCCTGAGATTTACGAACCCATCAGTTTTCCTTTACTCGTTGCTCTCCCTGACAGGGTCAGGCCATTTACTTGGCATTGTGTATGCCCTTGCTGACACGACTCATGTGTCATTGTCCCGACCCGAGGTTTAGGGATGTTGTGTGTTCCCTTCACTTGTGGTCCTCCCTAACTAGGTCGGGTGACTTATTGATGGGTCCCTAACGTAGACCAGGCTACCCCGAGACATTAGAGTATGTCTCCGCGAGGTCTCTGGCAGAGGTCAGGCTACCCGAGGCATGCCTCCGCTAGTGCACATTGGCGGGTCCCTGACAGAGGTCAGGCTACCCCCAAGATAATTGTGATTTTCCTTAGGACACGGTATGGGACGTGTCCGACCTGAGGTTTGGGGAACTTGTGTGTTCTCCTCACTCGGGGTCTTTGCTCTAACCTTGGTCAGATGATTGCTCGACATTTAGCCGTAACTTGCTCACGGCTTGCACCCCGTTGTTTGACATTGTTTGCTCGTGACCGGCCTATGGGCCGGCCACGCATGAGCGAGGCATTTAGCTTCAGTTGTTGTATCTTCTAACTTGTTTCTGTTTACATACTTAACCCCATGGTAGGACTCCTTACTAGGTATATTTCGATATACTCACCCCTTACATTTTCAGGTACTGGTCGATTTCGAGGTGGCTAGGCTGGGAGCTGGATCGATCATGGACACGGTGTCGACATTTTCTTTCCGCATTGTTTACTACTGTTTGAACCATATGTTTTACGTTTTAAACTCTTTTGAACCGTATTTATTTTGAACTATAGGGATCCCGAACTCTGTTTGTATGTTTTCGAACTATTAGCACTGTTTTCATGTTTTATGAGGTTTTGTTGGAAACATGCATGTGATTAGTAAATTGGTTTTGAAGATTTTAAATATGCATGCACGTGTAACACCCCATTAAAGTATTTTAGGAAGTCGGGTCATTACAAATAACGTCGATAAATATTCACACGTATAAATATTATATCTTAATTTGTGTAAATATTCATTTATTTTTACGTCCACGTAATTATATTCAATTGATATTATCTTCTTAAATGTCATAACTTCAAATTTCATAACAACAAGAATAAATTGAATTTTTCAATCCTATAAATAGTTATCTACATTGTTTTTACATGTACACTTACGTTTTCTGTTTGCTTGGATTTACCTTTATTTGTTTCTTTTTGTTTTTTGTTTTATCCTAAGTTATCTTATTTTTGTTGGATTATTTTTCTTAACTTTCATCTAATTTTTCTTTTGTTGTAAAATTTTTTGTAGGAATCGTTTTTTGCATAATTGTTGTCTTTCAAAAAAAGACTAGAAGATGTGGAAAAAAGTTTGAAGAATGATAAAGATTATCATTTGAAGTTAAAGTGCATGAATTCTTTAGTTTCAAAAGTGTATATATATATATATTTGAAAATTTCTCTTTGCTTGGGGTTACCTTTCTTTGTTTTTTTTTTTATAATAAAAAATTGGAGTTATCTTATTTTTTTAGGGATTTTTGTTGCTTAATTGTTGCCTTTCAAAAAAAAGACTTGGGGATGTGGATTTTTTTTTTTTTAAGAATGATAAAACTATCATTTGAGGTTAAATGCATGAATTGTGTAGATAAATTCACAGATGCATACTAATAAATATATTTATCTTATTTATAATTATAATAATGATATAAACTATCTTTTTTTACTATTCTCCCCATTGGTAAAACGACATTTACAAATCATGCCACTAATAGAAATTAATTCCTCAAATTAAATAATTATTGATTTAATCGATAATTAACCGAAACAACTCGATTACGTGTTGTTTTTGTTAATCAATTTGTAATATATATATTTTTTCTAATACTAACCTTCCTTTGTTTCTTTTTGCGTTTTTTTTAAATCTTTTTGCCTTTTTCCAATACTTAAAGTGAGGTTTCTTTCAATGAATTTTGACACTTATCGATTTATAATTACTTATAATATATTAATAATTTTGAATATAAGCGGCTAAAAATAAATTGTTACGAGGTGAAATTAGAATATAACTTAAAAAATTAAATTTGCTTATCAATTTTTAAGATGACAATCGACGAATAATTGTGCTTAACAATTTTTTAGACGAAAAAAGATTAAAAAAAAATTAAATGTAATTGCGTCAAATTTTAGGATTCAAGAGTGAATTCGTCTATGAATAGATAAATTGAGAAAACGATTAAGAGCATGAATTTGAAAAAAATAAGTTATAAAATTCATTTACATCCTAATATGATGATATTTTATTGAATCTTCAAGGCATCCATGTATTGAATCAATATATTGAATTCGGTTTAAAACATCTCAAAATATTGTAATTATTCAAGGGAAATTGCGTTGTATAGCAACTTTTTTACCACAGTTTACAATTATAGCACATTTTTAAAAATAATTCTTTTATAGCAAATTCTCCCATTTTTATAAAAAAAAATTATTTACCTTTTTTATAGAAGACTTTGATAGAATCTATCATTCTCTAGTGATGGAAGTCTATCAATTTTATCAGTGATCGATTCTATCGGTTCTTATTGATAGACTCTTGATAGAATCTGATGGAAGTCTATCAATTTACTTTATTTATTAGTAATTGATTCTATGACCATTTATCGATAGAATCTATCAATATGAAGTCTATCAATTTACAATTTTTGCTATATGTGCAAATATTTTCATTATTGTGCTATTCATGTAATATTTTATCCATTTTGTAATATACATGCAAAAGCCCCATTATTCAACTATGTAAATATATTTTAATTTATAAAATTTAGAGAATAAATATATAGTTACAAACTTTTGTATATTTGTATAACTACTTTATTTAAAATATTAGTTAGAATATATTTACAAAAAAAAAGTCATATATCATTTCTATCCTTTATATTCACAATTGTTTTAGAAATAGAAGTTGTCACAAAATGTAACAACCCAACTTCCTAAAATACTCTAATGAGGTGTAACATGTGCATGCATTTAAATCCACAAAACCCATTTAATGACACCATGCATTTTTCCAATAAACAACCTCATGAAACATGAAAAACAGTATTAATAGTTCGAAACAATAAAACATGGTTTGGGATCCCGATAGTTGAAAATGAAAGACAGTTCAGTAGAGTTTAAAAAAAACATAATCTCGACATGAAGTAAAATAATGCGGAAAGGAAATGACAACACCGTGTCCATGATTCTGTCAGTTTCCAGCCTAGCCACCTCGGGATGGATCAATACCTGAAAATGTAAGGGGTGAGTATATCGAAATATACCCAGTAAGGTGCTCCACCATAGGGTTAAGCATGTAAGCAGAAACAAGTTAGAAGATACGACAACTGAAGCTAAACGCCTCGCTCATGCGTGGCCAACCCTCGGGCCGGTCACAAGCAAATAATGTCAAGACAGCGGCGTGCAAACCGTGGGCAAGATACAGCTAAATGCCAAGCAATCATCTGACCAAGGTCAGATCAAAGACCCCGAGTGAGGAGAACACACAAGTTCCCTACCTCGGGTCAGACACATCTCATACCGTGTCCTAAGAAGCAATCACAATTATCTCTGGGTAGCCTGACCTTTGCCAGTGACCCACCAATCTGCATCAACAGAGACATACACAAATGTCTTGGGTAGCCTGACCTATCTGGGACCCACTACGCTGTGCTCACGGAGACATTCTCTAGTGTCTCGGGGTAACCTAGCCTACGCCAGGGACCCACCACACTTCCGCTGCACAACTCCAATTAGCGTATCAACAGAGACATACTCGAATGCCCCGAGGGTAGCCTGACCTATTAGGGACCCACCACGCTTCTGCTACACAACTCAATCAGCATATCCGCAGGGCATTCACAAATGCCAATAAAAGTCACCCGACCCAGTCGGGGGGGACCACGAGTGAGGGAAAGCACACAGGATCCCTAAACCTCGGGTCAAGACTACTACACACAGTAGTGTCAGCACGGCCAAACAGAACGTCGTTAACAATCACCTGACCTTGTCAGGTAGAGTCGCGAGTGAGGGAAACTGCAGGGTCCCTACACCTCTGTAACAGCCCAATTTCCTATTCCAGTTTTCGAGGTGCCTTCGGGTCAAGATTCGGTTGTTTGGTTGGGTTTTAGAGTCGTTTTGACCCTTGGGAGTATTTTGGTCTTTTGGCTCCCCGGGAAGGATTTGTGGTTTTCAGGGCTTCGAGGAAGCTCCTGCCTTTGTCGAGGCTTGTTTGTTGTTGGCTACGAGTCCCGAGGTGTTTAGGCTAGTCGGTTGGATGCTCGGTTGTGGTTTGGGCTTTGGCAAAGTGTTGGTTGTTGGGTGTTTCCTTTGGGATTCGAGCCCGGGCCCTTAGTGTTGCTTTGGGAGTTGGATTTAAGTGAGTTTTATTTATTGGAGAAGATTGCTTCGGTCGGGTCTCGAAGGAGGAAGCCGGGAAATGGGATTTTAAGGTTTTGATTTGGATAAAAGTGGATAAGGATGGAAATAGGATTAAAATCCCATTTATTTCTTTTTTTCCCATTTTCCTTTTTATTTTCCATTTTCTTTAATTTTTTTTCCCAAAACCACTTTTCTCTCTCTCTCTCTCTCTCTCTTTCTCTCTCCCCGACCTAGCCGACCCAGCCCCTTGGCTCGCCCAAGCCCAGCCCGAGCCCAGTGCCGTCGCCCAGCCTCGCCCAGCTTGAGCGTCGCGTCGCCCTCCCCCTGCTCGTGTCGCCCGAGCTCGCCGAGGCCGTCGCGTCGCCCAGCGCGTGTTGCCAGAGCCTCGCACAGTGTCGCCAGGTCGCGTGCGCGCCCGTGTCGCCCGAGCTCGCCCGTCGCGTCGTGTCGCTCGCGCCCGTGCGCCTTCCCTGTGCTGAGCCGCGCCCAGCCGAGCTAGCGCCGCGGCCGCGCGCCTTGCTTCGCCCATTGTGTCGCTCGTGCGCCCGTCCGCGCGCAGCCCAGCGCCCAGCTCTGCGCCCCAGCGCGCCCAGCCCGTGCAGCCGGCTCGTTCGCGTGTCAGCCGCGCCTCGTGAGTTGCTCCCGAGCCGAGCCCTATTTATTTTATTATTATTTAGGCCTATTTTATGATTATTGATGTGTTTGTTTGGCTCGATATAGGTTGCTCGGGTTCGATCGTAGTTAATTTTATTGTGTGTTGTTGCCTTCCGACCAGGTAAGGATTTCTTACCAGAGTTGTGTGGGCCCTGCGATATTTTTCATGATATGCCTTGCTTGTTTGCTGACTGTTATGAGCACGTTAGAGATAGAGTTGTTTGATTGAATTCTTGCTAACATGTTTGCCTGATTTTACATGTTAGTGCCATGCTAGGTTTGTTCTGCCAGCATGCTTATGATTCCTGCTTAAGCTCGTAGTATCATGCTAGGTAATTGTGATTGATGTCGGTCATTGTTTGCTAGCCAGGAATCATTGCTTTTTACTCTGTACTCTTAGATAGAGTTGTAGGGTTTGTCATCATCCAGAGGCTGAGCGGACATAACGTACTTTGTCCCCACTGATCGAGAGTAAAGTGTGCGAAGCATAACGTATCTTGCTACCCCCGACCCGCCGGTTGTGGAATTAGCTTCCCACTTCGGCATAGCCTAGTTTGTAGCCTGCTAGAGCGGAACCCTGCCAACGGTGTAAGCCTACCTTGGCCGGTTCTTAGCTTCAGGTCTGTGGATGAGGCTGCACAGATGAGCGCCGAGGGCCTCGGGCTACTGTGATCAGTGACACCGCTTCCGAGTCATAGTCATGCGCACCTGGCCCGAGTAGTTTGCCCTTAGGCCCCGCATTTACGCCGGTTGCAGAGAGCATGCGGTGTGCGAGCACACGCGTTAGTTGCCGATTCGGAGAGCTCCCCCGGGCTAATGTCGTGAGTACACCATTCTTTCTGTTAGAGCCTGACTTCGGGTACTCTCCCGTAAGTCCAGATTAGTGCAAGGGCAAGGAGGCCCTTGAGGACATTCTAGGGATCAATGTATTCCCCCCGAATGACAGATACCTCGGTGATGTCCAGGATTGGTCAGTGTATCCAATCCCTAGGCCGGAAGTAGGAGACTTCCGATGACTCAAGATCCTATTTTATGAGCTCGTTGAGCTATGATCTGTGTTGGTAGCTGTTTGCTTGCATGCTTTGGTACTAGATGACTGATTATATCGTATTGTACCCCAGTTGGGGCTTCTTACTGAGTAATTCGTTACTCACCCTTATTTTTGTGGTTTTTCCACAGGTAATCATGGTGCGAGACAGGATGGCTAGAGGAGGAGTTGTGATCATGGAAACCCGTTGTTCAACTCTGAGTCTTATTTATGTTTATGATGTAAATGTTCTCTGAATGCATGTAGTTGGGCACGAAGCCCTAGGGTGTTTTCTGAATGTATTTCCAGATTCTAGCATTGTTGTAAAGTTTGTATGTTTTAAATAAATCTCTGATCAGAGTAAGTTTTGTAAATGTATTTGTCTTGGAACAGGTGCTTGGAAACAGGGACAGGTTCCAGGAATTGATGTTGATTTTAAATGGATGTTTTATGTTTTAGTTTTTACTTAGAATCCGAACACCCTCTTGCAAATTTTTTGAGAGATTTGTAATGCATGCATTGAGGTAATGCCCTAGTTAGAACCCTTTTGGGTCGGGTCGTTACAGGTTGGTATCAGAGCTCAGAGTCATAGATTCTGTAGACTAACCTTTGTTGTAGGTCGTTTTTCCATGATCATCAGCACTCCGACAGTCATCAGGTACGCCTAAGTTTACTGTTTTAAAGAAAGGGGTAAGAATTTACAATACTTTTCATCTAGTGTTTGCCTTGTGTAGAGTTGTGGAGCGGAGACGAGCAGGTTCTGACTCGTTGTTGGTTTGGGCTTAGAAAGCCATCATGCCAACTTTCGCGATCATGAGCATTTTATAGCGACTTGTTGAGGTATGCGGATAGATTCGGATGCCCCGGGCGTCGTCCCCGAGGGAGGCGAGCTTAGACTCCTATAGGCCATTTGTGGCCCGATTCTTTCGCTTCCCCCTAGTGAGAGGGTGTAGGTGCTTTGTGCGGATCGCCGCATATGTTGATCGCACCCGCAGGAGCAGGGCGCTTGGCATGTCCGACCGAGGAGTTGGACCGATCGTGTTAATGTTGAGGCCGCGTCGGGGTTGTTAGGCACGCAGCCGAGTTGGCCCCGCGATTGAGTTGCCTAATGGAGGGGGTAGAGGCTAGCACGCCTCGAGTGAGACTCCTTGAGCGAGTGTGCTCCAACCATGAGAGATTGGATGGCGTGTCTTTAGCTATCGAGAGCGAGACCCAGCGCGATTTGTAGCGCGTAGTGAGGAGTCCCGGCACGAGATAGCCCAAATGACAGAGTTTGTTTCAAAGATTTCCCCTAGTAGCTCTTGTAGCCCCGGAGGTTCCCGGGAGGGCATGATCAGCAGGTTTATTCAGATGAGATTGTTGGCGATGATGGAGTCGCCCAGTTTGGCAAGTGGATGCCTGTAGAGCTCGATGTTTCAGTAAGTTCTGCTGCTAGTAGTAAAGCGGTTGGCCAGGTTTGAGTTTAGCATCTGTGTGTTGGGATGCCCTGCTGTTCAGAGGCCGAGGTGTGCCGTTCCTGTGCTGTTTGGTACAACAGTTGGTGGTGGAAGTCCCTTGAGAGGTGGACTAGCAAAGTCTCCACCAGTCGCCCGATTGATTGGCAAGTTGCCGTGTTAGTGGCTTGAGGCAGATGTAGAGACATCTTTGCCCCTTGCAAGCCTGCTGTTGTTTAACAGCCCAGTTTCCTCAGATTTTTGGTAGAGTTGAGCACTCTTCCTTGGTAAGCTCCTAGAGTGGAGCTAGCTGCTGCATGTTGAGAGATCCGGCCAGAGTTTTGTTGAGCATCATGTGGAGATGCAAGAGTAGGCTGTGAGCCTTTGGTTTGATGAGATTCCATAGGCATAGTTGTTTTAGTTGAGCCCTTGTATGCCTAGCCAGAGTTGTTGTCACTTGAGGTAGTGATCTTGCTGGCCCCATCTGTAGTGAGATGTGGATTTGGTAGTAGTAGCACTTGAGGTGCATTGGTTGGTGTGCCACTTTGGCACTAAGTCTAGTTCAGGCTTGAGTTTGGCATGGGCATAGCAGATGGTTCTATGCCGTCCGAAGTTCAGCGCACTTCTTTAGCCTTGGATCCGTTTATGGCAGTTGCACCTGTTTAGGTCGTGCCAGAAAGCTAGTTTAGTGGTAGTCGATGGACTACAAGCGAATGGATGCTCGAGAGGAGCCGGAGCCTCTTCCCAGTGTTTCTGGGGGTTGAGTAAGTCAGCAGATTTGCGGTTGGTAAGTGTTGGTGCGCGTGAGCCTCGCGCTAGTGTTAAGGCCAAGAGATTCTTTGTGGTTGGTAATGCGGTCAACTACCTTCGAGTGCCTTATTCTGAGGAGAGTTGAGCATCGTAGATGCGAGTTTGGTACAGCAGATGGACCCTGAGTTGGATGCTCATGAGATGAGCTGGATGCCTATGAGGCGAGTTGGATGCCATGAGGCGAGTTGGATGCCTTTGAGGCGAGATGAGTTGATGCCTTGCGAGAGGATTTGGATGCCTTATGGGTAAGCACCCTTGGTAGAGGCTTGGTATAAAGTAAGATTCAGTTTGGCATGGTTATGCTTTGGTAGAGCAAGGTTGCCTCAGCTTTGAGCATCGTGTGGAGATGGAACTTTTGGTGTCCCATCGGTTGGAGTTCAGTTAGAAACTGAACAAGAGCGGTGGTAGCAAAGCCGCGCAGTTTCTGATCGCCTTGGCTAAGAGAGTTGTTTGGATCCTTTCCTTGGGTATAAGCCTTGTTGTGGCTGATGTTTGAGTAGGAGGACGACGCATTCAGTAGCGTTTCGGGTCCTCTTGGTTCCCAAGGAGTTGGAGTTGGCCAACATGGTTGAGATGCTGGAGAGAGTTGTGCCTGTTCAAGCAGTTGGTTGTTAGCTCGTTTGTCGACAGTGTGTGTCGAGGGTTTCCGAAGAACCCTAGGTTGAGGAGAGCCTCTCCAGAGCTCAATCAGGCCCAGCTAGTGAGTTCAGCTGGCAAGCTCGAGGCGTGTAGTTTGTAGCCCCGGTTGAGTTGCTAGCAGTCTCGGTAGACTAGCAAGCCAGTGTTGGTTGTTTTCCTGTTTCCAGGATGTTGAGTTGCCCCGTTTGGCATTTAGAGGTTCAGTCTGAGATGGACCCATGTTGTTGCCCCGTGAGATTTAGAAGTTGTTGCTCTAGTGGAGCAAGACGGTGAGCGTATGTGGAGCTCTCTGTCCTTCGGTTGTCTGCTTGTAAGAGCCGTTTCCTCCTGGGAGTTGTCAGATTTCTCCCGTAGCCATGAGTTGATGGTAGTGGTGCTAGCTTGAAGGAAAAGTTTGTTGGCTGCTTGGAAGCAGTTGTTTGTCCAGTTAGGTGGACTCTTGGATGGTGTTCTAGAGGCTGCAGTAAGGGTTGTTTTGCCTCTTGTGAGTGTTTGGTCCTCTTGTTGTTTCTAGAGCTAGTTCGGTTCTAGCTGGAGGGCGTTGCCCTGAGGTCTTGTTCTTAGTCAGGAAGTTTTGGGAGTTGACCCCTCCCTCGGCAGTTGAGCAAGTTCTGTTAGTTCCGGATTGGTGGTCCGATTGGTTGAGTTTCCCTTGGTTGTTGCTTCCAAGAGAGTTGGTTGTTGTCGCCTTGGGTTTGAGCAAGTCAGCGAGCGTGTGTGGAGTTCGCTGCCCTTCTAGAGTTTGCTTGCTGGGAAAGTCGTTTCCCGTTTGGCAGGAGTCAGCTTAGCTCCTGAGTTGTGTAGTTGCTCTGAGTAGCGCAAGGGTCAGCCCAGCGAGAGGGTCCCTGCATTGTGTTGTTAGCAAGCGAAAGTTGTTTGTCCCATAAGAGTGGTGGCCACCAGAAGAGTTGTTTCGGCAAGTTGTTGGTTCTTTGGGGATTGAAGATTTCCCTTTCCCCTAGTCTCTGTGGTGGTTGAGTTGTTCCCTGGATGTCAGCCTCGAGTGTTAGCTTCCGAGGTAGTCTTACGGATTTGTGTGGCTCAGGATCCGTAAGCTTTGAGGTTGTCGTTTTCCGTTTTCCTTGTGAGGTTTCGGGAGTGGAGCTTCTGGTTGGAAGTTGAGTTAGGCTTAAGCTTAAAGGAGAAGTCCTTTGAGTAGCCAGTTGGATTTTTTTAGAGTTGAGTAGTAGCTTTGAGGCGAGCGTTGCTCGTTATAAGCTTGGTTTGAGTTCCTGCTGAGCAAGCCTTTCTCGGGGTTTGCTCCTAGTTGTTGTTCGTTCGCAGTTGGCGTAGCAGAGCCGTTTGAGTGAGTTGGCACAGAGGTGCCGTGGCTTTGTTTGGTAAAGCCGTTGAGCTGTTTTCCTCAAGGTGTTGTGCCGTAGAGAGCTGCGTGAGGGTTTAGTCCTTGCAGCCCGAGTTTTCCTTGAGAGAAATGTTGGTGGTTTCCTTGCCTGGCAATTTTCTCTTTGGCCAGTTGCTGGTAGTTTTGCTCCGAAAAGTTTGCTTTCGGCCGTTGAGAGGTTGGTTGCAGTTTGTTGGCTTGGCCGAGTGGAGCCTGTGCCTGGTTTTGGCCATTTAGGGTTGGCTGTAGCTGAAGTTTCAGCTTGTGCTAGTGGGAAAAGTTTGCCTTTTTGGATCAATCGCCAGTTGGTGGTTCGATTGTTTTCGTTAAGGCTGTAGGCAAGCTTTGTGGTTCGCTAGTCTCTGTGAAGTAAGAGTAGGCCGTTTGGTTTTCTAGAACCTAAGAGGTTCAGTTGTTTGGCCAGTTTGTTGTGGGTTGAGGCTGCTTGTTAGCAGCTGTGAGCTCCCAGATGAGTTTTTCCAGTGTGTTGTGTAGAGTTTCAGAGCTTGTGGCCAGTCCTCGAGTTTGCTGAGAGTAGCACCGTTTGAGAGTTGGTGCAAGTAGAGGATGTGGTTTGCCGTCTATTCCCTTGGAGTTCAGGTATGCCCTGTCTTGGTTGAGATAGTTGTGGCAGTCTGGATGGCATTATGGCTTTAAGATTTGAGAACCCAAGAGGGTTTGGTTTTCGAAGAAGGTTGGTGTTGTTGGCTGAGAAGTTCAGTTGGCTGGATTAGTGGAGTTTTCCTGGAGATGTTTCGTTTTAGGACTTTCGAGGACGAAAGTCTTCAAAGGAGGGAGTATTGTAATGTACCCGCTTTCCTATTCCAGCTGGTGCCTTTGGGTCAAGATTCGGTTGTTTGGTTGGGTTTTAGAGCCGTTTTGACCCTTGGGGGTATTTTGGTCTTTTGGCTCTCCGGGCAGGATTTGTGGTTTTCAGGGCTTCGAGGAAGCTTCTACCTTTGTCGAGGCTTGTTTGTTGTTGGCTGCGAGTCCCGAGGTGTTTGGGCTAGTCGGTTGGATGCTCGGTTGTGGTTTGGGCTTTGACAAAGTGTTGGTTGTTGGGTGTTTCCTTTGGGATTCGAGCCCGGGCCCTTAGTGTTGCTTTGGGAGTTGGATTTAAGTGAGTTTTATTTATTGGAAAAGATTGCTTCGGTCGGGTCTCGAAGGAGGAAGCCGGGAAATGGGATTTTAAGGTTTTGATTTGGATAAAAGTGGATAAGGATGGAAATAGGATTAAAATCCCATTTATTTCCTTTTTTCCCATTTTCCTTTTTATTTTCCATTTTCTTTTATTTTTTTTCCCAAAACCACTTTTCTCTCTCTCTCTCTCTCTCTCTCTCTCTCTCTCTCTCTCTCTCTCTCTCTCTCTCTCTCTTTCTCTCTCCCCGACCTAGCCGACCCAGCCCCTTGGCTCACCCAAGCCCAGCCCGAGCAGCCCCAGTCATTGGTCACCCGAGCCCCAGCTCGCCGAGCCCAGTGTCGTCGCCCAACCTCGCCCAGCCCGAGCGTCGCGTCGCCCTCCCCCTGCTCGTGTCACCCGAGCTCGCCCAGGCCGTCCCGTCGCAGAACTCGCCCGAGCCTCGCCCAGCGCGTGTCGCCCGAGCCTCGCCCAGCGCGTGTCGCCCGAGCCTCGCCCAGCGCGTGTCGCCCGAGCCTCGCACAGTGTCGCCAGGTCGCGTCCGCGCCCGTGTCACCCGAACTCGCCCGTCGCGTCGTGTCGCTCGCGCCCGTGCGCCGTCCTCGTGCCGAAACGCCGCGCCGCGCCCGCGCGCCGCACGCGCCTTGCTTCGCCCAGCCGCCGCTGCGCGCCGCCGTTCGCGCAAGACCCGCGCGCGCTTAGCTCTGCGCCCAAATAACGCCCGGCCAATGCCAAAGAAATGCCCGGCCCGTCTGGCCGGCTCGTTCGCGTGTCAGTCGCGCCTCGTGAGTTGCTCCAGAGCCGAGCCCTGTTTATTTTATTATTATTTAGGCCTATTTTATGATTATTGATGTGTTTGTTTGGCTCGATATAGGTTGCTCGGGTTCGATCGCAGTTAATTTTATTGTATGTTGTTGCCTTCCGATCAGGTAAGGATTTCTTACCGGAGTTGTGTGAGCCCTGCGATATTTTTCATGATATGCCTTACTTGTTTGCTGATTGTTATGAGCATGTTAGAGATAGAGTTGTTTGATTGAATTCTTGCTAGCATGTTTGCCTGATTTTACATGTTAGTGCCATGCTAGGTTTGTTCTCACAAAGATGCTTATGATTCCTGCTTAAGCTCGTAGTATCATGCTAGGTAATTGTGATTGATGTCGGTCATTGTTTGCTAGCCAGGAATCATTGCTTTTTACTCTGTACTCTTAGATAGAGTTGTAGGGTTTGTCATCATCCAGAGGCTGAGCGGACATAACGTACTTTGTCCCCACTGATCGGGAGTAAAGTGTGCGAAGCATAACGTATCTTGCTACCCCCCCCCCGGTCGCCAAGGTGGATTTAGCTCAGGTCGGGAGTAAAGTGTGCAAAGCATAACGTATCTTGCTACCCCCGACCCGCGCGGTTAGGAATTGGCTACCCACTTCGGCATAGCCTAGTTTGTAGCTCGCTGCTAGAGCGGAACCCCGCCAGCGGTGTAAGCCTACCTTGGCCGTTCTTAGCTTCGTGTCGGTGGATCAGCCGCATGAGATGAGCGCCGAGGGCCTCGGGCTACTGTGATCAGTGACACCGCTTCCGAGTCATAGGCATGCGCACCTGGCCCGCGTAGTTTGCCCTTAGGCCCACACATTTACGCCGGTTGCAGAGAGCATGCGGTGTGCGCGCACACGCGTTAGTTGCCGGTTCGGAGAGCTCTCCCGGGCTAATGTCGTGAGTACACCATTCTTTCCGTTAGAGCCCGACTTCGGTACTCTCGTAAGTCCAGATTAGTGCAAGGGCAAGGAGGCCCTTGAGGACATTCTAGGGATCAGTGTATTCCCCCCGAGTGACAGATACCTCGGTGATGTCCAGGATTGGTCAGTGTATCCAATCCCTAGGCCGGAAGTAGGAGACTTCTGATGACTCCAGATCTTGTTTTATGAGCTCGTTGAGCTATGATCTGTGTTGGTAGTAGTCATTTGCTTGCATGCTTTGGTACTAGATGACTGATTATATCGTATTGTACCCCGGTTGGGGATTCTTACTGAGTAATTCGTTACTCACCCTTATTTTTGTGGTTTTTCCACAGGTAATCATGGTGCGAGACAGGATGGCTAGAGGAGGAGCTGTGATCATGGAAACCCGTTGTTCAACTCTAAGTCTTATTTATGTTTATGATGTAAATGTTCTCTGAATGCATGTAGTTGGGCACGGAGCCCTAGGGTGTTTTCTGAATGTATTTCCGGATTCTAGCATTGTTGTAAAGTTTGTATGTTTTAAATAAATCTCTGATCAGAGTAAGTTTTGTAAATGTATTTGTCTTGGAACAGGTGCTTGGAAACAGGGACAGGTTCCAGGAATTGATGTTGATTTTAAATGGATGTTTTATGTTTTAGTTTTTACTTAGAATCCGAACACCCTCTTGCAAATTTTTTGAGAGATTTGTAATGCATGCATTGAGGTAACGGCCTAGTTAGAACCCTTTCGGGTCGGGTCGTTACAACCTCGGACTCGGGGGGCTAACTGCTAACCGCAGCATGCTGGAGGACTGACCTACCTGTAGACAACATCCCCACTAAATGCATGCAGGCTCACCGACAGGCATTCCTCCGCGCCTTCATCTGTCCCAATGGCCTCTTCTAGTAGTCTCAAAGTCAGGCCAGGCATAACCGACCCCCCTTCCAACGTACTAGGTGGGTAAACTAGTGGGACCATGCACACAGCATATAAGGTTCCACGAGTACACACATATAGATAACTAGAACTAGAGTCACAAGAGATCTAGCCTAGCCTAGGCGAGTGCACTTGCCCACCCGAGGGTTGGTGCGACAACGCAACGTGTGCTCAACAACTGAGGAACCCGTTGTTCTGCACACAAGGTGACACGTGGCTGAGATCCGACCCCTTGGTCGGATGTAAAAGTTAACCCGTAAGTTTGTGCCACCCAACAACGTGTCTCGAAGAAAGAGGATCCATATCCTCGCTCGGTTCCTAAGGGGCACTAGCGAGTCACAACAACAACCAGATATCGATCATGCAATCTCGAGTCCTAAAAGTAGTGAGCTAGTTGCTCTTCTAGGTGGTCAATGCGATGACCAGACCTAGTTGTTCTATCGTCAAACACAACATACACGAACACCCCTTTAGGTAACAAACAGAGGAACTAAGCACATAATCATGGCAGCACATATGCAGTCGAACATAGATGGAATAAAATCAACATAGATCATGCATAAAACTTAAGACAATTCAGTTGATCAACCGGTTAACAGATAAGCAGTTCATCACATAAACGAGCAAGGATACTAATAAAAAAATGTTGATACGATCACGAGATACACAAAAACCGAGATTTAATAGTTTACTAGCTATACACGAGTAGTAACACGTTCAAATAGCAAATAACAACACTAAAGCACACATGCGACAAGTCATCCAACATTCAATTCTCATAAATCCTATCATGCCACTATTCACATTCTTTAAACCACAAACCCGAGTCATAATCAAGTTCCTTACCTTCCCGACGACCCGACCGAAACACAACGAGAGCCCACAAGCTAAACGACGACTCTAAACGATGAACTCGAGAGCACCTAAACACAGAGTGCCCGTTATGGAATATCCAAACAAGCCACAAAGAGGGTTAACATCACTTGAACAAGGGGAAGCTACTGCACGAAAATGCCTCGTTGGAGCACGGCGGCGCCGACTCCTAGGCGTGGTGCCTGGTGGCCGTGGGTCGTCACGGAATGGAGCGGGTCATACCTCGTTGGAAAGGTTTTTAGCTCAGGATCACGGAACAGGTCTCAGATTTGCAAACGGACTTCTCTAGTTCCCGGAAACTACGAAGAAAGAATGGATTTAAAATGGGCTTTCAAGCCAACACGCCGGAAAAATCCATTAACGGCTGGAAACGAAGATTGGAAACAAGCTTTAACGAAGAACCAACTTACCCATGATGATAATGAACAAGAAGAAGACGTTAAATGCAGAAGACAAGCTCTCCTGGTGAAGATCCACGCAAACCTTGAAATGAATCTCGGACCCGCACCTAGTGGAGCTGTCGTGGCTTCGACGGCGGTGACAGAGAGCTTGATGGAACGATGAGGAGAAGAAAATGGCAACGAGCTGGCGTGAGGCTTGACGATGGCGAGGTTGAGGGACGCCGGAGACGAGAGCAACGCTCGCCGGTGACGCTGTTGGTCGCGCAGCATAACGCATAGGGGAAGGAGGGTTTCGATGGGTGGTCAGGATCTCGCCACGTGGTGCGAGATCTGGGATGGTGGGGATGGACGTCTCGGATTGAAGGGGCAACCCTTGGTTGGATGTGCGACAAGTGGCGATTGAAGGAAAAAAGAGAGGGTGGTTTGGTTTTCTAGGCTGTTGTGCAAATAAAGGAATATAAAAAGAAAAAATTAAACTTTTCTATTTATATTCAAAACTCTTTTCCATTTTAGTCCCATGAAACCCTAGCAACAAAATAACCCTAAAACTACTTCCCAAAATAACCTATAAGTCAAAACAAATGAATTAATAAATAAAACCTTAATGTGAGCTTTTATTTAAATTACCACCACTCAACTACCACTCAACTGTATACATTTTGCAACCTTGAATAAGGCTAAACACATGAACTTAATTTATTTAAAATAACTTTAAACATTTAACTAAATCACTTAAATCAAAGCCTCTAAGTATGAAATTAAATAAATATTAGAAGTGTTTCAAAATATTAATTTTCAATAGAACATATAAATCGTTTAATTAAAACCATGGTGTGACAACATTCCCCTCTTAAAGAGACTTTCGTCATGAAAGCCACTTTAAGACAAAACACTAAAGAGAGGGAGATTGCACCTCATCCCTCCTTCGATCTCCAAGTGGTCCAATACACCCAATGGTGCCACCATAAAACTTTCTCTAAAACAACCCTTCGTCATTCAAAACCTTCCACACCCACAATAAAAATTTTTAAATGGCCTAAATCTCATCTGGTTGTTTGGGTTCACAAAATTATTAATCACCAGTTATAGGTTAAAACGTTTGTTCTCATTGTTGAAATCATCCAGGAAAAACCTTTCTACCAAAACACTTACAATTCCAGTTGTGCAAACTATTTTAAAAAATTAGAACTTTACACTACCTTAAAACTCATTTAGTTGACTGGATTGTCAAGGGTCATTAAACTTCATAGTAGTTTAAAATTCTAAATTCTAATTATCAAAACGTTAAAATCACATGGTTCCAAATGGAACCTTAAAACATCATGGTCATCATTCTTGTTTTCAAAACATGGTTTTTTGTTTTTTTCATAACACCTTGGTTTATTTGGTTCAAGCCAAAAACTTTCAAGAGTTGGGGTAAACAGGGTTCGAATGACAAGAACTTTAAGAACTCCGGTCTCGATACTTTAACACTAACAGAGAACTTGAACAACAAACCAACTCGCACTTAGATGCGACACCGAAAATGAACAAAAGCTTGACCCCGCTGGGTCCACCACACTGAAGAGAGAGACACTCACACAACCTCTCGAAACTTCTCGCGCATTCCCCAAAACAAACTTTCTACTTTGCAACTTTTCTTTGGAATGCGTAGCAATAAACTCTGCCTCGCGGGCACCATTCTCAAAATCCACCTTTGTCAAACAACACAAAGCAATCGGACGAGCAAGATTCCACACCTTGTGGCAACAAGACAAACTAACTTGGCTCGCGAAACAAACGAGGGCAGTCCTCTGACCTGCGCTCTCTAAACTCGAAACTCGTTAAAGAAGGACTGGGATTGACCTTCTTTCGAAGGTAGTCATCGACTGCGAGATTATCAATAAACCACTCTATGCCATACATGGCATGGAACTCGAACATGGATAAAGCTAAACCGAGCAAAAAGCTGGTAGCTGGTAGGATACACGTGTCTAACCAACTCCAACTCTCCAAGACAACAAACAACAATACAACTATATGGAACCAAGAGTACAATGCAATCACAGTAACTAAAAAAGAAGTACAATCATAATTAACATGGAAGGCAACACAATCTTTATATAAAATTAGAGCCATAATATTTACCGTGCACAAAAGTACAATGCAATCGCGATGAGAATGAACGTAACAGTGCAAACATGATGAACTCTGATGAAACAGGCAGAGCGGTATAATTAAGATGAAATATGAATGTATAGTAATACGGTCACGATAAACAGACAGCACAATGTGGCCATTAGAGCTAACATAGAACTAAATAATATGGTAGAACAAATAAAGCAGTACGATCATGATGAGAATGACTACGACGATACGAACAAGGTGAACTGGCCACGCAATGTGATCATGAAAACCAAACAGAGCACACAGCCATGATGAGCATGTAGAGCGAATACTAACATGATAAGAACACATACAACAATACAAAATTGATATATAGACAGAGCGATATAGTCACGATGAAGTTACATACAACCATACAATCACGATAAATAGAAGGAAAAGTAAAATCCTGTTGAAGCAGTAAAAACAGTATGATCATAACGAGCTTAGGAGCAATACCATCGTGGAGACACCAGTAGAGCAATATAATCATGATAACAAACAGAGCAATACAATCATGATGAGGACGAATACCACGATACAACCATAACGAACACACCAAACAGAGTGATACGATCATGCAGGATGAACAAAGTCATACGATCATGATGAAACAAAAGGGCATAATAATAATCATCATGCAACAAGTACAACAATACCATTCTAAAGAAAACAAGTAAGCATTATGATTATTTACGAAGCATACAAATGTGAGAAAAATAAATTCAACAAGAAGTACATCAAACAACATGGATAACAGATCAACGACCAATATATGAATGCACCAACACTAGGACTCAACATATGAATGCACCAACACTAGTATATTTCTATATTTATAAAAGATCTAAACCACATTATAGTATTAACTTCAAATATTTTGGATACAACGAGGGTGGTTCCTTCATATGCTAGGATTCCTTATCATCGGATACAACGAATATATCTCGGTCATCATCTCTGTGCGGCAGAATAACTTCCGGGGGTAGGCCATTGGCTAGGGTTTCTGCTCATCTCTTTATATACGGCTGGGTTGCTTGAGAATCAAGTTTGAGAATGTTCTAGAATATATTCATCTTCCCTGGATCTCCGTTCATTTGATTTCCCTAGATTCGTGCAACTTCCTATTTCCTTGGGCGCGCGACAACTCTTGTGGCGATTTCATTGCTGAGTGTTATCGCCTTTTCTAGGGTGATGGCGTCTCACACTTTTCATAACCTGCGTGGCAATTTGTATGTTGGTGCAGTTAAAATTTCGTATTATTCAACGAATGCAGTGCTGCTTTTCTTAATTTGAATGCGTATGGATTTTACCTTTTTCTGTCCGTATTTTAACTTGTAATTCATTCAACTTTCCTAAAAAATGCCTAAATAGATGATCCAAATGATGCTCTGTCTAAGAGATATCACATATCTTACACTATCTTCAAGTCGATATCTTGTGGAATATTTTTTAAAGAAGCTATCAGAGATCAAGACACAATGGTAGTCCTTAAGATTGTAGGCTGTTTGACATTTCTAAAATACCTACAAGCCATGAAAGATGACTTTTTTACTGTTGGTTTTTCAATTGCCATTTCCTTAATATTGTCCATTGGTCTATATTCTTGTTCATCAATTGTACTAGTGTGTTGTTCATCTACAGAGTTGAATGTGTGACGTCACACACAATGTGTTAGGAATAGAGGGTGGTGCAAATTGGCTATGATATATAATTTTCTAATGATTAATTCTAAGGGTGAGACTAGATCTTAAGCTTCGAATCACATTTTACGAAAATATACGCAGTTGTATGTAACAAGTGATCAGTATTTATCGTTCTCCACAAGGACTTGGCAGTTAAAATCTGTTAACTCAAGAGTTGGTGGAGAATAGTAAATTGATTCAATTGAGTTTTAAGTTTGGTTTAAAACTAGTTTGATTAAAATGCAAGGAGCTAAGATGGAGCAGCAACTAAGGGTTAACATCAGGATAAATGATGGTAAGAAAATTAATTCATGCTATACTATAACTTAAAGCTCCTTTCTTTGACTCTTTACAACAACTCGCCGGTACATTACCCGTGAGTTTATAATTTTAACAAGTGGCCTACATGCAATTAGTGGGATGATTATCTCTAATCCTTCTCTAAGAATGCACAAGATTAAGCATTGCCTAGAGATTACGGTTGGATTAATCTTTTACCGCCCCATGTCTCAAGGTGGACGAAAAGCGGGCTATAGGTGGTTGTCAATCGACCCTTTCTAATATTAAACAACCACCATAAATATTAATACATCTTCCTTTATCCCAGACTTAACTTAGATACTTGTTCATTTCGTAACTCATGTTGATGCGTCTTAATTAAATACTATGCATGAAAATGCTAATAAAGCTATAATCTCTAAAAGAAACATTCATAACATTAAATTCAAATAGTAGCGTTACAACATACTCCAAAAAATTTAAATACATAAAGAAGATAGGGTTCTAGCTAAAAGATGATAAATAAGCATGATAAAACGGGCTGCTGAAACGTATATTTATGTGATTCTCGCCATATCGATCTTTCAATGCCTGTATGTATTTGAAGTAATGTGCATTTTGCTTCCCAGTTCGACGCGAAGCGTTCTCAATCCTGCAGAATAGATATCGCATTAACTAGAAGTAGGTTTTTATGTATTTATGCTTTAATGCGTGCAATTAGCTTAACTTGGAGAATAATAATTCATAGTTTTCACTCTGTCGTGCATTTTATCCCTCACGAGAAACTTATATGAATATCTCTAACTTCTTGAGACATTTCTATTCTGAGATGCATTTATTTATGTGAAAAATGTAGAAATGTGGTAATATTGAGGCTAAAATAACTGTATTATTTAGAATTATTAAACCCTCAAACTTGAACTATTTCTTACTTCGAGCAATGCTAGACAGTTAATGGAATTTGCAAGATTCTCTTATAGTTTCTATATGCATGAATATGATGAATATAGTAATCTAAGCCTATCCTATGCTTCGCTATCCATAAGTAGAAATTCTCTTACGAAATAAAACATAAAGGTAAACTTATTGGTCTTTAGGATCCTGAACTTGCTAGCCTACTTCCTTCATTAACACTAACTTCTTCCCCTTTCAGCCGACAAATTGAACACTCTTAAAGTTAATATCTACAACTCCGAAACAACTTAATCAACCCTTAAATTATCCTAAGTGCACAAAATTGTTTTTCCAAGTTTGTTATTTAGGTTTTCAAATCTTTCAAGGATTTCCACTTTTTCTTTTATCGCATTCCTACTCGGGTTGCACTCATGTTCATAATTTCGTAGTTCCTAAAATAGTCTGCTTGAGCATAAAGCATTCCTCAAAGGTGAATGGAATGTCTCAAGCTTGCGCTTTGGTAAATAAGGGAATACTTTGAGATCCTACGACTATTAGCTCTTTTGTGCCATTATTTTACCCATAATATTTTTTTTACACACTGTACAACTATTACGATATCAACAACTATTTTGCAACAATAATCGGTCTTACCCTTACCCCTAAACTTAATTTCTTTACTATTCTCAATGAAGGTGAGGCTTAGTTCTCCCAAACTTGAATTACTCTAAGACTTGACCTCATTACTTCGAGTTTTCAGTTTTAACTCCTAGAGAAATTTAATCTCTCTTCCTAGTTAAGGTTCTTGCTATTGCTAATCGCATTCTAACAACCTTCATCGCCTAAATAATTCTAAGCTACCTAAGTTTTTATTTTGTTTGAGAATTTTCAACTTATGGAGTGCGAATCTAGCATTAAGTATAAACTATTGTATTCGTCGAGGAGATTAAAGACTAATATCTAGAATCCAGTTAAAAATGTAAGTAAAGCATAAAATTATACAAATTGTGCATAAAATAGAGAATATAAAAAATGTAGAAGTTAGAGATAGTGTTGGTTGATATAATTAAATTTACCTTAATTCATTAACTTAGGCTTTTGGATTCATTGGTGGTTTAACATAATCCAACATGGTATCAGCTGGAGGTCGGTCATGAGTTTGAATTCCTGCCAAGTTCCTTTTTTCCCCCAATTAATATTTAAATTCCACATAATTCAACATACGATATAAGCCTAGACTGTGCAGGTTTACCAAATAAAGTGCAATGTCTGGCTTCGGCGTTCTTCAGTTTGGTGTAGGATCTCGTCTTGAACTTCGTAAGGGATTGCTACTCATACAAGCAACGCATGTGAACTAGGCTAAGTTTCGGCAGGAGGGCTTGGTTGAAACGAAGCAACAGAGTTTGGAATGGCAAAGGCACCGATGATAACTATTGAGTTTTTTGCTTTGAAGTTTTTCTTTGTCGTGGCTTGAGGTGTTTGTTGAGCTGGTGGACTAATATCTAATGGTGGAACATGGTGACTTATCAATGTTAGAGCGCCTCATCTCACATCTTTTACTGTGATTTTCTTCAGGCATGTTTCAAAATTTTCAATTGATGATGACTTCACTATCCTGTTGTATTGTACTTCTTCATCATTTTTAAACCCAAACCACTCATTCCACATTTTTGCATTCCAGTTTATTTTCGTTCCCTCCACCATTGTTTCGCAACATCCATTTGTGTTGCCATTGCTATAAAACTCCCACACCCTGTAAGGGCGGGCTTCAACGTCTGGTCGATCAAACTTATCTCATCCTCTCCTTGTGATTGTGTCTTGGATCAGTTCTATTAAGGAAGCATATGTGAATCCCTACTCTTGCTACAATTTTTCTTCATTAGCTTTATGTACTTTTCCCTTGGTATCTCAGACACGAATCTATACGATTCTGTTGACGAACTTCCCAAATCGAGCAACTTCTTCTTCTTCTATGCTACTAGGCCTTACACCACTTTCACCACAGATGAGCTTTTTCTTTTCTCCAGTTTCTCTTTTGCCAGCTCTACAAGTTCCTTGCTCTATTCTGTTGAACTCTTCTTATCAGAAACACTTCTTCTTCTACCCCATCTGGCCTTCTTGAATCGCTAGGTGCAATTCTTCTTTTCGCTTCCTCTTCGGCTCTATCTAGTCGTGCAAATAATTTTGCGACTAGTTTTAGGTCTTCTACCTCTTTGGCTTGCTTCTTCATCTCCACTTCTTTCTCCATTTTCTTTTCTAGCTCCTCTGAGGCTTTGTTTATCCCATGACTATCTATAGTGACCTTGGCAGCATTGGAGTCAATCTAGATTCAAACTCTTGCTCAGCCATCTCTGAGATTTCTTCTTCTTCTCCCCCTGCTCCCATTTCTAATTAAAGGGTTAATACCTTTATTGGAGACGTTTTTACAGTGCGTGTTTATCCGTGATTACTATCGCCAACTCTATTTCTGTGACCTCTGGCACTAGCTATACGATCTTCATTGTGCCGCTTCGTTTCCTTACATGATATGTTGTTTTCAGGAATTATTTGGCTGATCGGAGTTTTGGGAGGTGATTCGTCATTAGAATCAAAGATAATTTTCTTGTTCACCGGTTTAGAAAAGATGGGAAAAAATGTTGAAGAGAAACTTTGTGGAGTGGTTCCAACTTTTTTTATGGCTTCTAACAGTTTGACTACAGATTTCTTGGCAGTTTTATTGCTAAAAGATGAAGATTTGGGGGTCATTGGAAGATTTTAGGGTTTTTGGAAAAGAATTCGTCAAACATTTAGGAACAGTTCACTTGCAAAATTCAAACAAATTTTAGGGTTTGGAGAAATTCTGAATTCGTAAATGAAAACAACAAAGATTCTTGAACTTACAAGAAGCGAATGTATCACAATGGGTTTATGAATAGACTTCATTACAACTCTACGATTATGGCTACAATGGCTCTTTTTTTTTCTTATCATTGTGAGTCATCGGATAGATTTGATTTACTGCGGATGTGCTAATTCGAGTCTAAATGTTTTGCTTAATCAAACTTCCTATGCATTACATTCAATAGTGCGGAATAAATAAATAAAAACATGAAACCTACAAAAGAAATAAGAAAACCTAAAATTAATAGAAGTCCTAGATGGCGAATAAAGATAGAAATTTATTTCAGTAAGGAATATGCAATTTTTGCACTCGCACTTGTTTCAAATTAAATTTTTGCAATGTCCACTTTTTTTTCTCAATTCTGAAACAATGCATTCCTTACTAGGCAAGGTATTTGATATCCATTATTGGACATCCGTATTCCAAGTATGTGCTTCGCTTTCCATGTCGCATATTATGCTAGTTGACCTAGGTTGGCAGTATTATGAATGTTGTTTACTCGATATCTAGTAATTGATTCAGGCTTAGCTAATTAGGCTTTCCTTGTCTCCCATTCACAATGCAAGCTATTACGGAATTGGATAAATGCTCCAATTCTTCTGTTCTTCCTTCTTGGGTGGCCAACTCTAGAATTTTAACATCCTCTTCGTGACATTCGTCCAATTCCTATATCCAGTTCCTTGTGAATAAAGGTTCACAAGTTAGACTTTGTGAACTGAAGGACTAGTCTTAAGTTAGCACCATTAATTAAACAATTCCTTGGCAATGATGCCAAAAACTTGGTGCGAATCGGTTGTGATATACAATTTTCTAATGATTAATTCTATTAGATAGTTCTATCAACTTAAGAGTCGTACTGTCGATCTCGAGGGATGATAAATACCCTTATTATTGCTTTTAACAAACTGTTGGGTAAAAAAAAGTGATAAAAATTATGTCAGACTTGCTGGTGCATGCGGTATCGATTACTTGGGTTTACTGGTCCTTGTAAATATATTTAGGGGATTCGTTGATCTTTTGCTTTTATATTTCTGTTTTTGCAGACTTGTTGGTCTCGATAGATGATAAATACCTCGATTTTGCCAAGTGTGGATAAATATCCTTTTTTTTACAACATGTATGAGCGTGTTATGTTTGTAATTTAATTATGATATGTATTGGTAATGGTGACTATATCGTAAATGTATTGTTTGAATTATTTTTATGGTGTAAGTTTGAATGAGTTCGTGTTGCAGTGATGGCAGTTGTTAGTTATTTGTGGTAAATGATTGCTAAGTTGGTTTTAAACAAAGTGAAGTTGAAATCTTGTTGGGTATAACTTGTGAAGTTATGGTTTTGGCACAAGGTTAAGGTCGATGAGCATGTGTTGGACTTAAGTGATGTCGTAGCTAAGGACGTTGAATGTGATTGGAAGTAAGCGATATTGTTTATGCATGTGTTTGAATATTTCAAGTTGTGTATCACTGATTACGTGAATACCCTTTAGAGGGGATCCTTAGTGGGTATATTTCGATATACTCACCCTTTATTATTTAACATTTTTTAGAATTGAGAGCATGCCAAAGTGGTTGACGGAGAAGAGTTGAGGAGCTTATGGACATAGACTTAAGAGTCTTTTTATCTCACATTTGAGTTAGGACAATAATAAATGTAATCCATACTTTAGTAAATTCATACTCTTGATTTGTATTAAAAATAATCTCTTTAATTTTTTATTAGTAATTAATGCAAAATCGAGTTATTTTCTGAAAAATTGTGCTCCATTTAATTTTTAGAGTGGACGTATTTATTGCATCCATGGTAATTACCCCTAACGTCTAGTTTGATTTTTCGGTTCGTTACATTTTCCGTGCACAAATTGGGTTATACTCTCATGAGGGTTGGATGAAGATTTTTTTTAGTTCAATAACAATGAGGGTTGGAGGATTCAAACTCATAACCTTTTGAATCATGAGCCATACTAATATTGCCAAGTTATTGCTCTCAGTGGGACCAACAAAGATTTTTTTTTTTTTTTAGTATATATTGGGGGAGATCCAACAAAGATTTAAACTCAGTATATGTTTTCTTTTAGGCCTTATTAGTCAAGGCATAAGATGTCCACAGAAGTATGTAGCCATAATTTTATGATAATATACATTTATTTTTTAATAAAGGATTTCATTAAAAATTAGGAAAAAAAAACATCCAACAAAACTCCCTAAAGTGGGGAAACACGTTACTATCGGCCCATAAGTCGGGTCAAGAAAAATCAAAGGACGAAAGGCTATAAATCAATGAACATATAAAGTGATATGAGAAACCATTCATACTAACAATTTTACATAAGGGACTAATATATCAGAAAATAAAAAGATAGAGATTAATAGTCAACACTTCATTGGTCATGGTTGAAAAAAGTTTGGCGGCTAACACTAACAATATAGTAACATCTAAGGAGCAAGAATCGATAAAATTAGAAAACAAGAGTTTCAAAATCCTGGAAGAACGAAGGATCTTCTAGAGGTAGCACCCATTCATCACTAGAATATGTATTCCTTTATCTACAAACTTTTCCTCGAACCACAATAATTGAAAAACATAGAGAAACAGAGACTCACTAGACAAAACTTCAATACTAGACAAATCAAAAGTAATAAAAATAAATAGGAGCACTAAGTGAGCCTTGAATATGGTGCTAATTTAATAAGAAACAGGATTGTCCAAGAATTGTCGATTTTTCGAGCGATCCTCATCAGAAATATTATGGAGAATGATGCTTTTGAGAATCATGGAGCATCAGAAGTGAACCTTGGACACATTAAAAAATACCTTGGAATTTTGTTTTTTCATACACATGATGTTTTCTTTTTACTGTAAAGCTTCCATCAATATTCTTTTCCATCCACTAATTAGGTTATACTTCCCTAAGGGTTCATTGAAGATTTATTTATTATTTTATTTTTTGAGTTCAACAACAATTGAGAGTTGGGGTTTCGAACCCATAACCTTCTGATTCATGAGTCACACTAATACTATTGAGTTATTGCTCTTGTTGAAGGGTTCGATAAAGATTTGATTCAATATATATTTCATCTTTTGCTTTTGGGTCAGGTATAAGATGTCCACGGAAATATGAAGTCATAAATTTATGGAAATATACATTAAAATATGTTGAAACATTCCTAAGACAATCACTTTTATTTGTTAAGTTCTAAGACTTGCAAATTCAACACAAGAGGTTCAATTTTGAGTTAATTAAATGTTGTCCATAAATTTCATATAACATAAACTAAATTTACCAACATTCATTCAAGAAATATAAAGAAAAATGACACCAAGGATTTAAAGTGATACGACAAGTCTAATCCACTCGCAAAAGGCTTTTAAGCCTTTGCTATAATTTTATTAGAGTTCAAAATATGTATGAACATTCATACATGAACAACGAAATAAAAATTGATTCACATGAGATTTACAAAATAGTGAAACAAGCAAATAATCAAACACTTTGAGGAATACAATCTTAAAGATGAAGAGATGAATCAGATTCAAACTCTTTCTTCAATCTTGCACAATGCTTCAAGAATCTTCAATTAGATCTTTCAAATAAGAATGATGCATTCTAAATCTCTCATTTTGCTACATGGCATCAATGAGTATTTATAATGAATAAAAGGTAACAAACAAGATTGGTTTTACTAGATCAAATCTAATTAAAACCCACCATAACTACTATATGGTTATTCAATTAATATTCTATTAATATAAATGTACATAACTGTACTAACCCATATGTTTGTTGTGTTTAAAAGAGTAATGAAATTTTTTTGGGTTGTTTAATGGTAGTTTGATAAATAAATTTAAAGTGATGGGGTTTGAGGTCATTTGACTTTGGTATTTAAAGAAATTTTTGGAATCCCTAAATCAAAATCATTGTTCATCATCCTCTTCCTTTATTCATTTTCGTTCAGGCTCTGCTTGTGTCGCTGACTGGGTTTTCTTCTCCATCGTGTTTGTTCGTCGTCGTGCAGTATGTGTGGTTCGTGGCTGCAAGGTTGTGGCGTCTTTGGTTCGCAAAGTCATGGGTCGTCTTCTCCAGCGAATTCGTCGCAGCTTGGGTTCATGGTCACGGCGTGTAGTGTGTGTGTGGGTTCAAGTTGGGGTTGCTCGTGTTAGTGAGCACCATCATTCAGTCGAGGTTCGCTATCATGGGGTGCGAAGTCGCGAGTGGCATTGGTTCACCGTAGGTTCCGTTGAGCTGTCCCCGTTCGCTAAAGCTTCCTCAAGGTGAGCTTCCATTGTTGGCATTTGAAGAAGAAGAGGGTTGCTTGTTGATAGAGCTAAATAATAGCGCTATTTAGTCCTTAAAAACGCGCGCTAAACAAAGAAAAGCAAAGCAAGTGAATAGCATAATGCGTAAAATAAGCACATTTAGCCAATTATTTGGCCGTATGTGCTATTAGCATCGCATGACGTCAGCTTTGCGACAAATTGATATTTTGGCTATAAAATGCACGTATAGACGCAGAAATAGGAACTGCTGATGTGTCCTATTTTCCATAAGAAAGTGTTGCACAAGGAATGGCTGAAACAGAAAAGAAAGGAAATAAAAGGCAATCAAGTCGTTGTGTAGAGGGAATGAAAGAGAAGAGGAAAAGGAAAGATGATTGGCAATCAAATCTTGTAATCAACGGAACCAAGAAGGAAACTCTTAAGGAAGAATCTTTGAGAAGAACGTGGTCGGCAAGAAACCTGTGACGCCTATAAAAGGAAGAAGATTCGAAGGAGAAAGCGTGCTAGTTTGGAAGGGAAGCTACCATTGATGATCATTGAGATGCTGGGGTCTCACTGGAGATCCTGGCGGCCTCCGTTCATCTGTAGACCCTGAAGAATTGTGTGCCAACACTCTGCTGCGGATAAGAACATCATTGGCGAAAGTGTTGACCAAATCTCTCCACCATAGATAGCTTTTTTACTTTCGTTGTATTCTGCATTTTTAATTTTCGAACACAGCATAGTCGTTTTCTTCTTTTAATAAATCAACTACTATTTTGTTCAGACTTGATCTCCTGTAACTTGTATGCGTAGGTTAGTTAAAAGAAAGTTAGCAAGTCGTATATTCTGATTATGAGTATGAAATCAGGATTTGGGGATTATGAATAAGGGCCATTGTGTTATTTTACTCTGAGTCGATTGAAAATCCACTTAGAGGTGCTTAGCATATACCTTGGAAAATGGGATGTTAAGGGATTAGTCCGTCTGTTCTCACTAGGTAAATTTAAGCTTATTCTGAGCACTTTTTAGACGGGAGTTAGGAATAACCTCCCCACTAGTTGCGTGTGTACGACTGGTGCATAGTAGCAAACCTATGGGCATTGTACCGGCAGGTTGCAACCAAGTATTCTAGAAAGGAGCTTGAAGTTTAGTCCAACATATGTTTATTTTCTCACGAAAACGCATCTTGCTTAGATACATTAATAGTTTATGCCTTTTTAGGTTGCATTTTCATAGCGTCATAGTAGCATGATTAATTGGAATTGAGGAAACTCGAATGTGGGTGATCCAATTTATAGTGTTGAATTTTAATTAAGTGTGCGTCGGCTAGCTACCCACGCATGCTAGCCTCCAGCTGACTCGGAAGAGGAACTTGGCGGAAGACCCAGCATGATACGTTAGTATTGCACGAAGAATTCGTCGTGCTAAGCAATGGGAAGTTACGTAGTAACCCCGCTAACCTATGTGAAACCCAGAACTTAATTATGTAGTGCTGCAGCGATAGCTGAGCGCTACATTGCACAAGTGTGGAAGCATTGTGAGGATTGGGCACCATGAATTCTACATCACCAAGCAACACGTTTTTGTTTAGCCGAAATCTCTAATTAAGCCAAGCCATTAGCATCATCGTTTACATTAGCATCAGCATTTGCATAAAAGTCAGCATAGTGTCTGCATTATCCTTTCCATTATTTTGCATGAACTAAACACTCTTTCTCAACCAATTCGTGTCTTTTATGTTTTTTTTTATCTTTAATATTAATCAATCGCTTCAAATTCTCTGTGGGATCGATAAAATTATATACTTATGACTTGCTACAATTCCCGACCGCGTATACTTGCGTGTAAATGATTCTAATTGCGTTTCACATAAAAATTAGTTACTGTTCAATATATTAGCAGTGGAATTGTCCTGTCACTTGTGTATGAGTCTAAAGTTATCTTAATGGGATTTAAGCATGTTTGAGTTTGGGTTTAAAGACATTTAAATGGGTTTTAGGCTGTTTGTTTAATGGATTAAAGTTATTTAAGTTGAGAATAAGCATGTTTGGCTGCTAGTTTTATGTCATTTTGTTGAGATTAAGCTTGTTTGGTTCAAGTTTATGTTATTTAAGTTGTGGATTAGGCTGTTTGGCTGAAAGATTATGTTATTCAAATAGTGGATTAAGAGTGTTTGTTTGTTGGTTTAAGGTTACTTAAGTTATGGGTTAGAGGTGTTTTTTTGTAGGTTTATGGATATTCAAAATGTGAATTAAGGTTGTTTAGTCAGTGATTTAAATTCCTCTACGAGGTGCACGTCAAGGACAATGTTCCTTGGCATAGCACCTAGAAGCTTGGGTTTTGTATACTCTTCGGTTATGTTGCTGATCATACTTATTTGCTGATGTTTGTATTCTTGTGCATGTTGTCATAAAGCTGGGGAAGCCTTACTGCGTTTGCGAAAACTCACCATTTTCACTATGAAATCCTCACAGGTACTACTAGACTGTACCGAGATGAATGATCAACGGAGCTGGAGATGACCATGAGACCTGTTGCATTATTTTGTGTAGAGTCTTTTAATTTATTCCTTCTGCAAGAACTATTTAGGGGCATGATAAGTTGTATATATTTCCTCGAGCTTTTATGTTTTGACTCTTGGGTACCCTTTGATTCTTTTAATGGATTAAATATTTTATAAACTTGTTTGTAAAGGGTCGATTTGAAGTGGTTTTATTTTTATACATGCCCTAGATGTCTAAGATCGTTTTCATACATTTAGAGTTAAGGACTTAGGTTTATACCCTAATGTAGGTCGGGTCCTTACAATAACTTTGACTATAAAACAAATTAGCGTAAAATGCAGAATAGGCTAAAATTAAGCATTGAATTTACTGTTTCTATTTAATTCAATAGTAATAAATCTATGTTTAAAATAGTCACAATTAATTTCTTATTTAAACCAATTACTAATTGATTCAAATATCACAAAATATTATATACTTGTAGAGGACTTTTTCATGATTTAGCCTACTTAAAATTATTTAAAATGACAAAAATATAATAAAAATAACATCAATAAAGACCTTAAACTAGTGTTATGTTTATTATATTTTTGTCATTTTAAAAAATTTTAAGTAGGCTAAATCATAAGAAATTCCTCTAAATTATGAGGGTTGTGTCAAAATTACTCATGAATTTTGAAAGTTTAAGAAGTATCCCAAAACTTTATAAAATGTTCCAAACATACACTTATCGTAAAATTTGGATGGAAACTATTTAAATTTGAGAAATTGATCCATTTTTTTTGGCTTTCCTTAATAATTATAGTATTATTTTTTAAAATAATTTGTTTATAGCAGATTGCCAATTTATTTTTAAAAAAATACCTCTTCTACCCCTTTCAACTTCCTTGGACAACACACATTTCTCATTCCCTCTCAACTTCTTGCCTCGTCTTCATCCTCTGAAATTGGGGGAAATGAATGGCTCATCTAAACCCTCTCTTTCTTTGATTGTTCCATCGCTCCGGGATCACAACGAAATCCAACTTTGTCTTCATCTTCCCATCGCCAACGAGATTTAGTTTGATTGTATCAGAGGAAAGTGAAAGCATTGTGAAATTGCAATTGTTTGCTCTTAACTGCAGTATTATGATGAATATTTTTCTATGCCATAGTCGGCCTCTTTCGAGTGATCGTCGGTGATGGCTACACATCTCTCTAAGTTGTGAGCTTTTCTTTCGTTAAATGTGGTTTCTGCAATTTTAATGGATGTTTTAGTTTTTCTTTTGTATTTGTTCTCTGGCGAGGGTATGATAGAAATTCATGTCTGTCAATCCACTAACTATATTAATGTGTTTCTATAGTGAATCATGACAGTATCCGATCGGTCTTTGATTTTCTCTTCTCTACTGTTTTTCACATTTTGTTTTCATCAATATTTTAATATTTTTTTCCCACTAATCAGATACAGATCTGGTTACATTTTTTGTTCATTGGGTTCCTAATTACAAACTAGGTTTTGAATTTGAAATTGAATTCTCTAGGCATGTGGTGAATCTCATAATAACAGATGGGTAATTTGTGTCTGAATCATTCATTGCAGCCATATCACCTTGGCTAACCGATGCCTTTGCTTTAAAATCTTGTATGTTGGATAAATCCTTAATAACTAAGCTTGTGCTTGCGTAGTTGCTTTACTAATGTCTTTATAATCATGATAATTTTGATTTTGTGCCCTTACATAGAAGCTTGAACATAAAACTAATTTACCAACTCTATGGAAGACTAAACATTAAAACTAAAAGTCGTGTGAAGTTAGTTTCCTCTTGAATGAGTGCTATAGTTACATGGTCCCTTAATTAAGACATGACTCACGCCCTCTCTCCTTATCAATCAAGTCTTTCTTTTATCCATTGTATATCTTTATCCTTTCGTACATATGTATTTATGGTTGTACTCTTGGCTGTCTTGTATAGTCTTTTCAAGCTCATTGTAACCTCCATTTTTACCTTACCTTATTCTTTATATTGGAATGTCTCAACAGTCCAGAGGTAAGAAATATAGAAGATTGAAATAGAGCTTTGTCTCCAATTCCTTGTTGTTGTTCTGTTTCTTGTCTTGGTATCAGAGGGAAGATGACTAACGTCGACCAAACCACTGGATCATCTCAAGTCCAGTCTCCAGAAAAATCAACCGATGGCTCACAAACACCCAAAGGAAACCCTAGGCCTACGTATGTGCCGAAACCCCATGGTGCAGCAACGATCCTTGCAGGAGGCAGGCCGGTTGGAAATTCTGCTTTTGCAACCCTGCTCAGTCATCCCATTTCAATCAAGTTGAACAGGAATAACTTCACACTGTGGAAGAACATTTCCCTTCCCTTTCTAAGAAGTTGCAAGCTTGATGGGCATCTCACTGGAGAAACACACTGCCCAGAAATGATGGTTGAAATCTCGCCTTCTGAAGAGGAACAGCTGGGTTTAAAGTTCATTGATCCGGAATATGAGATTTGGGTGCAAACAGACCAACTTTTGGTAGGATGGCTTTACAACTCTATGTCAGTTGAGATAGCAACTCAAGTAAGTAATAACTGCAACTCTGCCCTTGAGCTATGGTCATCTCTGTTGGAATTTTATGGGTTTCAAGCTTCTGCTCAACGAGATTACTTGAGGAGAATGCTTCAACAGACCAGAAAAGGAAGTATGAAGATGATGGACTACTTGAGTCTAATGAAAGGCTTCGCTGACAACTTGTTCCTTGCCGATTGTCCGATTGCTGAAAAGGACTTGATCTCCTATGTCCTAGCAGGCCTGGATGATGAATATACTCCACTAGTAGTGGTAATTCAGAACAAAGAAATGTCATGGGGTGCTGTCCAGAATTAGCTCCTCACGTTTGAAAACAGGCAGGAGCATCTCCAAACATTCAAGAACAATGTGTCCATTACCTAGCCATCTGTAAACTATGCCTCCTACAACCAATGAAACAACAACCAAAGGTATCGGAACAACAACTATAGCCAGAATCCTAGAGGAAACAATCCACAGGCTCAAAGAGGAGAAAATGACAAAGGAAAAGCCAAATGGGATGAAGATGATGAAAAAACTGGCTGCCAAGTGTGGAAAAGCAGGACACATTGGGGCAAATTGTTATTTTCGAGATTCCAAAAATTTCAACAATCCAAATAGAGTTGATACTCGAAATCGTAACAGAAATCAACGCAATACCTCTCAACCAAAAAACAATACTACAGCCATGATCGCTACTCTAGAACATCTAAGGGACAATGCGTGGTATCTTGATAGTGGAGCAAGCTCGCACCTTACTTCTTATCTCAGCTACCTCTCCCTGAGGTCTGAATATACAGGTTTGGATCAAATAGTGGTTGGCAATGGTAGTCAACTACCTATTAAACACACTGGTATTTCTATTTTACCTACTAATATTCGAAATCTAAATCTGAAAGATTTGCTTCATGTTCCTGCAATTCGCAAAAATCTCATCAACATATCTAAACTAACACTTGATAACTCAGTTTACGTGGAATTTCATGATTCTTTTTGTGTTATCAAGGACAAGAGCTCGGGGAAAGTTCTGCTGGAAGGGAGCCTTAAAGACGGTCTGTACCAGTTGGATGTTGGTGAAGCCTCAAGTCTAACTCAGTCTTTTGATAAAGGAGATCTCAAGCAACATATTACTTTTATGGCAGTCATTTCTGATTTTGCTCATCCACCTCAAGCTGCCTCTAAATTTTTAACCACTCTAGGAAGTCATTTTGTACTTACTTGTTCTAAAAATGTATGGCATAGTAGACTTGGACACCCATCTCCACGCATTTTGTCTCAGATCTTGTCTAAATGTACCAAGACTTCTACTCAGTTGAATGAAAAACTTGCTTTTTGTGAGGCTTGCCAATTTGGTAAATCGCATAGTTTACATCTTCCTCTATCCTCTAGTCATGCTAAATATCCTTTGAATTTGATTCATACTGACTTATGGGGCCCTGCTCCTCTTACTTATAATGATGGATACAAATACTACATCAGTTTTTTGGATGACTACTCCAGGTACACTTGGATCTTCCCATTGAGATTGAAAAGTGAAGCCATAGCAGTTTTCCGACAGTTTAAACAACAAATTGAAACAACCTATAAGAGGAAAATCAAGGTAACTCGATGTGATGAAGGAGGAGAGTTCAGGCCATTCCTAACGTTTGCAGCTGAAGTGGGTATTCAAGTTCAATTAGCCTGTCCTCATACTTCTGTCCAAAATGGAAGGATTGAACGTAAGCATAGACACATTGTAGAGACAGGCTTAGCTTTGCTTGCTCAAGCTAAAATGCCATTGCATTATTGGTGGGAGGCATTCCACACAGCAGTGTACTTAATCAATCTTATGCCATCACCTACTATCGATGGCAAGGTCCCCTTCTCTTTGCTTACCAAACGGGATCCGGAAAATCGTGAAAAATGTGATGTTGTTTTTTAAACGATTGAAGAAAATTGTAGCGACATCGTGTATAGCGTGTGTCTAAAAGAAATCATGTATCACAACAATGAAACATGTGTGTGATAGAAGCCCAAACAAAAAAATTGTAGTAAACTGATAGAGTCAATCACTAGCAAACTGATAGAGTCAATCACTAGAAAACTGATAGAGTCAATCATTAGGAAACTGATAGAGTCAATGAGTAGCAAACTGATAGATTCAACGACTAGAAAAATGATAGAGTGAATTACTAGCAAACTGATAGAGTCAATCACTAGAAAACTGAGAGAGTCAATCACTAGGAAACTGATAGAGCCAATCACTAGTAAACTGATACACTCAATCACTAGCAGATTGGTAGAGTCAATCATTA